>CM076582.1:1090121621-1090774841 GCA_034641835.2 Pinus albicaulis
TTGCGGAGGGAATACACATAGCTAACGCGACCGCACCGCGCGACCAGGAGTTGCGGAGCTACCAAGGCGGTGCGGAAGCACTTGATAACTGGAGATGGAACAGAGAGAAGTACAGATGAAAGAGATACAGCAGCAAACAGGAAGTAGAACATGCCGACATCAGAAGAGAAGTCGGGAAAAGCTAGAGCAAAGACGCAGAGAAGCCGCCAGTCGCGACGAGCGGGTGAATAAAAGGCAATCACCCGGCTGAAGAAGAGAGAGATTTGGTTGATCGGTTGCTGTTGCAGGATGATTGAAGGCGGAAGCAGCCGCGGAGGAATCAGACTTGTTCTCTCCATTGGTCTCTACTCTCTATGTTTTGTATTCTCTGTTCTTAGATCCATCTGTATATGATTTATGAGTTATCAGAGAAGGAAGCTATGTGATCAGGTACTTGGCTGAAGAATAATATAAAGAAGGATTGCTGTCTCTATGTTTTGGGTTATGGGTTATGATGTGTTTACACTGCTTTAAAATTTTTAAGTTGCGACTGTCTGTATACTTGATTGGTGATCTTGCATGAATATTCTGGTATATGTAATGGATTCTCTTTCTTTCTATGGTTGCGGGTTTATTCCTCGTCTGTGATTTCTTTCCCTTTCCCATGTGGTCGCGGCACGCCTCGGGTGAGACGCTCTGTTCTTCCTGAGCAGGGTGAAAATGCCGGCGTGTTACTAGACTACACCGGACCCTTGTTGGCCACAACCTTGTGAACCTGGGTCTTGCCCGCGAGACCTTATTTTTCGCCAACAAATGGTTCCGTTGCCGGGACCTGCATGTTCTGAGGGGATCTAGATCATGGTCTCGAGGATCTTTGAAGGAGCAATACGGCGATGGTGGGATGATCATCTTGACCATTTTATTACTCAGCAGGCGGAGCTGATTAAGAAAAAGGAGGCGGTGGTCAGGGAGCTTGTTCTTTTCTCTGACTCAGCTAGCGATACGTACGAAATTTTCTGGGGAAGATTTCCCACAGATCTTTACAACTGGTTGTGGAGGTTACGAACGAAGGCGGCCCAAGAAGGCTTGCGGGAGATAAACCGCAGGTGGGCGCGCGAAGACTTGGTAGCGCTACACCGGGTAGATACTGAACTAACCCGCGCAGTGGAGTTTTGGGTCAAGACCACGTTGGAAGGATACGTTGTGGAGTTTGCCGCTGAGTGTTACCAATCTTTCTCAAAGGCTGAGGCTGTGTTTCACTCAGGGCCGAGGGGAAAACTGCTGAAGGAAATTCCGCTGTGGATCAAAGCCCTAATGGTGGACGAAGGGTTGATTGAATTCCACAAAACGAGTATGGAAGCGTAAACCACCCGTACTGGGGGAAGGATTGAGGGGACCGATGCTGTGTAGACTGTAGGAGTAGGGAACGGGGGATGGACGTTGAGGCCGCATGCAAGTTGCGGGAGTTACGTGCACATCGGCGGGCACAAATCGCCGATAGGTGGCGAAGAAGGGTAAGGAGAGATTTGAAGAGAAGGGAGATTGAGAAGAAGAACCAGAAGGAGGCGCCTCAGAGGACAGGAACCATGGGATTGGATACCCGAACAGGAGACGGGATAGCAGCAGACGTACAGCGGGTGCATGGGAGCCCGAGGATGCGAGAAAGAGCAGTAACGATTAACACGGATAAGGAAAAGATGCAGCCCGAAGAAAGTTTCGATGATGAATGGTACGACGTGATGCAGCAGATGTTTCAGGATCAGACGGCACCCACCCCTCCAGGCAGCCCTACGTCCCACCTCCTGCATGGCCAGGATCCCGACCTTCCCCTGGTACTTTATCAACCTTTAAGAAATATTTTTGTTCAGTTACAAGCTTTAAGTCAGTTATCTAGAAGTTCAGCGGCGCCGGTAACGCCCAGTAGCAGCAGCGTTACGAGTAGTAATTTTTTCCCTAGCGGGACCGTTACGCAACCAGGACCTGGAGGTTTTATCTTGGTTAATTCACCACCGGTATACATGGTTGGATCTTTCACTCGGTACCTAGAGTTCTCTGGCCGGGGAAACGACGATGTAGAACAACACTGGTATCTGTGCGAAGCCATCTGGAGGGCTCGACAGACACCGGATGCAGGGAAGTTGATAGAGTTTCAAACCACGCTCAGAGAGAGAGCTCTGCGGTGGTTCATCAAGTGGTCTGAAGCGCACCCTAATCCTGTAATTGCGAACGTAAAGCGGGATTTTGTCCGCGAATTCAAGCTCCCCCAGACGGATCAGCAGGGTCTGTCCGAGCTATTGGAAATTAAGCAGAAGGAAGGCGAGACCGCATGGGAGTTGATGCGGCGATTCAAGGACGCGATCGGGAAACTGAGCTACCCGATCGATCCAAACCACCAGAGGGTCTGGTTCATCAAGGCTCTACTTCCCTTGACGCGAACCCCTCTCACTCAGCAGAAGATTGATAATCTGCAGGATGCTCTGGAGCAGGCCATGAAGATTGAAGCCATGGCGGGATACCCCCAGGAATACAGGGGGGGGCTGGCTCCGCAAGACCCTTCGCTGATAGGGTTGCAACATCAGATCGCTAGTTTAACTAAAAAGCTCAAAGAAATTCACCCAGCAAGACCAGCGCGACCGAATGTTTGGTGTACTCATTGCCTGGTCGAGGGGCACGTCGCAACCGAATGTCCTCGGTTGCGCGGCGCGGGAGTTGGACCCTCAGTTGCGGCTATCCAGGGGGGCCACCACCAGGGGGCGGCACGGCAATGAATCCGCAGGGGGTATACCAGACGCAACAGGCCTTTGCGGGGTTTTCACCGCAACCGGGGTCCTCCACCCCAGAATACTGTGAAATCTGCCGAACGATCGGACATCCTCCTCGGATGTGCCCGATATTACAAAAGTACTCCACGGTGCCGAATAATGTATATTGCGAATTTTGTGTGTCCACGACGCACAACACAGAGCAGTGCAGGGCGTTAGACGCACTTGCGGATCGACTGGATCGACCCTCGTACCGGGTCAACGAGGCCGCAAGGGGCAGAGGTGGCGGCATGCGGGGAGGCCGAGCAGGAGGACGCGGGCCGGTAAAATGCTACAACTGTGACCAGGAGGGTCATGTGGCTCGAGAATGTCCTCTTCCGCGACGACCCTGGTGCTCCCAGTGCCGGGTCAATGCCCACGCCACTGAAGACTGCCCAGAACTCATCAAAAAATGGGAAGAGCGGGCGCGGCAGAGGGGCACGAATCTGATAGGCTCAGAACCGCGAGGGGTCGCAACCCCTGACATGCAGAATGTTGCGATAATAACGCGAGGCGGAAAGAAGACTGGTGAGGATGCCCACGAGAAGGAGCCAGTACGAGTGGTGAGGCCGGCATCCCCGAAGAAGTTGAGTCGGCCCGAGGTGCAGAAGAAGTACTTTCAGGAGGCGGTTGAGGCATTCGCCCAGCTGCGAAAGGAAGGAGGGCTGGAGGAGCCTCAGCGGCCGAAAACCGGGGATCAGAACGCCGCAGATGCTGTAGTTGCGGACTGGCTCCGGCTGTTTCTCAAGATTGTTGATGACACCGTGCTGCGGCAGCAGCTCAGCCAGGTATTGGACGGAGCGCTGCAGGACCGGGCAGAACCCAGAAACTTGGTGGACACTACGCCTCAATACGTACAGCGTGTCAAGCGAAACAAGCAGCTAACGGGCAAAGAATTTCGACTTAACACACAGATCGCAGGATTCCAAATCAGCGATACAATGTTGGACCTGGGGTCCGACGTCAACATATTGCCGCGAAAGACATGGGAGGCTCTTGGAAAGCCCCGGCTCGCTTATTCCCCGATCCAACTCAGAATGGCGAACCAGTACTGTATTTTGCCAATCGGCCGACTCGAGGGTGTCGAGGTTGATGTTGCGGGGGTAAAGACCTATGCCGACTTCGAAGTTATTGATATCATGGGCGATAAGGACCCCTATCCTGCTTTACTTGGCATTGATTGGGCTTTTGAGAATTATGCGATCATCGATCTCAAGAAGGAGCGGATGATTTTCGAGGATGGGGAGGTACGGGTGACTCAGCCTCTCGACCCGTATCAGGGACCGCAATACACAGAACCGGTGGATAGTCGGGAGGACGCTCAGATGATGGACCACCTCTATCAGATGACCGCCGGCAGGCGGGAAGATTATATCAACCCGACCGCAACAGGATCTATCAGTTGGCGGAGTGTGTAGAGCTCGGAACTCGGATCCGAGCTTGCGTGGGAAGATTGGCAGCAAGGGGGATACGAGACCACCACGCGGCGATGTGCCGCCATCGCGCAGGTCCGGTGGGTGGGGACCGAGATCCGCGGGTACCCCACTTTGTCAAACATGCAAGCAGGGAATACTTTTATCCTCAAGGTGGAGGACCGGGTCCCAGAAGAATGCCGGATACCCCTGATGAATGTGGCTCTGAAGTCAACGTCAGGACGATGGTGGAACAATCACCGCAACACTCTGTTGCGATGGGAGCTGGTGGCGGATGCCTTGCGGGCATGCTTCAAAGAGGATGAAGGGCCCTGTATTACACTTAAGCACCATGGCGACTCAGACCCACGACAGCACTTGCGGGCGTGCGAGGAACAGTGGCGCAACGCCAGGTACCCCGAGGAGTTATGGGTCCACAGATTTATACACTCCCTGGGTACAATCCCCCAGGCCTGGTACCTAGCAGAAGAGCGGAGACGGGGAACCCGCTCTTGGCAAGCAGTTGCGGAGAAGTTCGTCCGGAGTTTCTCATTCGAAGGGGAGACGGCGCATGAATATCAGGCCCTACAAGCCGTTAAGGAGGTTCTGTTTTTCCGCCAGCCCGAGCCCAATAAGGGACCGGTGGCGTCACGCTCAGGGGTGAAAAGCGAGTTGGTTTGCCAACGGGTTGACGGCGAACCAGGGGACGACAGTTTGGAGGACCTGAGGCATCTCCATTTTGATGAAAAGGAGGGCGAGCGGAGTGTCCGCGACGAGCCAACGACAGAAGGAGTCCATTTGCAGCCCCTAAAGACAAAGAAGCCGAACATAGGAACGGAGGAGAAACCGAAACTGGCAACAGTGGGAGATTACTGGGACGCGGAGATGACCAGGGAAATTTTCAGCCTCCTTCGGGAGTATGAAGACCTATTCCCATCCTCAGTTGCGGACCTGAAGGGGATCAAAGGGGATTTGGGTGAGATGCGCATCACACTAAAACCAGGAGCCAGGCCGGTCAAGCACCGACCCTACCGGTTAAATCCACGCATCAAAGAGAAGGTAAAGATGGAGATCGACAAAATGCTGGCTGCAGGTCTCCTTTTTCCTGTAGAAGAAGCTGAGTGGGTAAGTCCCATTGTCATCCAGAACAAGAAGGATAAAGCGGAAATTCGGGTCTGCGTAGATTACCGGAGTTTGAATAATGCTTGTATTCATGATCCGTTTCCCACTCCCTTCAGCGACGAAGTACTAGATCATGTCGCGGGAAACGAAGCTTACTCTTTCACGGATGGGTTTTCAGGCTACCATCAGGTGCGCATCGCTGAAGAGGACAAGGCAAAGACGACATTCACAACCGAGTGGGGATCATTCGCATACCATGTCATGCCGTTTGGACTGAAGAACGCGCCAGCCGTGTTTTCCCGAATTGTTATTGCTGCTTTCCGGGAGTACATTCACAAATTCCTGGAAGTCTATATGGATGATTGGACCGTTTACAGCCTGCTGAAGAAACACGCCTCCCTGTTGCGTGTTATGTTCGACCGGTGTCGCCAGCTGCAGATTTCCTTGAATTTGAAGAAATGTATTTTTGCAGTACCATTCGGCACGCTCTTGGGTCACGTGGTGTGTAAAGAAGGGGTCTGTGTCGATCCCGCCAAGGTCGCAGTTATTGTCCACATGGAGGCCCCCGATAACGTGAAGCAGTTGCGGGCATTACTCGGGCACACTGGATACTACAGGCGTTTTATCCGCAACTACGCCAAAATCACTGCCCCTCTGGAGAAACTGTTGCGGAAGTCAGAATCTTTTGAATGGACAGCAGAGTGCAGGAAGGCACTGGACACATTGAAAGAGAAATTGGCGACGGCACCCATTCTCGTTCATCCAAATTGGGATAAGCAGTTCCATGTGCACATTGATGCGTCCGGGATTGCACTTGGCGCCGTATTAGCGCAACCCGGGGAAACCACAGTTGACCACCCGGTATACTTCGCCAGCCGACGCCTATCTAATGCGGAGAAGAATTATACCACGACCGAGCGGGAGGCGCTGGCAATGGTGTACTCTCTCCAGAAGTTCCGTCACTACCTCCTGGGCGGGAAGTTTACATTTTTTACGGACCATTCGGCCTTAAAATATCTGGTCAATAAACCTGTGTTGGAAGGAAGGATTTGCCGGTGGCTTCTCCTTTTTCATGAGTTTACGTTCGATGTAATTGTCAAACCGGGCCGGCTAAATGTCGGGCCTGATCATTTATCCAGACTGGAGTCGGGGGAAAACGATGGTCCGTTGGATGATCAGCTTCCGGATGTTGATCTGTTTCGTGTTGAAGCGATTCCAGACTACCTGGCTGACATTGCCACATATCTGACCATAGGACAGTGCCCCGAGGATTACACGCCGCTTCAGAAACGCCACTTGGTTGTCCGGGCGGCCGATTATCAATTGATCGCCGGGCAGCTGTACAAGCTGGGCCTGGATGAGGTGTTGCGCAGGTGTGTTCTTGACCATGAACGGGAAGCGGTGATGTGGGAATGTCACAGCGGAGTTGCGGGCGGACACGTGGGGGCTAAACCCACCGCAAGGAAGGTACTTCAAGCCGGTCTATGGTGGCCGACGGTGCATGCAGATTGTAAGGCCTATGTGAAACGTTGCGATATTTGTCAGAGGACGGGACGGCCTTCGCACAGAGATGAGCTTCCGCTACACCCCGTGCATGTGTTGCGGCCATTTGAGAAGTGGGTTGTCGACTTTGTAGGGCCCATTGCACCAGTTGCTCGCCATTCCAAAGCTCGGTACATCATTACGGCGACTGATTATCTCACGCGATGGGCGGAAGCAGCAGCGGTACGCGACTTCTCCGCTGAGACCGCTGCTCGGTTCATCTTTGAAAACATCATCAGCCGCTTTGGCTGCCCACGCAGCCTGACCAGTGATCAAGGCACGCACTTCATTAATGCCACGGTCAACTCGCTCCTGGAGACATTTATGATACAGCATCATAAGAGCAGTCCATACCACCCGCAGGCTAATGGCACGGTGGAAGCCTTCAACAAGATTCTGGAGAAGGGTTTGACGAAAATCTGCAACGCTCGGCGGGATGATTGGGATGAGCGGATACCAGTGACATTATGGGCTTACCGGACCACGGTAAAACGTTTGACAAACCAGACGCCATTCCAGCTGGTGTACGGCCGGGAAGCTGTGATTCCCGCCGAGTTCACAGTCCCCAGCCTTCTGATCGCAACGTCCCTTCACTTCTCAGAGGATGAGTCGCTGCAGGGACGACTCCACGAGCTGCAGGAGCTAGACGAAGCTCGGTTTCTTGCGGAATTCCATCAGAAGGTTCAGAAGGCCAGACAGAAAGCATGGCATGACCGCCACATCAAGACTAAAACTTTCCAAGTTGGCGGCAAGGTTCTTTTGTACGACAGCCGGTTCCAGAAGTTTCCAGGCAAGCTCCAGACGCATTGGCTGGGACCGTACTTTGTTATCGAGATCCGCGACTCAAGAGCCGTTCGATTGGCACAATTAGACGGTTCAGTTCTTCCGGGATGGGTGAATGGCGCACGCCTGAAGCCCTACCAGGAGTAGGTACCTTCTCTCTTTCCATCAATAACTCTCGCAACCGAGAGCACCCGTAGCGTAGCGTAGTTGAATAACTCTCCCGCAACCGGGATGAGCATAGTTAGTCATTTCCATTTCTTTACAGACAGTCAAAATAAACCGTCAGTTGCGGCATCCATACCGCAACATACCATGGTCGGAGCGGGCCAGTCTAGCGTGTCGCAACGCCAGTCCAGCGTGGCGGCGCGCCATCCCAGTAGGACGCCGCTCCCAGTCCAGCGTGTCCTGCACGAAGGATCTGTCCTCGTGCCAGCGTCAGTCCAGGTCATAACCGTCATTCCTTTTGTCAGTCCGTAGGATAGCTCAGATTTTGGTCATAAATTCCCTTAATGGACAGTAATCATACCGTAATCATTCCCCATCAGCCGCAGTTCTCTCCGCTGTCGGGTACGCCCATCTTCCAAAGCCGCCATCAGCAACTGTCAGATTACACACAGGCCCGCGATTGATCACACGATTATCGCAGGCAAGCATGATAGCAAAAATTAAATGCCGTTATGGAGTCTCATCAACCCCGCGCGTGCCAGCGGATGGCCCAATTTTGCATGAAGGCTATCGGCGCTGGGATGACGGACCAATTCAGTTTGGAAACTTCAGCGACTCCCGAGCACTTGCAGCCTCCGAGCACTCAGAACTTAGCAGGGAACTCCAGACGAATCCTCCAGGTCTATCAGAGACGCGCAAAGATGCCGAGAGATGTTCTCTCCGTCCCGGAACCGGTGCTGGATCACAGAATTCACCGGCTCGAATCATCACTGGTCGGCAAGTACGACAATGCGCCCTGCATGGACGCTAACTTGTCCGACCCGGCTGAGTTTCCCCATCTGCATTGGCGAACGTTCATGGAACACCGCTATACACCAGGGAGCAGCTCTAACAGTCGAATGAAGGACGAATTCCGGGGTCTTCAACAGTCGACGTTGATGAATTTACGTAGTCTCCCTGTCTTCGGCACTACTGGTCCAGTTCTGCAATGCACCCGGTTTCTCCTCAGTCGGGTGCAGAACGGGTCTCTATGGTTGAACGAGGAGATTCCAATCCATGCAGCAGATATTAGTCGACTTACGGGGCTGTGTCAATTTGGGGCAGATGTTTCCTCTGCAGGGCAGACGGCCTCCAAGCGCGCTCGGAAATCAGCCGAGGCGGACCTATACACCAAATATGGTACTCGCCGAGGTGGCAAGGGTGCCAAGATCGATTTGATCAATGTACCAGAAATCCGGTTTGCTTGCTATCTGATAGCGAGCAAGACCATGCGCCATTACACCAAGGGCGAGTGCACATTGGACACCATTTCTATTGCGGACCACTGCGTCAAGGGGGCCCGATTGAATTGGAGCGCGTTCGTGCTGAAGGAACTCTTCGCGGCCTGCGAAGACAATTACAGACGGACCACCAGTTTTATCTACGGCTACTTGCTCCTAGCCTTCGCCATGTGGAAATGGCATGTTCCTCCGATACGGACACCAGCGGAACTCAACGGGGGCCAACCGTTCGCGATGCGATACCCCCCCTGGCAGGTGTCCACGGCCCCCAGCAGCAAGCAGGTGAACGCGGAGGCGTTCCGCGAATGGTACGGGATGATGGTCGCTGTGGTGGCCTCTACGCAGCGGGTACCCCGGAATCTGCTGGATGAATACAGCGAACAAGTGTGGTTTGGCGTCAGCCATAATCACACTTTCATCCGGCCGGCTTGTGTCCCGCACCACACCTTTCACATGGCGCCCTTGCGGTTTCAGCTGACCGACAGTATCTTCCACAGAGAGGTTCTATCGTGGCCAGGGGTCCTTCGGCACGTTCAGGATGGAGTCATCCGATATAACTTTGATGGGATGCGGGCTGCCCAGCAGCCTGCCGCGACCAGTGCCGGCGGATCTTTCACAGTCGCGGTAGCGATAACCACAGAGGCGGCAGGGAGCGCAGCGACCCTGCCCGAAGCACTGGTCCCCATTGTGGAGCATATGAATGACCAAGTCCGACGACTCAATGTGGCCACCCAGGTTGTTTCTAGTAGCGCCCCTATATTTCCTTCGTTTAATGAATTTCTTCTTAACCGGTCACTTGGTCTCTCCAACACTACTTCCCTCACTTCCCCAATTCCCACTTCCCTGTTCACTTCTGCCACCCCCATCATCACGACAATGGGTGAACCGGGGCCCGAACCCGATTCCTTTGGGCCACCCCCTCCCAAGCGGGCCCGTATTGCAGATCCCGTGGTGGACCTTACGGAGGATGATCCGCCAGTCACGCCGCCCACAGCTACCTTGATCTCGGAGGAACCGCTGATTGACCCGGCGGATTTCCTCAACCTTCGTTTCCCTCCCTCCTCGGTCACTCCATCCACCGCCCCCTCCACCAGCAGACCACACGCCACTTCCTCCAATCCGTCCACTTCCTCAGCCACTGTGTCTGATTCCTTGATCCGGGACCTCTTCGGCGGTGACCACGGGGCGGAGGTCACCTCCAGTACTGCCGCGGTGGTACCTTCTGTTGACCCCGTGGCCACGTCCCAAGAGCCCATTGCCACTACATTTGTTCAGCCAGACAGAGTTGGGGTTGATTCCATCAGCCCTTCCACAGCGCCAACCACACAGCAGGACCGGCCAGAGCCTGATATGGCCACTTCGGTACAACAACAGACGCCGGTCCACCTTCCAGAGACTGCAGGCCGAGCAGCGGCCGAAGGACCGCTGTTACAGGAACCAACGCCTCAGCAGGATGCCCCGCGCACAACGACTGCAGCACAACTGAGTCCAGCCCAGTTATTTCTGCTCATTCAGCGGGCGGCCGGCCAGGCCGAGCAGATTCATGCAGAACTACAGCGGCGAGGCACTGAGCAGGGGAACCAGATCACGGCGCTTACTGAACAGCGCAATCAGCTACTGCAGGAGAAGACCTACCTCCAGGAACAGGCCGACATTGTGAATCAGGCGCTTTCCAGCGTCTGGCCGGAGGCACGGGCTCACCATGCTCCACTCCCTGCTCGCATCGAACAAGACAACATAGCCTTACAGGCTCGCCAGCTCGGGGATATCTTCACCACCATTTGCAGAGAGAACCAGGAACTACAAGCGGCGTTGGCCGCGCGGCCTACCCTACCAGATCCACCCGTTGATTATTCAGGACCGGTCACTGCCAAACAGGCACAGGCAGTCAATCTACAAGAGACTCTCCATTCCACGACAGCAGCGGCTTCGGCCCTTTTACGCAGCTTGCAGGAGTGCTCCCTCACACTGACAGTCAAAACGCAGCCCATTGCTGCTCAACTGCAACAACTCGCCACCCAAATTCGGCCGACCACGGACCAGGCCAGATTGGACCAGCTCTACGCTCAGACGGACGAGTTGGAACTTCAAATGCAGACGACAGAGGCCGCATCAGCCGCAACTAAGCACATCATCCGGGAGATGCGGCCGCCCCTTCGCAGCCATGCCGAGGCAATGCATCAGCTGGACGCCACTGCCGAGTCCCAACTCACCACACTGTTCGGGGATGCACCGACGCCCATTGACGAAGCTACAGCCAACCGCATTGTTCAAGATGCCGACCTGCTTATGCAGGAATGGCAGCAAGCAGTAGTAACTTTCACGGAGCTTCGAGATGCAGCACTCCGCCGGGTCCCGGAGTTGGGGCCCTTGTTTGAATCAGCAGGTGGCGGAGTACAACAGGGAAGGGCAGCAGAAGAAAGAGCAGCAGAGCAGGGCACACAGGCCGGCGAAGGTATGGAGGTAGAGACTGTCATTTGCGATTGACTCGCGGACGAGTCAAAGGATTGTGGTCGGGGCCTGTTGGGGCCCTTGTTTTTGTTTAAGTTTTGAATTTTGAACTTGGACTCTTTTTGAGTTGCGGAGGGAATACACACAGCTAACGCGACCGCACCGCGTGACCAGGAGTTGCGGAGCTAACAAGGCGATGCGGAAGCACTTGATAACTGGAGGTAGAACAGCGATAAGTACAGATGAAAGAGATACAATAGAGAACAGGAAGTAGAACATGCAGATATCAGAAGAGAAGTCGGGAAAAGCCAGAGCAAAGACGCAGAGAAGCCGCCAGTCGCGGCGAGCGGGTGAATAAAAGGCAATCACCCGGCTGCAGAAGAGGATGGTTGGTTGATTGGTTGATCGGTTGCTGTTGTGGGATGATTGAATGCGGAAGCAGCCGCGGAGAAATCAGACTTGTTCTCGCAATTGGTTTCTACTCTCTATGTTTTGTATTCTCTGTTCTTAGATTCATCTGTATCTGATATATGGGTTATCAGAGAAGGAAGCTGTGTAATCTTGTATTTGGCTGAAGACTAATGAAAAGAAGGATTGCTGTCTTTATGTTTATGTGTTATGATGTGTTTACCATGCTTTAAAATTTTTAAGTTGCGACTGTCAATATATTTGATTGGTGATCTCGCATGAATATTCTGGTATATGTAACGGATTCTCTTTCTTTCTATGGTTGCGGGTTTATTCCTCGTCTGTGATTTCTTCCCCTTTCCCATGTGGTCGCGGTACGCCTCGGGTGAGATGCTCTGTTCTTCCCGAACAGGGTGAAAATGCCGGATCAAAATCTCACCATCAACCACAATCTGGTATAGGTTCACATCCACTTCACTCTTCATGAAGCCCAAACCGGTGAAATAGTTGTCAATCTTGGTGTACCAAGAATGAGGTGCTTGCTTCAGCCCATATAGTGCTCTCTTGAGTCTGCAAATATTTGACTCACTGTCAAAGGTCTAAAAACCTTCTAGCTACTCAATGTGCACTTATTCCTCAATAACTCCATTGAGAAATGTAGTCTTCACATCCATCTGATGTATCTTCCACCCCATCTACGCTGAGAGTGCAAGGATAGATCTAATCGATGAGTACCTTGCAACCAGTATAAAATTATCCTCATAGTCAATACCCTCAACTTGTGAGAATCCTCGGGCTACAAATATAGCCTTTTACTTCTCCACATTCCCATATGCTGCCTACTTCACCTTATAGATCCATCTAGATCCAACCATTGAATTTCCCACTGGGCTTGGTACAACTTCCCAAGAACTATTCTTGATGATGGAGTCATACTCCTAAACCATGGCGTCAACCCAAGTTGGTTGATGCACTTCTTCCTCAAAAGAGGATGGTTCTGTCACAATACACTTGCTCATAAGAGCCATGTATCCACTAAACCTATCTGGAGACTGTCTCTATCTACGTAGTGACATAGGTGCTCCTACATGTTCTACCGCATCAAGTCTCAATTTGTCAGCTTTTGTGGTGCACATTCTACCATGTCTGGTGGATGTCTCTCCATGATTGTTTTCTTCCACTCCATGATCCTCCGCATGTGGTTGCTCCACATCTTGAGTTTCATCCTTTGTAACCAAGAGTTCCTCATCTGCATGCAAATCAATATCCCTCTCAAGGGACAATCGCATGGCTTGAGAATCTTTGGTCACATGGTCACAATGAGTCAAAAATTTTAAAATATGAAACATCAGGTTTTTTACCAGAAAAAGGCTCTTCTAGTGTACTCATTCCAAGTATCTGATGAAGACTATAGTTCTGAACAAATACCAATGTGTTGCATGCCTCTGCCCACAGAGGCAATAGTAGGCCCTAATCATGTAGCATCTCTCATGCCGCACCCTCAATTGTTCTATTCTTTCTTTCTACAACCACATTATGTTGTGGGTTATGAGGTGCAATCAACTCTCTCTGAATTCATTCTTTGGCACATAATTTCTTGAATTCATTGGATATGTACTCACCACCATTTTCACTCCTCAGAGCCTTCACATGCTTCCCTGTATATTTCTCAACCAGTGCTTTAAACTCATAAAATTTTGAGAACATATAATCATTCTTCTGCATGAAGTAGATCCAACACTTTCTATAAAAACCATCAACAAAAATCACATAATACATGTGCTTTGTTGTAGAAGTTGTAGAGAATGGTCCACACACATCTGGGTGAACTCTCTCAAGGATTTTCGTTGCTTCGTTCTCCTTGTCGTGAAAATTGGTTTTTGCAAAATTTCCCATGGTAAATTCCTTGCATGTGTCTATCTACACAATAGTACCCTTTGTAATTCCCGTAGAAATCGGTTGCATGACCTTCAAATCACTGTGGTTTAGAGGCCCAATATCTTGTGGCATAACTCACCCTCATCCCGACTCACCACTCTGTCCACTTTACCCATTAATGTTGCAAAACCATCTACATCAATTTTGTAATGATTCTTCACGTGAATCCAAATATTCTTCACTTCTCCTGTGGCTTTGTGACGAAGGAATGCTTTCGTTTCACTGAAAACCACATCATATCCTATATCTTCCAACATATCAATTGAAACTAAATTATTTTTCAAGCCTAGTACATGCATGACATATTTTAATAATAAAGGTTTACCTAAATGTCTCTGGAAAGTAACTGTACCAATATTGGTAGCATTGTACTCCCCATCATCACCCATCTCGATTTTCATCTGAAGATATTTCTCCTCCAAGGTACTAAAGAGTTCTTTGTCTCTTGTCATGTGGAAACATGCACCACTATCCAAGTACTGCACTGATCCCATCACACTAGACACCATGTAGTGATGAGTGAGAATTCCAACTCAAATTGCAAAGCCAAATATTCACCCGCTACAAATCTTGAAGCCTTTTTCTTCTTCTTCTTCTTCTTTGGAAAATTAGTAGCATAATTTCCATGTTCATGATAGTGAAAACATTTCACTCTGGACATGTCATTCTTCTTGCCTTCTTTTTCGGTCTCAAATTTGGAATAGGATTCCTTTCCCTTGTTCTTCTTTGCCTTACCATCCAAGGCGCAATTTTCCTCATCATTTTTTTTCGGATGAGGATCCATCCCTGCTATTCCACCTGAATTCTTCTTGTACTAAATCTGACCAAAGTAGCTCCTAATCTGGTAGCTTCTCCCTTCCATTAACAGAGTCTTGATAACTATGTCAACTCTTGGTAAGGCATAGAATATCTAGGATCACCAAGTCATCATCCACTGCATTAATCCCGACACTTCCAAGCTCATCTCGACATTGGATTAACTTGGTCAAGTATTTTAGAATAATGTTGCCTTTCTCCATTCTGATTTTCCTGATCTTGTCCTTTAGTGCCAATTTTCTGTGGTCACTCTTACTCTGAAAAAAATCTGTCAAGGCCTTCCACATTTCATATGGATTCACTTTTCCATGGATACCCAAGACAATGTGATCTCAAAATCCTTCTAATAATATCGTCCTCGCCTTTGCAACCTTATTTTGCTAAGCATCAAGAAGAGCGGTGTCTTCTATTGCAGGGTTGGGAATATCATTATCAATGAATTCTTTCAACCCGTTATCCTCCAAAAATGCCTCCATTCTATATTTCCATCAAATATAATTAGAAGTGACCTCAAGTGCATATTCCAATCTTAATCCATTGAAACCATTTTGATCCGCCTGTCACACCAAATAATATTTTTGAAAATTTGAATGTTATTCAGCACAAAATCAATTTCTTCCCCACTATAGTGATTTCTTGCACTTTGATACCATGTCGAAATTATACAAACAATATGTATACCAATGGATTCAGTCTCATCATGCGATATGCTAAAGAAAGATATTGAATCATTCTACAAATTAATTGTGGAAAATAAACACGATCGCACTATCACACCAAGTAAAAGAAAGAAGAAAATCAATCCACAACACATATATTTTTCCTAAGGAAAGCTTGTTTCTCAAACCCCTTCTATCTTCTATTGTATATTCAACAAAGGAATCATGAAACAATTACAATGCACTCTTCTCACAAAAGTTTGTTGCACTCTCAGAACTGTCTCACACTAATCCAGAAAAAATCAACTAACACTTAGCCAATTTCATGTCTTTGCTCAGCCTTCCTTGCTTTCACAATTCCCTGAAGAATTAAATCCCTATTATTTATGAATTTCAGCCTTCCAAAACTACTCAATGCTCATGGGCAATCCTATGGGTGTATTACTACATGCAGAAAGTTTTCTAATAATATAACTAATAGTTAACATCCCTTTAACTTCTGTCTCAACTGGGTCTTCATCAGAACCGAAATGGATGTAGGTATTAATATAAAATCATCAATTACTTGACAAATCATTGCATTTGAATTAAATATGATTTAATTCACTTGACCTCTCACTAGTACAACAATCAATTACAACTAGTTAAACTATTTTTAACTTAATTAATTGAGTTAACTGATTTCTCATGCATTAAATTAAAACACTAAATACAATTTGGACTAAACAATAAATAGAACCACTCTGCATGCCTCACCAACCACCCTCAACTCTAATTCCATGAGCTAACTCAGTCTATCACACTTACTTAACTATTACAAGTGATTATGAGATAAGATTACAATTTATTATCCAATTTAGTTAAGGGAAAAATAAATTAGACACATTTATTGTTGACTTTTCAACATGTTGAACCTCTATGCTTCCATTTGTATCTGAAGAAAATGAATATACATTTACTACAAAAAATATAAATAGAACCATAATAAAAAATTGGCAGCAAATAGAAAATAAATTCAACACAAACCTATACGAGAAGTATTTCTCTTTTAGATATTTTTGGATAACTTCCTCTCAAAATATATTGAAT
This sequence comes from Pinus albicaulis, assembly GCA_034641835.2. NCBI lineage: Eukaryota > Viridiplantae > Streptophyta > Pinopsida > Pinales > Pinaceae > Pinus > Pinus albicaulis. The sequence goes on from CM076582.1 coordinate 1,090,138,067, forward strand.
CAATGGTGCATAAATGTGGTAAAAACATGAGGGCACTGGAAAAAAATTTCAATTTTCATACGATGCCCATTTAAAGAATGAGAATGTGAATGTATAGGCATGAGATTATGAAACTTTGGCCACTTTGTGCTAGCTGCAATCAAAGTAATAAAAAAAGATGGACATCCCAACTGAGTAATCATGTCAGTTACTTCAGCCCTACATTTATTCCAATATGCCCTTGTACCTCTCATAGAAGAACAAAACTGCATAAGTTTCTTAGCCAAATTTTTAGTTGGTAAATCAGAAAGTTGGTGATGCAATTCTTCAATTGTTGTCGATGAGTTATCATGTAAATGTTTCTTCACACAAACTGCAAAATTTTCTTGGTTTCGATGTCGCATTATCATGTTCAATAGGTAATATCAAAATTCGAGATGAATTCTGAACCTCTGATCATAGTATCTAAGAGTATGAAATGCATAATCATGAAGTTCAACACTACAAATATGTGGTTGCAACCAATCAGCATGGTCAGTGGGGAAGAATGTGGGGAATGCCATATCGAATAACCCCTCAGTATTATATTCTTTCACCAGAGAGGTTCCAATATTGGGCCAATCCATTTCTTGAACATGTGAAGAATCAACATTATCAATAAATTCTCTAATTTGTTCCACTTCTCTCCGTTCATTAGGTAGGTCAGAAAAAAAAAGAGGGATGAGAGGGAAAATTCTCAAAAGAAAACCCTTAATTATAGTTGCACTGATCTCATATTCTTCAATATCATAATCAAGAAATTTAAGCCTGGATGAGAAATCTATTTATCTTGTGGGAAGACCATTCACTGAATCATAGTCAGTTACAACATCTCGATAATATTGATCACATTGAATTTTGAAAATAAATGTAGCCATAACTCGAGATATTTTCACATAACATTCATAATATTTAAACTAAGCAGCATGTCTCCTCACAATTAGAATGTCAAGATCTTGAACATGTTGGAGAAGACTTTGTGAAATTGTAGAAATATATTGAGGAAAACTAATTTTGTGGCTGCTATACTTATATTTCCCACCTCGAGCATGTGTTACTAGAAAAATAGGATTCACCCGTGCTATTAGTATTTCTTCAACTTTAGTAAGAACTATTATAATATGAGGTTGCTCACCAGGATCCATGTTATTATATCCACAAAAACGATGGCCACCTCTTTCATTCCTACATCGTTTACAAACATATCCTTTAGAATCTCTCAAAACCTGGATTTCATGATATGATTCTTGGAAAAAGTGGCACATTTGGACAACTGAAAACCTATCTATAATTTCTTGTAATATTGTATGCACTGCAATCATGTTCTCATCAAAATGTTGAAGAGTAAAATTTCTTCTAAAATGTACTTGATTTTCAACACCATGAGATTCCATTCCCAAATTTGAAACATGTGGAATGGATCTATGACAAGGCCTTTCCAAATTTATGGTTTTCATTTCTGGAACCTGAGAGGATGATAAGGTGTATTTAGCATAAAATCTTTTAAAATTCAATGTCCAACTAATTATAAATGAAAAAATGAAAACAAAATCAAATGCATTCAATATTTACATGTGTTTGGTGATGTGGATGAAAGTTATGAGATGGTTGCGCTTCACTTCTAACATCAGTGGATGGAACATTTGGGAAGTTAGCTTCTAAGCCTCTATTCAAATTAGTTGTTTCCTATTCAACAAAATAAAATACAATATAAAACTAAATGTCCAACCAATAAATATTCAAAAATTGAAAACAAATCAAATACATTGAACATTACATTAGTTTGACAATTTGATGTTTTGGATTCCATTTCTCCAACCTCTTCATATGAAATAATTTTTTTTTCCATAGAAGTTTATAAAATACAATGCACAGGTAACAATAAATTAAAAAATAGGAAAATATCAAATGCATTCAAAATTTACATTTGTTTGACGATCTGGATGAACGCTATGAGATGGTTCCTCTTCACTTCTAACATCAGTAGGTGGAACATCTTCGAAGTTAATTTGTACGGCTCTATTGAAATGAGTTTTTTTATGTTTGAAGAAAATAAATTATGCAATAAAATTCAATTTCCAGCCTACTAAAAATTCAAAAAATGAAAAATCAAATCAAATACATTGAAAATTTACATTAGTTTTCCAATTTGATTGTCAGGGAGAATGTGGTGGAAGGCTATGACATGCTTTATCTTCACTTCTCATATTAGTAGATGGAACGATTGGGGAGTTAATTTCTAGAAATCTATTAAAATTATTTGTATCCTATTCCAAGAGAAAAAAATATCTTATAAGCTCAGTAAAAAATATGTATAAATAGATGAATGTAATAAAACAACCACTATTGTAGCAAACAGCTAAATATCATTATGTTACTTCCATTGTTCCACGTGAAATGCTATCAGGGATGACTGATTTTCTTGGTGGGACAACAATATTTTGAGAAGGGGGGTTGGAAGATCTGATGTTACAAGCGAATAGCTCCAAATTATTGAACAAATGGCCAATTAAACTATCATCCAAATAATCGCATACAATGCCATCATTTCCTCCACCATGGATGTTTTGTAACCTTGGCCTTGCTCAAAATATGCAATTGCAAGGACAAAAAGGTTAGGGTGAAAATTTGCATCCAAATTATCTATATGATGTTATTCCTGATTGCGAGATGTTTCCCCAATATTATGAACATTTTTAGGAGAGTATCAACAACAAAATTATGTTGACGAGGAGCATATTATGACAATGAATTATTAATGGGAAATGTTCTTTCCATGATATCTTCCATAGTACGATACTTACGAGGAATCATAAAATAATTTTTAAGAGTAGTTTCACTCGTTCTTCTATGATATGTAGCTCTCCTATGCTCATTTATTGTGTCCTTATTTTGTTGATATCGTAAATGAAGACTTTCATTACACTTATAAGGCGATGTTGGTGATAGATTATTTTTCTTGTACGCTTGTTTTTGCCTTCACATGACTTGTCTACAATGAATAATAACATATCTATTATGGAACCATAAACATGGAAAATATAATATATCCAATATAAATAAATACAGAAGAATGAAAAAGGAATAAGTTTTTTTTTTTTTTTTGCAACTATATAAAAACATTAAAAGAGTATATGGTATTTTTCCAACCATATAAACCTATGAAAACGGAAAATGATTTTTCCAAATGGCTAAAACAAAAAAGGCTAAATTTTCATGTTTCATATTAGAATCATAATGGGAAAGCCATATAACTGGTACAAAATACGATAAGAATTATATGACTTGGAATTATATCTAAATATTTGGAAAAATATACCATCAAATTATAAATGTAAATACTAAAATGTGCATAAAGATATAACATTTCTTGAGAACCAATGAGAAAAAACTAATAAAAAGACCATATACAAAATAGCTCATAGAAATTATAATTATAAAAAACAAATAAAAATGCATAGCATCCAAATGCATTCAAATGCAATTAAGAGAACTAAAGGAGAGACAGTGAGAAATATTTTCCAGTAAATTGCAATGGGATTAAATATCCAACATCTGATACATACACATGTAGAATAAATTTCAACAGGAGCCATATAAATATGCATAGAATCATAATTTTTAAATATTTTAATATAGACCCAAAAGTATGTAAAGTAAAAAAAATGGAAATATTTTCCACAACCAAAAAGAGTATATAAAATGAAAATATATATAAGAAATCCTAACATGAGTAATATCGTAAGACTCCATGTCCATATCTAAAGGTGGAATCTCATTAATAGAATCCATACGAGGAGAAATTGCAAAAACATTTCCAGACTCGATAAAATCATTGCAGTCCTATAATGTTGTAGACAAAAACCCATACATATGTTGATTAGTTTTGAATTATCAATAACTGATGGAAAACATAGGCCAGTCATCATGTCATATAATAGGAAAGGAACTTCACTGCAGTTGCACATAAGAACCAAACCTTGGACTATTCAAAATGGGAGATAACCCGGACATTTTCTATTTATATCTGTATTTATATCAACTCATTCTCGTATATTTATAATGACATACACCGTATGTTAGTGATTGGAACATGTTAGGGTCCTATAAATTATAGGATCTCAAGGTGATTGAGTATGTCATAGTTGCAATTCCATATTGTACATTATTTTCAATATTCAAATGATTTCCAAAAAAAATATGAAAAAAGAAAAATAAAAGAGGGTATAATGAAAAAATAAAATATAAAATATAAAAGAAAAATAAAGAAAACCCCAAAAAGAATCATACTAAAAGTATTGCAAATCAAAATTCCACTACTGATAAGTTAGTTTGTTCAATTCATATAGTTTAAGCATGATTGAACAATTTTAAATTTCTGTTGAATAGGTTAGAGAATAAAGACTTACCAAACAATTTAATATTGGTAAGTCAGTAGTTAGGTAGAAATAAAATTGCTTCGACAGTTTAATCTAAGTCAATGGAAGGAATAAGGGATAGAGTAGGATAGATTGGATTATAAAAAAAGAGATTTGGGTCTGCAAGCCTAAATGCACCCTGCAAAAGAATGATGAAAAAAAGTTTGATTAGTGAAAGGGAAGGTAGAATGAAAGAAGAAAATAAATATGGAGAAACATGAAATTTATTCTAAAATTCATCCTAAAGAATTCATGTATTTTCATGTATGGAGAAAAAATAAAAACCAAAGGAGATCCTAAGTTTTCGAGATTACTTTATTTTAATTTACTTCACATATTGTATATCACATTCCAAATTCCCTAACTTTACACTCCATCCAAAATTATTTTAATCTTCTCGACCCCACCATCTTCTCACCCATCACATCATTGTTAAACTCCTACCACCTTCCACTCCATCTCCGCCTCCATTATTAAATCTAATGGCTAATATGATACTTTGGTCCCCCTGCACCATCCGAACATTATCGTTTTGGGGGGGGAGAGGGGGGGGGCTCTAAATTCAATGTTTTTTCACCAGGCCCTACCCCTTACATGGCGAGCGCAGAGGCTTTCGCACCTCCCCCCCCCACCCCTTCACCAAACCTTCTCACCATTTGTTGCCCCCCTGAAAATATGCTTCCCCATAACATAAACCACTCTCCCAACCATTATAACTCCTCCATTAATAGCATGACACCTCACTTGTATGTTGCACGTACAATCTCCTCTACTCTCGCCAGAATTAACCCATTAATTTAATTAATGGTTTAACCATTAATCAAAGGACATGTGTCATGCATAAAGGGAAACCAAGAAACCCTATAAAATATAACCTTCCCACCTCATTCAAACTTTACCATTTCATTACGGTTACCTGTTCTTTTATTCTTACAGGTCTCCCATAGTGAATCACAGTATTTCTTTAGGTTTGTACACTGTCATTCTACCTTTTTGTTCTTCTGACAGTATCATCATCCGATCTAGCCCTTTCCCTAATCAAAATTCACCATTCCTCCCAAGAAGAAAGGTCAGGAACCTCCCTTTAATCCCATGATTCATCCTCAAATTGACTTATATCATGTCAACTTGACTGATAAAGACTTTAAGATCCATGAAACAATCTTTGATTTCGATTTATTTGATGTCTATTTTTGGTTGGAAGAAATATTAGTAGATGGGGTCGATGATGTTTTTCTGTGGGACACCAACCTGCGTTATTACATTTTCCCCAAGACCCATGGTACCCTTGAGCTCATTAGGAGATGTTTTTCTTGTTACATCCCAAACCAGAAAGTTGTAATTGCCCCCACTGGTGAGGTTTTATTCACTGTTACTTCCCAATCTATTAATCAGATGATGCAAGCACCTATAGTAGAAAATCCTACTCCCTTTTCTCGAGAAGCCCTCATAGACCTCAACCCTTAGGCTATTCCTAACTGAGAAGACCCCTTTTCCTAAAAAAAAATCCCCCATATCCCTCATCTTTATTCCCTGAGAGAACCAAAAAAATTGCCACAGTCCTTGCATACCTCCTAGGATATTACTTTGATCAATGGATTAATGAGGAAATTATAGGATTTTTGACTATATTGTCCTCAAATTCTAAGCCCTCTGTCATGTTTGATTTTATCCAATTCTTGGTTGATAAAATTCATGATCATTTTGTGAAGTTTCATACAGAAGGAGTATTTAAATATACTTCTATCATTATCTATTTGTTTCTATATTTTCAGGCAAAGAAATTTTAGTTTGAAATGACAAAATTGGATGAAGATGGACACCCATCATCTATCATTTTTTGGACCACCTTGTTGATGAAGGACCAAGAGGAATTCAGTCAAAAATAGTTTTTTGAGTTGTTTGTACACCCTAAAATAAGTATTCTAAAGAGCACAGCTGAACCCGGGATTAGTGAAGAGATTAAAAGGATTATGCAGCTCTCGGACCAAGATAGATCAATATATTGGTATTTATACCAAAATTATATAGAATTTAGAGTCTATGGGTGTGATTTTCCTTCCTATAAGCTGCCAAAATTCCTCCCAATGAGGATTTTTACCCTGGAATGCATAAGACAAATCTTGAATGCAAATAAGGTGCATTTTTTCTCAGCAAAAAATAAGTTAGAGTTTAGGATAAAGTCTGAGATAGGACCATTTGTGTGCAATAGTAGGGCAGTTGGAGAAGAAGCAGATAAGATATTGAAATAGATGAATTTTTCTCCTAGTTTCACCTGGTCTTATGATTTCTTTGGGGTAATTTTTAAATTGAAGGTGGAGAATAAGTATACACCCTACCTTCATACACAAAGACCATACATAGATCAATTCATAAACCAGACAGAGTGGACAGAAAATACTTTGCAGGAGGCAGAGGAGCAAGCCATTTCTACTTTAGGTTTGCAAACACCTGTACCATAGCATAAATAGAATAAAGAATATAAACAAGAAACTATAGGGAAAAGGCAAAGAGAAGATTATTCACCTTCATTGACTAATAATTCTAATAAATAATTCAAGATGAAGTACAGAAAAAGCGCCAAAATACACATGGATGTTGACCAAGACAAAGAATCAGAGCAAGAAACTATTATCAACATCGTGGATACTCGAGGATAATCTCTAATGGGAGGAAAACATCCGATTACTCCTCAAAATACTTCAACTATTGTCTTGAACCAACAACAGTCTCTCTAAACATCCACTTCTAGTACTGCTACAGGAGATAAAGAAAAGACTATATTTCATACTTTCAAGGAGATCAAACTCATAAATGAGATCTTGAAAAACAACACTTACACCCAATTTTGGAACCAACCTCTAGTTCACAAAGTAGATTGATATATGCATTTGATTCATAGAAGGGGAAGATAAACATGGCATTTCTAGAAGCCCAGATTGCAAAACCCATGATGGCATATTACAAGAAGAGTTCCTTCGAATTCAGCATCAAGGACATCCACCCCATCAATAAGATGGAAATGCATAAAAAAACAAGTGAAATGATCTCTTCCACCTTAACCAATACTGTTGTGAATTTATCTAAGTTACAGGTCTCCTTGGCAAATGTGCAATCTCAACTCGAGACGGAGAAGATCTTCTCAATGTCCAAGGATACAAGAATAAAATCCTTGGACGACTTGGTCGTGAAAATTGGATATGATCCATCAAACTTGCAGGTTGTTGAGGATATAATTAAAAAGAAGAATGCATATATATAAACCTTGAAGAAACAATTAAAGATGTCAGATATAGAGGATCCTCTTACTAAGGAGATAGAAGAGACATAGACAGAAAAATCTAATATGATGAAGCTCATGATGGAGCGGACTAAACAACTGAAAAAGATAGAGATAGAAATGGAAAATATGGTTAAAGAGAAAGAGAAATCTACACAAACAACTATTGTTCCTTTAGATGTTGTACCCCTTACAGTCATTCCAACACCAAGAGCTTCAATAGCTACCACAGGAGAGGCAACAGACCAACTTGCTAAATCAATGGAGAATATGTATTTGCAAATGGAGGAGATTAAAATATTATAGGCACAGATCAAATTTTTGCAAGATAAAATAATAAGAAGTGAGACAACCCATGTGACTGAAATACAGAGAAATCAAAGGTTGATGGAAGGATTACATAAGTATCTTCAAGAATATTCTATTTGCAGCATGGTCAGTAGAGTCAAGGAGATCATATGGACAAGTATCAATGAATCTATGAATGAGATCTGGCCATCCATCCAAATCACTTTTTAGCAAAATTATTTGATCAATAAAGCTAACAAATCCATTTCATATATCACTAAATATCTAGGAGACATGCTTGATACAACTAATAAGATCATCAAGTTTTTGAATGACAGAACCAAATATGAGCTGGAAGATCTGGGAGTGAAGGATAGAACTGAAACAATTCTAGAGGTGAAAAAATTCATTACACTAAGGAATTTGGTGCATTAGCTTGAAGAGAAGTGTAACGGATTGGAAATTGGAGTCATTAGATTCTTCAACAAGATCGAGCCATTAACCAAAAGGGTTTTTCCTTCTTTGTTTCTCATAAATGACAGACGAATGACTATGGATTATTATGTGAAGAAGCTCAAGGAGATTTCAAAATATACAGCCAAGCATTCAAACATCAAAAATACCATGACAAGAAAGGCTTTTCTAGATAGTATAAGCAATGATATCTTCATTCAGCACCAGATTAACCACATTTTCGTGGTTAACCCCACATTTTCTCGGTACATAGAGGTGGATGAGATTTATCTAAAAACCAATAACATATTGATTCCTGATGAAGACATGTGGGACAAGATGTGCAAATACCAGTATGACTGAAAAATGGCTAAGGCTAGCATATCAGCCAGATCAGCACCGCACCAGATTAGCAAAATCAGCTAACACATCACCAAATATAATCATGCAGCAATGACCTTCTAAAAAATGGGGCCAAATGTCAAATTAAGTTCATTGTGTCCTCTTCATGGTCACACTAGTCAAATTTTGCTTATTTTGTAATTAATAACGGATTGCCTATGTAGATACAACAATTGTTGTAGAATTCAGCTAAATACTGCATACATTTTGAGTATCGAGGGTTAGACCCTTGATTGTAAAACTTTTCTATTAGAGCATTGTATTTTTTTTTTTTTAAGATGGAGCATCAATAATAAAATACCATTTACAGGATACTTCAGCTATATTTATCTGGTGATTTTATTCCTTTTCTGTGTTAATGTTTCCATTGTTTTTCTTTCAATGCATCATTTGAATCTGATTGTAAACTAGAAATCAGAAGATTAAGATTTGTTGTTAGAGCACCTTATTTCTAGTTGTGTTTACAATATAAATGTTTTTCTTCTAAAGTCTGGCTAATAAATTCTTAGTTTCATTTTAACCATCGTTGAATCCCTTGTTTCTTTCATCCCAAAATTCATTTCATTTTAAGATCCAGTAAGTGTAGTTAGCTTGCCTTGTGGATGATATTGAAAAATTGATGCAACAACCCAGCCTTTTATGACTTCATAGGCCAATGGAATTAGTTTAAATAGAGCTACTAATCCAACAAAACAATCAATCAAAAATCAAACTTTACTATTATTATAACTAGCCTAATATCGGATCCATAAAACAAAACTAAATCTAAAAGATAGATCCCTCTCTGAGTCTAGGATGGCTAGATTCTAGGCTTCAAAGTGTTTTTGATGTTGTCCTATATAATTATTCTTGCCAATCTTAAAATTATAGAACGATAATAGAACAAATGAAAAACCCCATTCATTTTTTATTACATCAAACCAGTAGATTGTATACTCGTATCAAGGATAATCTTCATACTCTTTGTCCAGATAAAGCCAAAATAATTTACTTTTATAAAACACTCTAGTTTGAGGGGGTGAAGTGCCACCAAATGGAAGATCAACCATTTTCAAAACCCTTTCAAGACTACTGTAAACATAAAATTTAGACTACATTCTATCATAGATATGCTTTAGAAAAACTCAGTCATATCTTGTGTTGCTTACATTTTACAATAACGAAAAGAATCCCCAGTCCCCAATTCTGATTGGCCCAATGTTTTTAAAGGCCTTTGTAAATGGATTCACTACAAAATAGTTGCGTGAATGGGAGAATTTTGTCAATGAGAATAAAACTACCATTGGTTCAATAATTCACTCTACTTTGTATCTTGAATCTATGAATCGCAAATGAAAATGAGATATGTGCCCATTCTGATTAAGGTATTCAACAAAAATATAATTGTCTTCATCATTGAGGAAAGGAACCATAAATCCAAATTCTTTTATAGAGATATGCTTGCAACACAATAAGAAAGAAGGGTTCTGCAAAAAATTCTTCCATTGCTTACAAACAGTGCTAAACTTTATTAAAATCAATAAAGGGAGCCATAAGAAGACAATTTCAAGAATTTCAAATGGAATACAACTCCAAATAGCCGGATCCATGATCAAACAAGGAAATCACCTAACATAAAAGAAAACACATGTGATATCAACAAAAAAAAATTTAATTAATGTTGAATAGAGTTAAAAGTAACATACATACACAATTTTCCATCTACAAATACAGTAAAATTCACATAATATTATTACAATAGTGAAAAAAAAAACCCAATTTTATAAACCTAATGTTTACAATCCAAAGTTATTAATGTTAATAAATCTATTTTTATGTCTCTATTAATGGCTATGTTTACTATTAATGTTAATGTTTGATGTTCAATATAAATTTTAACATAAAACCATTTTTATTTTATTTTAAATAACTTAATATTATAAACCTCACATTATAAAATAACCTAATGCTACATGAACCAAATAATATAAAAATACCAAATTTTTTAATTCTAATGTCATTGAACCTAAAAAAAAACTAAAGTTATATTCTAATGTCATTGAACCTAAATAAACCTAAAGCTATCAATCCTATTGTTTAATTAAATATTTATATTGATGTTTAAAATGCACAATTTACTTTTATATAAATTTCTATGTTTAACATTAGCATCTATATTTATTATTAATATTAATATTAATTAATATTAAAAGAGAAATATTATTTAGATTTATTATTAAGGTTAATATAAATCTATGTTATTAAATTATTAATGTTAATATCAATCAATATTAATTTTAATAATATTAATGCTAATTTTAAACAATTAATATTACTAATATTAATATTAAAAAAATAATAATAATATTAATAATAATAATCAAAATATTTATAATAATAATAATATTAATATTAATAATTTCTATATTAATTTTAAACATTTATGGTTATCAATGTTTATTAATATTAATAAAAAGCATAAATATTGAAGTTAATAACACATATTAATATTGAAATTTTTATAGAGTTGAAAGGAGTACATTAAAAAGAATAAATTGAATCCAAAAATAATTAAAAATATATAATTTATAGAATTTGACCAAATATGTAATTGATACAATCTATATATTGAATTAATGAGATATATATAACACGCAAATATTGAATTTACTATAGAGTTTACACGAGTAGAATAAAAAGACTAAATTGAATCCAAAAATAATTAAAAATACATAATTTATACAATTTAACCAAATATGTAATTGGTACAATCTATATATTGAATTAATATATATATATATATATATATATATATATATATATATATATATATATATATATATATATATATATATATATATATATATATATATATATATATATATATATATATATATATATATATATATATATATATATATATAATATGAAAATAGAACAATACAAATTAAATCTAAATGAGCTAAATTATTAAAAATAATTAATATTATATTGATAATCTTATTAATAATATTTTTATTAATATTATAAATACTATTTTTTAATATTAATTACAATGAAATTGTTATTATTAATATTTTTTAATTTTAATCATTATCATTATAGTTCTTAATATTAATTATTAATATTATTTTTAGTATATATTAAAATGTCAAAGTTATTAATATTTAAACTTAATGTTTACAATCCAATATTATTAATGTTAATAAATCTATTTTTATGTTTCTATTAATGTCTATGTTATCCAATATTATTAATGTTAATAAATAAATTTTTATGTTTCTATTAATGTCTATGTTTAATATTGATGTTAATGTTTGATATTCAATATAAATACTAACATAAAATCATTTTTTTAAATAACCTAATACGACACGAACGAAATGATATAAAAATACCAATTTTTCAATTGTAATGTCATTGAATCTAAAAAAAACTAAAATTAAATTTTAATGTTATTAAACCTATATATAATATAGTAATAATGAATTTATATAAAAATATAAATATAAATTTAAGTGATTAAAATTTCAAAATTAAATCAAAATTAAATATTTTACAAATTAATGAACTCAATATTATAACTCTATATTATAAAGTCAAAATTTCGATTCCAACCCTTAAATCTTATATTAAATCTATTCTTTTTATTTAGTCATTTAGAAAACAAGATACACTCCTTGTTAATAAAACTATTTAGTTTTGGACAAACTTGCTCTATTTTATAAAGTTTTATATTATTTAATAATATAAACAAAGTAGTGCACTATTCAATTAAATAAATAGTGCTATTGTTGGTAAAATGTAAAACAAATTATCACAAACTCTTCTTGTCTATGAACAAATATTATTATTTAAAAAGTAGTCTAAGTTAAATCACAAAACTATTGACATCATTCTTCAACCATTTGTTACTTTGCATTTATATGAAATTGGCAAAATAGTCCCATGGTCCGCAACTTGCTATTTCTTTACATATTGGTCCTAAGGTCAGCAACATGTTGTTTCTTTAGATATTTCGATACCGATTTAGATAGAAGAAAAACATATCACATGATAGAAAATATGTTTATATTGCTTTAGGTAAATGCAGGACACAATGGTAACATTTTTCTTTATATATTTCGATACCGATTTAGGTAGAAGAAAAGACATATCACATGATAGAAAATATGTTCAGATTGTTTTAGGACACAATGGTGAAAGAAATATAATATTTTCAAGAAATATAAAGGTGAAAGAAATATAATATTTTCAATGAACATCTTTTCAAGAAATATGTTCAGATTGCTTTATGTAGAATGCAGGACACAATGGTGAAAGAAATATAATATTTTCAAGAGAACGCGCTATTATTTTGACATATTTTGACATATTTTGGGAATTATTGACGTATTCAGAGCCTCGGAATGTTAATATGACAAAGTGGAATGATTGACCATATTAGTGACCAGTCAGAACTAATAGAAGAAAGTCTCGGATATGTAGAAATTTATATAAAATTTTATTACGGTTGTAAGCTAATGGGAGAATGAGGGTTGTACGTTAATATGAAAATTTTGGCAGCAACAATCTGGAAATCCTCTTTTTAATTTCGGATCAACTTGTTTTGAGGGGATTTCTCCAAAATTCCAAAATAAAATAAAAAATTTGCAAATTAATAAACCTAATATTATAACTCTATATTATAAACTCAATTTTTATCACAGTTATCAAATATTATATTAAACTTATATTTTTTATTTAGGCATTTAGAAAACAAGATACAGTACTGGAATAAAACGTTTCCTTGCCAATTTAGAGGAACAATATAATTTTAGACAAACTTGTTCTATTTTATAAAGTTTTATATTATTTAATTATATAAACAAAGTAGTGTACTATTCAATTAAATAGTGTTAGTGTTGCCAAAGTGTAAAATAATTTTATATATATATATATATATATATATATATATATATATATATATATATATATATATATTTTAATGGACAAATATGATTATTTAAAAGTTTGTGTAAGATAAATTCATGTCTAATAGGGGATATATTGTGTGTATAACAAGAATAAACATTTGGGATAAATTGTATTAGTTATTAGATTTGAAGCTATTTAGAGTTGTGTTTTCTGTGAGGAGGAACTTTGGTTGGCTTAGTGGACATTTAACTCTCTCATGATCCCTAATTTTTTCAAAAAAAAAAATTAATGCTTGAAATTTCTACACACCTTTTTTACCTTGAAAGAAACTCGCAACCAAACCTTTGTATCAAATCAGATCGACGAAACCTCTCTAAGGGTATTGAACCTCTACAAACCTGCTAACCAAAATCAATTTATTAAAACTTAATAAAATTAAAAGCCTAATAAAATAAAACAACAAGAAAATATAAAAACAAACAAATATACAATAATAAACCAACCAAACCTGAATGCCAAATTGAAGAAGGGGAACCTAGGCGTTCTGAAAAAAGTGTTCAAATTTTGTTCATAACGTTGTATATATGGTTTTGTAGAGAGCTATTTTTAGGGAGACTGAAGAACATAGTTTTACTAATTTTAGTTATGGCTTCCATTTATTAATAATATTCGTTACAACCGTGCTCATAGTTAACATTCATTACAATATGGTCATGGTTCCCATGTGTCCAAACCTTCGCATACAAAACTATTGCATACCACTCACTTAATTAAATGAATCCAAATGATTGCATACCATTCACTTAATGAAATGAATCCAACTTGCAATGCATATTGTTTATATTTTTTTAATTTATTTTTGAGTAATTACATAACGCTCACATCTCAACACACAACCACATTTCCCTTAATCCTCATACATGGTTGCATTCTCCCTAATCATTATATGTGGCGATAAAGGGTAGGCCTAGTAAATTTTTAATCATATTTAGTAAAAAAATAATTTAAACAGGGTTTAAACACCTGATTTAGATATGCAAGGAAGTTATCACTTGCAATTTTTTTCATTAATGTCTGGCAATGACGAGAATAGATGGCATCTTTCAATTTAGACCATCTCATAAAGATGATTAATTATAAAAATCATTAAAGTAGCCAATTCCAACAGGAGGATGCCTATCGGCGTAAATATGGTAATATATGTAGTGTCAATAAATTTTGAATATTTGCAATAGTTTGGTTTTCTTATTTTTTTTCTTTTGTATTTAGTTGAATAATGAAAATTCGATCTAGTAAAATTATCAACTATCAATTTTAATATTGTTTTTTCTCTCTTAATAAAAGTTATTAAAGTTATGGTATTTATGTAGTGGTTTTATTTTTTAGGAAGGTAATCAATAGAAAAAATTTATATATGAAAGTTTGGATACTTTGGTGTGATTGTAATTATGTGTTTATCCTCTCTATTAGAATATAATACTAGAACCTTTGTCAATTCACCAAAGTGTAAGTGAAAAACATTCCAAAAAAAAAAAAAAAAAACTTATCAGGTAAGGTCGAATGATGGACATCCCACACCAAAAGGAGTTTTCCAAGCAATATAAGGTTCATGCCCAGATTTGAAACTCAATTTACCTATCTAGAGTGGTTTATGGGAGATTGCATTAAGCATAGGAGTATAGTGGTATTCCCACCGACTTAATCCCATCCCATGTCTCCTTGATGACAGGTGGTAGGTCTATTGGTTCTCTTTATTGAAGAAAAATAAATACATAATTTTTTAGATTGCCCCAAGGTTCTTGTGAGATTGATACCAACCTCAAGTTTACTAGTTTAATCATTATGCTCTTGTGAGGTATTAGCCTTTTTTAAGATAGACATCCTAATGAACCCTTAGCTAAACTGAGAGTGGGAGAGAATCATTTTAGTACATTCATGGACATTAAAACTCTTTTCTTTACACTCATTAACTACTTCATTTTATAAGCAACATAATCCATAATGAATCAACAAACTGAATGTGTGGACAACAAGTAATTAAGTAGATTATTGTTGTGATGCAAAGGCAAGCTCCAATTCCCTCTCACAACTGATTTTTTGTATGCTCCAACCTACATGAGGCTACCACCTCAAATTCTGCAAGCTACAACTTGCAAGAAAGCTCCAACTCCCAAGTATTTCTTGCAGGCTACAACCTATAGGAGGCTCCTACCTCACCCAGCTCCAACTGGAAATTTATCAAGCTACAACTTGAAAGGAGACTACAATCCGCTAACTCAACATGAACATCATATGTTGATTTACCTGGATATTAGCTCTTTTATCCTCCTTCTTCATTGTTGCCTTTTCTGCCTTCATTTATGCTTCATATCAGCTCGTGATGTGCACAACATCTCTCTCGGCTCTCTCTGATTCTTCTGCTCTCTAACCTAAATATGCACACTGATATTACATATTTTATACAAATAAATACATTATTGTTTGCATTCTACAGGGAATTCAAAGTAACAGGCCTGGCCCTATGCCTTCCACCCATTCGATTATTTACATTTCAATTCAGGTTATTACATCAGAAATAATCATTACAACACCCATTAGAGTTTTTTCTATGCCTACGGAGACTTGGCTTTGCATCAAAAACAATATAAAATAATCAATGAATTTACACTTACACAGAAGCCAATTATTTCAATCAGCCCTTTCATCTTCTAGCTTTGTTGTGTATTTGTCTTTTTTGCTTGTTGTCCCTTGTCTTTTTTGTTCCTATTATTGTATTCTAATTCTGCTCCTTAACCGCTTTTTTCCCGACTCGACCCAATTGTTGTTTTTCCAACAATTTCACCATATCTCCTTTTTCCCGGCTCTGCTTATCTGCCTTCCTTCTCTGGCCTGCAGTGTTCATCCTTTTGCTTTTCTCAACACTTGACTCTGCCTGAAGCTCTTTCTGAGCCCGAATTGACCCATGGTGCATGTCTTCTTATCACCACAATGTTCAGATTTTTCTTTTGCCCTTTGTTCTTTGTCGGGTCACTTACCCAAGTATCCTTTAGCCCCGTTCAAACCTTTTTCCACTTAAACAGGCGTAAGGCTAGACTTGAAATATATTCTATTTCCTTTGAAGAATGCATCGCATCCACTTTTCATCACATTAGGGCACTTGGTCATTCTATGTTATAAGGCTCCTTTTCTCTCTGATGTGATTTAACAAGGAAAACCTCATACTTCCAGACTTGAAATATATTCGTATTTACCTTTGAGAGGTATCGCGTCCTGACCCATTTCGTATTTCGCATTTTGGCGTTTCTCTTGTTATTTGATTATATATTTCTCTTCCATTCTCCGATGCGATTTCTCAAATGAAAAACTCTTACCACCAGATTTGAAATATGTTAAGTGGTAGTTATGAGTTGCATCACGTCTAGTCCCTTTATCTCACTTCGCATTTCGGTGATTCAACATGGTTCATGGGTGTTATCCCTTCTAAGCTTGTCATGTGCGATATGTGATTGGGTCCCACAGCTGGACAGGAAATCCTTTAGATTTTAGCTTTGAAGCATATCACATCTGGCCCCTTGTCGCTCTTCAAATTTCGGTCTTTCGACATGATACATAATAGCTATCCCTTCTAAGATTTGTTACTTGCGATATGCGATAAAGGGTTTTGGTCCACGTCGGGCTACCACGTCACTGCCATGTCATCTACCATGTCACCTTCCACGTCATCTACCATGTCACCTTCCACGTCATCAAGATGTATTTGTGATTTCTGGGGTCAGGTCCACGTCACCTGCCACGCCATCTTCCATGTCATCAAGATGTATTTACAATTTTTGGGGTCAGGTCCACATCTTCTGCCATGTCATCAGCCACGTCACTTGCCACATCATCTCTTGTACTTCACATTTCGCAATTTCTATGTCTCTGTTGTTTTGCGATACTCCTTTCTCTGTGGTTTTCAATATGTGATCAAGCCTTCTGTTGCGATTGTGATTTTCGATATCTCCACTGAACACTGTTCTTAAAGTGTTTTTCTAAAAATTTACGCGACTCTACTCGCAGAACTGAATGTGGATTCATGCATTATTCTGAACATAAACTAGTCTGACTTTGCCCATGCATTCACAACTTTCTCTACTAGTTAAACACATTCATTACTTGTCTTAGCATGTTCATGACTCTGCCCACTCGTGCACGACTCAACCCAAACTTGTTGCCTTTGTTGCCTTTGCTGCCTTTGTTCCTTTCTTGCCTTTTCTCCTTTTCTCTAATGCTGCTTCGTTGGCACTATGATGCTCCTCTTCCTCTTTTCTCCTCCTCCACTATAATTTTTCCTTCTTTGCCTCATAGCTCCTTTATACTCCAACTGATCCTAATCTTCTCCTTTGTCCTTAATGATAATTCTGGTGTTGCTCCTTTCTACTCCTTTTCCATCAATGACAATATTTCTAGCACATCCTCCAAATGGCTCATGACTTAACATATTATACATTTAAAAATTATATTCTCACAATCCCATGTGTTAATTTGGCAAGGATTTTCCTGGATATTTAGACAATAGAAATTTCTTAAGACCAACTTGGTTTAGTGTAATTTATTCATGTGTAATTAGTTTGTTTTTATATCTATTTCATCTACCAACCACCATTTTATCTTATGCACAATGATATGATTATCCTATGTCATTCATCATTATATATTATGTCGATATTTTATGTGTCATATCACCTTATTGTTCTATGATCTCTATTTAAAGAATATGGAGGGTTGTTTGGCTAGTGTTGTGCAATACTCATCAAGCACTCCCAACACTACAAGGAAAAGTCCCTCTAGCGGCTACTTTTGAGGAACCCCTTATAAAAATACCCCATACATCTATTTCTAGAGGAGGTTAGCGGGCGAAGGGTTTTGCGGATGTTTTCCACTCGGTGTGTTTATCATTCAACATCACACCAGTGCTCCTTACAAGAGAAAGCATCGGTGTGCACAAAACATTGGCACACCGGACACAGTGCGCTCCGTACACACCTGACCAATGCGTCGTATTATTGTAGAGCACTGATGCTTCACAACTCTTCCACACTGGTGCATCATAAAACACCGAGCCAAAACCAAAACTGCCTGGTGCGGTATTAAGAAACCACACTAGTGCATCATAAAATAACGTGCCAAAACACAAACCGATCGGTGCATTCATAAGAAACAGCATCGTTGCACCTATAAAGCACGCACATCAGAAAAGGGTTAAAATAAAAATTACGACAAAATAACCATATTTTTCATTTTTTCAGTGCTTTAGAGCTCTTAATTACCGGTGCTCTCTACAAGAGAAGGCACAGATGCACACAAAACATTAACACACCAGACACCATGCACTCCATACTCACCCTCCTAGTGCGTCTTATGATTGTAACGCATCGGTGCTTCACAAATCTTCCGCACTAGTGTAGCATAAAACACCGCTCCAAAACTGAAACCACCCAGTGCGGTGTTACGAAACAACACCGGTGCATCATAAAACACCACGCCAAAGTGGAAGCAGATCGATGCGTTCGTATGAAACATCATCAGTGCACCTATAAAACACACGCACCGAAAAAGGGTTAAATAAAAAAAAAAATTATGGCCAAAAAACTTCATTTTTCACTTTTCTGATCTCAGTCACCAGTGCACTCTATAAGAGAAAGCATCGATCGCACAAAACATTGGCACATTGGACACCGTGCGCTCTATACACACATGACCGATGCATCCTATTACTGTAAAGCACCACTACTTCACGACTATGCCGCCCCGGTCCATCATAAAACATCGTGCCAAAACTGAAACAACCTGGTGCGGTGTTAAGTAATCGCCTCGGTGCATCATAAAACAATGCGCCAAAACTAAAACCGCCCAGTGCATTCTTAAGAAACCACACCGGTGCACCTATAAAACCTCGCGCACTAGAACAAGGTTAAATAAAAAAAAAATACTGCAAAAAATCACAATTTTCACTTTTCTCAGTACTCCAGAGCTCTCAATCACCGGTGCAATCTCTCCTTCTCTGAGCTGACCTGAAATCGGTGCTCCCACTGCACCCATTACATGCACTGCTGCTGTGCATTGGCCACCAATTTCCAACTTTCATTTTGCAAAAACGGTGGGGAAATTTTCTTTTGCAAATTCTACAGCCAATATGCCTCCTCAATGACAAAATGTACTGGTATGTTTCTATTTTTTCCATAATTAAGCTTTCTAGCGGATTATAATTTGAAATAACCTTAACATTAAAAATTAAAAAAGAAAAAAGAAAAAAAAATGTCGTGCGGTACGCACGAGCCGTTCGACTCTCACCGGTAAGCAGTGCTGCCTATAAAATTTACAGGCCGCACTGCAACCAGTGCTAATGGTATCCACACCGTGTCCGGGGTGGTACTGAAAGGCACCCTGCATTATTTTAAAATTTAAAAATTTTGCAATGCTGTCATTTAGCAGGGCACAGCACTGACCATTGGAATAGCAACGTGGTGCGTTGACAGATATATCTGCCCCGGTGTCTGTCAGGGCACTGCATTCGACATTCCGACAAGTTCAATTATGCGGATGGGTAAAAGACCACACCATTGAATATGTAATTTATCAGGAATTCGGTGTGCTGACATGACTATACGTACCTGGGCGTATATTTTAGTCAGCGCACCACTCCTATGACACCATATATAGTCAGCGGGATTTGAAAAAATTTTAGGTGTACCACATACAGTGTGTTTTATGTCATCTGAGGCACCGCCTCTAGTGTTCTACAAACAAAAGACACACTAGAACCGGTGCATGACTGTTTTTGTGGTGCACCAACTGGTCTGCTTTATTTTTTCCAAAAAAAATTATATATGTATATTCCTAAATACATGTTTGATTTAATAAAAAAAAAATATTTAATATGTCAATGATTCCGAGAAAAGAGGAGGAACAACAGCAACAATTGGTGGAGAAATATGACATGCTTCCCCAGTGGGAGGCACGAGAGAGGGAGAGAGATGCATACCCTCGCCCTATTACAGCAGATACCCAGGGGCTCCTAAGGCAAGTAGGCCTCCTCAATTTCTATGAGGAGGCTACTTCTTTAAAGGCCCATAGTGTCTTTTTGAGACATCTTATCCGCAGGTGGAATACCCACCAACAAGCTTTCCAGGTTGGTCCTGACCAATGGTACACACACACTGAGGAGGATATTTATTTCATTACAGGGCTATCGAGGAGAGGGGTGGATTTTCCCTCGTTCCTAGATGTTCCAGCTGGTTTTGTAGTAGGGATCTAGTTAGTTTACTCCCAGAGATACATTGGAGCAGATGTATTGTCTCCTTCAGAGTTTCAGGTCCCAAGAGGTCAGCTACGTATTGGTGCATTTGGTAGAAAAGACGTGCAGTGCCTCTCACTTCTCATTTCGACCATTTCACACAACACCAGTGATAGGCAATGCATTAGTTTCCCTCTTTTATATTATGTTTATTCTTTAGTACAGGAGCCATGACTTGTCAGGTGGTCTGCCATTTTTTTGCAACAGTTTTGTACGGGCTTAGATAGATGTCATGCTCACGCACAAGGGAGGGTCAACTTCCCTTTTTCTTCGGATCTTTTTTGTTTATTTTTTGATATTTTTCCAGAGATGAGGCCTACTTTTGTTCGGTAGCCTAGTAGGTCGATGTTGGAGGCCCAGATGCACATGTGGGGGCACATGATGCCCAATAGGGGAGAGACTATGTTTCCAGCAAGGATATCACATGATGCACTGGACTTACTACCCAGTGTTGACGAGCTACATTCCTTCATTATGGTCCCCTGTCCTTATGCTAGATTGGATCAGCGAGGGTGTGCCAACATCCTCTTCACAGATGATGAGCCGCTAGATGATAGAGGTAATATTACTGTTTTATTTATATTTATTCTAACATGTCATTTAACTTGTTTTTATTAAATTGTGTAATGAAATTGTCTAATTATTGTTGTGTACTTGTGCATATTTTGCAGACATTGGCTCTTTTGATGGTGAGGAGATGCCGAAACCACCACATGATTCAGGTGTGGATCTTGATGATGATCAGCACATGGCATATGTTGAGGATCATGATCAGGAGGCCAGTGCAGAGAGACATGCTCCTCATGCTCGTGCGCCGGTACCACCTTTTGCTAGGCGTGGTCGACCTGATACTCAATACATGATGGAGTTGGGTGACCAACTCAGTGCACTGATTGTTGAGGCGAGCATCGGGCCGACTCATTACAGAGACATATAGGTCAATGATATGCTAATACAGATGTGGAGAGGCATGTTGCGTGACATGTACAGCCTGATGCAACATGTTGTAGGAGCTACGACAGTTGTTACGCGACTGAGGACTATTGCACGTTATAGGCATGGTCAAGTTGTAGCACGTGATGGAAAGTCCACAAGCAATGACTCATATTATGATCGTTCACCTCGCGCCACACCTTATGAGCATGAGGCTCCACTAGCATCTAATAGTCATCATGGAGATGAGGCTGGACCATCGACCACGTCCAGTCAGCAGCTTGCAGCATCCATCAGTACTAGTCATGATCATGAGCAGGATGGACCATCGAGTGTTGAGGTTGCACCATTGACTGAGCATGCCTCCACTAGTACTGCTTATATTGTTGTTGTACTACCACCAATTGATCCATTCATCAGTACTAGTCATGATCATGATAAAGCTCGACCATCGACCGTCGAGGCTACACCATTGACTGAGCAGGCCTCCACTAGTACTGCTATTAATGTTGTACTACCACCAGCTGATCCATAACATTTATATTACAGTTGTATATTTTTAACATTATATATATATATATATATATATATATATAGTCCATGCATTTTATGTTCATGTTGCAGTTGTACTTAATTTACCTGTTGGTGATCATCATGATGTGTATATTGTTAGGTCATGTTAGATATGTGCATTTAATGTTTAGCTTCCAAATAGATGTGTATGTGATAGCATGAGTTATTTGACATGAGATGTATATTTGATGTTTGTGTTGTGATGATGTTAATATATAATGTTAATTTGATGTTTGAATGTGTTTTTTAGTCGAATATGATGTTTGTACGATGGTTATCATGATCGTGATATTTATTAATTCATTTAATATTAAATGACCATGATATTTATTAAATATTATTTTGTGATTGTAATTTTAATTTTAATTTTAATTGTATGTAAAATTGTATTCGTATATGTAATTGTAATTTTAAATGTAATTGTATGTAAAATATTTAATGTAAAATTTTAATTGTAATTGTAATATTTAATTTATTGTGAAATGATTGTAATTGTAATTTTAATTGTAATTGTATATATGACAAATTGTAAAATTGTAATTATTTTTCTAATTGTATGTAAAATTCTAAAATTGTAATTGTATTTGTAATTGTAATTCTATGTAAAATATTTTTAAAATTGTAATTCTAATTCTAATTGTAATTCTAATTCTAATTGTATATTGTAAAACATTTGTAAAATTTTAATTGTATTATTGTGAAATGATTATAATTGTAAAAATTTAATTGTATTATTGTGAAATGATTATAATTGTAAAATTTTAATTGTAAATGTAATTGTATGTAAAATTAAAATTCTAATTCTAATTCTAATGGTAATTGTATGTGAAATTGTAAAATTGTGATTGTAATTCTAATTCTAATTCTCATTCTAATTCTAATTCTAAGTAAAATATTTGTAAAATTTTAATATTTTAATTGTAATTGTATGTAAAATATTTGTAAATTTTTAATTGTATTAATGTGAAAATAATTGTATGTGAAATTGTAAGATTGTAATTCTAATTGTAATTCTAATTCTAATTCTAGTTCTATGTAAAATATTTGTAAAATTATTGTATTAATGTGAAAATTTTAATTGTATTAATGTGAAATGATTTTATTAAAATATTTAAATTTGTAAATTTGTAAATAATTGTAAAATAATAAATCTAGAATAATATGAAGTTTTGTAACATAATAAAGTTTAGAAAATATTGCAAATAAATTCATGTACTTTAGAATTATCATTTTTTTATTATGATCTTACATACAAAAAAAATAACTTTATACAATCTGGTGCGCATATCATCATAACATGCACCGGTGCATCTTATTACTCAGACGCATTGGTGCTTTAGAACTCTTCTGCATTGGTGCGCCATAAAACACCACGCCAAAACAAAAACCTCGATCTTACAAACCACCCCAGTGCGCCTATAAAATAGAACGCACTTGAATAGGGTTATTCTGTAAAGTGCACTATTGGAAAAGCGGAGGGTTCGAATAGTGGGCAAGAATTTTTCTAAGGAGATGAGGGTTTGAAAAGACAAGAGTTCGAATTTTGGCTGAGAATTTTATAGCAGAGAAAATGAGTGATTCAAATAGAAAGATAGACAAAGACACTTACAGGGATGTAGACGACTACAAAGCTCAACAGATTACAAAAGGAGTATAGGTTGAGACTGGAAGAGAGCATTCGGTTGAGGCCAGCGATAGGGTTAAGAGGTCCCATGATGGAGAAATGGAGAGAAGATTTGATGGCAGAGAAAGATCAATCAAGGCAGTTGATAAAGCCAAGAGGCACGATTAAGGGAAGGATTCTCATTCCCTTAACGACAACAGAGAAAGATCAGTTGACGTTGTTGATCGAGCTGGTAGGTCCCATGAAGGGAAATATTCTCCAGAATGTGTTTAAAAGCAGTTGGGAGTATTGTCTGAGCTTCGGTTGGATGACATAAAATATTACCAGCAAAGCTGACATCGTATAAAATCACATCTTCGGCTTTCAACTAAACCTAAATGGCATCTCTAACTTGTCTGAGTTGTGGTCCTGTGGATGAAACTAGTAAAAAATCTCCTTGTATTATAAATGGAAATCCAGTGACCATTTCTATGGGAAGGAAAGAATAGATACCTGCAGCTACCATATTTCCACCTATAAATCGGTTTCCCATTGGAAAAAATAATGTAATAGCCTATTTTGAAATGTTTCCTCTGCTCAACCCTATACTCATTTTCTATGGGAAACCATTGCCTCCACATGTAATAACTTCATCGTCTAGTTGAAAATCAGTCTTCTTCTGCTAAGAAATGCAGAATGAAGGACTCGTTGTCAATTCTCCCAGAACATTACCTTTCTACATATTATATATACTAATTTTTGGCAGGCCATCCATCTATCTACAAATTATATTCTAAAACATATTGGTTGCAAATAGTTAAGTGCCAATTATAACAGGTTCACATGCCATAATTACCGACTTGGGCCTTGTAGTATTGCATCTTCACATGCCCCACATTGAATTATCTCCACATAAGCAGTGGGGACCTCCTACAATAAAAAAATGCATTGGAAGAATAGTTATTTCTATCAAGAATTTATCAAATTCCAATTCTCGATTTTAATTCTAATTCTAATTCTCAAGAATAAACAAAATTATAATTCTCAATTTTTATGGTTGGAGTTCACTAAATTTTGGTGTACACACCTAAAAGTAATTTCAGTGCCTTAACCGCAAATCGGTGCTACTGTACATATAACCGCACCGGTGCGGTTCTATTAAGTGACGCGCCGGCGTCGAATAAACGCAAATAAATAAATAAAAATCAACTCTATTTTCTTTAAGTGAAAAAAAGAAGCGACAAATTGAAAAATGGGCGGAAAAATATTTTCAAAATCTAATTTCATAAAATAATTCTTTAAATACTAAACACTTTTCATTATTTCACTATTTTTGCTAAAATTTTCAGCTAGATATTTGTAGGAGACATACCTGGAGCAAGAGAGCACAAGGGCACTGTGGAGCAGCAAAATACGTTAGAACAAAAGTATTCAGACAATCAGAAACCAAACCTCTTGTGATTCAAACCCTATATCATAGAATTTCAAACCATCTCATGATTATTTTTTTACTTTTTACGCAGTTTTTTTACTTTTTCTGCAGTTTTATCCATTTTTACCCTAAACCCTTCATTTTTTTGTTTTTTTTCCTTTCTTCTCCCTGTTTCTGTGATTTCAAAATTAGGAATTTTCATTTTTGATTGACATCCAACCCACGGGATGACTTGCATAGTCAGATCCCAATCCATTTGGCCATTGCGTGAATGTTTGGAAAAAATGGATTTTTTTTATCAGTGCGCCCTGCATAACCTAGCGCACCATGCAAGTTTGTGTAATAAAAAATTTGAAAACAATTTTTTTAAATCAGTGCACCATATCTTAAATAGGGCACAAGTGCTCCATGTTACGAGAATATCACCATATGGTCTATTACACTGTTTGTGTGGTGCGCTTATAATACCCCACACACCGTATGGTCTATTATACTATTTTGGGGTGCATTGGTAATACACCCACGCACCGGTAGCGGTGCGTACATCAAGAAAGGCACACCGGTGCCTTGAGATTTATTTTTTACCTGAAAAGTTAACAATTTATTTATAAATATATTAATGAATGATATGGTACAAGTTTCGGATTGATAAATAAATTACTAGCAAGAGATCAAGTAAAAAAAATACTGATAACACATCAAGAAAAGAAAAAAAGACAAATTATTTGTAAATTCTTTAAAAAAAATATTTTTGAACTATATGTAAGTTTAACTAATATGTATTGTTTACTTTGTATCATGCAGAGCCATAAAATGATGAAGCTCGATAATATTATTTCTTATCTAGGACCAGAAGAGCGTAAAATCTTGATGGAAAAATTGCAAAAGGATGAATCAGGTGAATGAAAAAATACTATCGATCCAATATGAGTTTCTTTTTTTAATTATCATTAATAATATACTAAAAAAATTTAGATAGCATGTGTCAAACAGTCTATTAATTCACATATGTTTAATGTTCTACAGGGACCAACAACTCAGAAAATGAATGTTGTTCTAAGAAAAGAAAAAAAATAGAACATGCAAATGAAAATGAATTTCTCCTTAGCTCATCTGGAGTGGTGTTGGAAGTTAACGAAAGGGGGGAAAACTTTTACAAAAGTTTGAGGGATCTAGTGGGACGAATGTATAGGCCTTCTTTCCACTTACAATACAAAAATCAATCCAATGATTCCAAGAACCAAATTTTATCTAAACTACAGGTAGAGTTTCCAGAGAATTGGTCAATGAGACATGTTAGTGTTTTAATAGCAAAAACTTACAAAAAAAAAAAGGAATGAAAAAGTAATATTCCTTTAAATTTTTGTCTAGAATTATTTATAGATGTCACTTTTGTTATATTTACTTTTTAGATATCAATATAAAAATTAAATATTTTATTGTCATCTTAAATTTTCAGGAAGATTATGAAAATCTCAAAAGATAAAAGAGTTGATATCAAAAATATGCCAGTAGGAATGTCCAAAAAGGTGTACAAGGAGATGGTCAAAGAAATGGACAAAATTGCATCACAGGAGGAGCCATCTCAAGAACAACATGCTTTAAATGTAATATGTAATCATTGAATTTTTCAATCATTAGGTACAATAAATAAACAATTTAGCACTAAGTATTAATTCTCAATAATTTTCTTGCAGAAAAGAAAAGAAAATGGAACCCATTCAACACATAAAACAGGATAACAAGGAAGAAAAGGGTTGATATCTAAGTTTGTGAGTAATTGTTACTTCCTTATAACAACTTAAATAGATTTCATTTTTGTATTTTTTAAGTTGTTTTACAAAAATCATCATTGAATATCTTCAAACAGGTGCTAACATATAGAGAAGAACCATTGGGTTAAATATGGGTTGTGAGTATATGTTGGCATATCAGAAATTAATCGTCGAATTTGTAAGCATCTATCGATCTTGTTTTACTTAGCTCCATCTATAATTAATAGAACAAAAAAATCTTTTATACTAAATATATGATTTGTTATGGGGTATAAAACTTGCAGGAAACAAAGTATGAAACCACGCCAACAGATGAAATTTTAAAAGATGGCATGGTACATGGTTTTGAAAGAATGTGTATAGTTTATGATTCAATTGTTGCTATGGTACGTCATTTTTATTTTCCATTTACATTGATGTATATTATTTAATATTTCAATTTTCATTATTCTCACCAATGTATATACAATCATTTCAGTTTATTTTCATGTTTATAGATGGAAGGTGAGGAAGAAGAAAACAATCAACACCATGAACAAAACATTCCTGAAAATAACCCAAGTCATGGAAGTAGCTCTAGCAGTGACAACAGTTCAAGCGAAGAATGACGATCACTATGTTTGGATACCAAAGCAAGGCATTGTATTTTTTGAAATATGTCTGTGAAATCAGAAATTTTGTTGAATGTAATGGACATAGTGTCCCAATTGAAAGACAAAGGGATACCAATAATTGTCCCATTTTGTATGATAAAGACTGTCTTATTCATATATATTATATATCATAAAATATGTTTTAATTTATTCTATTGCATTCTCCATTGTCGTTATTGCGTTCTCCATTTTCATTCTCAAATGAACTAATAAAAATTTAATTCATATGAATATTGTTAGAAGATATATATGTGTAGAATTTTGATGAATAATGAATTTTAAAAAACCACAATAATTATGATATGATATAAAAAATTAATCCAAACATCACATTCAAATGCATTAATAAAAAATTAATTAATATGAATATTTATATAAGATGTGTCAACTTTTGATGAATAATAAATTTAAAACAATCACAATAATTCCACTGTCACAGGTCAATGTCTCTAAAAAATACAAAATGAAAACCGGTGTGTGTCAGTAACTGTACACCGGTGCGTTTATATTAAGAAGCACGTCGGTGCGTTTCTACGACCTATGAGCACTGAAAAATCACCAAAACAAATTAAAAATATCAGTGTGTTTGTGCGGTACGATGCACCGGTGTGTTTATGTGTCTATACGAACCAGTTTTATTGTATGATCTATGGACACCACACGAATACCGATACCAATTATAAATCTCGGTGCATTTGTGTGATAATGCTCACCGGGGAATTTATGTGTCTATAAGCACCAGTGCATTTGTACGACCTATGGGCACCGCACGAATACTAATACCAATTATAAACATCAGTGCCTTTCTGTGATACTGTGCACCATTGTATTTCTATATGTCTACACACCAGTGCATTGATACTACCTATGGGCACCGCACAAATCCCAACCCAATTAGAATGGAGGCGTGCGTTATATCACCAACACTACACTCGATGTAGTTTTATACCTTAATGGCTTGGTGCATTCTCCTTTAACCGCCCCAGGGCGCCTTCTACATGTACGCACCGGTGTATTAAATCTAGAGTAGTGCAATGATGAAAAAAAACATTCGTAATAACCTTCGGGTGCCTTTTTTCTTTAGCTGTGTTGAATTTTTGTTAAAAGATCCACCAAAACCTCTGTAACCATAAACCGTTGTTGTAGAAAACATTTTAATTTTGGCCAATTTTATAACACTAAAAACCTCCTTTATAACCTCCGCTAGAGGGTCTTTTCCTTGTAGTGAAACCACAAGATGAGTAGCCACTAAAATAAGCATTAAAATCCTAGCCCCCAAGGGACCAAGTAATCATGATCCCAATAAATAAGGTCTCCCATGGAGGCCCATCATTAATTGTATGCATGCATGATGAAAAATTATAAAATTCCATAGAATAAATATCCAAGGCATAACAAGAACTCATTCAATGTAATAGTACCATTGTTCTTAATCACATACAAACACATAACATGCAAAATACATGCATTCCCATAATAGATAATAACATTAAATTGAAAATTCATAGAAAGAGACATAAAACTTATGTTTTATCGAAAGATAGTATAACAATTTAGCTACATATGAGCACACCCAACCATATACATATAGTATGAATTCCACACCCAAGTTGGACTATGAGGCCATCAAGGTAAAGGAGTCAAGCTAGAAACTTATCATTGACTCAACTCAACTCAACTTCTCTCATGGCTCAACTAATTTTCTCATTACATATCACTTTAGGCATCTCATGCAACCATAAAATTATCACGGAAGTCTCTTACACTACTCTACAAGCACTACAAATCATTATCTTCCAATTTAGTGACACAATATCATGCTTTTTTTTCCAAGTTAGA
This sequence comes from Pinus albicaulis, assembly GCA_034641835.2. Lineage (NCBI taxonomy): Eukaryota > Viridiplantae > Streptophyta > Pinopsida > Pinales > Pinaceae > Pinus > Pinus albicaulis. Next base: position 1,090,167,966 of record CM076582.1, read on the forward strand.
TCATTTTCTGAGCATTAAATGGATTTTCATATTTAACTTCAAGTTCCACTGTCAATTTACCATCATATTTAGTTCCATTTTTAGCATTTCCTATATATAAATTAAAAATTATGGGAATAAAATCTAAAAATGCACAAAAAAATGGTAAGGGATTGCTAGGGTTTTAACCCAAATCATTTTCCAAAATGTAGGATCTCCATGGATCTACAATCCCACAAAATATACCATAAAATCGTATATTTCTAAACTAAAACTACAAACCTCATGCAACTTAAATTTTATGAAAACAAATGGAAAAGGGTTGAAAAATGAATAAATGTACAATGGTAAGGGAATGCTAGGATTTTAACCCATATCATATAACAAAAGGTGAGAATAGTGTTTGACATAGTGTTGTCATTGATGATAACCAATGCCATTGATGTCAAAGTGTATGTAAAAGGAAGAGATTGTGGAATATACTATTATCATGAAGAATGTGTATCACGGAAAGGAGGTTGTTGAATATAGTGTTATCATTCTTTCAAAGATCACATTAATGATGGAAAATTGGTTCAAAATTTATTAGGTTTTTGTTGAATATATTATGTTTAAATGAATATATAAATGGAATGGTTGGATAGTCCTCTCCAAGACCTTTCCAAAGGTATATCACACTTGGCCAAACTCATCTTGAATTATAAGATATGTCAATTTGAAAGTTCACATTGGAGAAAAATGGTGAAAAGGGGTCAAACCCGAAAATTGTTAAAGGTTGAGCAAGTTTTAGAGTAGATATATGTTTCCTTGGGAAATTTACCATGGTTGGTACCCAACTTGAATGAATTATAGCAGGTTAAAGGTCATTAAAATTATGGTGAATCAAGTGATCAAAAATTATTTATGGCTTGATAAACGATGTATTGTGTGCATACTTGCACAATGTTTAACAAATTTTGATCCCCTCTCACCATGTGGACATGACACGCAAACTACAGGTAGACCAATATCAAGGTGACACATCGCACATGTGGTGGACCCATAGACGTGGTGGACCCATAGACCGTCAATGTAACACCCTTGTGTTAACCCTTGATTTTGTAGTAAACAATGCCTGTAATTAAAAATAATATTTTTTTTTGGCTAGATTGAAGAGTGGGACAGAGGGATCTGTGATATAGGGGAGAGTTGAAATTGGGTGGTTTGGTATAACAAAACACACCACCAACAAACACTTGGAAAGAGAATGATTGGGAAAAGAGAATTACCACATTTTCTATGATCCCACAATGTGTGAAAATGGAAGTGGGACATATCTTAAGGAAATGAAGAGCAAGGAGAAAAATATGAATGGAAATAAAAACATGAATTTGAGCATCAGAATTATGGATGAGAGGAAATGTGAGAGAAGGATAGAAAGGAAAACAGTGGAAATCACGAAAGCGATAGGTAACTGCATGTTGGAGAAATTTTTCTAAGACTTAGTCAACAAAATTCCTTGATTTAATGCATGTAAATCATTGGATTGTGGTGTCCAAGCATTAAATATTAGTGGGAGGCTATAAGGAGGAATTGAGTAAAGAGTGCTTGTTAAAAAGGGTTGATAAACCTTTGAGTGATGGCTTAAAAGATGATAAACCACTCAATTATTTCCAAGTTGGATAAAAAACCAATCATGTGCTTGTTGTAAGGATGATAAACCATTAGGCATGGTGGAAATACACTAGGTTGATTTCTAAAAAGGGCTAATAAACCATTAAGTGCTTGTTAGGGAAGTTGATAAACCTCCCAAACATTGTGTTACAAGTCTTGTAGTGATTTCCTTAAAAATAAAATTGATAAACCTCCTATAGAGAATTCTCGTATTCCTAGAAATCTAATAAATACCCCAACTAAGGTTGGTTGAAACACTAAGAAAGAAATCCTTTGGATTCTGGATGTGGGTCAGGGGCGGAAAACTGCAAGAAATATTGTGGTCTAGTTGGCCTATGGTTGGGTGGGGAGTTGAAGTCCCACCCTTAGTTTCCATCCATATCTAATCATTTAGATATTTGAATTTAAATAATTACATGATTAGGTTGTTATTGGTTAGAGTCTGGCTCTATGTTAACTCCTAAATGGTAATTGAAAGGTATTACATGTCCTTTATGGACAACCTATTATGAATGATCTTCTGGATAAGTTGAGATTCTATTTGTATGTGGATGATATGAATGTTATTTATTATATATGAAAATTTGATTGGCTAAATTAAGACATGAAATTAGTTTTTAAATACCAATGCTCTAATGGTTGGCATGTTTATAAATTGAAAGGTTCATTGTCTTGTTTAATGCAACAATGTATTATGTTATGTAGAGAATGAGTTAAGCATTGTGTGTGTTGTTTATCATAGTTTACTTATAAATATGCAACTTTGTAATGTTTCATTCTTATTGTGGGAGTGCATCAGGATGCATTTAGACCTAACGAAGGCTCAGTAGAGCCTCAAGGGATCCTTTGAGTCTCTAAGTTTTTGCATGGCTTGCATAGGTGTGTATTTTAGCCAAATAAGCCTTTGAATATATATATATATATATATATATATATATATATATATATATATATATATATATATATATATATATATATATATATAAGCTTTGAAAAATGGGTGTTGTATAGGAAGGCATGGGATGGACTTATTCCCATTTTTTTATGTGAAATTTCACATCGCAGTGCCATGTGGTAGGGGTTAATGTGTAAATAATCAAATGGGAATAACTTTCAATACAAGAGTTGAATTGAGATAAAATTTATGTCATCATAAATCTCTCAATGAGATGAATGTGATGGTTGGGGTTTGTTTCAAGTTTCAAGGAAATGGAAAAAGGGGATTTTTGTTACCACATATTCATAATAGACCTTTGGGATCAATTCAATTTTGTCATAACACCCTCCATTTCTCGAGAATAACCAAAGGGGGTGGGAGGGAGTGTTACAAAGTGGTATTAGAGAATGGTTCAACACTAGATGTGAAGAGGCTCACATTCATACATCTATGATGACTATTTGATTTGTTAATTTCCTTTATGTTTACATATGTGTTTATTTTATACCACAACTAGTATAATGTTTGATTTGAAAAAATTATTAACTAGTTATTTTATCTGTAATATGCATACTAACTGAGATTTGATGTTTTAAATGGTCTCATATCAACATGCTTATTGCAAGAAAGCCAAGGTGATGAGTAGTTGTGTTTTTATTTCAATTTTGGTTGGCTAATAACTATGTGTTTGCAACAACACCTAAGCATACATCAAGGAACAACAAGAGGGTAAAAGGATGAGTAATAGGATGGAGTACTTTTGCACAAATAGATTCTAGCATGATCAAGAATAAGAGACAGTCGGGAAAAGGAAGGAAGAAGATTATCCTAATTGGATGGATACCCTTAGCATCCTAAGAATTGAACTAAGAAGTTGCAAAGTAGAAAATGAAAATATTGTTAGAGCATAATAAAGGCAAGAAGAGGTGAATTTTGTAATATTTTAACTTTTATTAGACTTGAATAGGTAGAAGCAACAAGACCTTGGTGCTAGCTACCTACACAGGCACAATTCCAATTATAGATCATCAAAGACCGAAGGAAAAGTTTGGATACCAATATGGAAGGAGGAAGCAAATAAATGGCATAGGAATGCATATAAAGGAATATTTCTACTCAACATTCTAGAAATAGAGTCAAGTAGCCATTAACAAACATCATATACTTCAATCAAGAAACACCATTATCAAAGGAGAAAAAAAAATATTTCAATGTCATAGGAGTTAAAGAAATCAAAGACCCTTACTTTTAATATAGAGGTGAAGAAGCTTAAAGATCCAAAGGCTTAGCTATTGGGGATGAAGAATTATTTCAAGGTGCATAACTAATCAGATAAAATTAAGGCCATAGTCTTTATTTTTAGTTTGAAAGGAAAACTTTATATATGGTGGGAATATTTGAAGAATTTTAAGGAGACAAGGGAGAAAGAGATGATATGGAGAAGGTTTGAGAAATACTTCTGGAAAAAGTACTTATTTGAAAATTACTATGAAAAAGGGCCAAAAAATTATATAAGCAATAGTTGTGGAAATTAAAAACTAATGAGTATACAAGTAGATTCTTGGAGTTATTTAGGTATGTTCCTTTTATAAAGGATGAGAAGACAAATATCGAGAGGTATATTAGTGGATTACCACAATATTACTGGGACAAAATAGAGTTTTATGATCCAAAATACCTAAAGGACACCATTCAAAAGATGACCTATTGTTATGAACATTCCAAACATGAGACTAAATTCCGAACAAACTGGAAGAAGAAAGATAAGGGGAAATTCAAAGGAAAGGGCTAAATTATTTAGGATACAAGAAGGGAAGAACGAGAATTTCACTACTTCTACCAAGAATGAATATCAGAAAAATTCCATAATGACTAGTAGAAATGGACCTCGAAAATGAGAAAAATAAGAGGAAAAAGGGTCGATGAAGGGGCCTATATAGTGGTGTACTTGTAAATAAAAACATCTATAGAGGAACTATCCTTAGGAGCAGTATACTATATGAAGTTGTATAATGTACAAGAAGCAACAATAGTGAAAAATGTGACCCAAAACATACCCCAAATTTATGTTGCACTGGACAATATCCAGGTATAGCAAGATGCAGCAATCTAAATGGAAGGTATGTTCATCAACCAACATGTTTCAATTTAATTGATCCAGTTTATAATTCCATATATATCATGTTGAATATTTCATATAAGTGTAAATTACCAAAAAAATCTCATGAAGAATCATGGTTGGTTCAATTAGAAATGGGAACAAGAAAGAGAGTGACATGCATAGTGGAGTCATGCCATGTGGAAATTAGTGATATGACCATTATAGCTACTATCAATATATTCTCGTTGGTATATTATGATGTTTTAATTGGAATTGAATAGTTCGTATCCCATAAAAGCAATATTGATTGTTACAAAAAATCGTTGGAATGCCTCGGTGATACTGGTGATAAGATAATGCTGCAAGGAATAAAGAGACCAATCTCGCTCAGGAAAATAGCTACACTTCAAGTGAAGTGATGCAAAAATAAGGGATGTGAATTGTATGTTATCCACATGTTTAATTAATTGGAGGACAACGTGGATCCATTTAAAATCCACCTAGTGTTGAAACAATTCAGTGATGTGTTCCTAGAAGAATCACCTCGACTACCATCTAGAAGAGATATTGAATTTACAATCGATTTAATTCTAGGAATTGTGCTAGTAGTAAAGAATATGTATCACATCACTATGTCTAAACTCCTAGAATTTAAGTTGTAGCTAAAATAGGTATTGGAAAAGCGATACATTTGTCCTAACATGTCACGCTAGGGAACCCAGAGTTGTTTGTTAGAAAGAAGGATGGTATGCTATGGATGTGTATACACTACAAACAACTAAACAAGGTTATAATAAAGAACAAGTACCTTCTACCCAAAATTGCTGACTTATTTTATGCTAACATGGGTTGTAGTGTTTTCCAAATTAGATTCGAGGTATGGATACCATCAAGTCAGAATTAATGATGAATATATCCACAAGACAACCTTCAGGACTATATATGGCCACTATTAATTTGTAGTGGTTCCATTTGGGCTTATAAATGCCCCAACCACATTTATGTGCTTGATGAACAATGTCCTCATACATTATTTGGATAAATTTTTACTATTCTTTATATATGGTATCCTAGTATATTAAAAATCAATAGAAGAAGATGACCACCTCAGAGAAGTATTATAATTAATGAGGGGGAATAAGTTGTATGCAAAATTCAACAAGCGTGAATTTTTCCAAACCTAGGTTCACTACTTATCGCATGTCATTTCAAAATGAGTGGTAGTATATCCATAAAATTTCAAAGCTATAATGGAGTGTCCTACTCCCTGAAATGTTACAGAAGTTATTTATTTCATGGGGCTAGTTGGATATTACCAAAGGTTCATTTGGGACTTCTCAAAGATCGAGCATCCAATCACTACTTTGTAAAGAAAATGAATCAATTTTAGTGGATACTAGAATATGCAACTAATTTTGAGAAACTTGAGAAATTACTCACCTGTGCACCTATCTTAATACTATCATATCCATAGAAGGATTTTTTGGTTTACATGGATTCTTACAAGTAAGGACCCAATGGATTCCTAATGGAATAAGGATATGTGATTTTTAATGAATCAATGAAATTAAATGAACACAGGAAGAATTTTGTTACCCACAATTTAGAACTTGCAGTAATAGTGCATGCTTTAAAAATGTGGAGGCGTTATCTACTGAGGCATTACCAAGGGCGATTGAGATATCTATTAAGAATTCTAAGCTAAATTCCAAACAATCCAGGTGGTTGGCTTTGATTATAAAATTTTATTTTGGATAACGTACATCAAGGGAAAATAAAATAAGGTGTAAGACACACTCAATAGAAGTCTACAAGAGGTTCATTTGGTAGCCTAAGTACTTACGTAGTTGACATCAATGAAAGGATTAAAGAGGAAGTGTCTCCTGATGAACACTATCAATATGTAAATAAATATTGGAAGAAGGAACTAGAAGGACCTATGAGAAATAATTATCAACTCATTGATGATGGTGTGTTGTTGTTCAAAAATAAAAGGTAAGTTCGTAATGTAGAAGATTTAACGAGGCTCGTCATGGATGAGTTTCATAAGATACCTTACTCAACTCATGTTTGTTAAAATATGATAATAGTCATAAAGAAAGTGTATTATTACCTAAAATTGAATAAAGGTGTTGTTGAATATATTACCAAGTCTCTAGAGTGCCAAAAAGTAAAAGTTGAAAATAGGCATCGAGCAAGCTTGTTGTAGCTAATCCCATTATGTGAGAAGAAGTGGGAAATCGTATATATGGACTTAATTATGAGATTGCCAACAACAAGCAAAAACATGATTCCATTACGGTGCTAGTGGAAAATTTGAGTAATGCATTTCACTTCATTGTTGTCAAGTCCACTCACAAAGCTATTGATGTAGCCTAGATATTCATGATAGATAACCAAATGGAAAGAGTGAACATATTTTTTAAGGACATGCAAAGAGTGTATGTCATGCATCATCCAAATAAGTGGGAATAATTCCTACCATTTATGGAGTTTGCATAAAAAAATGGATATCAAGAGTCACTTGGGATGAGTCATTTTGAAGCACTGTATGGCCATAAACAAGATACTCTTATCAGTTGGGATGGCCGAGAAAATAAATTAGTTCTTGGAATATGCTGAAGGAAATGGAGCAGGAAGTGTTCAAGATCAAGTAGAATTTGAAGGAAGCCCAAGATATGGAAAATATTTATGCAGGTGGATAGAGGATGCACAAGCAATTCAAAGTGGGATAGCATGTCTATATGTGAAGTTTATCGAGGAAGAGGTTAGCAAAAGTTGTGTCTTGTGCCAAGTTGACACCGATATTTTGTGGACCTTTTCAAATATTGGAAAGAGTATGGCCAATAGCCTATAGATTGTACTTTCCACCCATAATGAATTCACATAGTGTTTTTCACTTTTATTTTCTTAGTAAATTATATATACATGATGTTAATAATATTATTTTCTAGTCTATGGTATAGGTGGAACCCGAGAGAGAGTTTCAACCCAAACCACTATGCATCCTAGGCTAGAGGAAAAATTTTCTTCAGAATTGAGTACTAGAGCAGGTTAATGTGTAATGGAAGAACTTTGGACCCAATGAAGCCAGCTAGGAGATGGAAAAACAAATGAGGGTGTTCTACTCATTTTTCTCTAATGAATAAGCATATGTAAGTGTTATTTCATAAAGCATAGTTTTTTTCCTTTAAACAAAAAGGATGGTGTTCACTTAAGGGGGTGTGGTTTGTAACACCCTTGTGTTAACCCATGGTTTTGTAATAATTGATTCTTGTAATTAAAAGTAATATTTTTTTTAGCTAGCTTGAATATTGGGACAAATGGATCCATGATCTAAGGGAGGGTTGAAAGTGGGTGGGTTGGTGTAATAGAATGCACAACCACCAAACACTTCGCAAGGGAACTATTGGGAAGAGAAAATACCCACATTTTTTACGATCCCACAACATGGGAAAATGGAAGCAGGACAACCACACAGGAAATGAAGATCCATGAGAAAAATAAGAATGATAAGAAAAAATATAATTCGAGCATCATAACTCTGAATGGGAGACAACATGAGAGATGGATGGAAAGAAAAAAAGCGTGGATCATGAGAGAAAGAGTGATATATGTTGGATAAATTATGTTATGAACAATGGGATGAAATTCCCAAATTTGATACAAGGAAATTGTTGGATTGCGGTGTTCAAGCGTGAAATATCAATGAGAGGCTCATAAGAGGAATTGGGTGAAGAGTGTTTTCTGAAAAGGGTTGATAAACCATTGAGTGCTTACTAAGAAAGTTGATAAACCACTTAGTTCTTACCAAGTGGGATGACAAACTAATCATGTGCTTGTTGTAAGGTTGATAAACAACTAGGCAAGGTGGAAATCAACTAAGGTGATTTCTAAAAAGGGTTGATAAACCATTGAGTACTTGTTGAAGAAGATGATAAACCTATTATTTCTTGCCAAGTGGGTCGATATACCACCTAGACAGTGTGCTACAGGTCTTGCAATTCTTTCCTTAAAAATACATGTATCACACCCTTACCACATTTACCCATTTTCACTGTCCTTCCAGGGTAAACATGAGTTGAATAGTTACTATGAAATTACCCAACCTCCAAGCTTCAATTATCGAATTAAAGCTGAAAATTAACAACTCACAGACATCCCCCAAGGCTTACAAGGCACTCATGGGCCGAATAACCACTGTAGGTGACCAAACCCTGAGTTGGATTGTTTTTCACTAAACTATGCCCACAAATGCATGAATGGAAAGGAAAGGGTGTGGTTATAGGCCTACAACCACATGCACAAGCCTCCTTCCCTACCGTTATATCCCAAAATCTTCAGTTCAGAGGGTGTAGTCCCAAGATATGAGGAACTTTTCTCTGCCAACCTTCAAAACACTACCCAAAACTGCTTGTAACATCTCAGAATGATCAATGACATAATGAAAATTCTCTTCATACAAAACTTGAACAAGAACTTAACCTAACAAGGCCTAACCATGGCAATAATTTCGTCAAACATATGGTGAAAATGTGATTTATAGGTCATGAATGCATATCTGATCTTAAGAGTTTGTGGTCCATTTGATAATCATCAATAAGTTAAATTCCCTCTAATATTAGCTAAAATAATATTTGGTATTCCATGCATTCACCAACCATTCATCAACTTATCAAGTATAATAAGAGCCATAGCTATAACATCTAATATAACCATGCTTATAACCAACATATAACCAGAATATTAACCATGACAGAATAGTCATTCAAGCCATATAATAGCAAGTATAAATGCTTATAGAGTAATACAAAAATAGCTCTTATTAACATATGAAAAATCCAACCAAGTGAGGGAATTCCACGTACCACCCAACCATAGATTGATCCGAACCAAATATGTTTTTCAACCAATCACCCCCATGCCATATTCCAAGCATGAATGTGGGATCTCAAGTCATAAACAACCATTGATTCATAGATATTAAACCACCTCCACCGTCAAGCCACTGCATTCTTTCCAAAATCATTCAAGAGATCATGAAGCCTTAACAAGTTTGGATTCCTCAAAATTTCTTCACCATTACCTTGAGGAATATTCCTGCCTCCACCCACCTAGCGAGGGCTTCCAAAAGATTAAACCACCTCTACTCCAAACCCTTGATATTATCTAATACCACCTCACCCAGTTCAAAAACCTTATGACAATCCAAAGCTCAACCAAGAAATGAATCCCATCACACCATTTTTATCCAGGAAATGGAAAGACAAGGCTAAAACCACTGTGAAACTAGGAAAAACCCATGACAATGACATTAAATGAAGCAAATGAACAAATGCATGTACCATTCATTCACACCTTAGCTAGGAAATCACACATGAAACATGTTACCTGAAAAATCCTCCTATTTATGTTGCTTGATCAAACCTTCCTTTCTTGTCCTTTTTCTTCCCTTGTTTTCCATATCCTTCCTTTGCTTGCTTGCTTGTTTTATTCTCTTGGTTCTTTTCTCCTCTCTAGAGCAAACTCCAAAACCAAATTGACAAAGAGGCTCCAAACTCATCCTCTATTGCCTCTTTATTATTGATGTCTCTAATTTCTTCATGTTTCCTTAATTTTTCCTCTCATGCTAATTTCTCACCCTTCACCTTCCTTTTATCCTATTTTCCTTTATTTTCATAAATAAATTTCAATTAATCCCTCTTTTTTTTTTCCAATGCCTTTGTCTATTTCCTTAGCCATAAAGAAATTGAAAGTGACACCCACTAGGATGTTTTCCCCAACATTCATCTTGTAATATGTGTCCCATGACCTTTCTCTTATTATTTTACCTTATTATCCTTTATTGCATGAAAATTTAACCTGTGGTCATTACAAACAACCCCTTCCCCTTAGGCGAACATTGTCCTCAATGTTCTATGACACCTATGACCAGAAAGACCATTGAACCAAAACATACTTCCTATGGGGTTTTATAACTTATCTCGATGCAATATTTACAATAACAACCTGCTGAAAATCCAAAATCAACATGACAACATGACAATCATACCGCTTATGGTAGATTTATAACATATCTCATCATGGTTTCTACAATAAAAGCTTACATAGATATGTGCATATACCAAAACTCATCTTCTTGAACAAGAAATAATGAAGGATATAAAACCCACATCTAAGCAGCCATCTCCCATATAACTTCATCGAGGCCAAAGTTCTTCCATTTCACTTTAACTTGCTCGATTTCTCTGTTCCGAAGCATGATTTTTTTTACTACAATATGCACTGAGGTTCCAGCTAAAATTATCCTTTTGGATTCACCTAAAATACAGGTCAATCAATGACATGATTAACATCCTTCACATATATTTTAATCAATGAAACATGGAAAACATCATGAACTTTTATTGTTGGTGAAAATGAAAGTTTGTAGGCCACTAGTCCAATCCTCTCAAGGATCTCAAAAACACTGCAATAGTGAGGTTCCAGCTTGGCACATGACTCAATGCTAAAGGAGCTCCTCTTTTGCTTCATGCACAAGTACACATGCTCCACAAACTGAATCTCCTTAAATGCTCTGTTTTGATTTTCATAACTCTTTTGTCTACCTTGTGCTTCTTTTAGATTCTTCTTGATAACCTGCATTTCCTGAACCCACAACCTCCCACTAGAAATATACATGTCTTACCAATGTGCCACACATTATCACTTAACATATATGGTTGCAATGTTTTATTTAAATGTTTATATTGACACATTTGGTGGTGGGTTAGGGCTAGCCCCATCCCTAGTCACTGCGCCCTTGGAAATAAGGGGTGGGATCGGGAGCGAGGGCTTAGCTCGACCTCGCCATTATTTTTAATATTAAAATATTTGGCCCCATTTTTAATAATAAAAATTTTGGTTTATAGGCTGCATTATGAAAATTAATGGACCCACAATTTCTGCTAGTGGTTGGATAAAATTTTGCCTTCTTAGTGCTTTTTGGGGTGAATTTGTAGGGCGGTTTGCAGGTAGGGTAAAAATGTAGGAAAAATAGCTGAAGAACTTGGGAGGCTCATAAATTATTCATTTTTTGTCCTTTTTGGGACCATAAAGAGGTTAGACATGGGTTTGTAAGTCCTCTAAAGCCATTGGATCTATCAGTACAACCATTTGAGCACTATAAATATATCTAAACATAATTTTTTGAGCATAATGAAAAAGGCCCAACCATTGGAAGTTGGACCAGGAGACGTAACCTAGGAGGGGTGAACTCCTTCATCAATTTTTTTTGTGTGTTTAGTATTGTGGTGATATTGTCTTATATTTTCTGAAAAAAATTAGTTTAAATTTCATGTTTATGTGTTAATCATTTGACAAAAGAGGCTTAAACCCTAATTGAATCACTTGAAAAAAAATTCGCGTAATCTTCAAGAAAATTCATATACATATTAGTTTGGTATCAGAGCTTAGGTTTTCTTATTGTTGTGAGGGTTTAATTTGTTTGAAAGTGTATGTAATGCTTACAAGGTTGAACCTCAAGAGAGGATAAGGAAAGCTTATGGTTCCAAGTCCTCAGGTTAGGTCAAGGATAAGGAGAGCAAGTTTTCCACAATCTCCACGACAAATTATACCTCAAATTCCAGTTGAAGATTCAGCAAGTATGTCACATGAAGGAGAGCTTGAAAATATGTCAGGGATGAAAAATCATTTTGGAAAGCATTCTTTGATATGACAATAATGGTGAAACTTCTCTATGAGGAGAGAAGCACAAGGATGCAAGGTTAGAGCTCCAATATTCCAAAGGGAGATAAGTCTTCAAAAGGAGAAGGAGGAGATGGAGAGAAGCCTCTAAAAGGTAATGGGAATGGTGAAAAAACACCTTTGATACCACCATTCTCCTCACCACCATACTCACCACCATATTCACTGTCGTATTCTTCCACAACAAGCCCTTCACAAACACCTCCACATTCTCTAAAAGGTCATGATAAAACTCCATTTTTGAAGCTTGACATTAATTTTGATTTTCATATGTATCATGGAGAGGTAAATGCTGAAATATTAGACAATTGGGTATGCCAGCTTGAAGTGTATTGTAGGATATAAAGAGTCAAGGATGATGACACCAAGATTCAGCTTGCTTCACTAATATTGGAAAGTGCGGCACTTATTTGGTGTGAAGCTAAAACTCAAGAGGATGAAGAAACATGGTAAGGTCTTAACCTCTTGGAATGATTTTGTTGCTACCTTAAGGAGGAAATTTTATCCCTTTGCATACATGCAAAAGTTTATAATGTACTGGAAAACCTTAATTCAAGGTAAAGGAAAAAGTGTGCATAGCTATACTCAAGAATTTAGAAGAAGAGCACTAATTTTGGGTGTATATTTGACATCTCAAGAAAATTTGTTAAAATACAATGGATTTTTGCATAGTTACCTAAGACATACTATTCTCGTGCTTAATCCTTCAAATTTAGATGAAGTTTGTTTACAGTCCACACATCTAGAATCAAGAGGGAAACATGTTTCAGATGAGACAAATGAGGATATGTTTGAGTCTGGAGAGAAAGGAAAGGGTAAGTACAAGGGGAAAGGTAAGAAGAATGCTTCCATAAGTATGGAGAAATAAAAAATCGCATGAAAACATTGTTCCAAATATGGGCATGATGAAGATCATTGTTGGAAACTTCATCTAGAGATGAAACCCCACAAGCTTAAAAACAAGGATAAGGAGAAGACAATTGTAACAATAACACATTATTTAGATTTTGATTTCAGAGATGAAACAAAGATCACAGCGATGGGTTTGAAGGGTACAGATAGTTCAAGTAATAGTTCTTCAAGTTATGTCAATAGTACTCAAGATGAAGAAACAAAAATTTAGGTTTTCCATGTTAGAGTTATTTCAAAGCATAGCAAGATTTACACCCTATTTGATAGTGGTTCAAAAGAAAATCTATTTCTGAAGACTTAGTCAAGAATTTAAACTTAGATACCATTCCTCATCCAAGACCTTATCCTTTAGATTGAATATGTAAGAATGCAAATTTTCAGGTGATGACCAAGAGCATACTTATATTTTCAATCACTACAAACTTTCTTGATTAAGTTGAACTTGATGTTGTTCTGCTTGATATTTTTCGTATTGTTTTAGGTAGCCCATATCTTTATGATAGGAGAGAAATATTTCATTGCCATGAGAACAAGTACCACTTGTTAAAGAATGGGATTGAATACATTGCTAGAGCACATAGTAAGAAGATGAATTTGTCTCTTATGGATGCCAGACAAATGAAGATAATTGTGAATGCTAGCCAATATTTTTCTTTGTTAATGTTCGAACATGAAGATGTTGTGAATGAAGCCTTTCAAGGAGATGCTTCAAATGTGAAATTTGATTTCATTGAGGTTGCTAATAGTTTTAATAAGGTGTTTCAGGAGTCTAACATGTTTCCTCTTAAAATAGGTAAACAAGATGAGGTAAAATTGCAACAATATGGATCATTTTTTAACAGTTATGTGAACAAGATGCCAATTCAAGAGAGTGCAAAGGTAAAAGAGAGAGTGCTAAAGAAATTTGACAAAGAGGGAATTGGGTTCAAAATTTATTCTTGTGGGTTTCATAAATTTTTGTATTTGAAATGGGATGTTTCATGGTGATGGCGATCACATTTGTTCAAGAGTTGAGCCGAGTGGAAGGCGAGACATGTTAAAGATTGTCGTGTCGACAGTGTTCAAGGTGAGAAGAAATTGAAGTTGTTTAAGCTTTTTTTGAATGAAGACCGATGAGGGAATGTGTTTTTTCCTTATGGACAGGTTGTTGTTCTGCAAATACTAGGAAATTGCAGCAATATGGTATCTACAACAGCAATTCAAAGTCATCAAAGTCAGGGAAAATCATCAGTTTTCATGAAATCTCAAAATGTCGCATTCAAGAAAATTTTAGTGGATAGAGACTGGAAGAGTGAGGGAGTTGAGCCCTCATCTATTTACTAAAAAATAAATATCTTTTGGAGGTCCAAAATCTTCCAATGGGGAGGAATGATCTAGTGGATCAAATTTATACTAAAAATTCAAAGTTCTCATAATGGAATGAAACATGTACGCTTTCGTAGATCTCGTCGTTCTGAATCCGACGCAATTCATTTCGTGCAAAACCAACTTTGTATTCTCCTACAATCACGATCTGTATGTTTGGTAAAACAAGCAAACTTTTTGCAGACATGTTGACTGGGCAGTTGACTATGCAATCCATATAGGTGATGTCACGCTAACATCAACATGATGATTGGGCTCCTTCGGTAAATGTATGGTAGCCACTTGTCACATATGTACTGGTTATGATATGGTGATTTTTTATTGGTTGTTTGGTAGACTAATGAGAGGTTGTCACTTGGCCTAATCAGATTCTACCACATGGCACCTCATTGTTGGTCAAAATTTATGTAAGGTTCAAGTCAAGATCGGCAGGGGTCTAACCCGCGACCTCCCACCAACAATCTACATGCCTTACCAATGTGCCATACATTATCACTTAACATATATGATTGCAATGTTTTATTTAAATGTGTATTTTAGCGCGTTTGGGGGTGGATCATGGCTTTCCCCAAACCTGGTCACCGTGTCCATAGAAATAAGAGGTGGGACCAGGGGCCAAGGCTTAGCCTAACCTTGCCATTATTTTTAATATTAAAATATTTGGCCCTATTTTTAATAATAATAAAAATCGATATGTAGGATGCATTATGAAAATTAACAGTCCCAAAATTTGTGTTGGCGGTTGGAGAAAACATTGCCCCATTAGCGCTTTTGGGGCAACTTTGTAGGGCTATTTTCAGGTAGGGTGAAATTATAGGACGAATAGCTGAAGAACTTGGGAGGCTCATAACTTCTTCAGTTTGTATCCTTTTTGGGAGCAGAAAAAAGGTTAGAGAAGGTTTTTTGAGTGCTCTGAAGCCATTGGAGCTATCAGTAGATCCATTTGAGCACTGTAAATGTATGTAAACACAATTTTTTGAGCATAATGAAAAAGTCACAACCATTGGAAGCTGGACCAAGAGGCGGAGCCTATGAGGGGTAAACTCATTCATCAATTTATGTTGTGTGTTTACTGTTATGTTGATATTTTCTTGTATTCTCTACAAAAACTCAGTTTAATGTTCATGTTTATGTCTTAATAATTTGACAAAAGAGGTTGAAACCATAACTGAATCACTTGCAAAATTTCACATAACCTTCAAGCAACTTCATATACAGATCAAATGTGTTAATTGATCACGGTGTATTAAAGGACACAGTAATAAATCTAGTTACTAGAATTTGAATTGGAGATCAAGGAAGGGTTTTGCCTTATTCTTCTTATCCAAAATATTTTAAAGAAACCCTAAGACAAGAATCATGCACTGGCCTCCTAAATAGCTCTTAGGGTTGATCTTCATTATGAATCATATCGAAAAAATCCCATCTATTTATTTTCCAAATGATCATTCTAGCTCTCTCAATGCTAGCTATATGGAGCATTCTTTTATCTTTTGATTCAATTTATTCTAGTCTTCAACATCTATGCTTCGAGTTTGGGTTTATAAGACTTGGTCTGAAAACATAGATATGTTCTTCTGCTCTAAAGGTTACTCTATAGTATATTTAAAGGATTTGAGGGATCGACAAGGGCTCCTTGATCTTGGACCATGGTTTTGGGTCTGATCTAGGCTTTCCATTCAACCATGGTTTATATATTTTAACCCCCTAACTACTCTTGTTTGACTTTGGCTCCCTAATTTTCCTCTCATATTATGTACCAGATATTTTAGTCGATATTAGTAATGCCCTGGGCTGATTTATTAAGATCAAATCAGACGGGTTAGTCAAGGGTATTGTAACCTTGACAAGTATATGCATTGAAGTTGATGTTAACAAGGGATTACTTGAAAAAAGCCTCACCATGGTTTATATATTTTTACCCCCTAACTACTCTTGTTTGATTTTGGCTCCCTAATTTTCCTCTCATATTATGTACCCATATATTTTAGTGGATATTAGTAATGCCCTAAGCTGATTTATTAAGATCAAATCAGAAAGGTTAGTCAAGGGTATTGTAACCTTCGCACGTATATGCATTGAAGTTGATGTTAACAAGGGATTACTTGAAAAAATCCTCCAGAACTAGAGGGGAGTTCTTTACTCGCAACCCCTCTATTATGATAACGCAACCTTCAACTACATAATCTACCAATAGCCTGGTCATCTCTAGAATGCATGCCCTTGTTCTCAAGGGTTCTCTCCACCCTCGATGGACATGAAAAATACTCAAGGGTGGCAGGATCCTAAAACTTCAAAGGGTTCTAAGAAAATTTCTAGTCCTCGCCAGGTAGCAAGTAGCAACCAAAACCACCATCAAACAACGCAAAGCCCACAACCTTAGTGCAGCCACAAGTCGTCCCATTTTATTCATCTCATGATGGGGTTCTCACATTATTCGAGTAGTTATAAGGAAGTAACCAACATTGAAGACCCTTTGAAAGTATACATCCCATAAGAAAAGGTAGTTAGTGTATCCTTTACCACGGTTCCAAACAAGTAATAGAGATTTAATCTAAAAATAATAATAATATTCTCAAAAAAATTATAAATAAATTTTTCTATATATTTATAAAAATTAATTATTAATTTTTATATACATATTTATAAAATTAATTATAATAAAACATTCTTTATTCAAAAGTGATATAATACATGGAAAATGAGTGAGGAGAAAATAAATATAAAATTGTAATTTTGGAAATTTTAAAAATATAATGATCTAAAAATATATAAATGAAACTAGTTTAATCACTTTTTCTTAATCTTTCATCACATGTTAAAATGATATATCTATATATATATAAAATGGGTGAGAAGAAAATAAATATAAAATTATAACTTTGAGAATTTTAAAATATAATTGTTTGTAGAATAAATCTTTCATCGTATGTTAAAATGATTTAGTATTTTTTTGGGGAACGTAAATTGATGAATAAGTTTGATGGATAGTAGTATAAAAAATGTTAGAAAAGTATGTATGAGTGTGATTTTATTGTTAATAATAAAATTATAATTATGATTTTATTATATATAATAAAAATATAATCTATTTAAAATATATATATTAAATAAATAGAATAAATATTTGTATTTATTAAAAAAAAGAATTTATAAAAGTTGATTGGTTATATGTAATGAAATTATGTTGATTTGATTTACAAAGATTTGAATATTGAATTTCATTAAGTATAATATGATAAATTATTTCTTTAGATAATAAAGCTAGAGTAGAGGGGAATTAAATTGACTAACTATTATTTAAATTATTATTTTGTAACCAAAATTTAATAAATTATAAAATTTCTTCTTGTAATAATTACATGCAATGGAACATAATAATATGATTATTACATGCAATGGAACATAATTACATAATTATTATATACAATGGAATATAATCAATGGAACATTGACATTGTAAGTGTGGTTCCTCATCAAGACTAGGTGAGAGATCAGGACATTAAGTTTAAATAGATGTACACATAGTTAAACTAGTCGTTAAGATAACAGGTAGTTTGACTTATATATATATATATATATATATATATATATATATATATATATATATATATATATAATGGCTAGTTTCAATATTATAAATATGGCTTCTCTATAAAAAAATTTGGTGAAAATCACATGTAAGAAAATTATTTTCGACCCGTTTTGAACCAACCAGTATGGTTTATCAGTATGATTCATTAGAACAAAATGATAAATATGATCAAGAAAATTATTTAAATAGATAAGCTAGTTTAACTAGAATAATAAATTAAATTAAATTTCATCATATTTTATTATATTTTAATTTTAATTTTATTTATTTTAATTTTAATTTTTAATTTTATTATATTTAAATATAATTTAATATTAATGATTTTTTTAATAATTTAATATTAATACTTTTTAATATAATTTAATATTTTTATTATTTTAATACTTTACATTATATGTTATATAATTTAAATATTATTTAATTAATATATAAATCTATGTGTATATTTCTTATTTCATTTATTTAGTTGATTTAATTATTATTATTATTATTATTATATATATATATATATATATATATATATATATATATTTATTTATTTATTTATTTATTTATTTATTTATTTATTTATTTATTTTTATTGTTTTTTTCTTTTTTTTTCTTTTTCACAGGGTCCAAAGAAAAAATAAAAATGATAACCAACAATCAGCAAGAAGCAAGGCAGAAATAAAAACCAATCACCTTTTTAGCCATCATCTTTATTGAGATTAACGAGTTTTTTTTCAATTTCTAAGGCCTCTCTTAACTTACAATAAGTCGATCCTAGCAATCATCAGAACAAGATGATAAATATGATCAAGAAACTTATTTAAATAGATAAACTAGTTTGACTAGAATAATAAATTAAATTAAATTTCATCATATTTTATTATATTTTTATTTTAATTTTAATTTTAATTTTATTATATTTAAATATAATTTAATATTAATGATTTTTTTAATAATTTAATATTTTTATTATTTTAATACTTATATGTTATATAATTTAAATATTATTTAATTAATATATAAATCTATGTGTATATTTCTTATTTCATTTATTTGGTTGATTTAATTATTTAATATATATATATATATATATGATTTTGTTTTCTTTTTCACAGGATCCAAAGAAAAAATAAAAATGATAACCAACAACCAACAAGAAGCAAGGCAGAAACAAAAAACAATCATGAATATAAGGCATGTATCCAATACCTTTTCAGCCATCATCTCTCTTGAGATTAAAGAGTCTTTTTTCAATTTCTAAGGCCTCTCTTAACTTACGATGAGTCGATCCTAGCAATGACCTTGCAATTACCTTGGCCTCTTCGATGCAAATATGCTTGTTAGTATTTTCTGCATGCTCAGCTAAAACTAACTAGCGAAATCTACATTAATAATATTATTAAATATTTAATTATTAATATTTCAATAAAAAAATTATTAAAATTTATATAAATATTTTATAATATTATTAATTATTTATAATAAAAAATAAATAACATAAAACAAAAAAATTATAATAATATTGTCACATTTATAATATAATATTCCAATTAATATAATATTTAAAAATATATATATTACTATATATATAATTATAATCTAATTGAATTTTTAAATTAATATTATTTTTTTAATAAACTAAAAGTAAACATATAAAATAATTTTTGCATTCAAGAAAAACACTCACTCAATTTGATAAATCCTTAAAAATAATATTAGAAGTAAAATACAAAATAATTACAACTTTATATTTATATTTATAGAATATAAAATATTTAAAATAAATATTAAATATAAATTTCTTAATATTGAAAAAGAGAAAGATAGTTAGTATTTTTTATTTATTTGCATAATATTATATTTTCTTCACCAAACTATTTAAACTAATTGGAAAAACTAATTATTAAAAAAACCACTTAAACTAAAATCCATAAATTATATTGGTTAAATACAACAAAAATATTTATATTTATATATTTATATATATATATAAAAGTTTGGTAGGAATTATTTTTCATTGTTTTTTTATAAACAGAAAACATCCACATTTACTAGTGTGGTGGTCTCAACTCACCATGAGTGGGAAACCGAGTTTGTTGGTCATCTGATGGCATGGTATGTCATCCAAAAAAATAAGGTTTTGAGTGTGTCATACCAAGAAAACAAAGCCTAGATACTCACACATATTTAATTTTTTACATATTTACTAACATTTTTACTTGACACTAGGAATTTAAATGCTAGCCACATATAGATAAAAGAAAAACAATTGACAGACTAAACCATCCCAAGACTACTCAGCCTCTTCGGAAGTCGAGGCTGAATACACTAGTGCTAGATCCTGAACCGACATGCCAGCCTACTCAGATGGCTTGGCAATGAACGAGAGGTGGTACTCGACGCGCTTGAGGTGCCCATCGTGCTTTCTCAGTTGGAATTTGATCTTATCAAACTTTCTCTTGTATTCTGGGAAGTCTTGGGCTAATGTAACCAAGCTCATAAAGATCTACTCCAAGGATTTTCCAAGGATTCCCTTCATGGACCAGTAGAGATTCAGTGTATGCTTGAATTGTGTTATTATTCCTCTTCTTTGCTCTGGATCCGGGACAAGGCCTTTCTATTCCTCACTATCCATTTTTGTCCCTGCCTATATATTTATATCAGCTTCCCATTTTTCAATGAGCTTTTAAATTTCCTTTGTTATGTTTTCATGGTATGTTTCGCTACATCATGGATTACTTCTACGGTTGGCCTCCTTCCTCTTAGCTTGCTCGGGCGTGAGCTAGGTTGAGCTTCAACCTCCTTCCACTTATCTTTTTGGTCGTGGTATCGAGCTTCTGGGCTCTTGGAGTGGGCCATCATCGTAGTGATATCTACTAAGTAGCTATGAGGCTTGTGAGTAGGTTAATTGTGATGGAACTTCCCATAGTCTCTAGAAAGGATTCTGTGAGATTTTCCTATCCACAAAAGAAAACATAGGCATAATTCCATGTTTTTCAAAAGAGTATAGGCCCATGCATCAGAGATAATAGAACAATGGTGTCCTGGGGGGCTCTTCCCAATATTTTTCCCATCTCCATCACTTTGACGGCCTAGAAGCTTCGCCTCTACCACCCCTTTCCCCTGTTGATCACGCGCACCCCAACTATATTTCCTATACCCCACAGGCCCCACATATTCCATCAATTTCCTAACCCCCCGCCTGGTGCCATCCCACCCAACATACCACCCACCCTCCCAATTTACAAAAGACGCATCAATGCCCATCGCTCCAAACCATTTGGAGTTCCCTTTCCCATTCATCATTCATGCAGAGCCCAGGTAGCTCATGGTGGAATTAGCCAGCGTTGCCTATTAAATATGCTCGACCCGAGACCTCCCCATAACTCTATACCCAAAATGAATTTCCCAACCCCTCTCAACCCCTCTTGTTGCTGTCCCTCACCGGACAGGCTTCCATTAGGGTGCATGTTGAGGCCATGCGTCTTTCCTTCACTGACCTAAAATAACCCCAACCAAACCCCTTCCAGAGTCGAAATAGTTCAGCTCTTCCCAACCCAAAAATAGACTATACCAAGTCAAATTCATCTCCTTAAGCTCCCACATAAACTGTCCCAACTGATAAAATAGAAACATGGCATGAGATAGGAAGGGGAATCCAAGAACAAACCTGAATTTAACCGTGGTGGAAGGTCATTGGAGGTTTTTTTTCCTGCGATCGCACCTGCATTAGAGCCTGACGTCGTAACAAAACCCCCACACCTTCCTCCACCCTTATTTAAACGCAATGTTCGGGCCTTCATCCTGCCACCTCACCTCACACTGCATGCGTCGATACTGCCTACCACCCTTGCTACTCATGTGCAGGGTGGTGGGATTCAATCCCAAAGTCACTACCATTATTGTTAATCGGAGGGCTGAACCACTTCGTCACACCCCGATCAGGGAATTATTTTTTTAATCTCATAAGTACTAAAATAATTAATTAATTTGTATAAATTTAAATTAATTTTAAAATAATAAAAAATTACAATTTGAAAACATCTAATTATATTGATTCTATGAATAAGATATATACACAACATTAGTGTAACACCCCGTTTTATTTAAACAACAAATTTCAACTGGGTGTTGGCAACAGTGGGAGAATTTTGAAAGGAGGAAACGAGATGGAGGAGAAATGATGGCGAAAACCCTAGCAGCATGCAGTTTTTCGGCGGCATCCTCTATCATTATGAGCACTCGCAGTCGATGTGACAGGCCTTTAGTACCGTCAGAATAGAGATCACACCTGGGGCTCCCTCATTTGGCCACGAGATGCATGGTCTGGAGAGTGAAGGTCGTTTCATTCCAACCAGGCTCATGATGGAGGTTGGTGGTAAACGTTTTTTTTTTCCTGCATTACGGCATCTGGTGGTTAGGGTTTCAGAACAGGTGTGAACATTCTTCTTCTATGGTGTTGGTTTAAGGAGACATCCCAGCGACAGCAATGGGGTTTGATAGCGAGTATGTGGACGTCGAACCTACGCCTGAAGATTTTCTTACCTGTTGGGGGCATGAGGTATCTGCAAAAAACATGGATCATTTCTTCCTGAAAGTTGCAGAGAACTCTCAAGGTCTGAACGAGGTAGGGGTTTTTAAATGGAACGTCACTATTGGAAGAGACTTTGCAAAGTACCTTAAGTGGGAGGTGGAGGGTTGGGGTTTCCTCTGTACATACCCTGCCGCTAAACCTTAGGGTTGGAGATCATGGAAGCTCTCAGCAACGATTTCCACTCCCCACTTTTTTTGCGTCGGAACCAGGTATTCCATGCTTTCCTTATTTTAAATGCAGCTTAGAAGATATTGATGTTAGTCGCACTTCATAGGGTTTGGTGGGTCAAAAACCCTACCGAAAAATCTGCAACAAGGTATTGATCTTTCTGGAGGTAGTGCTAAGGATGATACCCTATGTTATCAAAACCCTCCCCCAAATCAAGGCCTGAATTTATTAAATCTCCTTTTCTTTCTGGCAAATCAAGTGGTCGATTTGACCCCTACATCTGGAGAAGGTCAACCTCATCCGGTTCAGGCAGAGATTCAAAACCTTAGTCAATCTAGGGTTTTTTCAAACAAAGTTGTAGAAGGAGAGCTACAAATATTGGTGGAAGGAGGCCAAGTCCTAGGATAGAGTCAGGATTGTGGGCCTGTTTTCGGCCAGGGTTATGCAAAGGGCCTAGAAAAGGGGGTTTCTAGAGAAGCTGCAGCAGGGCGACCTGGGTCGCTTGTGGTAGAAGACACAAATGCACTCAATAGACACGTGGAAGGAGGGGAAGAAAGGAGTAAGGAGGCTATGGGATAAAAGAGGAAAAAGAGCAAGGCAATCAGAAGAAAAGAGGAATGCCCTAGCTGTGTCCTTGGGGTGGACATACACATAGATGAATTTATGGAGGCCACTGAAACTATTTCGGTAGGCAGAGTCCAGAGAAGGAAGTATTCGGTGGATTATATAACAGAGTGGTTTTCGACAGAGTGGAGAGATTCCCCTGGGGGGCCTATTGAATTCAAGATTCTGGACATAGGTTGGTTCAGCATCAGATTTGAGCAGAAAGAACACTTGGACTGAGTATTATAAAGGAACTGGTGCTTTGGGAAGCGACTGATACTGTTTCAAATATGGACGCCTCTTTTTGATGCAAAGAAGGAAAAAATGGCAGAATCCCCTATGTGGGTTAAATTACCTGGGCTTCCAATGCCTTTCTGGACTGACCCTGTTTTTCACTCAATTGGTAATATGCTTGGAAAATTTCTTGATTTTGACAGATCTTTTGAACAATCCAGAGACCTAAGTGTGGCGAGAATTCTTGTTAGTCTCAACCCTAGGGAAGGGTTAGCTGATGTTATGACCTTGAAGTATAGGGATCTAGAGTTCTTGCAGACTTTGGATTATGAACACCTCCCTTTTCGATGCCACAGATGCCATAAGTATGGTCACCTGGCCAAGGATTTCCCTCTTGGGGACCATAGAAGAAGAAGGGTGAAAACATTTATTAAGGAGAATGTTGTCTCAAATAGAGTTGAGGAAAAAAAAAGGACTGGAGGAGGTCTTGATAGAAGAAGTTGCAGGTTTGGAAGTTGATAAGAAGGTCTCTTTGTCTACAGGCCCCAATCTCTCCTCACTCAATCTGTTTGAACCGGACCCTGCTCTGGAGTCCTTCCAGGTACCCCATCCAGAACCAGGGGCAGTTGGTGCGACTCAGACGGGTATGCATTTCACTCCTATTTCTTCCTTTTGCACATCATTTTGTTCTTCTGTTTCGGGTTTGTCTGAGCCTAGTCCCTCTAGGCTGATCCCTCCTGATTTTCAAAGTTTTCTTGGTTCACATCTATCTGCTGATAATATTATCATGTCGGTGACTTCTCCCCTTGGGCCCCTTCCCTCTCTCCCTTTTGGAGATTGCAACCTAGTCCCTCTCCCCTCTAGTCTGCCTGAGGCCTCCCATTATAATCTTAGACCTCTAGCCACTTGGACATGTAAAGCGTTTGTTGTTGGGGGTTTATCATCTAATCCCATTCCTTTTGGGAAAAGGAAGTCGAGGGGAAGGAAGTCAGAACTATCTAAGACCCAATTGAAAGCAAAGATTAACATAGCAGATGGCAAGCAGAGGTCTTTGTCCGGGGTGCTTAGAACAGCGCTGCCACCCAATCCGGGTTTGAGATGATCTTTCTATCATTCAACTATAACGGTTTAGCTAGTCAGCCTAAAAAACTAGCGCTTAGAGAACTGGTGCATTCACATCATCCAGATGTTTTATTGCTTCAAGAAAACTTTGGGCAGGGTGAAGAATTTAAAGGAATCATTTCTAAGATGTTCCCTGGCTGGGTGTTTCAAGTGCTTGACGCAAATGGTAGATCTGGGGGCTTGGCAACGAGGTTTAAATTAGGGAAGATTAAAGAGATGTCCTTTTGGGGTTTCGAGAACACTTTGGTGATGGAACTTTACTCAAGTGAAATCTATTCTCCAATCCTTCTCCTCAATGTGTATGGCCCCTCCATTTAAAGAGAAAAGTTTTGGGACCCTTTCTTTTTAAAATCTTGTTTGAGACATCCAAACCTCACAGTAGGTGGGGATTTAAATTTCTCTCTAGGTGCCTCGGAGTCCTGGGGACCTTCAGCAAGAGTAGATCATCTCATGGAGTATTTCTCTAACAAACTAGCAGCCTCACGGCTGGTGGATGCCACCTTAATCAAACCTAGACCAACCTAGAGGAATCGAAGAATGGGGGAAGCCTGGGTTGCTAAAAATCTAGATCGCTTTCTCCTGGGTGAAGATCTGGTGGAAATAATTCCAGTGTTCCAGCACTAGGTAGGGGAAGGAGGTCTGTGGGATCATCTTCCAATCTTTCTGTAAGTCTTGGGAGGCTTGAAAAAACCTGGGACTCCATTTAAATTTAACTCCTCCTGGCTAAAAGATGACTCCTTTAACTCCTTGTTCCATGCTACTTGGAGGAAAGGAAACCTAAGGGGTTCAGAAATTAGTAGTCAGTATTTTATGGAAAACCTGAAGAAAATGAAGAAAGAAACAAAGGAATCGGAAATCAATAAAAAAAATAAAAGAGGAGGAGGAGCTAAGGAAGGTAAATGAAGAACTTGACTTTCTTGAATCACCAAAAGGAACAGGATATTCTACTCAAGAGTCCAGCAATAGGGTTAGAGAGCTGGAATCTACCAGGTTGAACATTCTTCAGCTAAGGGAGGAAATTTGGCGTTTAAAAAGTAGAGAAATGTGGCTCCAAGCTAGGGATGAAAACACAAATTTCTTTCAAAAATATGCTAAAGGGAGGAGAAATATTAACACCATCTAGGAAATTCAGATGGACAATGGAGAGAAGGCAAAATCGATTGAAGATATTGCTCACTTATGGGGTAACCTATTTCAAAGACCTCTTCAGAGCTCCGGAGGAAGTTTCCATAGATGAAGTTATCAGGGTTGCCCAATTCTTTCCTAGCTATATCGACGAGGAAGGCAATGACAATATCATGGAACCTGTTTCAAAAGAGGAGGTGGAGGCAATTCTAAAGGCCATGCAGAAGGATAAAAGTCCAGGGCTTTATGGTTGGACGGTTGAATTTTTCGAACACTTCTTCAAATTTTTAGGGCATGATTTGGTTGATGTGGTTGAGGAGTCTCGTCTCTATGGAACCACCTATCATCCCTTCAACGCAACTTTCCTAGACCTCATTCCCAAATCGGACCATCCTTCTTCTTTTGCTGAGTTCCGTCCCATCTCCTTATGCACCTGTATCTACAAGTTCATAGCCAAAGTGATTGCATCCAAAATGAAACCTTTCCTATCCAAGCATATCTCAGCTGAGTAATTTGGTTTCTTGGATGGTAGAAAAATTCACGAAGCAGTGGGAGTTGCTCAAGAAACCCTACATAGTCTCAAGAAAGGCAGGAAAAAGGGAGCTATTATCAAAATTGACCTCTCAAAAGCCTATGACAGAATTAGCTAGATGTATTTGAGACTTCTGTTGACACATCTGGGCTTCAGATTTGATCTTGTCAGATGGATTATGAGTTTCATCCCAACCTCCTCAATTGCTATTTTGATTAATGGTGCGGCTACAAATTTTTTCAATCCTCAAAGGGGCCTTCACCAAAGATTTCCTCTCTCCCCTCTTCTATTCTTATTGGTTGCAGAAGGATTAATTCTAATGATCCATGCAGCAAATAGGGAAGGCGATATCAGAGGAATTGAAGTGGAATTAAATCTATGGGTTATGCATCTATTTTTTGTTGATGATATACTTCTGTTTAGGAATGGAAGCCCTAAATACTATCAGTGTCCTAACGAGATTCTTGATATTTTCTTGAAAGCAACAGGACTTTGCATAAACGAGAAAAAATATACTCTGACTACAGCTAGGCTCTCGAGGGAGGAATTGGGCAGGGTTGAAGCTATTCTAAACTTTGAAATCAAATCTCTTCAGGACCCTTTCAAGTATCTGGGGTTTATTTTAAAACCGGATTCCTATCTCATTAAATACATGAAGTGTATCATAGCAAAGATAGAAGCCTGAATGCATCACTGGAGCTACAAGTGGTTGTCTAGACCAGGAAGATTGGTCCTGTTTAAATCTGTGGCAATGGCCATCCCATTTTATTGGGCCAACCTGTCATGGGTCCCAAAAAGTATACTGGCCTCGATCAATAAGATCTGTAGCAGATTCCTTTGGGTAGGATCAAAGGTTGAACATGTGACTCCTTGGGTGGCTTGGGAGAAAATTATTAGACCAAAAGGTTGGGGAGGTTGGGGAATAAAAAACCTTTTCCCCTTCTCAAAGTCTTTGGTAGAAAAACTAGCATGGAGATTAATCACAATGGAAAATATTTGGACCTCCGTTACCAAAAGAAAATATATTGACCCAATACCAATCCTAGAATGGCTTCGAATGCCTCAAAAGTCTTAAAAAAACTCTTCTGTTGTCTGGAAGGCAACTATTACATCTGTTAAGGTAATCGAGTAGGGGTTGGCTTGGAAAGTAGGGGATGGAACCCGAGTTAGACTGGGTTGAGATCTTTGGGTGGGTTGTTCTAGGATTTTTTCCTTAACAGAAGATCTAATAGATTTCTTGAATAATAGAGGTCTCTTTAGCCTCAATCACATCATGGATCCTATAAACTCCTCTATTTGGAGACAATAATGGCGGTCAAGGAATGCTCTCCAGTTGGAGGCAAGATGGATGGGGGAGTGGGAGAATTATATTTTTGACCTGGAGAACTCTAACATAAGGATTCAAGACAAATCAGATGAGCTTAGATGGGTCCACTCCCAGTAAGTCTTTTACTCACCGAAAATGGGATATAATTGGCTTATGACTCAAAATGGATGGGGGGAACCTCATTGGTGGTCCAAACTACTCTGGAAGTTGAAAGGACCAGAAAATTTGAGGTTGTTCTTCTAGTGCATTCTCCGGAAGAAAGTCCCTACGTGGGACTTCTTACAAAGAAGAGGGAAAATAGGCCTAGGGTGGTGCTCGCTATGCAAAGATAAGCTGGAAACGGTGCATCACATCTTTCTCACTTGCCCTTTTAATATTAGCCTATGGAATTAAACCTTGTGACTAATTAAGATTCCCCAGAAGTGGGAAGGACAGGATGTAGAGGAAGCTTGGCAAAAGTGGTGGAAGGAAGCTTTAGATGACAGGGTATGCTCAATCCCTCTTCTAGTTGCATGGGGCACATGGATTGCAAGGAATCAAGTGATTTTTAAAGACTCTTCTTTCCCTATCTATAAGTTGGCGGCTAAAGGCGCATCCATATACGATCATATCCCAATCCCAGCTCAGCCCCATCAAGCTCGAATTATTCAGCAGGAAGATATCAGGGGAGACTCTCCCTAGGCTTATTTTGATGGTGCCTCAGATTCACACAGAAGGTGTGGTGTAGGGCTTGTAATTCATTTTCCTTCTGGAAAAACTCTCAAAGCCTCTATTCGTTTGGGACAGGGGACCAATAATTTTGCAAAACTAAAAGCTCTTCATCACCTCCTTTCTTGGCTTTCCCTTATGAACCTGGGAGAGGTTTAGATTTTTGGGGACTCTATGAATATTGTGAAGTGGTTCAATGGGACTCAACGTTGTAATAATTATATTTTACTTCCTCTGCTTGATGATATCACTCGTATGAAAACTTTTTTTACTGAGATCTCTGTTTGCCATATTTACAGGGAAAGGAACCATGATGTAGGCCGCCTTTCTAAAGAAGGCATTGAGCAAGATATGGGGTCTTGGATAGTGGTGGAACTATTCGATGGGCTAGCTCGAGCCATTGACCAACCGGTCTTTGCTTAAAAGACTTTGGACTCCGGTTTTTTTGTTATCTCACGAGATGTATATATGTTGTTTTTCAAAAAACATTTCCAAAACTTTGCTATAGAATACACACAAACTTTCCTCTTGATCTTGAGTTGTTTTCCTCATTGAGGAGGCTCGAATATTCAGTATTTTCTCACTTTTTTTTGGATGGAAACTGGTATAGTGTCATCTCCCGGGTTCCTGTTTCTGACTGCAGTCCCTTCTCCCCTTTGTTTCGGGTGTTTTTTCCTGAATGGAAGCCCGGGAGGAGGGAAGGGATGAGAAAGACTCTCTTTTTTGTTGATACGGTTGGTAGGTGAATAGGCACATACTATTTATCACAGCTGAAACTTCCTTTCTTCCTTAAAAGGGAGAAATACGGCTCTCTAGAATGCTTTTGCATATTCTATGTAACTCTCTATATATTAATAGATGGTTCGATTTTTTCTGTGGAAAAAAACATCCATTTTATTTTTAATTATGTTCAATTAGAATTTTAGAAAAAAATTTGAATTGTTAATGAATATGGTCATTCGTTAGTAAGACTTGAATTTTATTTTGGAAATAAAATAAATAATTATCTTGAATAATGAATTAACTAAATGGTAAAAATAATTCCAAGACTCTACGTTAAAATGGTAGAGGCAGTTTCTGACAATTACCTTCCCCAAGAGGATAAAAAGAAAATCCTAAGGAGGGGAAGGGTTTTTGCAGAAACAGGAGAAATGGGTTTACAACAGTATTTTGTGAAGGGAAGAGTTGTCTAGAGCTAGTAGATACCAGTGGAGTTCTAAAACCCAAAGGAATTGTAGGCTGGACAGAGGTCCTAAGGCCTAACTTTTGATAATCTTCCTTCTACTTGAGACTCTGGTGTGAATCACGGGGGGATAAGAGGACGTGATTGCCTCTCTCAAGGTTGGGAGGAACCATCAGGTAAAGATCAAGAGTATAGAGGTAAGTATTTACTTATGTTGTAAAGATTCATGTGATTGAGAAAGTGTACTTCTTAGACCATTAATATGTTAACATGTATGTATCTTTGTAACTATGAGAAATATGTTATTCTAAATACATAAATAAAAATGGAAGATATATTATGGAATTTAAAGTTAAAAATTTAACCAGAACAACTAGAATAGATCTGTTTATGAAATGACCTGATATAATACAACATGCTGCTTAAATTTCCATAAAATGAGTACAGACCCAAACATTTGTATGAGCGAAAACAACATACTATGTGAACAATAATGGTAGAGATTAATAATAAGTATTTTCTACCTTAACCAGAATTATTATTCATGTACTATAAGTCTATTTGTGTCATTCAGAATAAAACTGGAGTAAGAAGGTATGTAACCAAAGATATCATCTAAACATATGGTATTATCTGAATAAGGAAGAAAATAGGTTCAGAGGTTTAGAGTCGAGCCTCGTAGTGACAGGGAAAGTTTCAGGTCCTCTGGCCATTGAATCCTAATACTGCAATAACCAATATTATATGTACAGAGGAAAATTGTAAAAAAATCAGATTCATAATAATTGATGAACACAAGCTAAAGAGATATGTATTCATTGTTTCCAACAAATCCTCAAGCATGGGTTCGATACATTATACACATACAGAGAATAATGGCAAGTTGATAGACAGTCGAACTGAGGAGATAACTAGGTTAGCAATTAAAACAAAACTATAGTCTTACAGTGCAAATAATGGAATTGATAAGCAAGTAGAAAACATAAACATTAATACCAAAAGAATAAGTCCATTAACTATCATAGGGCCTTGCTCAGTGTACAGTGAACACTTTCCCTAAAATTGAAAATATACACTTTTAGAAATATCAAGGTGCTAAATTCCTCCTAACCCGTGATGGGTAGGCACAGTTAGGAATCTTAAGTTAAATTAAGAAAAACCAATTCCACCTACTAATTTCAAGAACCCCTCAAGCTCAAAAATAAAACTCAGTAGACCTTGCATGCAAGATGAAGTAGGGGATGTGCACCTATGCATGCAGAAGGGGTGGCCCTCAGTATTCCAAAAAGGAATAACAAGAAGATTGCATGTGGATAATGGAATGGGGCATACTTTTTGTGGCTGCCCTTGTGTTCCAAGAAAGAATCGAATTAACCACAACGTCATGGCATGAACCAGAACCTAAAAATATCAAGGAAACAAAAGAGTGAACCTGAGTAAAAATAAAAGTAAAACTCTTAACACAAATTAAATAGCAATAATTACTGATATAAAACCCATTATAGGTTGCAGGTTTACCTGTGAGAAAATGGGTAAGTAATGCGGCCATAATCCATGAGAAACTGGGCAAGTATTGTGGCTCCTTTTTTACATTTATCCAGAGAAAATAGGGGTAATTTGTCAGAATCAAACAAGAAACATACACCCACATATTTCCCTGAGAAAAACCGAAAATTGAATGGAAACAACCAAGCAAAGCTACGCAAACCCTCTCAGGGGATAACTGAAGAATACTTAACTTGAAGCATGAAAAGAGTAGTAAAACCAAGAGCTACAATCATAATTTCCTGATAAACATATAAGAACTCTACACAGAGAGACCATAAAAAATCTTGAGATGAAGATTACAAAAAAAAAAAAATTGTTGAATGATTATTCAAACCTCGTATCAAAACACTAACAATATTCTTAAGTAATGAAACTAAATGATAAAGACCGGAAAGGTGACAATGAAGTCGAATGCATGGAGGAAAGAAGGTTACCTCAAGCACCGACATGGAGGCGTTACAGAGCTGAAAACCAAACCTTGAGCAGAGACGAATGAGCTAGATTACTGAAGCTGGGAGAAGGTTAGTTACCCTAACCTCTCTAGCGTGATTGCAGACCGTCCGATGAAAATATCCAAAAATCAATGGTGTGGGAAGCGAGATGAATCGATAGTGACTTACAACTGTCGCCCACCCATAATTCCAAACAATCGAACTTCCGAATATTGAGAAGGTTAAATGATTTAAATATAATTTAAATAGAATCCAAGTGAAGGACTTAGTAGCACGTGATATGATTGCAGGAAATATATATATATATATATATATATATATATATATATATATATATATATATATATATATATATATATATATATATATATATATATATATATATATATATATATATTCCAAGAACAAAAGTTGAAACACATGTCATTAACCCAAAAATAGTAAAGTACAGATATTCATATTGCCAAGAATTTAATCATAGAATTATAATGTTTCATGTGTTGTGATTTTAACTTTTATAGCATGATTGTTAACATCAAAGTGATATTTATCTATTTAAAGTGTTAGTTATGCATTAGCTGTAGATCAGTTTGTTAATGTAAATAAAAAAAGAAAGTAATATTTTTTTTTATAATATGTTTAGCATAGTATGTGACACTTAGATTTGAATATAATACAACTATTAATTTCATAAATCAAATTGTTTTGCATTAATTTAATATCTAACATATTTATTATATTAAAATGTACAAATAAATTATTTTTATTTTTATTTTTATTTATAAATTATTATTTAATATAATATTTTTAATTATATAATATTTAAATATTTAAAATTCACATTAACTTTTATAAATACAAAACTTATAAATAAATTGTTCTTAGGATATATTCTAATTACGCTGAAATGTGTTCTCTTTGCTAGCTTGGGGTGAGAAACATTGTTCAACCTAGCCAATGAGAAGCATTTCTTATCACCCTTCCAGCCAATAAAATTTGCACATGTGGCACTTTCTCCAACAAATGAAAATTCTCCATTTGGACTTGGCCCCTCTAGCAACATTTTTCTAGACTTGACACCTGGAAAGTTTTCTTTACCAGCTGTTGCATGACACATCTGGAAATCCTTTCACAATACTCATTTTTCCATACTGAGCCCTTGACAGTACCCATTTTTCCATACCGGGAGACTTCAACATAGTCCGATGAAGGAGAGATTTTTCCATGCCAATAATTGTTGGGAGACTTCAAAGGAGTTCGCGGAGGGAGAGTTAAATATAATGTAGTACTTCCATACAAAATTGCTCTATGGCCATGCCTTTTCATGGCTCCCCTCTCATGTTGTTGTACCCTTCTCCTTCTGCCTAAGAAATCTAACCCCTTCGGCCATACTCCCCATTCATTTGCATTCACCTTCTCTGCAGCCCGTTAGTTCGTTCTCGTGCTCATATATTCTGATGACCCTCTCCTGCCTTCCATTTGTTTCAATACCTACCAATCAGACTTGCAGCCTCGATGACTTGCCTACTTCCACCTTACAACCTCAACGACTCGCCAACTTCCAGCTTGAAGGACTTACGATTACTTTGTCGAGTGAAAATAATAAGTAAGCTGCGACTTATCTTCCTCTGCTAACAACTATTTTACATTCTTGGGACTTCTCTTCCTCTGCTTTACATATCTGACTTAATTCTTCAACTGAAGAAATGAAGGAAAATGTTTTATTGCCACTCACATAAGATTTTCTATTATGCTTCTGACAAATCCTTCCAAAAGTATGTTATTGATTTTTATTTGTGCCACTTGTGTACAAGAATTAGCCAGTTTGGTCATTCACCAAAACTTCATTGACTCAAAATATCACCTTCTTTTAACAAGATGCCAGCATCTCCATGGAGACATTGTTAACTCGTAATGCTCTTTCTTCACTTTTTGCTGGTGCTGTCGACTGAAACCAACCCTCCAAGTCGTTGCAATTGAACATATAAGTTTTGCTCGGAGTGTGACGCCTCACTACCATGTCTCCCTTTCCGATGGTGCTCACAAACATACCATTATGCTCCCTTCTTCGCATATTGGCCTTACACAAAACGAGGACTTGCAAATAGGCTCCATTGTTCTCCTCAAAAGAAGCTCATGCACATATGCGCATCAATCCATGTACGTTCCGTATAGACCACCCCCCCTTCCTCCCTTTTATGATTCTCCTCTTATGTCTCTATTTTATTTGTTCTTCTCATTCCTAACATTTTACTTCCCCTCTTCACTGATACAATACTCCTTCTTGCAGGCCACTTTGAGTCCTAGAGCTCCAAATAGTCCAGCATGTTGCACCATTGGTTGGTGACCCATCCCCTCTTATTCTCTCCACTGAACAGATGCTCCAAGCCACCTCTTCCTCCTCTTCTGCCTCTCCCTTTTCATCGCCACCCTCCCTTAAAAATCACATGTTGTCTCCCAAGACTCCACCCCAACATCTGCAACTTCTCTCCCTTTTAAAGCACTCTCCCCTACCTAAAAATATTGGTCTGTCCAGGGCAGAGTGATTTCAAAAACACCCCTTCATGAATATAGTAATGAATGTGGCATTGGAAAATCTCTAGGGTTTGATCTTTTTGACTATGACAGTGATCAAATCCACGTTTCCGCCTTTAATGACTTCGCATAATCCCTACATGCTCTCATTCAATTTGGCCACATCTACAATGTTGTGAATGGCACCGTAAAGGTCCCCAACCCTTCCTATAAGCATCTAAGACGCCCATTCGAAATCCTCCTCTTATCTTCATCTAGAGTGTCTTAACTCTTCGATGATGACCTTACAATACCTTGCGATACCTTTCACTTTGTTTCGATCATTTCCCTCAAACTTTATCCTCCTAACTCAATCATTGATGTCATAGATATTGTCACCTCGCTCTCTCCTACCTCTGTTCTTTGTAGATGTGATGGCTCTGAAACTCTAAAAAAAAATATATCTCTTAGCGATATGTCTGGGAGTAGCATCGATGTCACCTTGTGGGGCGAACATTGCCATGCTGAAGGCCGCGAACTCTCCAAAATTTGCATGGCTCATGTCGCTTCCGTACTTGAAATAAGGGGGGAGAATCGTCGAGCTCAATGGCCAAACTATCAGCACAAACCCTACCAATTCCCTACTTATAAATCCAGATACTGCTGAAACATGACAACTCAAAAAATGGTTTGAAGAAGAAGGCATAAAATCTTCATCGCCCTCGCTCAGTTGAAAATACACCAACACAAGCAAGAGGCCCCTCAATACAAAAACGATTTTCGACATTCTCTCAATGCTGCCCAGCGAAAAAAAAATCCATGGATTTCAGTCTGTGCTACTGCTACCTCAATTAACATGGACGATTTCTACTTCCTTGCATGCCCCCTTACCATTTATTAGATGCAATGCATGAAAAATCCTTTATGACAAGATGACAACACATGGCGATGTTCAAAATGTGAAGGGTCCTTCATGGAGTGTGACCACCGCTACATCCTCCGACTCTAGTTGCACGACCACACTAGCCACCTTGAAAACGTGGTCATTTTTTACAAAGCCGCAACTGCACTTCTGGGCATCTCTGCAAAGGACCTTTGCCTCCTCTCAACCGATCCTCGAGTTGTCCTGGATATATATAGAAAAATCAAAGGACTACAATTCCTCTTCACACTATCTTTGAAGACAGACACCTTTAACGGTGTTGAATGGCTACGCCCAACTCTTATGCACGCAAAATAACTCCCTTACGCAGATGCGTCAACTGTCCTCCTACAAATCCTGTAGCCCGCTCCTGCCCCCCCCCCCAACACAGTCTATCGCCGGCTTTAGTCCTGCATTTCTGCTTCTCACCTGTTTTTCCCCCTCCTCTCGTTCCAGAAATCCTTTTCCCATAACACCTTTATGTTGAAATGGCCATCCCGCCTCCCCCCCACACACACACATCCTCCATTGCTTCCCATCGTTCTCCCTGCACCCTTATTGAACCTCACTTGCCATTCATCATTGATTGTGCATACAACTTTTGTAATCATTAACGGCTGATATCTATTGTGGGGGCACAATGCCAATGAACGAGTCGTACCCCGAGGTCCCTCTACAGTGACATAAGAAATTCATCAAGTCATCTCAGTGACAACTCATCCGCCACGCGGAAAGCTCATTGCTTTAGTGCTTCGCAAGTTAAAGTTTTTAAGTTGCGATGTGATTGTGCCATCACACATTGCAATCGCAATTTTTTAAGTTTTCCCCTATCACGCCCAGTTAAAAGTTAAAATCGTTGAAATGCGATTTACAATGAGGACGCGGATGAGATGTGGTTTCGCAGCCGAAACCTATAAAATTTCAAGTCCATATTTTTTTGTGTTTTGTACGCATTTTTGTGTAGAAATAGAAGAATAGAGTGTGTTTTGGTAACACACAACCCCCCCATTTTTGACTTGTTCACTTCAAATAATGGGGACCCTTTCTATAAAAATTTTGGCTAAACGCCTTTTAAGATTTTTATTAAGTTAATTACCTCATGATTTTATTAATTTTTCATCTTCTTTAGATTTTTTTTTTGATTGCTTGGTTGAAATCGATTTTTTATAAACTTTTCATTGATGCTTGTTTCACCTCATTTGGTCAACTGGTTTGTAAATGGCACTCCTTTGAAGTCTAATCATTTATGTCGTCTGGGTTAAAAATGCGTAAAATGTACAATATTCCATTTTTTTAATTAAATTAGTTCAATAATGCATTTAGTTTAAATATTAAACTGTAGTTAGTTATTACTAACATTTTTCATTTTTTTTCTTATACAGCCAAATCATAAAGCTTCGGGGTTTCAATCATTTATTCCAATAAATTACTAATCTCGAAAACTCAAAATGTCGAAGTGGTTGTAGTTCATTTTTATCAAAGTGATTGTAGTTTAGATAAGAAAATAAACTTTAGATAAATTCATAATTGAATTAAACATCATTAAAATGAAACCAAAATAAAAATAAAAATAAAAAAAAATAAAAAAAAATTAACATTAAATTTTAAATCAATTAAATTAATTATTTTATAATTAATTACTTAAATTAAAATTTAATATAAAAACAAATATATATATATATATATATATATATATATATATATATATATATATATATATATATATATATATATATATATATATATATTACATTGCATCGGGAGTTTTTATGGGTGCATCATTATGAAAACCCAATGACTCTCCTTCCCAATCCTCCGATTGCGATGAGTCAAAGGCATGGGTCATTACTTATTTGTTTGTTTGAAACTCACTCGTTTGTTTGAAACTTACTCATACGTTAGTGGTAAGTAGTGTTAGTATAGTTTAATATTAGAGTAGTGGAATGTTAGTGTTAGTGGGAGGTTAGTTTAAGTGTTAGTTTAATATAATGTAGTGTTAGTTTTAGTTTTATATTATTTTAATGTTAGGTTAGTTTTAATTTAATAATATATTTAATATTTGAAATAATTAATTAAATTATTTAATAGAATTTAATTGTTTTAATTAAATTATAACTAATTATTAATTAGATTAAGTTGTTTATAAATAATTAATTATAATTATTAGTTAGATTAATATTAATTAATAAATAAGCCCCACAGGGGTAGGCGAGTTGGTAATTGAAATGCGGTGAAGTTCATTTGTAAGGCGAGCCCGTACAGAGGTCGCGAGTTCAAATCCCCCGGACTAAAGAAAAGCGTGTGGAGAGGGGCAGGCGCATGTTCCCAGTGGGTATAGTGGTAGCAGTCAGAATCGACCCCGTGTAACGCGAGTCGCAAGGCTGCCCCAGTTGCCGATCCCACTGTATATAACAAAAATAATAATAAAAAAACATTAATTAATAAATAGTTTATTAAATAATTAGTTTATAATTAACAATTAGTAATGTAATAAAAATTAATTAATAGATAATTAAAACTTAATTTAGAATTAGATTATAACTAAATAAGATGAATAATATAATTGCAATTAATTAGAATTAATTAATTAATTATCATAAACTAATTTAGTATTAGAATTTAATTTAAAATTTTGATTTTTTAGCCCAAGCAACAAAAATTCCAGATTTTTGGCAATTTTAATATATCAACTTTAGAGGCTCATAAATGAAGTTTTACTTGGCCAAATGAGGCCCAAGACAGCTCATTGGAAAGATAAAATGATGGAGATTATTCCTGAAGAGGTTTTATTTCCATATTTGATCATTTATTGGGTCTAAAATTCAGCAAAAGATCAAGATACGAATTTTTAAACAAAACTAATTTTCTGAGTTTTACTTTTTGCATTTTAATTTGCCACAACTTCTTATGAGAGAAAATTCATTCATCTATGTTCTTATTGGCCAATTAGATCAGCACATAAATAAAAAGAAAACTTATGTTTCTTTTTTTATTTATTTAATTAAGTTTTAATTGGATCTATTTTAATTTCTAGATTTGACATTTTGATTTTATTTTTGCATTTTAATTTTGTTTTTGATTTGTTTTTGCAAGAAAACAGTTGAAGAGATGAGAAGAATAAGCTCTCAATCAATGAGAAGACTCTAGCAATTAAATATTGGAATTTTTGAGCAATTAAAATTGGATTGGGCAGATTTTTCTTCAACAAACTCTCCTCTCAAAATTCTTTTGAAAATATTATAAATGGAAGATTGAAAAATGTAAAAGTGGTTGCTCTCCTCTGCAATTCTAGACTTCTAAAAGCATTTATGTAATAGGAATTTAGAGTTGTAGGAGGGAGGAGAGAAAATTTCAGATCTGAAAATTATTGAGGGTTGTTTCTTTATATCTTGAATTATGTATGATGGGCAGAGTTTGCATTTTTGTAGCTCTAGTTTTGAAAGCAGAAATTCAAGTGATGTAAAGGACTGTTAGAGACCAGGATCAGAGAAGCAAATTCAATTAACTGGTATTTT
Organism: Pinus albicaulis; assembly: GCA_034641835.2. Lineage (NCBI taxonomy): Eukaryota > Viridiplantae > Streptophyta > Pinopsida > Pinales > Pinaceae > Pinus > Pinus albicaulis. The sequence goes on from CM076582.1 coordinate 1,090,206,789, forward strand.
TGGCATTTTTGTATCAAATACAAATTCCATTTTTATGTTAATAAAATGGTTGTTTCATTTTATTCATGTTTATGCATTTTTGTTGATATGGATAATTTGTATCAATATTGTTATGTGTCTCTCTTCTTATGGATTAACTCTGATTCAGAATTCTGTCTTATAAAACTGATTTATTAAATAGTAATGTGTTGTGAATTTATTCCACATGTTATTGTTTAATTATTGGCTTGACTAATTTGACAATCAATATCATTTTTATGAAATTCTTCCGGAGTGTTGTTGATTTATTATTTCAGTTAAATGGTCTCAATAGGATGTGTTTTGGTACTCACAAATGTCAGCTAAATTGAATTTTTTCGTTAGCTTGACATTAATTAAAAGCCAGATATATTTAAATTCTCATTATTTAATTATCTTGCTCTTAGTTGGGTTAGATCTATATCTACCTAATTAAGATAGGATTTAGATTAGTTTCTTTTGCTTTCATTATAGAAAAAGTTTGCATTTACATTAAATTCTACATTCTTTTAAGTCCTCTTCTCAAAGAGGAAAAATCTTTTTTATGGTTTGGTTGAACCCAAATCAGCTTAAGGGTCATTCTCTTGCCCGATCAACAAGAAGAAGTGATCTGATATCCCTGTCTATTGGTAGTTAAAGATACATCGTAAACCAATAGCGATAGGGAAAAGGTAATTGGACCTATTTAAACCAGTCGGAGCCACTATCATAAACGGAAAAGGAGATGTATTAATGTCCGGACCGGGTGGTTATCCCCCAATGTTGTTGCAGCGATTTTCGAGGCTTCAGCAGAGTGGAAGGAAGATTTGGTTGTTATACATCTGTTATTGCACTGAATTGCATTAAATCTTCTGGCTCCACCATTTTGTGTTAAAAGTATGTAATTTCATATGTTTATTTGATATGAATGAAAAGAAGAATTCAATTCCTCTCATTTTTTCTCGCACTCTGTCTGTCTGTAATTTTTATTTCTGCAATATTGCATTGTCTGTGTTGTAAGGGAGAACCACATCCCTTTGTTGTTTATTGTCATTTTCCAACATCATACACATGTTTTCTTTGTTGGAAATAACACCCAACCACCGCCATGAATTTACTGGAAACAACCCACACTTTGAATTGAGTTTTTGGCTGCAGGAAGGATGCGTCCAGGATCCAAATCCAAAGTTTATTTTTTTCTTTACGCAATTTCTAGAAATTTTCAGAGCATAATACCCAATCCATTCTCTGCGTTAATTTATTCACCCACCGCATTACTTAACATTTTCCTGCAATCACAGCCCGCAAGTATCAACCCTTACCTTTTAACGCATTACCGCAATTTTATTTTCCCACTGATGCAATTTGGTGGGACTCGTAACCCATACCCAAACTTGATACAAACCTTCTATTTCCGCCTTACCTTATGCATTTTCCATCTGGCACTTACCGTTGTTTACCACACCACATCCCACACATTGCACATCTTAACTATTACCTGTTATGCTCCTCACTAAACCTTGTGATGTTGCAATGAAATATCGCATCGCACATCGTTATCGCAACGTTTTATGGTTTCCAGTTAATTGCCCGCAGGCTATGTTATGTAAGTTGTGATGCGATAGTGCTAGCGCACATCGCAATTGCAACACTTTATGTTTTTCGTTAAAGTCTCACAAGTTATGTTATATGCATTGCGATGCGATAATGCTTTTATGAGAAATAATACATCTTATTTTGTCAACTTTAACTTGCTATAAAGTAATGTATATAGAAAAAATTGCCATGCTTCCATGCACAATCAGGCTACTATGTTGTCACTTGTTCCTTCGCTTCTTTCTAAATGGGTTTTCTGCTATATTCAACAGTATATTTTTTCGTGCTTCCTAATGTAAAAAACAAAAAACAAAAAGTTATACAGTACAAGTCGTTCTTCATACCCTTCCTCCTTGTTTCTTTTCTAGATGCCTTTTCACTCTTTAACATTTTCTTGAAATGTGTTCGTTGCAAACAATAATATGAATCAATGTTGCATTCAAACATGTCACAGTTACATGCTACGTTGTTATGAATACTTTCCCGAGGTCCATACCATTTTGTTGCATTTTTTCCACAACTTGTAATTGCAAACACACTATATTTCATTTCCACTAGAATTTACTGTGCTCTTCTATGGGTTTCATTATTTTTTAAATGTAACAAAGTTCCAACAAATTGTAATAGAAAAAACCATGTGACATGAAGACATTTTTAGTTTTATGATTTTTCTAACAAGTTTTGAATGTTATATAACATATCTTTACATATCTACCTTAGCTTCAACTCATTCACGTGGCAGACAGACTCACCACAAGGGCTACTTGTTCATCTCACACAGTGATTAAGATTTTTGTATTCGATTAAGTGGACTTATGTAAGGGAATATGTTTATTAAATATTCAGATTGAATTATTCAATGAAACATAAGCTAGAAAACCTTTAAACAAAATCTAAAAGTCCAACAAAATAAATGAGAGGGCCTTACATCAACAAATTGTTAAGTAAATCATTCTTTTTTTTTATAATAACTTCAGTAGGAATTATATGATTACTTAAACATATTTAATCTTACCTACATATCTTGATAACAATTAAACATATGAAGTGACAAAATGGATTAAAACTAGAAAAACTCACAGAGAACACAGATCTGTATGAAATAAGTTCATAATCCTTCTTGTATTATTGATGATCAAAATACTTATACAATTTCTGTTTACAAAAATTGGCTCATCCAATGTTGCAACCCTTAATAACTCGAACTGAGAGTTATTTATACTAATTAATAGAGTTTACAAAAATCTTAACTGATTTACAATAATAGGATAAGAATAATAAAAGAAGGAGACAAATAGATGGAGTGTCTCTGTTTTTCTAGATGTTGTTGATGTTTCGGCCCCTTTTGGTGAAAATTGTTGTTGACTAGACCCCTTTTGATGGGAGGTGTTGCTGATTGGATCTTCAAAATTCTGATTTGTTGGCAAGCTGCAAAATTAATCTTTTACTTGATGGTTTCACATTTTCTTTCCCACTGATCTTCACTTGGGATTTCTACATTCATCATTTTCCTAAAGATTTCATCTACTTCAGTATATCTGTCAAAAGTTGGTCTTTGAATGAATAGATGTTTGATTTGATGTTGAATGACCAAATCAAACTATAGAACTTCAAGAAAAGCTTCCCCTATAATCTGACCTTTGATATCTACAAACTTTGACTTGTCTATTCCAATGGTGTATAAATTTCTGCAGTAATATTCTAACTTGACCAACTTATCATATATTCCTACTAGACCTGGAAGTCCTTTATGATTTAAAGAATTAAATTTAGTATGAAAAATTTGAACAGTAACATTTAAAGCTTCGCATTTGGTCTGCAACTCGTTGATCAAGTTTATTTTCTACAAAACCTTCTTCATCTCCAAAATGGTTGCAGTCCTGTCTGAGATATTTATTGCTTCCAACTCCTCCTTGTTCTCTGAATTAATAACCTTTATCATGTTAGAAGATTCAATTGGCTTGTCTTTAAGTTGATCCTTTTTCTCTTGAATTTATGTTTTGCATTTGTCGATGAGTTCCTGCCGCTCGAAGATGATCTTTATAAATGGCCATATTTCATAAATGGACTTGCTGATATCTTCCCAGATGCTCTGCTTGGCTTCTCCAAGAGTTGCTTCCATAGAAGATTCACTTTCCAATTCTTTGATTTTAAGTCCTAGCTGATGAGTCTTTCGCATCTCTTCTACATATAATGGATCATTTTTAATCTTCTGAGACTCAAGGACTTGAAATATTTGTTGTAATTTCTCATGTGCTTGCTTCTGAATGGCCAACTCTTGTGCCAATTTTTCTACATCAGTTGTAGACAAATTGCTAAAAGTTTTGTACCTGCAGAAGAAGTTTGAATTGCTAAAGTAGGATCAGTATCCACTTGGAGTTTTTCTTTCTCTTTCATCAATTCATCAATTTGTTCTTCGATCAATGATCAACTTAAGCATTTCCTCTTTGTCACGTTCATTCTCTGCCATCTCTTTAGTCTGTGGGTCTTCATTTGAGGGTAGCTTGAGTTGTTTTCGCAGAGAAAAAATGTCTACATTTTTCTTCTTTATAATTTCCTTAGTTGCCTTGTATTCCTTAGGATCATATCCCACTTTTAGTATGATTTCTTCCAATTTCTTCATCTTGTTGTCTTTAGCTAATGAAGAAAATTTCTCAACCTTCAACTGGGATTCCATATTTGACAATGCTACTTTAAATTTGGAAAGAGGCATAGATGTTGTGCCCATTGTTGAAAATATCATTTCTCCTGACTGCCTGTGCATGTCCATCTGGTCAATTGGATGTATCTGTTTTTTATAAAATGAGAAGATAGTCTTCTTAAACTCAGCATATGTCTTTGGAAATGGCATTGTTTCTTGTAGAAAGGCCATCTGCATCCTTCCTTTCTCACTATCAAAGGCAGTGAGAAGTCTGTGTTGTGATGTAGATGTATGTTTCCAGAATTGGCTGTAAACATTTGCTTTTAGTGCTTCATTCTTCTGCTTGATGTCTAGAAATTTAGAGAATATATTTTTCTCTCTAGAAGGCCTGGCATCTGAATGTTGGATGATTTCTAGTGCCTCTCTTGCAAGTGATGTTGATGGAGGAGTTTGAGGAACATTGGTGGATGTGGACACTTTAGTATCTCCCAAATCTATGATCTATGGTATTTTTTCCTTTGAAATGAAGGTGGAAGTAAGCTTTGCCTTCTTGTGTTGTAAGATGAATCCTTTCATGATTTCGTTGGAATTTGGTGTCTCTTCTCTTCTCCTCTTTTGTTTCTTACTGTCATCCACTGGTGCTTCTACATTTGAAGTGGAAATTACTTGTTCATCTGCTTCATGTAGAGAAACTTCTACCCATTCATCCTAGTTCTTTTATTTCTCTCTTTCTGCTCTCGAAATATGTGTGTAAGGATTTTTCTTGAGTTCAACCCTTAGAGGAGAAATAATGCCATGGGGGTCATATGACCAAGTAAAACTTTATTGAAAACCCATGTTCTTTAATATTTCATCTGCATCAACACCAACTTCTCTAGTATTGCAAATGAATTATCCAACATTGGCCTTGATTTTAAATTGGGCTTTCCTCTTTCCTGAAACAAAATGCAGTTCATCCATATTCAACATTTTTCTTATGTACTCTAAGGAGAAAATTCTCATAGGCACATATATTCGAAGTTTGTATGGTGACAGTTCGCAGCGATACACCTTGATTTCTGTGTAATTCTTATATATATACCAATCACCTGTCTTTTGTTTTTCACTGAGGTGCATAATTATTTTAATGTCTTCTCCAATTCTGGGCTCTGATTAACTGGTAAGAAGTTGCCTTACTGGATGAATGAATGAATCTATGAATTGTGAGAAGGAAGTGGTTTTTGATGGAGCTATGACCAATTCTATCCATTGAATCACTAATTGATTCACTCCTTGTGCATCTTGTCTGTTCAACTGAATAGGAAACATTTCTGCTTGTTGAAACAAAATCATATGAATAGTCATAGAAGAGTAATTAAATGCTCTTTGTGTGGTGAATTTCATGAATTTTTCATGTATAATATCAGCCAAGAAATGGTCGTAATTGTACATAAACAATGGTGAATGGTCAAGACTGAAGATAGATAAGAAACCTAAAATGGGTTCATCAACGGTTTCATCATTTGGATATCCTAATAGATAAGAAAGAAGGGAGATGCAGTGTTTGGAAGCTATAGGAAAAATGGAAGATTCATATGAGGGATTTCTCTTTGGTGATTCTACATCTTCAAGTAAAAAAATATCAAATATGTCAGCTCTCTGAGGGAAAGATAATTTATGATAAAGGTCCCTGAGGGCAGCAGGAGATAAATAGGATAAGGCATTAGAATGAGGGATGAGAAGCATCTAGTTAATAGTTTCAGGGGATATGGTGATCAGAATGTTTCCATTCTCAGCCATCACTGACCTAGTTATAGGGTCATACTGCATCTGACACCAAGCAATTAGATCCAAAAATGGGTGAGTTTGAGGAAATGCAAACAGAGGCAACATAGATTCCCAAAACCCAATAGGGTCTTCGTTATCCATGTGCTTTTGTTTTAGACACACATGAAGTTCATAGAAATCAAATTCACATTGGCAGTTTGTGATTTTGAAATAAGCGTCGGCTAAGGGTATAAGGTTGAGATTGATTAACAGAGTTGCAGGAATGTCTTCTGCAATGGATTTGGAAGCTTCAGGAATGACCTCAGCAGCTGAATGAGAAACCTTGGAGACGACCTCTGCAACACTATCGACATTTAATATTTCTTTTGTCACTCTTTTCTTGCCTTTACCTTTAGGAATTTTTTGTTTCTTCGTTTTGGCCTTAGGTTCCATGCTTGATTGATATGGACTAGTACAGGAATTTGAAGCTCGGGTTAAAAAAATGATGACAAGGTTTCAGGAAAATGAAGGGTGTTTGCAAAAATTGCAGTTCTCTCTTAAATGAAATGAACGATGAAAGGAATTTGATTGAAAATGTAAAGTAAAGAATAGGAGGCTGTTGATAATTTTATAGACTGCACTTCAGCTTTAACGATAATGGCTAACAGTCTAATGAAGTTTGATTGCATAACGGTCCAATTAATGTTCTAGGAGCAGATCTATTTCCCAATGAGAGGATTCACGATATAATGGATCATTGGGGACTAACGAACAAGTGACGTGGAGGGAGAGGATTGATTGGTCAACAACGGATATGGCGCGGGAACAAACAGTCATCAGCGGATAAAACTAGAGGTGGATTTCTAGGGGGGGGGGTACCTCTCGGTTTCTGGTTTAAGGTGGAGGTGGTGCGAAGTGATATTGTGTTGGCATGTAGAAAATAAGGGTGGTCATTAATACCAGAGTTTGAACCCCCCCCATCCCGTTAACAAGAAACTGTCGAGGGGGTGCAAAGTTGATCTCCGTCATGGATCTTAAGAGAGCTCGAGATCTGTCGTTAAAACATACCAGCGCTTTATCTCCAGTGATTTAACCGCTTTGTCATTTAGAGACGTTAGAATAAGTCATATGCGCATATATATATAAATTTAATAAATGAACATCAAACCTTTTTTCAAAGGTTTTAACGTACATAAATTAAAACTTTACATTTTGAAAATTTGGCACATTTAAATAGGTGGCCATTTTTCATTTTAAACACTAAAGCATTAGCATTTTATTTTATTTCATGCTTCCCTAAAAAATTTTATTTTGCCTCCTTTATTTACAAAAAACTACTCTATCATTTTTTCTAACATGGATGTAATAAAATATATTTTTCCTAACATTTTTTTAAAATTTTCTTTTTCATCCATGTTCTAACTTACGATTTAATTTTTTATTTTTTAAACTACCATGCTAACTTATCAAAATCAAATAATGTTACAACAGGAGGCAATTAGATGGCGAGGATCTAATCGCACAATTAAAGTTTTTAGATTAAATGGCAGAGATCACATCGCAAGGTAAACGATATAACTTGCAATGCAATGGAGGGAGATTAGTGTTGACTGTTAGATCTGGTCGCATATCAATGGTGAATGGCAAATCGCAAGTTCATACATCACAAATTTTACCGGATAGCGTTAAGACTTGGCTGCATAAGTTATATTTCTTGTAATGCGATGAGGAGAAGGGCCACATGTCGGCATACCACATTAGCTCTTATTGCACATCGCATGATTTATGGTTTAACCATTATCGGTATAAGAGCTAAACTTGCGGGCAATCGAAATGTGATAAGTTATAAAAGTTCCTATGTTGTGATGCCACATCGTCATCGAAACTTCGCATCGGCAGGATTATATGTTTTTTGTTAATGTTATTTGTTAAGTTTGTCGATATGCGATGCGTCGTGATTGGTCACCGTATTATGGGACCGTAGAACCATAGTTCCACCTATAAGCATGTTGTTTGGGAGTATTTGCACTTTCTTTAAAGTCCCGATAAAGTGATCGTTGTTGATTGCACGCGTATGTATGTTTAATAAAACTCCAAAAAATTAATCCATTGCAAGTAAATGGAGTTTATGTGGCCCTTACATGTACTGCAACTAGATTCACGGCTCCTCCTTTTGGCGTTCCCTTACACCTCCTGGTGCAATTGCTAATTACTTAAAATCCAAAATTTTACATCTCAATACATAAAGAAACTCATTTAAAAAAATATATTACTCTTACTAAACATTCTTTTTAATTATATAACTTTAAAATATAATAAATATAACTTTAAAATATAATAAATTTATATTTAATTTTATATATACATCTTTTAAATAAATAATTGTTAAAATATAACATAATTATTTAAAACCTAAACTTTACAACATGTTCTTTTAAATACATAAAGGAAATGATTCGATCTTATTATTATGTTCTTTTCAATACATAAAGGAAATGGTTCGATTTTATTATTACAAAACATAGTATTCCAAGAAAATTTCATCTTATTGTTATAAAGCATTCTTATTTTAAATTTCTTAATAATAACAAGATGGGTTGCTAGCCACAAGTCTTTGCCTAGTTGTCAAACAATGAGCATATGAAAGGCATAGATGAGAGTACTGGGTAAGACGAGCAAGTTTAAGATTGGGCAGGGAAATAAGCCAAGATTATTGAGTAAGACCGGCAAGCTTAAGATTGGACAATGGAAAAAGCCAAGCTGTTGTGCCAAGTTGTTCTACTTGCTTCAGCCACTATAATAGATCCTTACGGTTTAAACAGCAGTGGAGTGTTAAACAACAATGGAGTGCACTGTATAAGTCAATAATCCTTTAGCCGCAACTCTGGCGATAGAGGAACGCCCATGGTTATGTTGCAACACTCTGGTGGCATAGCGGGTAGATCTCTTTTGCTTTGTATGATGACATTGTTGGTTTATATTTGACATTAATGACTGTCATTATTGGTTGAGCCGCGTTGATTTCCTTTTTCTTTATAACGACATTATTGGTTGAGGGTTAGGCTATTGGGCTCATTGAAGCCAAAAAGAATGTTGAGTGGCAACAAAGAAACCAAGTAAATTAGGAAAGTCCACGATCTCCATGAATCAATATGCAAACAAAGACACATAGTGTCATGAATACTTTTAATCAACGAAATTTAAAAATAAAATTTAAAATATATTTAGTCTTAAAATAAGTTTACCAATTAATATCAAATATTTGTATAATTATTTATTTATATAGGGGATATGTATAATTTTTTGGTACTTAACATACATGTAATTGAAAGCTGATACTTTAAAATAATTATAAAATATTAATCAAATAAAAAATTCTATAATGTTAACAATAAAAATTAAAATAAACGTTAAAAATTAAAATTTGATTGTTGAGTGGATTTAAGAGTAAAAAAAAATAAAGATTTTGATTGTGAAGTGGATTTAAAGAGAGTGAAAAACTAAATAATTTAATTTATTAGAATTGATATTTGATATTATAAACTCGGTCTTTTAATTTCCTTCTTAATCCCTTCAATCCCAATTAACTAACCAAGGGTTAACACCACAATCCTTGATTTTATTTTATGTAAAGTTAACAGTTGATGATTTGTTTTGATAGAGACCATTCTTTTTTTATAGAGGCGACCTGAATACGGTGCAAAGTGAAGCATGCTTGATCTCCTGTGCCAAATAAAAAGTGGAATAACCAGTTGTAAAAGAAATTGAATAAAAATGTTTAATTAGTTAATTTTTAGAGCTCACAAATAATTCAGATAATCCTCTCTTCCAAAATTGGAGTCGCCCTCCCTTAGCTACTATATTGGAAACCGCATATAGTCATTAACCCATTTCATTATTATGAAGTTGTATGCCCATCGATTTGGGTATCTAACAAAGAAGAATAGGCCCAAAATTTTTGCTTACTGCAAGTTGACCAGGTATGTGCCTGAACATAGTTGTTGTCCATCCTAAATATCAACCCTCTATATACTCGATCTCGTTTATTGATTATGCAGTGACCATTTGATTGTGGGTTGGTAGGTTGGAAACGCTTTTGTGCATTAATATTACCATGTTATCCACTTGTCTCCCCAAATGGTAAGCATAAAACCAAATGGAGAGCGGAAGCAAAGGGGTTTACCTATACAAGCATGCAATGGTGCAATTATTACTAGAAAACGAGAACACCGATAGAAAATGTGAACTGTAGCAGAAGATTACAATGAACCATAACTTCCTTACCTTAAATTCATGTGGGTGGCGCATTAACACAGATGTAATAACAATCTTGAAGCCACGAAAATTATGTTACAAAGAAGCAAAATAAATCATGGGGTCGAGACTGTGATCATACCTTGATGGGGTCTATGGGGTAAATCCTCTCGACCAAGCATCCGAGCGGAGGAAAGGATAATGAGTCAGGGTTCTACCAAAGCCCTCAGTTTTCAAACAAGTAACTGAACCAAGAATACGACAGTCCTTAGTTCTTTCTATTTCCATCATCAAGCAAGTTTAAAAACTCAACAACAAGGAAGAGTGGAGCACAAAGGACTTATTGGGTAAATGCACTGGGGTTGTTGCCCTACTCAGGTCGAGATCACCGGAGAAACAATGAGAAATTTGTCGGAGTTTCAGAGCACCAAAAAAAGAACAACAGAACAATGAGGGAGGCAGTTAGGGTTGGAGGGGTAGGGTAATACCCTAACCGCCACAACAACCCTACTAGTCATAGATTTCATTTGCATATCGAAAACGAAGAGGCTCACACCAAGAGGCTTAAGCATGCAACTGTAAAGATCATGCATATGGTGGTTCCGGCGGGATCTAGCACATTAATCTTTAAATCAATAATATGTGCCAGCAGATATAGTCATAGTTTTGAGAATATTGAATGTACCAAATCAATAATGAACATATAGTAAACCTTTGACAGCATATTCGGGGGGGTTGACAAATAATTCAAATTATATGTATTATATGAATAATGTCAAGGTTTAATATTAGTTCCTGGATGCATATGATAGACCATTCTAATTAGCGGGGCAACTTGGATGCAAGGTGGCAGGGCACCTACCCTCCCCATGCGAACGCACATGGCCACCCAAGCTGCTTTAAATTTTGGATCGTGGGGTATTTACTTGCCACCCTCTCAAGCCTCCCATCGACATCCTCCGCCTTAATCACTACCCGCTGCACATTTACTTCAACTATCCTGCCTTGGCCACCTCCCGTGGCCCTTAAATCTGCCACCCATACTCCTTCTTCGGCCATTCACCTCTCCCTTCAGCTCTGTGAAGACGCACCTGGTGTCTCCGCCAACCTTTGGCTCCTCTGCTCCATTCCTTTCCCCTTTGTTAGCTTTTCCTTAGACTTCAGTTCCCCATATTCTCCCTCGGATGCTCCTTCAACTCAGCATTCATCTCAGGCCCATTCCCACTCCTCTGCCATGCCCATACGACATCGCATGAGGTGTCGCAGAGCAGGGGGATGTGGTCTTCCCTCTAGACCTGCCACCTCGGTCTCTACGAGAAGTACAGTGAATTTCTCTATTGATTGGGCGAAGCTGGAAATCCTCGACCGCATCAATCTCTCTACCCGCATGTCTCTTAACCTTTCAGATTCTCCTTCTAAATCCTCTAGCTCTGACCTGTGCCCTAGAAAAATACCCCACAAGTCCACCATTTCTCCCGCTCCTGCCTTCTCCCCCCGCAAGATGAAGGCTTTGACGATGTAGAGTGCTTCAAGTAGTGACCATGACAGCTCGAGCTCCGACGAGGGAGGAACCTATGCAGGTGTTGATACTCATGCGGCCTCCTCCATTTCGCTTGATGCCCATGTGTTGCTTCTTCCACCGTCAACAGCCCACGCATCCAATCAGGAGGAGGATGAGTCAGATTATGCATGCAGAATTGTGGAAGAGCCACTCCAACCTCCAGAAAATAATTATTTCTCTCCATCTGCTTAATTGTTGGGTGCTTATCTCTTATTCCAGTCATATTTTTGTTATTTCAAGGTTTCTAGTGTTCTGGTTCTATCTAGTGTTTTGGTTATGTTTTAAACTTATCACTTGTTAGGCTGGCTTTCTGCTATGGGCAGCATATTATCATCTCTCTATGATCTACTCTTGGGTTGGTTTCCCTGTCTAGGGCAGCCACATTTTTGTGATTTTGATAACGAAACTTCCCTCCAGAATTGGCCTACTAACTCCATAGGACAAGAAATGTAAGCTTTGGGATTGTATGATATAATATAAGTAGCCTAATTTAGGAAAAAAAATGATTTAATATTAGTGAATGACGGAGACAAAGGAAACTTATCATTGTGCTTAAATTAATTTTCAAGGGTGTAACAGCCCAAAACCTTAAATAGTTAAATAATGATTAATCTATTGTCTTTAAGATGATTAAGGACTTAATAGCCAATGGTAATTTTTATTTTTATGATATAAGGTAATAATGTGATTGGAAAACACAGGTGGTATCAAAGTAGCGTTCAAATGCTGGGACCAAAAAGGGGTCACCTAAATAAAATTTGATGTTTTTAAATGTGCATAGAATTGAAAGGAATAGTTGACTAAGTACGATGAGGAGGGGGCTTGTGCATCCAACACCCAAAAATTAAGGATAAATTCACCCCAGCCAAATCAAGAAATGAAACTAGAGATGTGGGTATGGCTAATTATAGACCAAAATTAGCAAACTAGAAGATTAGTGGAAGAACAAAAACGACAAACCAGCAGACTCCTGGATATTGTACAGTAGTTACAAGAGGAAATGGTGCGAGTTAGAAATGATAATGAGAAGTTGATGCAGGAGCAGAAAAATATCCTTAAAATCCTCTAAGATAAACAGAATCAAGGGATAAATCAACCAAGCCTAGAAAGGAACACCCAAGAAGAGGGTGAGAAGCAACAAACTGTAAATGACAACTTGGAAGGCAGCCAAACCCAATGGAGTAATAAACATAAATCTTATAATGAAGTAGATTCGGGAAATGTCACCAACTAGCAAGAAATAAAGAAATAAAAGGTAGAATGGCAAGGTGAATTCAAAAATATTAAACCTCCCACATTTGATGGAGAAGATGAGGAAGTAGCTGAAGCATGGATAATAAACATGAACAAATACTTTCAATTCTACGAGTATAGAAGTAAACTAAAAGCTCATTTATCCATTTATCAATTGCGAGAAAAATCCACCTTGTGGTGGGAAGAAGTTAAAAATGTGCGAAGTAATTTAAAGATAAATATCTCACAGAGCATTTTTATGATGAAAAATCTCGAGATTTTCATGACTTTAGGTTGGGACAGCTATCCATGGATGAATTTGTAACTAATTTTGCTTCATTACTGCGATATGTGCCATATATGAGGGATAAAAAGGTGAAAGTACAACAATTTCTAAGCAGACCATGGATGACATGATTCAAAAGGCATGTATGTGTTATCAACAATCCAAGGTAAAAGGAGAAGTTGGACGAAGTCGGCCACCTAAGATAGGGCAGAGAAGTAATTCCAATTTTAAAAACAACAGATCTGGTAATTTTAAGGGTGCAACCAGAAATTCAACAAATAGACAGTCAGCCAGAAATCAATAGAGAACCAAGTGGTCAACAAAAAAACAATGCACTGAAGCATCTAGTAGACCAGATCATGGATAGACCCAAAAACTGCCATTGTAATGTTGGGGATGCAGTGATGCACATTATTATAATAAATGTCCTCACCATGGAAGAAACGAAACTGCAACAAATGTGTAAGAAGCATCCACTATAGGGGACGTGGCACGAAACATACCCAAAATCAACACTGCACTTGAAGATCAGCAAGCAGATTACCAGCCAACCATGATAGAACTGAAATGTAAGATGTACTCCCACCCTGTATCTATTTTGGTTGATCCTGGTGCTAGTTTAAGCTACGTAAATCCTAGGATTGTGGAAAAATGTGCCTTACAAAGATAGAAGTTCAAAAATCCTTGGTTAGTATAGTTGGCCACTGGAGCAAAGCGAAGAGTCAATGCCAAATTTTTCAACTATCCTCTGGAAGATGGAAACGACCATTATAAGGTTGAATTAAATATTCTACATTTAGGTTCCTATGATATACTACTAGGGTTGGACTGGTTGGAAGTGCATTGGTCATTAGTGGACTGCAAGTTTAATATTATTTATTACAAGGTGGAAGACGGAACACGTTAAGAGCTGCAAAGAATTAAGAATACACTTCAATTGCGTCCTATTACAGCGTTTCAGCTGGAAAAATGCATTAGGAAGGGGTCCCAAATCTATGCAATCCAAGTAGGATTTTCTAAATCTAAAGATAAGACTCCTATGATGGAAAACATCCCAGTGGTGCAGAATTTTATGGATGTATTTCCAGAAAACATACCAGGACTTCCACCTATGTGGGACATAAATTTCACCATCCAACTAATGCTAGGGGCAGCACCAGTGTCACGTACACCATACCGAATGAGTGTGCCTGAATTGACAGAACTGAAAATGAAATTACAAGAATTATTGGATAAGGGATATATTCATCCTAGTGTGTCACCTTGGGGGGCACTAGTGTTGTTTGTGAAGAAGAAATACGGTACAATGTGAATGTGCATGGAATATAGACAACTTAACAAATTAACTGTTAAGAACAAATACCCACTCCCTCGAATCGATGATCTTTTTTATCAGGTAAAAGGGGAAACTGTCTTTTCAAAGATAGATTTAAGATCTGGGTATCATCAGATATGGATAAAACATGAATACATTTATAAAACGAATTTTCGAACCAGGTACGGGCACTATGAATTTGTGGTTTTACCGTTTGGATTGACGAACGCACCAGCAAAATTCATGAGTTTGATGCCTGGCATATTTCACCCATATTCGAATAAATTTGTAGATGATATATTAATCTATTAAAATAATATGGATGAATGTAAGGAACATTTTCAAATAGTGCTTAAAATGTTAAGAGACCATCAGTTTTACGCCAAATTAAGCAAGTGTGATTTCTATAAAAAGAAAATCCAGTATTTAGGCCATGTCATTTCAGCTGAAGGAATAGTGGTAGACCCTGAAAATATAAATAATATCATGAAATGGAGGGTGCCTAATAATGTAGCAAACATTCGATCATTTATGGGACTAGCTATTTATTATATGCGGTTTATAGAGGGATTTTCAAAAATTGCATTTCCCATAACCTCCTTGCAGCAAAAAGGTTGTTTATTTAAATGGACTAGTGAATGCCAATGTAGTTTTGAAAAATTAAAACAATTGTTGTCCAAAGCTACTGTTTTGAAAGTGGCATATCCAAATTTAAAATTTGAAGTTTGCACCAATGCTAGCAAAGGAGTAGGAGCGATGTTGTCACAAGATTGAAAAGTTGTGGCATATGAATCAAGAAAGTTGAAAGATCATGAATAGAGATACTCCACATATGATCTGGAATTGACTGAAGTAGTGCACGCACTCCAAATATGGAGGCACTACTTATTGGGAAAGAAGTTTGTGCTGAAAACTGAACATAGCAGCTTGACCAGCTATTATGAACAAGCTAACTGAAATGCTATCCAAGCTAGGTGGAATGCGTTCCTAAGTGAATTTGACTTTGAAATGCAGCACGTTAAGGAAAAATAAAATCAGGTAGCCAATGCACTAAGCATAAATATGCATTATGTTTATGAGTTATACTTTAATCATGTGGAATTCAAATTTCAGGAACAGGTGAAGGAGGTTGCAAGAAAATTTCTTGAATATCAGTTTCTATGGTAGCAAACACAAGTTGTAGAAGATAAAAGGAAGCAATCAAATTATACCATAAATAATGAAAAGTTATTGATCTTCCGAGGAAAGATATATATTCCTAATCAACTGAGTTTAAAAGAGCTGATTTTAGATGAGTATCATCAAAGTTCATATTTTGGAGACCCTGGCTATTAGAAAATGCTAACAGCCATCAGAGAATATTATTTTTGGCATGGGATGCTCAAAGACATCACTGAATATTTAACTAAATTTTTGGAATGTTAGCAGGTTATATTTGAGCACCAACACGCAGTCGGGATATTGCAACCCATACCAGTACCGGAGTGGAAATGGGAAGTTATATCGCTGGATTTTATTGTTAGCTTACCAAGGTCAAAGAGAGACAATGACTCTATAATGTTAGTTGTTGATCAGTTAAGCAAAGCAGCTAATTTTATTCCGGTATAGTCTAATTTTAAAACCGTCCAGATTGCTGACATTTTCATGAGAGAAATATTCATATTACATGGCATTCCAAAAATAGACATCTCGGAAAAATATATGAATTTTACTTCGGCCTTTTGGAAGGCATTGTTTACTGGAATGGGCACACAAGTCTAGTTTAGCACCATCCTCAAACAGATGGGAAAACAAAATGGGTAAACAAAATACGGGAGGACATCCTATGAATTTATGTGATGCAGCAACCCACGGAATGGGAAGATTATCTGCATCTAGTGGAATTTTCCTATAACAAAGGGTATCAAGAATTACTCAAGATGAGTCTGTTTGAAGTTTCATATGGTAGGCAGTGTTGAACCCCCATTAATTGGAAAAGTCCAGAAACAAAGCTAATGTTCAGACCATAAATGCTAGCTAAAATGGAGCAAGAAGTTAAGAATATCAGACAAAATTTGAAAGATGCCAAGATCGACAAAAGGTGTATGTGGATTGAAAAAGGACATATCAGGAGTTCGAAGTGGGTGACCACGTTTATGTGAGAATTAGACCCAAGAAGAGCACATTAAGGTGGACCACCTGTGCCAAATTGGCTCCCCGATTTAGTGGACCCTTTCAAATTTTGGAAAGGGTTGGGCCACCAGCTAGCTTTACCAGGACGCATACAAGTGCACAATGTGTTTCATGTGTCTGTACTAAAGAGATACATACATGATCTAAAGCATTTAACTCATTGGAAAAACATTCAGGTAGGAATGGAATGGGAATTAAATCTCTAAGGAAGGTAAACGACTATTTACTAATTGAAAACTTTTCATGGTTGCAGGTCAAGTCGAACAACGAATTCCTGGTATAATATCAACGTATTCTCGATCAGAGAGAAATAACACTCCAGAGGCGAGCCATCACCCAAGTTAAAGTGCAATGGAAGCACTTTAACCCGGAGTTGGTGAATTACAAAGATGAAAACTTTGTACGGGAGGCATATCAAGAAATTTTTACTGGAATGGCATAACACTGAGGATGGTGTTGTTTATCTTAAGCGGGGAAATATGTAACACCCAAGTTTATTGTCATTTAAATTTAAGACATTTTTAATTAGATAATTGTTTATTTTAAATTAATGGAATTAACATGTATGTTAATCAAGTTATGAACTAAAGTTTTTCTTTTGAATAAAGAATTAATTGTGGAATATTTCCATAAGTCTGATGGAAAAGAGTTTTCCAAGATTCCAAAGTAGTTGATTAAGCAGTTACTGGCAGTTACCTTTCCTCTTGGAATAAAAGGAAAATCCTAGAGGAGGAAACGGGTTCTCTGCAAGTGAAGAGAAATAGCTACGGGCTTAAAGGAGTGAGTACCCAGAGCTGGAGGAAAACCAGTGGAACTATGCTACCTGTTTTAGGAGACAAAACTGGACAGGAGTCCTGAGTTCCATCTCCTTGAAAACACTTCTTGAATTCCTACTTTGGTGAGGATAACGGGGGAAGTTGAGGACGTCATTTCCTCGCCCAAGATTGGGCGGATGATCCAGATTTATGTAGGAACGCAAAATAATACACATGTAACCATAAATACAAATATGCAGTGGAAATAACACTTCATTTCATTAATATCAAAGAACTGAAATTTGCTTGCAAATAGAATATAAATAAACTAGCTAGGGTGTTGGTAGCTTATCTCTGAGAAGAGATGTGGCGGCTACAGGTCTCTGAGCTGAGTTACAATGAGGCTCGAGGGCTTATTTCTTATTTAGAAAAAATGGAAAACCCTAAACATCTAAAACCCTAACCCTAGGAGATGAAGGGCCAAAACTATGGGCCCCGTTCGGGTAAATTGATGTTTCAACTTCCCAAGGACGTAACTTTGTCATACAATCTCCATTTGATGCACTCAATAGCTCATTAAAAAGATCTATCTAAGTAAAACTTTGGTGCAACAAACATAGGAACTCTCGGTTTTCCAAAAAAACGTCATTTAGGGCCTCAAAATGGCTCAGCAAGTTCAAGACCCGAAAAACGGTCAAAAATAGTAAGTTGTGTTGAAACTAAAAAATTGAAAGAGACAATGGTGGGGCCCCAAGTGGAATAGGTCTGTGGCCACCAATATCCACTTGGATCATTCCTCCCCCCTTAGGAAGAAATGGTCCCCATTTCATTGAGTTCCTCCATGAGATGAGGAAACTTCTGCTGAACTTGATCCCTAGTGAACCACTTGCCTTGGTGCAGGAGTTAGCTAGATTTGACAACTCAACATAGTTGGATATTCTATTGGTGAGTGTTCTTGATTTGCATTTCCATGATACAATCTGTGGTGGCCTATTCCATGCAGACTGGGTTTAACTCTGTTGTTGTGAGTTTTTCTGCAATGTCAGAGGTGTCCAGTAGAGGTGGGAAGTAGGGACAAAGGCGGTCCACATTGAATACTGGGTGCAGACCAAGGAATGGTGGAATACCGAACTCAAAGGCATTTTTCCCTACCGACTTGGTGATGGTGTACGACCCATATCGGAGCAATCGAAGCTTGCATTGGGGTCCACTGTGGTGCTCCTTCTGCAAATGTAGCCACACTTTGTTGCCCACCTGGTAGTTGTGTCGTACCCAATGTTGATCATGTCGTTGCTTGTACTTAGCGTTGGTTCTATCCAATATGTTATGAAAATGTTGGCAGACGTGCTGAATGCACTCGATGAAGTTGTTTGCTTTGTCAGCTTCAGACTGGACATGAGCCAAATCGACCTGAGTAGCCGCAAATGGCATGGCTACGTCAATGGGACATAGTGGTTGGAACCCCAAGCCCACCTGAAAGGGGTTGTGGGTGATTGAGCTGTGGAGAGCTTGATTATAACTGCGTTGTACATAGGGGAGGCTCTCATCTCATGTGCGTGGAAGCTTTGAATTATACATGCGCAGAATATGTACAATCATCCCATTGACGACCTTTTTTTGGCCATCAGTTTGGGGATAGAAAGCTATGGACTTGGTGAGCTTGGTGTCCAACATTAACCAGAGGTTGGACCAAAATGTGCTGAGGAACCTGCTATCGCGATTTGATATGATAGACTGTGGGATCCCAAAGTGCACCCAAACTCGTTCAAAGAATATTTTAGCAGTGGCTTCTACTGTGATGTTCTTCTTGCAGGCCGCCATAATGGCCATCTTCGAGAATCTATCGACGACCACAAAAACACAGTCGTTTCCATGCTTATTGGAAGGAAGGCCTAACATGTAATCCATGGATATGTATTCCCAAGGTAAACTAGGGGTAGGTAGCGGAGTATACAGACCTTGCTTCTTAATGGTCGGTTTGGCAATGACGTAAGCAGTGCAGGATCTGATGTACTTCCCGACATCTTGTCAAAGGTTCGGCTAATAGAAATACTTCTGCAGTATTGCCACTGTTTTCTTGACCGCGAAATGACCAACGACTCAACTGTAGTGTGCTTCCCATATCATCTTTGCATGCTCGCTTGAAGGAACACAAAGGTGTTCCACGTTACATAACAGTGCATCTTGGAGGTGAAAATTTGGAACTTGCGCGTCGAATTCTAGATCTCTTTTGTATAGAAGAATTCAATCAGAAGTCTCGTGCCCACAATATTTGAGAATGGTGGTTAGTGCCATGATCGGTGGTCGGCTGAGGTAGACTGCAACATTATTGGTGCTACCCTTCTTGTACTTGACGTTCAAATGAAACTGTTGTAGAAATGTGAACCACTTTTGATGGCGATCATTCCGCAACTTCCCTTGTGTCTATATGAACTCCATGGGTCGGTGGTCTGTGTGGATGATTGTTTCCTTCCCCAAAATGTAATGCTTCCATTTTCGACAAGCCTGCATAATGGAATACATTTCTTTGTCATAAGTGGGATACTTGCAAACTGTGTCGGACAATGTCTCACTGTGATATGCCATTGGATGCCCCAGTTGAGTAAGAACTACCCCAATAGCATATTCAGAGGCATATGTCTCGATCTCAAATGGTTGTTGCAAGTATGGTAATGTGAGCACGAGAGTAGAACAGAGGTGATGTTTCAATTCTATGAATGCCTTTTGTTGAGATCCCAACCAAAATAATTTTTCTCTCGCTCCTCCCATGGTGACTTGACTCAAGGGCCAAGTGATATGAGAGAATCCCAACACGAACCTACGGTAGAAAATATCAAGACCCAGAAAGCTGTGAATCTCTGTTATAGTGGTTGAGGCTAGCCAATATCGAATGACTTTGATCTTGGTTGGATCCACATGCACCCCCGTTCATTAATAATGTATCCCAAATATTGAACTCGGGTCATGCCAAAAGTGCACTTCTCCAAATTGGCACACAACTTGTGTTGCCATAGTATTGGAGGACTTGTCGGATGTGGTGGAGGTGCTCTTCCCAAGTCTAGCTGAAGATTAGAATGTCATCCGAGTACACTACTAAAAATGAGTTGGTGATGTCGTCCATCAACCTCATGAAGGTTGCGAGAGCATTCGTCAACCCGAAAGGCATGACCAACCATTTGAAAAGGCCCTCCTTAGCTTTGAAGGCAGTCTTCCACACATTAGAGGTTTTGATGGGTACCTGGTGATACCCAGAATTCAAGTCGACCTTGCTGAAATATTTTGCCCCTTTGTGTTGGTCTAGAAGGTCATCAATCCGTGGGATCGAGTACCTATTCTGGACAGTGATCTTGTTCAGCGCCCGATAGTAAATAAAGAGTCTCCAAGTCCCATCCTTCTTCTATACTAACACGATCAGGCTCCCACAGGGCAATGAACTTGGCCGGATGTGACCTTTCTGCAACAGCTCCTGAATTTTCCTCTTGATTTCATCGTTATCCATAATAGAGCGCTGATAGATCAGTCCGTTGGGTAGTGGCACACCTGGGGTCAGATCAATGGGGTGCTTGACCTGACAGTGCACAGGCACCCCTATGGGTGAGGTGAAAATGTCCCCGTACTCCCCCACAACCTTGTCCATTTTTTGTTGTCATGCAGAGGAGCCATGTCTAGAGGTCGTGGCCAAAGTCTTCTTCTTTCCCTAGGGGCGGATCATCAGGAAAACAAATTTCCTGGTTTGGGAAATAAGCTTACTGCATTATTTTCCAGTAACAAAAAAGATAGTGGTAGGCAGTGGTACCTCTGGTATCCTATACAACTTATTTCCCAAGGTAACAATAACAACACAAGGTTGTGACTCATACATAGCATGTTGCTTCCACAAGTATGGTTGGCCTAATAATACATCAGAAACATCAATAGGAGAAATTCCACATAATACCTCATCCGTGAAGGGCTTGATGCTATAGGGAAGGCAACACTGTTGGCTGACACGGAGATCTCGTCCTTGGTGAAGCCACCCGATGGTGTATGGTTGTGGGTTCGTTGTGGTCAACAAGCCCAACCGCTTCATGACATCTGTTGAAATGAGGTTATTTTGGCTCCCATCATCGAAAATGAACTGTAGCGAGGAACCCTTTACCCACATCTGGGAGTGGAAGAGACGTTCCGCCTCCTCTGGATCCTCTGGTTCCTCCTTCTAGATCTTTGCAGTGGCAACAGTGGCGTTGGGCTCTGCATCAATAATATTTTTCCATTTTTAATTCCCCTTGTCAGGTTCTGATTTAGAGTCAAATCATGCATCTGATTCAGAATCCCTCATCTCGACCACGAGCGACTGCTTGGCCCGACACTAACTTGTGTTGTGAGTGGAGCTCTTATGGAACTCACATCACTTTCCCATGTCCTTCTTTGGCTTTGCAATGTTGTTCTTTGCTTGTGGCTTTGGCAAGTTGTCTTGGGCCATTATGCCTTGGCTTTGTCCTTTGTTATGCGGTGTTGGGGCACCTTTCCCTTGCTTTTGATTCGCAGATCCAAAGTCTCACTTTTTCTACTTGAATTTATACTCAATCTTGGTAGCATATCGGTATGTCTTACCAAGAAAGGAGATGTTGAGGAACTTCATTTCCTCCTAAATGTATCTGTGTAGACAATTGTGATACTTTAGCACCAAATGTTTCTCCAAATTTTTGATACCCAACTGTGTGCACAAGGTATGGAATAGATTCATCAGCTCATGAACATCTTGATCCCTTTGTTGTCGCAGTGTGGTCCATTGTATTTACTTGTCCTCATAGCTCCCCACGGGATAGTATTGTTCCTTGATGGTATCTCAGAAAGAATTCCAAGTGGGTACGGCTGAGAATAGAGAGGGTTTTGTCTCATCCTTTTTCTCACAGTAGGTTTCCCACCAGTCCTTGACATGGGGGGTAGCTTTGAGGAGTGCAAAAATAATCTTCTCCCGGTCGGAAAAGTCATGGACCGAGAAATATCCTTCTAATAGATTCAACCATCTATCTACGACATCTTCATCTATTTGAACCTCAAATATGGGAATGTCAAATTTTACTTGTACCTTAAAGGGAGTCGCACCTCTAGAGTGGTTGTTAGATGCAAATGCGCCGACGATGGGAAGTTGTTGAAGGATCTAGGAAAATTTATCCATCATCGCATTCCTTTGTTTTTCGAGGGCCTCCTCGAGCAATATTTTGATAGGATTTCCTACTCCCTCATATTTCTTTTCATCCCCCCTGGGTGGCCGTCGGGGATTGCAAGGCTGATCTTGAAAAGGTTCAATTAGATCGAGCCCCAACTCCTTATACCCCGACCTCGTTGGGCACATGCAAAGAAAGATCGAGAAAAATCAGACGGCTCTGATACCACTGATCCAGATTTATGTAGGAACACAACAGAATACACATGTAACCATAAATAAAAATATGCAGCAGAAATAACACTTCATTTCATTAATATCAAAGAACTGAAATTTGCTTGCAGACAGAATAGAAATAAACTAGCTAGGGCAGTGGTAGCTTATCTCTGAGAAGAGATGTGACAGCTACAGGCCTCTGAACTGAGTTACAATGAGGCTCGAGGGAATATTTATTATTAATAAATAATTGAAAACCCTAAACATCCAAAACCCTAACCCTAGGAGATGAAGCGCCAAAATTATGGGCCCCGTTCAAGTAAATTAGTGTTTCAAATTCCCGGGGACATAAATTTCGCATACCATCTCCATTTGACACACTCAATAGCTCGTTAGAAAGATCTATCTAAGGAGTACAAATTTTGGTGCACGAAAGTTAGGCGTGGCCACTCTTGGTTTTCCCAAAAAACATCGTTTAGGGCCTCAAAACGGCTCTGGAAGTTCAGGACCCGAAAAACTATCAAAAATAGTAAGTTGTGCTGAAACTAAAAAACTGAAAGAGACAATGGTGGAGCCCTAAGTGGAATAGGTGGGTGGCCACCAATATCCACCTGGATCAGCGGATGCCATCAGACCTACTTACTGAGATAAGTAAATTAGATTGAAAAGAAAACTAATTCCTTTATGTATCTCGGTCTTATTCTTTTTAATATAATTTTCAAAGAATGTGGAAATATGTCGTAGAAATCTAGTATGAAATTAATTGAATTACAAGAGTAGTAATGAAGTCTAAGAATGTATATTCAAACAGTCTTTATTTTCTTTCTGGAATTATAAATGTAATTGAGTTTTTCTTGAATAAAGAGTATTAGAAATTTCATAGGTAAACCTGACTAGAAATTGGAAATTCTCTAACAAGATTGGACACTTAGTCCATTTGGGATAAATTTCCCAAAATTAGACAGTCTATCTTGTGGAGGAAAAAATTATACACGGACAGAGGTTGTAACCTCATGAGGTGGTCCGAACACCTGTCGATAAAATTTTATACTAGTAATAGAATGAAAAACAAGATTTAAAGAATCTAACTATTATAATAAACAAAAGTATTCCCATTTGTATGTCGAACATTTCAATCAGTTAATAGAGAAGATCTATTAAAATTCCATAAATACATCAAGATATGCCCCATTTTTTCTACATGAAAACATAAGCTTGTTTTGTTCTGAAGAAAAAACATAAGTAAATGTAGAACTCTAAGCTCTTAAAACTTAAGAAAACAATGAACTTAAAAAATTTGAAAAACATAATTAAGGTGGATCTAGCAAGAAACACCACAAGTCTTTAACTCCAAATTATTATCATCTTATAGAACATAATAGAGGAATCAAATAAAAATACATAACAGAATACCAGAATATACATATTTAACTACACCGGAAATCTTGTAAAGGCAAGACGATATGTATGTCATAGATAAAGTCAAATAGAACAAAAGGCTTAGGACTGAAAATAAATGTAACCATAAATTCATTATCAGAGAAAGCTTATGCGTATAAACATATATGTATATAAAAATCAGAAGCATTCATGGAAAGTTTAAATAAAAACACCAAACAGGTAGTAGAAACCCTCATGACATCTGACGGTGATGGAAGGGTCGATTATCCATGAGAAACCCTTCACAGTCGTGAATAAAACATGTCGAGAAAAATTGTGGTAAAAGTAAAATGCATAACTATAACAGTGGGAAAACCCTTATGGGTATAATTACAGTATTTTCAAAGAACAAATATTCGTAACCCTTGTTGAACGCAACAGGCCAAAATGATAATTTTAGGAGCAGTGGCACTTTCAACCGAACCCACGAAGGATGGAGGACAAAATAAATCCCTCAATAACTTGAAAGAGTAACAACATTACTAAACCCTTAAGATTGAGCATGAGACAGAGGAATTAAGTTAACTAGAGTGATGTACTGCACCTGTGAATGATAGCAAAATACATCAATGGAATAGGTCGCAGATCGTTTGTTGATACAAGAGATCAGAAACAAAAGGGTTTACCTATAAAAGCATGCAATGTTTCAATTAGTACTATAAAAAGAGTATACCAATAGAAAATGTGAACTATAGCATAAGATTACAAGGAATCGTAACTTCCTTACCTTAAATTCATGTGGGTGGAGAGCTCCTTGCACCTGCATTAACACAGAACTAATAATAATCTTGAAGCGAAGAAAATGATGTTACAAAGAAGCTAAATAAATCATGTGGTTGAGACTATGATCATACCTTGATGGGGTCTATGGAGTAAATCCTCCTGACCAAGCATCAAAACGAAGGAAACAATAATTAGCCAGGGTTCTACCAAAGCGCTCAGTTTGTAAACAAGTAACTGAACCAGGAATACAACAGTCCTCAGTTAGTTTTGTTACCATCGACAAGGAATCCTAAAAACTCAACAGCAAAGAATAGTGGAGCACAATGGACTTATTGGGTAAACGCATAGGGGCCTTTGCGCTACTCATGTCCAGATCATCGTAGAAACAATGAGAAATTTTCTAGAGTTGCAGAGCGCCAACAGATAGAACATCAGAACAATGAGGGAGGCAATTAGGGTTTGGGGGGTAGGGTAATACCCTAACCACCCCAGCAGTCCTACTAGTCATAGATTTAATTTTCATATAGACGACGAAGAGGCTCACACCTGGAGGCTTAAGCGTACAACTATAAAGATCATGCATACAACAGATCCAGCAGGATTTGGCACATTAATCATTAAATTAATAATATGTTCCAACATATATAGTCACAGTTTTGAGAATCCCGAATGTACCAAATAAATAATGAACATATAGTAAACCTTTGATAGCATATTCGGGGGGGTTGAAAAACAATGGAAATTATCTGTATTATATGAATAATGGCAAGGTTTAATATTATGGAATGGCAAAGACAAAGAAAACTTATCATTGTGCTTAAATTAATTTGCAAGGGTGTGACAACCCAAAACCTTTTAGTTAAACAATGATTAATGTAGTCTTTAAGAGACTAAGGAATTAATAGCCAATAGTACTTTTTTTTATGATATAAGGTAATAATGTGATTGGACATTACAAGAACTCACTAATGAATTGAATAGGGCTACTCCTTGTCTCTATTGAATTGCCCTGGTCTCTATCGAATGGCTTGAAAGACAAGTCTTATTCGTGGATAATGCATTAGCTAAAGCATAAAACTTTAAAAGCATGAAAATTAAAACCTGATAAATGAATTCTAAATTCTAAAATTTGATATGGTTTCTTTCATGATTATAAATGAATTCTAAATTTTATGTATAGGGGATGGCCTTTTTGGGTTCCAAAAACACTTACTAATGAATTGAATTGCTTGAAACAAAGCTACTCCTTGTCTCTATTGAATGGCTTGAAAGACGGGTAAGCCATGAACTAGAGTCATACATACACAACGCTATCAATGAATTCTAGTTTTTTTTATGTACAACTAAGGGCTTTTTTTGGGTTATAGAGAAAACTTACTAATGAACTGAATTTCTTGAAAACGAAAAATAATATTAGTTATTAGTTGATGTATAAAAGATAAAAACCTTGAAAATTAAAATTAAAACTTTATACACGAATTCCTAATTTCTATGTAGCTTTTTTTTGTTACAAAAAGAACTTACTAATGAACTGAATTGTTTGAAACGAAAAGAATATTAGTTATTAGTTGATTCATAAAAAAGTAAGCTTTTTTTGTTTACAAAGAGAAGTTATTAATGAATTACAAATAGAACTCACTAATGAATTTAATAGGGCTACTCCTTGTCTATATTTAATTGTCCTAGTCTCTATTGAATGGCTTGAAAAAGAAGTCTCCTCGTGGATAATACATTAGTTGAAGCATAAAACTTTAAAAACATGAAAATTAAAACCCGATACATGAATTCAAAATTTGATATGGTTTCTTTCACGATTATCGATGAATTCTAATTTTTATGTATAGGGGATGGCTTTATTGGGTTCCAAAAAAAACTTACTAATGAATTGAATTTCTTGAAATAGGGCTACTACTTGTCTCTATTGAATTGTCCTAGTATCTATTGAATGGCTTGAAGTCTCTATTGAATGGCTTGAAAGACAGGTCCTCGTGGATAATGCATTAAGAAAGCATAAGTTAATAAGCAGTGAAGTAGTAACTAGTGAATAAGTTGTAAATTAGCTTTTGCTTGCAACTACGAACTAGGGTCATAAATACACAACGCTCTCAAGTTAGTGGCACCATTACAAAAAGGGTGGCACCTGTTATCCCCATGTTACATATAGACACACAGATGCAGTAACATGAGTACATGTAGCAGTGGACAATATAGTTTAGCGATGGAAAATATAGTTTGATTAACATAAAATGTTTGAGATTTAATGCTAGCATTAGAAGTAGTAGCATGAGTAAATGTAGCAGTGGGAAATACAATTTAGCAATAGACAATATAGTTCGATTAACATAAAATGTTTGAGATTTAATGATGGCATTAGTTCCTTTCAGTTTCAAATTGTTTCAATTTGTTTTTCGTTATTTATTTTTAACCTAAATTGTAGCCTCATATGCCTCGATATGAAGCTAATAAGACAATAATTAAGCTAATTGATCTTTTAACACTAATACAAAAATTCCATAAATTACAAAAATTTCACAAACTTAAAAACTAAAGTTATATATCACACTGAGTAATGCTAAAAACACCATTTCATTTACTATAGTCTCATGCCTCTTTTTTAAATTATATATCATACTCACTAATGCTAAAAGCACCATTTCATTTACTATAGTCTCATGCTTTTAAAAAAAAAATAGTCAAAAAATCTCAATTTGATGAAGAAAAAGTATAAACTACTATCTTCATTTATAATAACAATAAAATTATATATATATATATATAACACTCGAGCAAAATTGAATGTCAGCTTGATCTACGAATCAGCGCATAAGCAATGGGTGTGTGGTAACGGAATCCGTTATAACGAATAGGCGTTTAACACGGGATTTAGTAAAAGCTCCGCAAGCTAACGGCGGAGTTTATCTCTGCGCATCTTATTTCCAGGAAATACCGTGTGTTTTTCATATGGTGGCGATAATTTTGGATTTTTTTTAAGACAATGGGATGTTCCAAAAGGATTGTGTACTCAATTTTGGGAATGGTCGTGTGGGATAATGATGTAAAAATGGGTTTAATACTTTTATTTATTTCTGTAGTAAATTAATAAGTGAATGAGGTTAATTTTTTGGTTATATTTTTAAAATGATATAAAATTTTAATTACATTGGCTGATTTGAAACGCATCGACAAAAATTTCTCCATTCTGATTTTCACCGAAAGATTTGATACTTGATATAAAATTTTATTAAAATTTTAAAATTCTATTTATTAAATTATTTAAAATAAATTAACATTTTAAATAATATTATAAATTTTAAAGATTATTTTAATAAAAAAATCATTAAATTAAAAAAACCTGCCAATAAAAAATAAATTAATCTAATTTACTTCATTTTCCACGTCAATATAATAAACCATATAGTACATATAAAAAAAATTAGACATATTAAAAATCCTGCATAATTAACTTCCAAAGTAACCGGCCCTAAACATTTGACCACGTTAAAACATATATACACGTGGAGGGATATATATATATATACACGTAGATAAGGTTAAAAGTTTATCATTTTATTACGTTTTCCAAAGCAATGGTACAAGGTTTAAACCAAATCAATGATATTTCCTAGCACTAAAAGATTTTATTTATCCATAGAATCCAATGGGCTAAATAAATTGAAGGTCAAACGAATCTGGTTTAACACAAATTTTCTATATATCCAAGAAAAATTACGAATTTTCTTGAGGCAATGGCTTGTCCTTTTTTTTCCATTTTAATTGAAACTAAATTATTTTAACTGTGATCCATGGTTTAATAATTGGTTAATTTTTTAACATATTTATAAATATTGTAGTATATGTTTTTGTCTATTTGTCGAGGATTTTGAATATTTATGAAGGTTTGGTTTTCTAATTTTTTTTCTTTCATATTTAGTTGAATAATTTAAAGTTTTTAGATGAGAAGATTTAGTAAAAAATTAAACTAGTAATTATATTAGATGTTGTAAAGGAAACGTCTTAAGGTAGTAGTGTAGGAAAAAGTAGCATTAAATTGTTACTTTTTCATGATGATAGTGAAATTGTCACCAAATGTTGCTAAAGAGTTTCAATGGAATTTTAGATCTTAGTTAGAAGGGGTTTCACGAATTGCATCATTGACGTGATAGGAGTATCCTCAGTATCAAGTTCTATCATTTTGGTTATTTAGTGTAGTTGCCAAAAGATGCATTGTAGAGATAAAAAAAAAAATATCTATCCTTAGCATTAGCATTTATTGACTAGAAGACTTTGATTTGGTCTTTTATTTATACATACATTTGGTCTTTTGTTTATAAATACATATGTATTTGCACTCGCAACAATTATGTTTGAAGTATTAGCCTACTTAAATGGTTAGAATTTATGCACACCCTATTTGTATATGTCAAATTTATTTGGGATTCAAGATTTCTTGCAATTGATATAACTCTCCTGCGTTTCATTTAAATTCATTTACGTTGTTCCTCTAATTCAAACTGTAGCAAACATTTGTATCATTTTGTTTTTTTACCACTTTGTGGACCGGATCATAGTGACCTGCATCAAATGCTTTTGGATAAATTAAGATGTTCAAGTTGAAGCCAAAATATCTATCTTTTGAACTCAAGGATGAATTTGAATAATTGAGATCAACACATTTGGTCTTTGAATTGTAGAGAGGACTATGAGCCTAGAGTAGGATACCAAAGTCCTTTCAATTGATGATATCAACAACCCAAAAATCATTATTAACTAAAACATCTTTATTAACCAAAAATTGTTATTAGGATTTGATTTTCCAAAAATCATCTATAACCAAAACAACGAATTTGTCAACTACATTTGGAAATTGTTATGGATTTGGTTTAAACCAAACAAAGGTAGAAATTGCACTATGATTCAATGGCTATGTATATTCAATTAGAAAAATTCAAATTAAATAAAGTTCCTTTCTCGCATTTAAAAGATTCATAATCAAATTCAATAAGCTTAATATAATAAAATTCATTAAATTTACCCCCCAAAAAATTGAGCTACTCTGAGAGTTAGATTAAAAATCAATACAATTATGACCCAATATTATGTAATGATTCTCCCTGTGATGTCCTTAAATGATAAAGCACTTTTCTAACCTACTTAGATTATCTATATAATTATGATTATAACACGTATCATTACAATATAATATATTTTTGAAAAGAAAGTGTTTCACTTTAAAAGCAAAAGCATAAGCATAAATTAGGTAATTGAGCCATAGGAAAGTTGGTTAGTGAAGATATGTTTCTTAAGTGACAATGGTGATTGCCATAGTATCTCCTTATGGGGTTGTGCCTTGTGGATTATATATTTTAACATCCAATACAATTTGAAGTGTAATAGGCTTGAATCAAGATGAACACATACCACATGGAGTAATAGCCTATGTGTAATAGTTTGACATGTATATTATATCTCTTGTTGGTCTCGTAATAAAATTCGATTTCAACGCTTAGAGGAAATTCTTCAATCATACTTATGGTTATGGTCTAAGTATAGTGGGGAGAGGTGAATCTTGATGGCTCCTTGAGATATGTACATCAAGCCTAAAGGTTACAATGGACTTAGCTTGATTGATGTTTCTACATACTTTTGCTACCACATTTGGCTCGTGTGATATTATTTCTATGCCTAACCTATTTCAAGTTTCAAGCTCCTTCATCTTCCAAAGTATATGGGCAACTTGGAAAGCCATGGATGGTTTGATTCATTGGTCTTGGCATGCCAGCAAGGAAATATGGAACTTAGATTGTCACCCCGTCTAGAGTTGGAGGTTGTGGGGTCAATGTGATGTTGATATACCTCATTTTCAAGCTCTAAAATTGAGCTAGAGGGTGTGGGGTCAATGTGATACTAATATACCCCATTTTCAAGATTGAAAATTGAGTGGAAATTCCATTTTCTTTTGGGAGGAAATTTGGGATTTCATTTTTCACTCCTGAAGGGACTACTTTATTCTTGCTTAGGAGTTTTTTTTATAGCCTCAAATCCCCTTTCAATTATGGAGTTGACAAATCTCATCCCCAGGGCCAAGTTATTCAAGATGAATCTATGGATGCCAAATATATTCTGGAAGAACTAGAGATGGAGCTTTGAGCACCCTCTTGAGAAATATGACACTCACATATTTGAGTCACTCTTTCACCATCATCATTTGTTATCACTCGTACTGAATGTGAGATGAATGTTTAATTATACATAGGATAGATAGGTACAAAGAGTTTGTGGTATTTGGTCCATCCGGATTTATTATAAACTATAATTTTTTGCCTAGCTAGTGATGTACCCAAGGATTACATTAAAGGCGTGTTTGATCAAAAGTGTGTTTTCAGATTTAATTTTCCCTGTATGTGGTCAGTTGGATACTGTGAAAAAATATCTTCTAGGACTCTTGGTTTTACCAATTGCTATAAATTTTGGCAAAATCTGTATTGAGAGCTTAGTCAAAGACACATTCATTGGAGGGCCACCTTAATTGAAGATTGTTGTTGTCTTTTCCATTCTTCCTTTTCAAGGATCTAGAACTGCTTGAGGATTTATTCTTTATCATTGGATGGTCTATTGTAAATATGTTTTTTAGAAACAACTTAGTTCATCGTCTGACTTTTGTCCCTCATGTTGCGATGAGATATGCCATCAAATTTTTCATAAGCGCACTTTGTTTATCAAAGAAATTGAGGCTTCTAAGCCCACAACATATTTTGATTTCATTTATGTTCTAGTTTCTTTGTGGGAGAAGATATGATCTTCATTGTATATACCCTTCCACTTTTGGTTCTTCTATTTGTAAATACTTCTCTAGATTATAAGACATATTTAAAAAAAAAAAAAAAACTTGCACAATTCCATCTTAACCCATGATGTTTTAAGAGCCAAGAAAATTAGCTCTAGGTTTCCTTTGATCCCTCTTAGGGAATATTGGTGAGAGAGGAAGAAGGGAGGCATACAACACTTTTCTATGTCACTGAACATTTAAGGAATATAATGTATCCTTCTTGTCTCTCTACACATATTCTTCCCATGTGTATGTACATTTTCTATCACCAACGACCTGAATATAAAGGAAAACAAATTTTGAAGTGAAGGGAAAGGGAGGACAGAGGCAGAATCTCTCTCTCATAAGATTTTTTTCTCTATCAACCTGACCTCCCCCCATAAGTGTTATTGGCCTTGGCATGTCCCATAATCGCTATGAGGTGGAGATGAGCCTTTTCCTTCAATTGTGGAAGAATCTTTTACCTTTTAGAAATAATCTTGATGAGTTTTTAAAGCTATACTCTTTCAAGAACTTTATCCTTTTGATGGATGGGTCTTCCTATCATTTTTCACATTTTCGTTGGTTGCTAAATTCCAAAGAAAGAGTCTTGGGTTGTCTGAGGTGACCATTGTTGGCAAGGAGAATCTACATATGAATAGGCTTCCACCACTAAAATTGGTGCTTTTCTTAATTCCTACTTCCTAGTTTCTTTCTAATAGCTTCTAAGCTTTCTCTTGAGTTGTATAACCAGATTTCTTTAGGTGTGGTAAGGCCTAAATACCATAAGGGAGAGGACAACCTCAGAGCAGCATTGTCGTTCATTCTACAGTGCATATGTGACTGAATGATAATGTTAGTATTTTGAAATCCAAGAGGATGGTGGTGAAAACGTGTGATAAGGAGGTGGGTGTGAAAGGTAGTATTTGCAAGATAGATCATATTTTATCTATGGATGCCCTTTTGGATCACTTCGTCTCCTTTTCCAATGGCCATCCTGATTTCTTGTTATTTATCGTTATTTCTGGTCTCCAACATTTGACTATCCCCCTATGACCCATTCGATACACATGAGCCTATAACATTTTACACGACATAAGAAAGAGCCAACAACAATTTCATTTGGAGAAAGAAATATTTCAATTAATAAATTTTCTGTAGAGGTTGCTTGGTTCAAAGGGATGAATAGACAAGAAGAAATGGGTTATTTGAACCATGGATGGCAAGGAAAGATGGAAATACTTTCTAAAACGTGATAGCTAGGAGAGTGAAATTGTGGCACTAACCTATTATCTTGATTTAATGATGTATTAAGCAGATGACGAGAGGTTGACTAGTACTCGATGATTACAAATAGACTCAATGACAATTAAGGAACCCAAATTGAATGAATTCTTCAAGTCGAGGAAATTCGTCGATCGAATTGAACATATAAAATCTGGCGAGATGAAAGAATATATTGGACCATACAGAATCACTGCATTTTGATTTTCTCAAGAGCCTTTGTTTTGGAAATATTGGTTGTGCGCTTATGTAAAGCATATTTGAGTTATTTATTTTATGACGATAGATTGGATGTTCAAGGAATGTAATTTAAATGTCTCCCGTTCTCTCTTTTTTTCCTACCAGCAGTACCCTGCTACATTGCCAATTATTTTTAGAAACAAAAACACCTCCATTATGCTTATGAAGTTATTCTTCATCCAAGGCATATCATACACAAATAAATATAGTATAAAATAATTCCAATACATCCCAACACATTGTTTTTCACCATTGCAATTCATATGTCGCATTTTAAATGGTGACTCGGGCTATACAACTAATAAACTATTAGCTAATGTTAACATTGTTACCGATGAAATAGGTAACCGCATTGTTACCTACTTTTTTTTTGTAGCATAAAAAGCACCCGATTTTGAAAAGTGGTGATGCAGAATCACCTTTTTTTTTTTTAGCACATTTTTTACACTAATATTTTTATTTATGAAGTATGAATATTTGTTTTAAAATGTGAGTGATTTTCATGCTAATTTTGAAACGTATTGATGCAGCATCAACTTTTTTTTTTAGAGCGGTGATTTTCATGCTAATTTTGAAACGTATTGATGCAACATCAACCTTTTTTTTTAGAGTGGTGATTTTCATGTTGGTAATAAAACACAAAACTTAGATAAAAATATATATAAAAAACAATTTAAAAAAACCAATAAAAATGTAAAAAAAAACAAAATTAACTCATAAAAATAAAAAATTTAAACAAAAATAAATAAACAAAAAATAAAAATATTCGAAAATTATATCAAAAGAAATGACAAAATTTGAAAAAAAAACACATAATTTAAAGAAAAAGAACAAAAATTAACCAAAAAAATTTAAAAAAAAAAACATCAAAAACATTTTTTCTAAGTTATTAAAAAAAACCATATAATTAAAAAAAAAATAGAAAATTTAAAAATAATTTAAATTACAAAATTAAAATTTAGATTTAAAAAAAAAATACAAAAAAAAAAAAAAATTATTTAAAAATTTAAATTAAAAAAATAATAATAATAAGAAAAAAAAATACAAATTTTAAAATTAACCAAAAAAATAAATTAAAAAAAAAATAAAATTAAAATTGAAAAAGAAAATTAAAATAAAAGAAAAAAAGAAAAGAAAAATACCACATGCAAATAATTAAAAACAAATATCCATAAATTTAGTGTTTTTTTTTAAATGAAACAATTTATAAATTTTAAAAATGAAAAACTAAATAAACTAAAATATTAAAATAATAATAATAATAATAATAATAAATTTAATAAATAAATTTTAAATTTTAAAAAATAATTAATCTAAAATATTAAATTTTAAAACAAAATTAAAAACAAAAAAAACAAAAAAAACAAAAAAAATTAAAACAAATTAAATTTAAAAAAAAAAAAAAAAAAATCAAATTATATATATATTAATATATATATATATATATATATATATATATATATATATATATATATATATATATATATTGAAATTTTTAAAAAAATTTAAAAAAAAAATTTATTTATCATTGGTGGCGTGGATCTCAACAGGCCCGAGGTGGCGGCGGAGTAAGCCGCCAGAGGCGAGGCGGGAGAAGCGGTCGAAATCGGCCTCTCGTCGTAGGAGTGCAATTCCCAGAATCAGCCTCCCGCGTCGTGAGAGGGCAATTCCCAGAATCGGCCTCCCGTGTCGTGGGAGGCCGATTCCCGGAATCAACCTCCCACCGCGGGAGGCCGATTCTCCTACCCAACGACCGGCCTCCGCCGCCACCTGGGCGGGAGGCCGATTGGCGGTGCCACAACGATAAAAAAATTCTTTTTATTCTTTTATTTTTTTTATTTTTAATATTATTTTTTTTAATTTGATTTTTTCAATTTTTTTTTTAATTCAAAAATTTTTAAATTATTTTTTTTTTCAATTTTTTTTTATATTTGAAATTTATTTATTTATTTATTTATTTTTTTTTTTTTTTTTTTCTTTTTCTAAATTTTGTTAATAATGTTTATTAAATTTTGTATTTTTTTTTTGTTTAATTGATCTTTTTTTATCTTTAGTTTTTTAATTTAATTTTTTAAAATTTAGTAAATTTTGTATTTTTTTTAAATTTATTTGAATTTAATATTTTCTTTTTTGTTATTATTTTTTTAATTACATAAAAATTATATATTTTTTTAATTTCAATTAAAATTGTGTATTTAAAATTAGAGATTTTTTTTAATTAAACTTAATATTTTCAATTAATTTGTTTTTTCAATTTTTCAATTTTAATTGATTTTTAAAGTTTTTTAACTTTTTATTTTAACAATGCTTTTTTTTTCCTCTATATTTAAAATTTATTTTTTATTTTTATTCATTTATTTATTAAATTTTTTTTATTTTTTTAAATTTAATTTGTTATTTTAATATTAACAATTTTTTTTTAAATTTAATAAAATCTAATATATATATTTTTAATTTAAGTTCATATATATATATTTTATTTTTTATAATTTAAATTTAATTTATTTTTTAAAATCTATTTGTTTTTTTAATATATATTTTTTTAAATTTAATATTTTTATTGTATTTCATTTTTCATTTTTTATTTTTAATTAATTTTTCATTTTTTTGCTTTTAATTTCAATAAATTTTTTTTTTTTTAATTTCTATTTTAAAGTTTTAAATTTATTAAAATTTAATATATTTCTTTAAATTTATTTTTTTTTAATTTATTTTTTTTAATTTAATAAACATTTTCTTTTTCTTTTTTAAATTAAATTTCTATATTTTATTTTTTATAATTTCTTTCTTTTTTTAACCTTTTTTTTTAATTTAATATTTTTATTTTGTTTTTATTTTTATTTTTTTTATTTCTATATATTTTGAAATTTTAATCTTTAAATTTTTATTTTTATTTTTTTCTTAAATTTTAGGTTTTTTAATGTTTGAATTAAAATTTTTATTTTGTTTTTATTTTTATTTTTTTTCCTATATATTTTAAAATTTTAAGCTTTAAAATGTTTTTATTTTTTTAATTTATTTTTTTCTTAAATTTTAGGTTTTTTTTAATGTTTGAATTTTAAAAATTAAAAAATGTTATTTCTATTTTTAAAAATGTCAAAAATATGACACAATTTTTTTTTTTTTTTGTTATTCCAGCATCAACTAGTTTTGTTTTGAGGGTGTTTTTTCAATCTTTTTTTCAAGAAACAATTTTTTTTTTAGCATAATTTTATAAAATGTTGAAATTTGACCTTCAAAAAAAGCCAAGTGGGTTCTGGAATACACTTTTTTTGTTTTTGGGGTGTTTTTTCATGTTTTTTGAGTCTTTTTGGGCTAGAGTTCCCGTTTTGAGGTCAGGTTACCTATTTCATCGGTAACAATGTTTGTTGTCAATTTTGCAGCAAATAGGCTTCAAAAAATCTCCTCCACAATCTTCAAAAATATGTTTGTCTTCCCAACTGGGAGACACCTATCATTATCTTTTTGGATGCAGGCATATGATCTCATAGTTGCTTCTCGATCTCTTAATCAATACTGGTGATCTGTGCCCTCTTTGGCCTCCGACGACGATGAATTTACCTACTACACATCCTGGAAAACTTTGTATGAATCAATGATCATCCCTTTCTTCTCATAACATGTCCTAAACAAATAAAGAGCTTTGAAATTCCAGGCATTGAACCCAACAACAACCTTCAAGTTTTCTAGGGCGACCTCTAGGCCACGATGCTTGGAATTCGAGGTTTCAAGTTCCATGCCACAATACTTGAATTGGAGGTTTCAAGTTCCAACTCCACCCATTTGATGAGAGAATCAAACTTTTCATGGGCAAAGGTGCTCTTTCTCATGGGGGTCGTGAGGGTGGTGTCCAAGAAACCAATGGTGGCTGTCAAATGGAAACTATTCTATGAAACAAAAAAACCAGATGATTTCTCAAGATCGAATTCTAAATGGTATTAAAACTACGTTGTGCACATCAAAACCTTAAAATAGCACTGCAAATAATAGAAAACTACGAGCTAGATCTAACAATTTCTTATATTCGTCATTAAGCAGAAATAAGATACCAATAATAAATTCAAAGGAAATTTTATCTTCTACAATGTTTTATCATATATCAATAATCAAGTTAAAATTCAATTTTATCTTCTACATTAGTTTATCATTTTGAGGGTGTTTGACAAATTCTCTTTCAGAACCTAAATAGCTTCCAATTTTAAATCATTTTCAAAATTCATGCTTCTATTCATTTTCATAATATATATATATATATATCCATTAGTGTAGAAGTTGTTTTCTTATTTATAGAGTATTTCATTTTTATTTTAGAAGGGACATGTGTCAACTCTAAGTCATTGGTTTCCCTCATATAGCCATAGAATGCTCAATATGCAATTTGAATTGCATGACCTACTAGGGCTAATTTTAGCAATTGTTGCAGTTAACTAAGAGTAACTTTATTTAACAAAAATTCAACTACTCAACTAAACTCAAATGTATCTCTATTCTTTCAAATAGTTCTAAGCAACCTTCTACTCCTCCACAAAGAAACAACCAATAAACAAAAAAATATTTAGGCAAATCAAGTTCCACGGCCTTAGTAAAGCCACAGGTCGTCCCATCTCATTCCTCGGATGTTGGGGGTTATCCCCGGGAATAGGTTTAAATGAAACTCAACTATAATTCTAGCCTTGCTTATGAGTGGGGATAAGCATTTTCATGAATCAAATCATTCAGATAATGATAAGGAAGTAGTTAGCATTGAAGACCCTCTAGAAGTAGACATGTCGCATGAAAAGGTAGTTATTTTCTCCTCTACGATGGTTCCAAAGAAGCTCTTAGAATGGATCAATATATGAAAGAAAAAGAACGAATATAGAAAACACTTGTGATAATGGGTGGGTTCCAAGATCAAATTTGTTGTTAATGTACTAATTTTGTCAGTGTAGACTAACTTTAAAACTTGATTATGGCCAATTCCCACCTTTATGGGTGGATTATAAATCTTGATGTACTAGAGATGTAATTCGAAAATTGCAGGTAATAGAAATTTAACCTAAAAAAAAAAAATCTCAAAAATAATATAAATAAAGTCTTTCTACATTATTTATATGTGTGTGTATGTGTGTGAAACATTCTTTAATCAATTTTGATATAATACATGGCAAATGGGTAAAAAGATAATCAATAAAAAATGTAGTTTTGGGAATTTTAGAAACATAATGATTTGTAAAGATATATAAATGAATCTAGTTTAGTCATTTTTTTCAACAATACAACAATATATGGATAAAAATGACTATAAGATGGCCTCCACAAGTGCTAAGTCTCCAATAAAAATGTGTGCAACTCAATTTCATCAATTTTTCCAATAAAGGATCCATAGAGTCCATACTATTGTTGTTAAATTTTTGAAGTATAACATTTGTTGGCGGAAGAATAAATTTATAAAAGTACTACTAACCTCATAATTTATTTTTTTATCCATTATAGTTAACCATTTTCCATCTCTGCAGTATATATTAATGTGATTGGATTAGAAGATTCATCTAAGTTTTGATGATGAACCATACTTAGTGGTTGGAATGTGTTTTATCCATTATAACTAACCATTTTTCATCTCTGAAGTTTATATTAACTCTATTGGTTTAGAACATTCATATAAGTTTTGATGATGAACCATATTAAGTGGTTAGAATGTGATTTCCTGGAAGAAGTTTCTTAAAAAAAAGTTGAAAAGTATATATCAATGTGATTTTATAAAAGTACTACTAACCTCATAATTTATTTTTTTATCCATTATAGTTAACCATTCTCCATCTCTGCAGTATATATTAATGTGATTGGATTAGAAGATTCATCTAAGTTTTGATGATGAACCATACTTAGTGGTTGGAATGTGTTTTATCCATTATAACTAACCATTTTTCATCTCTACAGTATATATTAACTCAGTTGGTTTAGAACATTCATATAAGTTTTGGTGATGAACCATATCAAGTGGTTAGAATGTGATTTCCCGGAAGAATTTTCTTAAAAAAAAGTTGAAAGATATATATCAATGTGATTTTATTATTTATATTTAAAATATAATTATGATTTTATTATATATAATAAAAATATAATTTATTTTTAAAAGGAAATATTTAATAAATAGAATGTTTTTTTACTTATTAAAAAAAATTAAAATTTATAAGTAAATTTCCTTTGAGATTAACTAAATCTTAATGATGTGATTAATGTGAAAAGCAATCTAATTATTATTATGGATCACAAAAGTCTAAAATCTAGAATTTATAATTTTTAAATATAATGAATTATGTTAACTTGACTTACTAGGATTTGAATATTAAATCTTATAATATCAGACAATTATCAATTCATAAAATACAAATTTTAATTAAAAAATATTAAAATATGTAATAAGTATATAATTTTTTTTTTTTAAGTTGTTACTTTTCACTTTAATATTAAGATAGTGTAACATGTTTCTGAGTCTTCCACCGTTCTCCAGGTACTACTCCACTCGGAAGAGTGGAGGTTCCAATGTTAGATCTATCAGGGATGCCTGCCCCTCCTGAGATAATTACAGTTCTCATATTTCTTTCTTGCGAAACATAAGTGTTTGGTGTAAATATGGCCCGGCTTGGTCGAGGGTTTAATTATGTTTTCAATATTCTCTCCCAAGAGTACATGACAATTCTGTAACTTAATATTTGAGACTACTTATGGTTCCCTACTCTTGAAAACAGGGTTTTCGTTTACTGGTTTTAAGAATGTAACTTTCGCTCCCATTATATTGTTGGGTATTTTCCATTTTATTGAGTATTGGGTTTCGTTCTTCAACGTAAGTTTTCCATATGGAGAATATTTTTCTTTTCGATTTGTTTTCCAGTTCCTCTTGCAAGGCTTACTACTGAATATATATACAGATCTTGCATTAAGAGTAATATTGCTATGCTTCGATTATGGAATGAAATTGAATAGATGTTTCTATGCAATTGGTTCAGCACCTCGGTGCGCAGGAAGAAACGCTCTACTGGCATCGGCACCAGCACTCCACATCTGCGTACTTTACCATTTGTGCTCATACCAGTTTTTTCGCCTTTTTTATATCTACAACAGGCGAGCGTGACACTACAGATCCGAAAGTCATCTTACACTGCTCCCGTGCTATCTTTTGATCTTAGACATCCTTTTTTGACAATTTTAATCTCCATCTATTCTTCATCCACAGCGGCCATCAGTGGCATACGAGCGGGCTTATGTATCAAGCGGGCGTGGTTATAAACAGGCGAGCGTGTTACCACCTTCTCATACAGGCGAGCGTGATTATCAGGCGAGCGTGATCCCACACTATAGACAGCCTTTTGAAGCAGTTTCTGTACCTTTATCAATTCCCTATCACTTTCTGAGAAGGATCGATCTCATTTTATTCTAATCTCTAATCTGCTATCACAGAAGCATTTCCCTTTTTACATATTATCATATCTACTGCCTACTCAAGTTATATCTCCTTTCTTGATTTGTATCAGGCAAATGGAATGTTTCTGAACTTTTTTGATTCATGGTTCTCACATGTCTGTATATGCATCCGGGTTGGATCATGACCCGTTTCATGAGGCTGCCCACTCATTTGAGTCTGCTTAATCACAGCAGTATTTTATGGGGCAATTGATGTCTGCTTTCTCGCTGTCTCTACACAGCTGAGATTATATGAACATATGAACATGTACTGTATATATATCATCAATATATTCAGCGTTTTTTTCTTTCTGAAAAGAAACCCTTAAGGCCATGGTCTATTGGTCTATTCTGTGTATGATTAATTCTGTACATTATATATTTGCTTCCTTTCGATACTGCTATATGTTGGTGTAGCAAGAAGTAAGATTCTCTTCTATATGATTTAAGCAAAGTACTATTCTCTTTCGCTGTTGTTCCATAATCTCTATTTAATAGTTTATTTTCAAGGGTTTTACACATTTGTTCCATAATCTATGTTTAATAGTTTCTTTTCAAGGGTTTTATACAGCTGTTCCATAATCTTTGTTTAATGGTTTTCATTTACAAGATATTATGATACTCCCTAAACCCGACAACTTGTCCGACTTAGGAGTAGATTTCGCCCACGTTTCGCCCATATGTTCAGACTTTTCAAACTTGGATTAAGTTTCTAGTTAAACTAACCGAAACCACATTCCCGACTAAGTCCCCGGACTGGTCATGGGTTAACAGGAGTCCAACCACTGGTTTTTATGGTGCTGGGTAAAAACATTGTTTTACTTGCATAACTCGGAATTTCATTTAAATTCACCTCTGTCCAAAATCCTTCTTTACTAATTGATCTTGGTACTTGGAATAAACTAAACTAGTGTATTATTAAGTATGAGGGGTTTTTGCAATGTATTATACATCATTAATATTATTATAATCTTTATTTAAAGATACATCATTAATCACTTTTAGTTATTCATATAATTTTAAACATATCATTTTTTCATTCCTGCATTTCTCAAGAGAAAGAAATGAATAAAATAAAATAAAAAATAAAATGAAATGAAATAAAATAATAAAGAAATCTATCCAACCAGTATGAATAGAAAATCTCAAGAAAAAGCTCCTTCACCCTACCAATGAGTGTGGCAATTACATCCAACACTCCCTCGAGCTCCTACTACTAAACAACCTTTGGCCTTCTGCCAATACGGACGTTCTTTCTCGTAGACCTACTACTACTAGACAACCTTTGGCCTTCTGCCAATATGGACTTTCCTTCTCGTAGACCTCGAAACCTCACCAGGGTTAGTCTTGCTTCAGTCCAAGAAAGTTCCACTGAATTATTATACTTCTAACTCTGCAATCTCCAAGAGAAAGACCAAGAAGTCCAACAATTATTAACTTTCTGTTAGTTGGTAATCCATTCCCATTCATCTAATATTTTAAACAGCAAAATCTCAATTATTCATATATTCACGTACCTTTATTTTGCTCAAAACATAATTCATTGTTACTTAATCGGTTTTTCAACTGAATTTCTAATTCACCTAATAATTATTAAGTCAAATTTAAGTTAAATATGTTGATTGTATTAAGGGTTACAAATATTTTAAGTTTCTTGTATTTCTTAGTTTATAAGAATTACTCCTCACAATATTCAGTATGTTCAATTTTTTTCTACACATTAACATATTTCTCTGTAATAAAACTAGAATAGAGAAAATAAATTGACAAACTACTACCTAAGATATTATTCTTTGATAAATATCTAATTATTTTGATTGAACAAGGTTGAAGGTCTTGATGATGAAGCTCAGTTGAGGTTCTAAATGCTTAGACTCTAATTTAATTTTGTGATTTTTACGGAATATTTCTACTTAAACTGTGAATCACATAAGCCTCCAATATGAGATTTTATCCCTATAGAGTTTGTGAATGTTGCAAATAGAGTTTGAAGGTCCTCATGATGAACAATTTTATTTTGTGATTTTTCCAAAAGATTTATACTTAAACTATAAATCACAGGAGCCTCCAATCTAAGAATCAATCAATCATCAATATTTTATATTGTGATTTGTATAAATATTTTATAATATTATTAATTATTTATAAGTGAAAATAAATATAGCAAAAAAAAAATTAGAAATAATATTGTAACATGTATAATATAATATTTCAATTACTGTAATACTTAAAAATTTGAGTTAAGATAAATTTAGACTGATATTATTTAAAAATAAATAAAAATTCCCCCAATCGAGGTGTGATAATAAATAAAAATTCCCCTGATCGAGGTGTGATACGATTGAAGATCCCCATGAAGATCATGATGAAAACAATTAAGGGAGGACATGTCAGCCTACAAGCTCGTCAAGATAGTGGCAAGTGGAGTGAGAAGCATGACGAAGCTTGTGCCACCATCACGGTTGTTGGTATGTGGTTTCGAGTAAGAGTTGTTGAAAGATAATAAACTTGTTTTTTCTCAATCATTTCATTCTTCCCTGGGTGGTGGGTAGATGGCTGTTTACAGACAGGAGCATCGAGCAGAAGCATTCCAGAGGTCAACAAAGCTTGGCAATTCAGGGGTATGTGGTACTTTCCTTCTCATTTTTTGTCACAAGATCATGGAGAATGTTAGAAATTTACTTATTTCAACCTTTAAATGGAGCAATCTATTGGTATTCCCAGCTATTTTGTTTGCATGGCGTCCTGGGAGGTTTTCCTTTGTTTTATTTGGGTTGATAGTGCCAATTTCTATTCTCGATGGCATTATGCTTCATAAAATGGGGGACTTGGGCCTAGGTTGGGGGGTTATTCTTGTAGCCACCCTGACTTCATAGGGTCCAACACTCATTTTGCAGGCTGGTGGAAAAGCTCCAACCTGCATTTTAATTATGTGGACAGTATTGTGTTTAATACCTACTGTCGACGACCCTCTGTGGTGAGAAGTGATATTCTGGAAAATTCATTTGACATTATGTCTAGGTTCCTAGTAAAATCATGAGTCAAAATTCCTCTGGGATATGGTTCGAAATCATCATCACAGTGTGGAAAGGTTGTACATGTTTCATATTTTAAGGATAATTGATGTTGCATTGCATTTGTGTTTGGTCTTGAACCTGTCAGAGAGGTAGGTCTCTAACGAGGAGTCTGGGCCTCTATCGCGTGGATGACTGTTTATTTTATTTTGGAACCCCAGACCCCCACTGTTACTTCGGTTCCAATGGTGCATGCAAAGGCTATCAAGGCAGAAGCAGGGGTCGAATGTCGTCAACAAACATGGAAGAAAGGCGCTCAGAAGAATTAAGGTGAGCCTTCCTCCCAGACGTCAAGAAGATATAGCTGCAAAACCCAAGCTAAACATAATAGGGATGTCACCCAGGCATATGTGAAGGATATTTCGAAACAATTCATAATGATAATCGTGGGGTGGGAAGAGGCCCTCACTCACCAAGCTGAAGAAGAAGATTTGGATAGTGAACTTCTAGTTCTCGATCTGGGCAATACTGGAGGAATACTATCTCATTATAAGAAAATCATCCATCTATACTAGAC
Organism: Pinus albicaulis; assembly: GCA_034641835.2. Lineage (NCBI taxonomy): Eukaryota > Viridiplantae > Streptophyta > Pinopsida > Pinales > Pinaceae > Pinus > Pinus albicaulis. The sequence continues at coordinate 1,090,251,239 of CM076582.1, forward strand.
GATGAAACATCTGGTGGAAAAGGCATAATGCATACTTCATATTTTATGCAGATTGATCGTACCCTCTAGGAAATCCAACAAGACTTCCATCTCTTGCAGTTTCAGGTTCAGTAACAGAATGCTCGCCTGGGCAAAATTGAGTAGCTTCTATGGAGGCCCCAACACTCTGAAATTCTTAGGTCCAACGCTAGAGACCTGACGCCAATTGAGTCCTCTGAGGACTAGTTTCTTTCTTGTCATGTTTATCAACAATTCATTTTTTGTTTATTTTTTATGAATATCAAGAAATAGGAAGGTTTAGAATTAGAAAGATAAACTTTTTATGGGACTTAGACAATATGACTTATCTAGCCGAATTTGATAGACTCAAGACATTTCAGTTCAGGTTGCCTTATAGTCTTTCGATGTCCAACAGACCTAGTTTCCCATTGGGCAAGTTGAAGCTTTAGAAGCTCTTTCTTATTGCAACCTGCTCTTTTAATGAATGAATGAAACGTCATACTCAGCTTACAAAAATAAGAAAATAAAACATAAAATAATTAATTTTTATATTCATAAGCAACATTCAATTTGATGAATGTATTATGTTAAAAATAATATTGAAATTAAAATATATATGTTAAAAATAAAAAATAATTATAACTAGGTATTTAAAATACTAAATGTCTTTAAAATATAAATTAAATATAATCTTTTCAATATTTAAAATAAGAAATATAATATAATATTATTTTTATTTATTTGCATAATATTATAATGTCAAAAAATATTTATTGTCACTATTACATTAAATATAATTATTTTTTAAGTATATTATTACATTAAATATAATTAGTTTATAAATAAATTATTTTATAAACAGATCAATTACCACATGTATCATTGGATTTGAATCTACTTAATTTGGAAAAGTAATTGTTTACCAAACCATGAGATTTGAATCTACTTAATTTGGAAAAGTAATTTAATTTAATGGCACCAACTTCGAAAACCGAAAAAACAACAAAACTGGGAACGGAAAATTTAGGAAAGTAAACGGAAAAAAACTCCTCAAGTCAATGGCGGCGAGTTTATCTGTGCGCGTCTGATCGTCGTTGGCCTGATAAGGCGGCGATAATTTTGGAATTTCCAAAATGATTGTGAACTCAATTTTGGGAATGGTTGTGCCATCTTTCTGGAGTTATAACCATGCTCCACGGTCGTGTAGGAAATTATGTGAAAAGGAGTTTAATACTTCAATTGTATAGTAAACAAATGACTGGATAACGTTAACTTTTTCGCTATAAAATTTTATTATTTGAATTATTAAAATAAATTGAAATTTTAAATAATATTATAAATTTTAAAGATTATTTTAATAAAAATTTATTAAATTCAAAAAAAATAATCCAATTTCCTCGATTTTCCGTATCAATATAATGAACCATATACCATAAATATATGTAAAATAAAAATTAGAGATGAGATATTAAAAATCCTGCATCATAATTAACTTCCCAAAGTAACCGGGCATGATGAGTAAATTATTACCAAATCACATCAGAACAGCCCTAAACAGGTGGATGGATAAGGTTAAATGTTTACATGTATATAATTTGTAATTATTTTATTACGTTTTCCAAAACAATGGGCACAAGTTTTAAACCAAGTCAATGATATCTCCTATCACTTAAAGATTTTATCTATCCGTATCACGAATCTGATTTAAGGGGAGTGTATCACTAAAACACACATTTTCTAGAGTTCCAATAAAAAACAACGATTTCATTTTCAATAATTTTTTTATTCTACTTGAAGCAATGCCTTGTCCAATTTTTCCCCATTTTAATATCAATTTTAATAGTTTTTTTTAATATCAACTATCAATTTTAATATATATATATTTGTTTCTTAGTACAAGTTATCAAAGTTATGGTATTTATAGTCAGTGTATTTTTTTTTGGTAGTTACTCAATAGAAATAATTTATATATGGAAGTTTGGATATTTTAATATAGGGGTCTTGTTCAGATTTGAAACTCAATTTACCTATCTAGAGTGGCTTGTGGGCGGTTTTATTAGGCTTAGGAGTATAGTGGTAGTTCTACTCACTCGATCCCATGTCTCCTTGATGACAGGTGGTTGGTGTATCGATTCTTCATATTGAAGCAAAAGAAATACATAACTTTTTAAATTGCCCCAAGATTGTTGTGAGATTGATAACCTCAAGTTTACTAGTTTTCCCATTCTTCTCTTGTGAAGTCTTAGCCTTTGTTAAGATAGACATCCTCCAAATGGCCCGTGACTTAACATATTATACATTTAAAAGTTGTATTTTCACATTCCAATGCCTTAGTTTGGCGAGGATTTGTCAGGATATTTAGACATTAGGAATTTCTTAATACCAAATTGATTTAATGTAATTTATTCATCTGTGTTTTAGTGTGATTTTATATCTATTTCAACTACCAACCACCATTTTATCTTATGCATAGTGATCTGATTATCCTATGTCATTCACCATTCTAGATTACGTCGATAGTTGATATGTGTCTTATCACCTTATTATTCTATGATATTTATTTAAAGAGCATGGAGGGTTGTTTGGTTAGTGCTTGAATCCTCATCAAGCACTTCCAGCCACAAGATGAGTAGCCACTAAACTAATTGTTAAAATCCTAGCCCCAAAGGGGCCAAGTCATCATGGTCCCAACAAAGAAGGTCTCCCATGGAGTCCCATCATTAATTTTATGCATGCATGATGAAAATTTATAAAATGTCGTAGAATATATAGGAAAGACATCACAAGAACTCATTCACTGTAACAATACCATTGTTCTTAATCACATACAAACACATAACATGCAAAACACTTACATTCCCATAATAGACAATAACATTAATAGAAAGAGACATAAAATTTATGTTTTTTATCGAAATATATTCTAACCAATTACCTACATATGAGCACACCCAAGGTTGACTATGAGGCCATCAAGGTAAAGGAGCCAAGCTAGAAACTTCTAATTGACTCAACTCAACTCTCTCATGTCTCAACCAATTTTCTCATTACATAGCACTTTAGGCATCTCATACAACAATCAAATGACTATGACAGTCTCTTACACTACTCTACAAACACTACAACGAAACAAGTCATTAGCTTCAAGTTTAGTGTCAAAATATTGTCCTTTTTTTATCCAATTTAGAGCATTTTCTGAGCATTAAATGGCTTTTCATATTTAACATCAAGTTCCAATGTCAATTTTCCATCATATTTAGTGTCATTTTTAGCATTTCCTATCTATAAATTAAAACTTACGGGAATAAAATCTAAAAATGTACAAAAAAATGGTAAGTGATTGCTAGGATTTTAACCCAAATAATTTTCCAAATTGAAGGCTCTCTATGGAACTACATTCCCCAAAAATATAGTATAAAATTGTATAGTTCTAAACTAAAACTACAAACCTAGCGCAACTTGAAATTTATGAAAACAAATGGAAAAGGGTTGAAAAATGAAAAAAAAAATGTATAATGGTAAGGGAATGCTAAGATTTGAACCCATATCATATAACAAAAGGCGAGAATAGTTGTAACATACACCGATAACTTCACATGGAAATGTAAGGAGTTAAAAAATTTTATACAAGTTACTCATGGGTAACTATCCATTCACTATTAAATGTTCCTTACTCTTCATTACATAAAATGTTTACGAGTTCATAGTGTAACTTTAGAATAAGAATAGTAAGTTGCTTAACCATTAACAACCTCTATTGTAGTACATTAACATAATATTGTATGATGTAGCCTTCCACTCATTTCATTATTCATGTAGTCATCACATACTTGACATCACAACAAGAAAGGAATCAACATCATCATCTTGACACAATAATCAATCACATCATTGAACACCAATATACCTTGGAAACCCCGTAGGGTGAAAACCAACAAATGTTTAATTTTATTATTAAACGATCATGAGGGTGATTAGCCCTCACCCAATGGCTTATAAGGGAGACCATCCCTTAACCATCGTTTATAAATCTTACAAGGAAATATACTGAAATATCTAGCTTAAAGCCATTACAATAAATATGATACCATTTACCCTCTGGTCTTCATATCTTCATATCTTGGTGGCATAGATGTACCTACAATGGACCATCGATCATTGGACCATCTTGTAACTCGCACTCATCTGCATGAACCATTAATCATTTACCTGCCACCATGATAAGCATAATATTCCTTTGTACATATCACCATTATTCCCTGCTAATGATGCCTTCAATACACATTAATGTCAATATTCTTAAATTATTAATCAACCCTTTCATATACCTATACTAGAGAGGCTTCTCCATCTACTCTTGTATATTCATGACATGAAAGTAAAATACCTTGGCATTCACCCCTTAACAGCACATACTACCTATATGTTAGTTATGGGTAATCACATTAACTAATGTTTCCATCGCATAAGCACATATTCCTGCAGGACAATAGCTTCATCTCCCAAGAGTTTCTTTAGAATAACCGATACATCAGTTACGATATTCGTGCATGCAATTTACATAAATTTAATCAAGATAGCTACCCTTAAGTAATTACTTTTATTGCATGGAATGGAAACTAACATAACAAATGTTTCTCCCATGCATGCAAATGCATATAGATTCCTAGAATAGTTTCCCCAAAGGATTTCTTACACAACGAAGCACATAGCTTCCTTCACAAGTCTTCCCAAAGAAGTGCTGAATACCAAAGAACATGCAAACACATAGAACATGCAAACATAGATTTCCAGGAATTATAACATAAAACATGCCTTATTCTCCAAATGTCATTCCAACATTACCCATACATATATATCAATGAACCAAAAATTACTTTAGTTTGTTTACAGGTAATTCATCTTTTTTCCAAAGAAGCAATGTAGGATAACGAAACTTGTTATTATCTCCCATGTACAAATGTATATTCTTTCCAATAAAATCTAATGCAAATATTGCATACCTATGCATGACCTTATTCCAAAAGAAATTAACATCATAATCATGCTACCATAAAAGTAATCACATAATATATTCTTTTAATAAATATAATTGAATAGTTCCTTTATCCATGACTTTACCAACACCATGGTAAACTATCCATGGATATATTAAATAACTAATATTTACAAATGTAATAACATTATTTAATAAATCTTATTCATATCTCACATATTTTAAATATATGCATATGTTTTTCCTATATATATGCATTAAATACAATGTATAGAGAATACGAAGGCATGCATGTTTATCCATACATGCATGAAACAAATACATATAATTGACACATGCCTATTTTAGATATGCATGCATTTCAAATGTCTCAATATAAAGTTAGCAAAACCTTAATCTCAATATGTCCACTAAAACATATTTTCACCTTAAGAAGGAAAAATCTCAACTTATTATATTTTCCCTTGAAATATTTTCTCATATATTTACCCATCTTGATATGAGAATAAATTGTAAATTAAGTGAAGTATATATTTCAACTCAGAAATAAGATTATATGAATGAAAATTAGAAAGAATTACTTATCTGGACAGAATTACTTATCTTTGGCCGTAAATTCTTATAAAAGAAAATGAAGGCATCTGTTGAACGCCCCTTGACTTCTTCTTTTGAATGCACAAACCCATGAAGTGAATTCTCTATATATCAATTCACTCATCATTTGGTTCCAATAGTCCAAGTAAGATACAGGTATGAACTTCGACCCCCTTCACATCTCAGATCCCACTTGGTTATAATCTGCAGCTACAGGACAGAACTTGTCTTTCCTCCTACACGTATTCTCAGTGACTATAATGAGTGTGCTCTCATCCCTTCATTCGTTTATTCTACATGATGAAGCTTGGCCCTTACAGGATTAGAGTAAGGGGGCACGCATAGCAAACTATAGCAGAATTTGTCCCTCAACCCTTAGCAACTCGGTACTCTTTTATTCAACAGGTAGATAGCCATTGGAGCAGCAACAGGTCTCGGTCTTCTTTACAGCCACTCGGGCCCCAGAATAGTAGCTATAAAACCAGCAACCCATCCATACAAATTCATGCCACTCAATAGGTGACTCGGCAACCCTTCAATGGTAATGTTCGACCTTAGGAAGTGAGACATATCAATCACTAGACAACGACTTTGGCCTCTTTGATTTGCAATTTATAACTCGACCCCCACTCTAAACTTGGCTTTCTAGAAAATTATAGAGGGACGAACTCAACTTGGCAGCAGCAAGCACAACCTTGAATTTCGACCCTACAAGCAATAATTCGATACCAATCTACCCTTTTTCTTTTTCTGTTGGCTTCGAGCTTCCAGAACTTAATAGCGATGGCTTAATAACTCCAAAAACTATTATCAAGAATTCGGTGTCAACTGTTTCTTGATTAAATCGTTTAAAGTAATATTTATTTACCGTGAGTTGGTTGGAGTACGTGTGTTACAATAGTGTTGGACATAGTTTTTTCATTGATGATAACCATTGTCATTGATGTCAAAGGGTATTTCAAAGGACAATATTGTGGAATATAGTGTTATCATGAAGAAGGTGTGTCAAAGGAAGGAGGTTGTTTCAAAGATCACATTAATGTTGGAAACGTGGCTCAAAGTTTATTGAGTTTTTGTTAAAGATATGATGTTCAAATGAATATATAAATGGTATGGTTGGACAATCATCTTTGATATCTTTCCAAAAGTATATCACACTTGGCCAAACACCCCCCTAATTAGAAGATATGTCAGTTTGAAAGTTCACATTGGAGAAAAAGGGTGAAAAGGGGACAAACCCCAAAATTGTTAAAGCTCGAGCAAGTTCTAGAGCATATTTATGTTTCCTTCGTAAATTTGAAATGGTTTGTGCCCAACTTGCACAAATTATAACAAGTTAAAGGTTGTGAAATTTTGGGTGAATCAAGTGATCAAAAATGAACTATGTCTTGACGAGTGATAAAATGTGTGAATACTTGCACAATGTTTAACAACTTTTGATCCCCTCTCGCCATGATCCGGATTTATGCAGGAACACAATAGAATAGACATATAACCATAAATACAGAGATGCAGTGTAAATAACACTTCATTTCATTAATATCAAAGAACTGAAATTTGCTTACAGACAGAATGGAAATAAAACTAGCTAGGGCGCTGGTAGCTATCTCTGAGAAGAGATGTGGCGGCGACAGGCCTCTGAACTGAGTTACAATGAGGCTCGAGGGCCTATTTATCATTTAGAAACAATGGGAAATCCTAAACAGCCAAAACCCTAACCCTAGGAGATGAAGCGCCAAAACTATGGGCTCCGTTTGGGTAAATTGGTGTTTCAACTTCCCAGGGGCGTAACTTTGGCATACAATCTTCGTTGATGCACATGATACATCATTAGAAATTCTATCGGAACACTGTCTCACTATGAATATCATTCTAGAACGTAATGATATTCGCTCGGGAGGCACGATGCCCAAAAACGTCTTTTAGGCCTCAAAAGGCTCCGGAAGTTCAGACCCGAAAAACTCTACAAAAATAGAAGAAATAAATCAAAATTGAAAGAGACAATGGTGGGGGGCCATGGAATAGGTGGGTGGCCACCAATATCCACCTGGATCATTCCTCCCCCTTTAGGAAGCAATGGTCCCCATTGCGTTGAGTTCCTCCATGAGATGAGGAAACTTCTGCTGAACTTGGTCCCTGGTGAACCACTTGCCTTGGTGCAGGAGTTGGCCAGCTTTGACAACCTGATACAGTTGGATATTCTGTTGGCGAGTGCTCTTTATTTTCATGTCCATGATACAATCTGTGGTGGCCTGTTCCATGTAGTCTGGGTTTAACTCTGATGATGTGATTTGTTCTACAATGTCCAAGGTGTCCAGTAGAGGTGGGAAGTATGGACGAAGGCGATCCACATTGAAGACTGGGTGTAGACCAAGGAATGGAGGAATACTAAGCTTGAAGGCATTGTTCCCTACAGCCTTATGATATGGGTATTGACCCAGAGCCTGAGCGGGCTTAAGCTTTATAGTCCAGTTCGGCACTCTTTCTCAGGAAGCAGGGAGCCGTGAGATTTCTGTCGCCACCTGGAAGTTGTGTGGCACCCGGTGTTGATCATGGCGTTGCTTGTACTTGGCATTGGCTCTGTCCAATATATCATGAACCTGTTGGCGGATGTGTTGAATGCGCTCGATGAAGCTACTTGCTTTGTCAACTTCAGACTGGACATGAGTTGAATCGGCCTGAGCAGCTGCAAACGGCATGGCTATGTCAATGGGACATAGTGGTTGGAATCCCAAGCCCACCTGAAAGGGGCTATGGCCAATTGAACTATGGAGAGCCCAGTTATAACTGTGTTGTACATAGGGGAGGCTCTCGTCCCATGTGCGTGGATGCTTTGAGTTGTACATGCGCAGAATGTGTACAATCATTCTGTTGACGACCTCTGTCTGGCCATCTGCTTGGGGATGGAAAGCTGTGGACTTGGTGAGCTTTGTGTCCAACATTGACCAGAGGCTGGACCAAAATGTGCTGAGGAACCTGCTATCTCGATCTGATATGATAGACTGTGGGATCCCAAAGTGCACCCACACTCGTTCAAAGAAGAGTTTAGCAATGGCTTCTGTTGTGATATTCTTCTTACAGGCCGCCATAATGGCCATCTTCGAGAATCTATCAACGACCACGAAAACACAGTCATTTCCATTCTTAGTAGAAGGCAGGCCCGACATGTAATCCATGGAGATGGATTCCCAAGGTCGACTAGGGGTAGGTAGTGGAGTATATAGGCCTTGCTTCTTGATGGTCGTTTTGGCAATGGCACAAGCAGTGTATCCGATGTGCTTCTTGACATCCTTTCGAAGGTCTCTAGCCAATAGAAATACTTCTATTGCTATCACTTTTCGACTCCCAAATGCCAAATAGCCTTATCAGTAAGCTCCTGTATATCATCTTACACGCTTGAAGGAACACTGTTACACCATTTTTTGGTCATCTAACCTACTATCATTAGATGGACCCAAGTACACCATGTAAGACCAATTTTACCATAAGTAAAATTGCCTTCACTATGTAAAATAACTTAATAAAACACATTTATTAGGTTGTTTATGGTCTAAACAGGAAACCCCAAAAGGAAATATTAAACCAACCTATATTTGTTTGATTTTCCTGGTCATGTTTAACCCAAAACAAAGAAATTAATTAGATAAATCTTTATTTATCTTATTATTTTCTAGGAATAATTATTTAAACCTTATTTAAATAATATTCCTTGTTAAATATGACTAAATAACCCATAAATAATTAAATAAATCATTATTTATTTGATTATCTTTTAACCACCTCCTTAAAATGATAAATAAATCATTTATTTATTTATTATTCACAAATAAAGGGATTTGACCCAAGTCAAATACTTTTCCCTCCAACAAATATAATAAAATATTCCATAAAAGGTGGATCTAGATTTGGTTAATGTTATTTTAATCATGCACCAAGATCTAGAATGACCCAATATTTTGTTATAAATAGGAGGGTTTTTCCTACCATTCTTCACCTTTTGTTGCCTATTAGATCACTCTGGATCTAAACTCTTGGTCTGACTTTGAGCCATTATCATTGTCATATTTTCCATTATTCGCTGTGTGAGCTCCCTTTGAGTTCTATCTTTGTCTGGGTTTTCTACACCAACAAGAGAGAGAAATGCTAGATCTGAAGTGCCGAGGACTTCCAAGAACCCATCCCATTGAGGAGAATTGGAAACACCTTCTTGTTTTCCTCCCAGGTGCCCTTAATACAAAAAATTCTTTCAAAAATTGTTTGTGTCTTGTCTATTGGATGTATGGAGCAAAACCTTACTTTTACTGCTTAATGTCTCTTTATGCATAGATCTAGTTTTTTGCAGCACTTGTCTTGATCAACTAACTGCAGATATGAATATATTGGCAACCATATTTGATGTTAGGGCTATAATTTATGCATAGCTAAAGTGGTCTTTTTTCGTACACTTCAACAAAAGATTCGTACTAACAAACACAAAGGTGTCCCAGGTGACATAAAAGTGCATCTTGGAGGTGAAAATTTGGAACTTCTGTACCCCCCAAGAGTGCCTTGTAAGTGTGGCCGAATTCTGGGTCACTCTCATAGAGAAGTGGCCAATCAGAAGTCTCGTGCCCACAAGAGTTGAGCACGGTGGTGAGCGCCACGATCGGTGGTCGGCTGAGGCAGTCTGCAACATTATTGGTGCTACCCTTCTTGTACTTGATGTTCAAATGAAACTGTTGCATATATGTGGACCACTTCTGATGGAGATCATTCTGCAACTTCCCTTGTGTCTGTATGAACTGCAGGGGCCGGTGGTCTATGTGGATGATTGTTTCCTTCCCCAAAATGTAATGCTTCCATTGTCGACAAGCTTGCACAATGGAATACATTTATTTGTCATAGGTGGGATACTTGCAAACTGTCTCAGAAAATTTCTCATTGTGATATGCCACTGGATGTCCCTGTTGAGTAAGAACTGCCCCAATAGCATAGTCAGAGGCATCTGTCTCGATCTTAAATGGTTGTTGCAAGTCTGGTAATGTGAGCACTGGGGCAGAACAGAGGCGATTTTTCAATTCTGTGAATGCCTTCTGTTGAGGTTTCGACCAAAAGAATTTTTCTCTCGCTCCTCCCTTGGTGACTTGACTCAAGGGCCAAGTGATATGAGAGAATCCCAACATGAATCTACGGTAGAAATTAGCAAGACCCAGAAAGCTGCGAAGCTCTGTTATAGTGGTTGGGGCTGGCCAATCCCGAATGACTTGGATCTTTGCTGGATCCACATGCACCCCCCTTTCATCAATAATGTATCCCAGATATTGAACCTGGGTCATGCCAAAAGTGCACTTCTCCAAATTGGCACACAACTTGTGTTGCCGCAGTGTTTGGAGGACTTGTCGAATGTGGTGAAGGTGCTCTTCCCAAGTCTTGCTGAAGATTAGAATGTCATCCAAGTACACCACTACAAATGAGTTGGTGAATGGCCGCAAGATGTCTTCCATCATCCTCATGAAGGTTGCGGGAGCATTCGTCAACCCAAAATGCATGACTAGCCATTCAAAAAGTCCTTCCTTGGCTTTGAAGGCGGTCTTCCACACATCAAAGGGTTCAATTGGTACCTGGTGATACCCAGACTTTAGGTCAATCTTGCTGAAATATTTTGCACCTTTGAGTTGGTCCAGAAGGTCATCAATCCGTGGGATTGGGTACCTATTCTGGACAGTGATCTTGTTTAGCGCCCGATAGTCAATACAGAGTCTCCACGTCCCATCCTTCTTCTGTACCAACACGATCGGGCTCCCACAGGGCGATGAACTTGGTCTGATGTGACCTTTCTGCAACAGCTCCTGAATCTGCCTCTTGATTTCATCATTCTCCAGAACAGAGCGCCAATAGATCGGTCCATTGGGTAGCGGCGCACCTGGGGTCAGATCAATCGGGTGCTTGACCTGACAGTGCAGAGGAACCCCTGTGGGTGAGGTGAAAATGTCCCCGTACTCCTCCACAACCTTATCCATTTGTTGTTGTCGTGCAGAGGAGCCCTGTCTGGAGGTCGTGGCCACAGTCTTCTTCTTGCCCTGGGGGCGGATCATCAGGAAAACGAATTTCCTGGTTTGGGAAATGAGCTTACTGCATTGTTTTGCAGTAACCAAAGAGATAGCAGCAGGAGGTGGTACCTCTGGTATTCTGTACAACTTATTTCCCAAAGTAACAATAACAGCACGAGGCCGAGACTCATACACAGCATGACGCTTCCACAAGTATGGTTGTCCTAATAATACATCAGAAACATCAATAGGAGCAACGTCACATAATACCTCATCGGTGAAGGGCTTGATGCTATAAGACGATTTAGTTGACACGAAAATCTAATCGCCCGGGCGGGGGGGGGCCACGGTGGTGTATATGGATGTGGGTGTGAGGTTTATGGTGTACGTACTTCGCTGCAACCTCTGCTAAGTAGGGTTCTTTTAGCTTCCCATTGTCGACAATAGCGTGCTATAATGGCACACCATACGGGGTGGAGAGGACGTTCCTCCTCCTGCGGATGTACAGTTCCTCCTTACGGATCTTTGTAGTGGCAACAGTGGCATTGGGCTCTGCATCAATAATCTGTTTCCCTTTTTCATTCCCCTTTTCAGGTTCTGATTCGGAGTCGGAGCATGCATCTGACTCAAAAGCCCTCATCTCAGCCACTAGCGACTACTTGGCCCAACACTCACTTGTGTTGTGAGTGGAGCTCTTATGGAACTCACACCACTTTCCCATGTCCTTCTTCGGCTTTGTGGTGTCGTTCTTTTCTTGTGGCTTTGACAGGTTGTATTTAGCCGCCATGCCTTGGCTCTGTCCTTTGTTCTACAGTTTGGAAGCACCTTTCCCTTGCTTTTGATTCGCAGATCCAAAGTCTCGCTTCTTTTGTTTGAATTTTTGCTCAATCTTGGCAGCATACCAATATGCCATACCAAGCGAGGAGATGTCGAGGAACTCCTTTTCCTCCTGAATGTATCTGTGCAGATAGCTACGATACTTTAGCACCAAATGTTTCTTTGAATCTTTGATACCCAACTTTGTGCGCAGGGTATGGAACAGATTCGTCAGCTAATGCACATCTTGATCCCTTTGTTGTCGCAGCGTGGTCCATTGTATGTACTTGTCCTCATAGCTCCCCATGGGATAGTACTGTTCCTTGACGGCGTCTGGAAAGAATTCAGTTGGTACGGTGAGAACGAGAGAGGGTTCGCCATTGTTCTCACAAATAGGTTTCTGATCCTTAACGAGGAGGTAGCTTTGAGGGTGCAAAAATAATCTTATACGGTACGAAAAGTCGTGACAGGAGAAATATCCTTTGTGCGTTCAACCATCTGTCCTAAATAGTCTATTTGACCCTCAAATATGGGAATATAAAAATGTACTTCATGCCTTAAAAGGAGTCGCACCTCAGTGTTTCTAGATGCGGATGCGCCGCGGTCGACGACGTTGAAGGATACGGGCGAGATTATCCATCATCACGTTCCTTTGTTTTTCGAGGGGCCTCCTCGAGCAATATTTGATGGGATATCAGAGGAGCCGCAGCTATGCCCCCGTCCCCCCGTAGAAGCTCCGCCCGAGGTTTGCGAGGCTGATCTTGCAAAGGTTCCACCGGATCAAGCCCTAGCTCCTTATACCCCGACCTCGTTGGGGACATGCAAAGAAGGATCGAGAAAAAGCAGACCGCTCTGATACCACTGATCCGGATTTATGCAGGAACGCAACAGAATAAACATATAACCATAAATACAGAGATGCAGTGGAAATAACACTTCATTTCATTAATATCAAAGAGCTGAAATTTGCTTACAGACAGAATGGAAATAAAACTAGCTAGGGCGCTGGTAGCTATCTCTGAGAAGAGATGTGGCGGCTACAGGCCTCTGAACTGAGTTACAATGAGGCTTGAGGGCCTATTTATTATTGAGAAACAATGGAGAACCCTAAACGTCCAAAAACCTAACCCTAGGAGATGAAGCACCAAAACTATGGGCCCCGTTTGCGTAAATTGGTGTTTCAACTTCCCAGGGACGTAACTTTGGCATACTATCTCCGTTTGACGCACATGATACATCGTTAGAAAGCTCTATCCGAGGACTACAACTTTCACCACAAATATCATTTTAGAACAGAATGATATTCGTTGCAGGCACGATGCCCAAAAAACGTCATTTAGGGCCTCAAAACGGCTCCGGAAGTTCAGGACCCGAAAAAACTGCTAAAAATAGTAAGTTATGCCGAAACTGAAAAACTGAAAGAGACAATGGTGGGGGGCCAAGTGGAATAGGTGGGTGGCCACCAATATCCACCTAGATCACGCCATGTGGACATGACACGCAAACTACAAGTAGACCAATATCAAGGTGACACATGGCATGTGTGGTGGATCCACAAACCACCAATGTAACACCCTCATGTTAACCCCTAATTTTGTAATAAACGATGCTTGGAAATAAAAATAATATTTTTTTTGGATAGCTTGAAGAGTAGGAAAGAGGGATCTATGATATAATGGAGAGTTGAAAGTGGGTGGGTTGGTGTAACAAAACACACCACCAACAAACACTTGGCAAGGGAATGATTGGGAAAAGAAAATTGCCACATTTTCTATGAACCAAAAATGTGGGAAAATGGAAGTGGGACAGCTCTGGAGGAAATGAAGAGCAAGGAGAAAAAGATGAATGGAAATAAAAACAAGAATTTGAGCATCATAACTATGGATGAGAGGAAATGTGAGAGAAGGCTAGAAATGAAAATAGTGGAGAGCACGAGAGCGATAAGTAACTGCATGTTGGAGAAATTTTGATACAACTAATTCAAAAAAATTCCTAGAGTTAATGCATGGAAATCATTCGATTGTGGTATCCAAGCATGAAATATTAGTGGGAGGCTCAAAGGAGGGATTGAGTAAATAGTGCTTGGCGAAAAGGGTTGATAAACTGCTGAGTGATTGCTAAGAAAGATGATAAACCACTCAATGCTTTCCAAGTAGGATGAAAAACCAATCAGGTGTTTGTTGTAAGAATGATGAACCATTAGGCATGGTGGAAATCCATTGGTTTGATTTCTAAAAAGGGCTAATAAACCATTAAGTGCTTGTTGAGGAAGCTAATAAACCTCCCAGATAGTGTGCTACAAGTCTTGTAGTGATTTCCTTGAAAATACAATTGATAAACCTCGTATAAAGAATTCTCATAGTCATAGAAAGCTACGCAATACCCCAACTGAGGCTGGTTGAATCCCGTAAGAAATAAATCCCTTGGATTTTGGATGTGGCTCAAGGGCAGACAACTGCAAGAAATATTGTGGTATAGTTGGCCTATGGTTGGGTTGGGAGTTGAAGCCCCACCCTCGGTTTTCATCCATATCTAATCATTTAGATAAGTGTCATGACTTATGTATATTTGAATGTAAATAATTAGCTGACTAGGTTGTTATTAGTTAGAGTGTGGCTCTATGTTAGCTCCTATATGGTTATTGAAAAGTATTACATGTCCTTTATGGGAAACCTATTATGAATGTTCTTTTGGATAAGTTGAGATTCTAGTTTTATGTGGATGATATGAATGTTATTGATTATATATGAAAATTCAAATGGTTATGTTAAGACATGCAATTAATTGTTAAATACCAATTCTCTAATGGTTGCCATGTTTATAAATTGAAAGGTTCCATGTCTTGTTTAATGCAACAATGCATTATGTTATCTAGAGCATGAGTTAATATTATGTGTATTTTTTATCATATTTTAATTATAAATATGTAATTGTGCAATGTTTCATTATTATCGGGGGAGTGCATCAGGTTACATTCAGACCCAAGGAAAGCTCAACAGAGCCTCGAGGGATCCTTGGAGTCTCTAAGTTTTTGCATGGCTTGCATAGGCGTGTATCTTGGCCGAATAATCCTTTGAATATATATATATATATATATATATATATATATATATATATATATTCAAAGGATTATTTATCCAAGATACACGCCTATAAGCTTTGAAAAATGGGTGTTGTAGAGGAAGGCATGGGATGGACTTATTCCCGTCAACCAACAAGAAAATTCATGTCACACCATGCTCGATTGGTATAAGGTCTAGTTTTAGTGCTTTAATGTTGTGATGTGGGGGCATGATAGATAATTCCACGTCAAACCCATAAATTTCTTGTAACATAAAATAACATTTTTACACAAATGATTTGGCCATTTTGGACCCCCGGGAGAAGGCCAAGTTGGACACTGCTACATAAGATGGTCAGGCTACATGGAAACCACATGGATAGTGATGTGGACTTATTTTGATGTGGCACCTATGTTGTGGGCATGTGGTGGGACACATGGTAGTTTGAATCAACCCTTTTGGATGGACAGAGGGTACATTTTTGGGTGACACATGGCATCATCAAAATATTCCACGTGGAAGGGTTTGGTGTCAACATGGTATTATCAAGAATAAAGGATATAGATGACATGGATAGGTCGATGATGTTGCATGGAAGGTGGAAGGTGGTATGTGATGCCACATGGCCTAGGTGTCATATGTGGCGCCAACATGGAGATGACATGCTATAGGGCCATATCACTGTGAACCATAGGCCCTTTGCAATGTTTTGCAGTATTAATTTTTGTGGGCCGCAAAGTTAATATAAGTCACATAAAAGGAACCCTTGTTACATAACGTAAATATTCACATCGTCACACACAATGAAGGGTTGAAGTGGGATACCCTTGGAGGAATGGTGTGTCTAACAAAGAGTGTGTAACTGAAATTCTTCCCAGTAATTGACATGGAAACTATTGTCACGTCATGGAGGTTTTATAATGGGTTGTTACAAAGCAATGGAACATGGTGTGATGGCAATATGGCACTATGATGTGGAGGGGACCACATATGTAACTTGGCAGTGCCAGGTGATGGTACATGCTAATGTGGTAAGGATTAATGTGTAAATCTTCAAATGGGCATAACTTTCAATCCAAGAATCAGATTGAGATAAATTTTATGTCATCATAAAGCTCTCGATGAGATGAATGTGTTGGTGGGGTTTGTTTTAAGTTTTGAGGAGTTGGAAAAAGGGATTTTTGTAACCCCATATTCATAATATACCTTTGATATCAGTTAATTTTTTTCGTAACAACCTCCATTGCCGAGAATAACCCAAGGGGGTGGGAGGGAGTGTTCCAAAGTGGTATAAGAGAATGGTTCAACACTAGATGTGAAGAGGATCACATGCACACATCCATGATGACTATTTTATTTTCTAATTTCCTTTATGTTTACATATATGTGTTTATTTTAAACTACAACTGGTATAATGTTTGATTTGACAAAATTGTTAACTAGTTATTTTATCTGTAATATGCATACTGACTGATATTTGATGTTTCAAATGGTCTCACATCAACGTGCTTATTTCAAAAAAGCAAAGGTGATGGGTAGTTGTGATTTTATTGCAATTTTGGTTGGCTAATAGCTATGTGTATGTAACAACACATAAGAATACATCAAGGAACAACAAGAGGGTAAAAATGATGAGTAATAAGATGGATTAGTTTGGCACAAATAGATCCCAGCATGATCAAGAAGAAGAGTCAGTTGGGAAAAGGAAGGAAGAAGATTCTCCTAATTTTATGGACACCCTAAGAAGCCTGAGAGTTGAAATAATAAGTTGCAAAGTAGACAATGAAAATATTATTAGAGCACAATAAATGCAATTAGAGGTGAATGTTGTAATATTGTAGAGTTTATTAGACTTACAAAGGCAGAAGCAACAAGATCTTGGTGCTAGATACCTACACAATCACAATTCAAATTCTAACTCATCAGAAGACCTAAGGAAAAGGTTGGATAGCAATATGGCAAGAGTAAGCAAAGAAACAACATAGGAATGCATATAAAGGCATATTTCTACTCAACATTCCAGAAAGAGAGTCAAGAAGAAATGGACAAACATCAAATACTACAGTCAAGGAACACCATTATCAAGGGAGAAACAATAAGGTTTCATTGCCATAGGAGTTCAATAAATCAAAGTCCCCTACCTTTAATGAATAGGTGAATAAGGTTAAAGATCCAAAGGCTTAGTTGTTGGGGATGAGGAAGTATTTCAAGGTGCATGACTACTCTAAGAAAATTAAGGCCATAGTAGTTACTTTTAGTTTGAAAGGAAAAGTTTATATATGGTGGGAAGATTTGAAGAATGTTAAGGACATTAGGGAGAAAGAGATGATATGGAGATGGTATAATAAACACTTCTGGAAAAAGTACTTATTTTAAAAGTACTATAACAAAAGGGCCAAAAAATTCTATGAGAACTAAGTGGGGAAATTTATAGTTAATGAGTATACAAGTATATTCTTGGAGTTGTTGAGGTATGTTCCTTTTATCAAGGATGAGAAGACAAATATCTAGAGGTATCTTAGTGGATTACAACAATCTTACTAGGACAAAATAGATTTTTATGAGCCAAAAAACCTAGAGGACACCATTCAAAAGATGAGGTACTATTATTAACATTCCAAACATGAGACTAAAGTCCGAACATATTGAAAGAAGAAAGATAAGGGAAAATTCAAAGGAAAGAGATAAATTCTTTAGGATATAAGTAAGGAGGGAAGAATAGGAAGTTCACTACTTCTACCAATAATGAATATCATTAAAATTCCACATTGACTAGTAGAAATGGACCCCCAAAATGAGAAAAATAAGAGGACGAAGGGTCCAGCAAGGGGCCTATATAGTGTTAGACTTGTAGAGAAAAACATCTATAGAGGAAATATCCTTAGGAGCACTAGACTAGAAAAATTTGTATAATGTACAAGAAGCAACAATAGTGAACAATGTGACCCAAAATATACCCCAAATTTATGTTACACTGGACAATAGCCAGGCAGACCAACAAGTTGCAGTAATATAAATAGAAGGTACGATCACCAACCAACATGTTTCAAATTTAATTGATCCAGTTTCTAATTCCATTTATATCATGTCGAATATTGTAGAGAAATTTAAATTACCAAATAAATGTCATGGAGAATCTTGGTTGGTTCAATTGGAAATGGGAACAAGAAATAGAGTGATAGACATAGTGGATTCATGCCATGTGGACATTAGTGGTATTACCATTATAGATTTTATCAATTTATTACTGTTGGAATCTTATGATTTTTTAATTGGAATGGATTGGTTGGTAGCCCATAAAATCAAGATTGATTGTTACAACAAAGAGTTGGAATGGCTGAGTAATACTGGTGAGAAGATAATCCTGCAAGGAATAAAGAGACCAATCTAGCTTAGGAAAATAACTATACTTCAAGTGAAGCGATGCAAAAACAAGTGATGTGCATTATATGTTATCCACATGTTTAAGAAATTGGAAGACAATGTGGATCCATTTAAAATCCACCTAGTGTTAAAAAAAATTAGTGACGTGTTCCAAGAATAATTACCTCAACTACCATCTAGAAGAGATATTTACTTTATCATCGAGTTAATTCTAGGAATTGTACTAGTAGCAAATAATACGTATCGCATCACTATGCCTAAACTCATAGAATTGAAGTTGTAGCTAAAGGGATGTTGGATAAGGGATACATTTGGCCCAACATGTCACCCTTGGGAGCCCCAAAGTTGTTTTTTAGAAAGAGGGATGGTATGTTATGCATGTGTATAGACTAATAACAACTAAACAAGGTTATAATAAAGAACAAGTACCTACTACCCAAAATTTCTGACTTATTTTACTAGCTAATAGGGGCTGCAGTGTTTTCCAAAATAGATTGAGATATGGATACCATCATGTCATAATTAATGATGAACATATCCACAAGAAAACCTTTAGGACCATATATGGCCACTATGAATTTGTAATGGTGCCATTTGGGTTTATAAATTCCCCAACGACATTTATGTGCTTGATGAACAATGTCCTCATACCTTATTCAGATAAATTTGTATTAGTCTTTGTATATGGTATCCTAGTATATTCAAAAACAAAAGAAGAAGATGACCACCTCGGAGAAGTATTATAATTAATGAGGGGGCATAAGTTGTTTGCAAAATTCAACAAGTGTGAATTTTTCCAAACCTAGGTTCACTACTTAGGGCATGTCATTTCAAAAGGAGTGGTATTATATGCATAAAATATCAAAGATATAATGGAGTGGCCCACTCCATGAAATGTCACAAAAGTTAGATATTTCATGGGGCTAGTTGGATATTACCAAAGGTTCATTTGGGACTTCTCAAATATCGAGCATCTAATCACTTATTTGAAAATAAAAGGAGTTGAATTTATTGGACACTAGAATATGCAACCGATTTTGAGAAACTTGAGAAATTACTCACCTATGCACCTATCTTAAGAATATCATATCGAGAGAAGAATTTTTTGGTTTGCATGGATGCTTACAAGGAAGGACCCAATGGAGTCCTAATGGAATAAGGATATGTGATTTGTAATAAATAAATGAAATTAAATTAACACATGAAGAATTATGTTACCCACAATTTAGAACTTGCAGCAATAGTGCACGCTTTAAAATTGTGGAGAAATTATCTACTAAGGAGAATGTTTGTGTTGATTACAGAACATGGGGGATTGAGATATATGTTAAGCAATATAAGCTAAATTCTAGACAAGCCAGGTGGTTGGATTTGATTAGAAAATTTGATTTTGAGATAAAGTGCATCAAGGGAAAATAAAATAAGGTGTAAGACACACTCAATAGAAGTCTACAAGAGGTTCGTTTAGTGACCTTAAGTAATTGCATAGTTGACATCAAGGAAAGGATTAAAGAGGAATTGTCTTCTGATGAACATTACCAATATGTAAATAAATATTGGAAGAAGGAATTAGAAGGACCTATTAGCAATACTCATCAACTCATTGATGATTTTATGTTGTTGTTCAAAAATAAAAGGTATGTGCCTCATGTAGTTGATTTTAGGAGGCTCATCATGGATGAGTTTCATAAGATACCTTACTCAGATCATATTTTTTTAGAAGATGATAATAGCCATAAAGAAAGTGTATTATTATCCAAAATTAAAGAAAGGTGTTGTTAAATATACTACCAAGTGTTTAGAGTGCCAAGAAGTAAAGGTTGAATGTAGGCATCGAGCAGGGTTGTTGCAACCAATCCCAATCTGTGACTGGAAGTGGGAAGTCATATATATGGACTTCATTATGAGATTTCCAATGACAAACAAATAACATGATGCCATTATGGTGATAGTGGGAAATTTCAGTAATGCATCTCACTTCATTGTTGTCAAGTCCACTCACAAAGCTATTGATATAGCCTAGAGATTCATGATAGATAACCATATGGAAAGAGTGAACATAATTTTGGAGGACATGCGAAGAGTGTATGTCATCCATCATCCAAAGAAGTGGGAAGAATTCCTACCATTTATGGATTTTTCATAAAATAATGGATATCAGGAGTCACTTGGGATGAGTCATTTTGAGGCACTGTATGACCATAAACACAATAATATTATCAGTTGGGATTTCCTAGTAAATAAAGTAGTTCTTGGACCTGATATGCTAAAGGAAATGGAGCAGGAAGTGGTCAAGATCAAGAAGAAGTTGAAGGAAGCCCAAGATATGAAAAATATTTATGCAGACCAATAGAGGATGCACAAGCAATTCAAAGTGGGAGAGCATGTCTATATTCGCATTTGATTGAGGAAGAGCTTAGCAAAAGTGGTTTCTTGTGCCAAGTTGGCACCCATATTTTGTGGACCTTTAAAAATCTTGGAAAGAGTATGGCTAGTAGCCTATAGATTGGCCTTTCCACCCATAATGAATGCACATAGTGTTTTTCACAGTTCTTTGCTTAAGAAATTATTTTTACATGATGTCAATCATATTATTGGCTATTCTATGATATAGGTGGAACTTGAGAGAGATTTTCCCTGAAACCACTATGCATCCTAGGCTAGAGGAATATTTTGCTTCAAAATTGAGTAATAGAGCAGGTCAATGTGCAGTGGAAGCACTTTGGACCCAATGAAGCCACCTAGGAGATGGAAAAACAAATGAGGGTGTTATACTCATTTTTATTTGATGAATAAGCATATGTAAGACTTATTTTATAAAGCTTAGTTTTTTTCTTTTTCTTTGTAGCTACGATAAACACCAAGGATGTTATTCCTTTAAGGGGGTGTTGTTTGTAACACCCTTTTGTTAAGCCGTGATTTTTTAATAATTGATGCATGTAATTAAAAATAATATTTTTTTCGGCTAGCCTGAAGATTGGGACAAATGGATCCATGATCTAAGGGAGGGTAAAAGTGGGTGGGTTGGTGTAACAGAATGAACCACCACAAAAAAATTGGAAGGGAATGATTGGGAAGAGAAAATACCCATGTTTTTTTATGATCCCACAACATGGGAAAATGGAAGCAGGACAACCTCACGGGAAATGAAGAGCCATGAGAAAAAGAAGAATGATAATAAAAATGAGAAATCAAGAATCATAAATCTAAATGGGAGACAACATGAGAGATGGATAGAAAGAAAAATAGTGTGGAGCATGAGAGAAAGAGTGCTATGAGTTGGATAATTTTTCTTATAACAAATGGGATGAAAATTCTAGAGATGATACAAGGAAATCGTTGGACTGTGGTGTCCAAACGTGAAAGTTTAGTGAGAGGGGCAGAGGAGGAATTGGGTGAAGAGTGCTTGCTGAAAAGGGTTTATAAACCACATATTTATTGTTGAGAAAGGTTATAAACCACTTATTTTTTACCAAGTGGGATGAAAAACCACTTAGGTGTTTGTTGTAAGGTTGATAAGCCACTAGGAAAGGTGGAAATCAACTAAGGTGATTGCTAAAAAGGGTTGATAAACCATTTATTACATGTTGAAGAAGATGATAAACATCTTAGTGCTTTCCAAGTAAGCCGATAGACCACCCAGATAATGCGCTACAGGTCTTGCATTGCTTTCCTTAAAAATACATGTATCATGCCCCTATGACATTTACCCAATTTCGCTATCCTACTAGGGTAAACATGAGATGAAGAGTTACTATTAAATTACTGAACCTCCAATATTCGGTTATGGAAGTGGGGCCGACAATTGACAGCTCACGGACATCCTTCAAGACTTACAAGACACTCATGATCCAAATAACCACCCCAAGTAACCAAACCCTAAGTTGGATTGTTTCTCACTAACTTGGGCCCACAAGTACATGCATGAAAAGGAAAGGGTTTGGTTATATGCCTTCAACCACATGCGCAAGCCTCCTTCCCTATGGTTATATCCCAAAATGTTCAGTTCAAAGGCTATAGTCCCAAGATCTGAGCCACCTTTCTAGGCTAGCCTTCAGACCACTACCCAAAATTTCATGTAACTTATTAGAATGATAAATTACATAATGAAAATTGTCTTCATACAAAACTTGAACAAGAACTTGACCTAACTAGGCCTAAGTATGAAAGTCATTTCGTCAAACATATGGTGAACATGTGATTTATAGATCATGATTGCATATGTGATCTTAAGAGTTTGTGGTCCATTCGATAATCATCAAGAATGTCTAATTTTGTCTTATATTAGCTTAAAACACTTGTTATTGCATGAATTCATCAACCATTCATCAACTTATCAAGTATAACAAGATCCATAAGTAGAACATCTAATAGAACCATGCTTATAACCAACATATAAAAATAATATTAACCATGACAGAATAGTCATTCAAGCCATATAATAGCAAGTATAAATGCTCATAGAGTACAATAGAAAAATAGCTCATATTAACATATGAAAAATCCAACCAAGTGAGGGACTTCCACGTACCACCCGACTATAGATTGAGCTAAACCAAATATTTCTTTCAACCAATCACAAGGGATTCCTAGATATTAAACCACCTCCACCCTGAATCCACCGCAATCTCACCAAAATTGGTCAGGGGATAATGAAGCCTAAACAAGATTGGATGCCTCAAAATTTCTTCACCATTACCTTGAGGAATTTTTCTATCTCCACCCACCTATCGAGGGATTCCAAAAGATTAAACCACCTCTACTCCCAACCCTTGGGAATTTTCCTGTGACCACCTCACTTTATTCCAAAACCTCACGGTAATCCAAAGCTCAAACAAGAAATGAATCCCATCACACCATGGTTATCTAGGAAATGGAAAGGCAAGGTTGAAACCACTATCAAACTAGGGAAAACCCATTCTAATGACAGTAAATGAATCAAATGAACAAATGCATGTACCATGCATTCACACCTTAGCCAGGAAATCACACATGTAACCTATTACCTGCAAAATCATCCCGTTGAAGTTGCTTGATCCAACCTTCCTTGATTTTCCTTTTTCTTCCCTTGATTTCCTTATCCTCCCTTTGTTTTATTTCTTGGTTTATTCTCTTTATTCTTTTCTCCTTTCTAAAGAAAACTCCAAAAACAAGCTGAAAAAAAGAAAAAAAAAAAGCTCCAAACTCATCCTATGATGCCCTTTTATTATTGATGCCTCTCATTAGACGAAATTTTAGCCTAAAAGTGCCCATGAAATTTTCACGTAATTTCCATGTCATAATATGTAAACCAATCAAAATCCTTTAAATTTAAAAAGAGGTACATGCAAATATTTTGGAGGGAAAATAAGAAAAACTAGTTTTTTTTAGTTGTATTTTTTGCTTATTTTCATATAGGTTTACTCAAATTTCAATAGTAGACACTTGCTGGATGCGGAATTACATTTTGCATCCAAAGAGTAGCCATCATGCATACTTTTGAGAAGCCCACATTGATAAAAAATTAAGATACATTAAAAAAGCGTGTTCAACACGTTTTTTTAATGTATCTTCAATTTTTATCAATGTGGGTCTTCTCAAAATTATGCATGGTGGGTATTCGTTGAATGCACGAGTTTCTACACTTGAAATTTGAGTAAACCTATAAAAAGATAAGCCAAAAATACAATTAAAAAATATTTTTTTTCTTTTCCCTCCAAATTCATAACTATTATTTTATTATTTTAAATATTATTTTATTATTTTTCCTTAGGAGGCCACTTTTAGGCTGAAATTTCTTGTAATTAATTTCTTCATGTTTCCTTCATTTTTCCTCTCATGCAAATTTGTGGCCCTTCACCTTCCTTTTCTCCTATTTTCCTTTATTTTCATAAACTAGCAATTGCACTAGATGTTGCAAAGGAAACGTCGTAAGGCATAAATTCGAGAAGAATCATGACATTAATAAGATCACTTAAAAAAAAAATTAGTAAAAAAAATTCCATTCAAAGGTAGAAGATAAAGAGAAATCACTTACATTCTGTCAAATTTATAGGTTCTACAACCTTTCCAGCATAGATTGTCTCTCAATCTTCGAAGATGTTCTTTCAAGTTCCAATAGCAAATATCTAATAACAAAAATGCTCTTTTGAGATATTGAATTGTCTCAATTGATCAAAATCTTACAGCCTTTTACCACTTTCTCTTAAGGTGATTACATTTGGTTTTACTTGTCCTTACTTAACCTCTTTGGGGTGTTTTGACTCGTTGGTGACATAGGAGGTTTATTCAATTTTTTTTCCAAAGTAACAAATTCAAAATTTACCATTGGATGAACTAGTTTAAAATAGAGAAAAGAAATAGATATATCAATAAATTTAGTCATTCACATAACAAATTTACCTAATTACATAGTCGCTGAAGGCCCACCATCTATGTCACCGTTTAAATAGACAAATGTTGACATTATTATCAGAGTTGTTTATTGCCGAGTTTTTTTTTTATACAAAAAACAGCCTATTCTATAGCCTAGCTTGTGAAGTTTAATATCCATCCTTTGTCTGCACCCATTTAAAGCTTTCAATGTGGAGTTCCAAACATGAAATAAAACCCAACTACAATTCCTTTGTGGGTCTCGTCACCCATCTGGACACACAAATCCAGGCTTAAGAAATTTATTTTTGTGCCTAATGGCGTGGAAACCCTCATTATCATGATTTTATATGTTGAGGAAGATATAACATGGTTTGAGTTTTATTGAAAGAATAAAAATATCTTTTATATTTTTTAGTTTATGTTTTCGGTTAGATGTATGAATGGTATGAAGAAATAAAATCGTACATGAAAATGAGAAGATGATTATAAATTTTTTTAATAAATAAATAAATAAAGTTAGTTTCAATATATAGAATATTAAAAATATATATATAAATACATACAAGTAAATGAATGAGTGAATTAAAGTTGCAATTTTGTTTTTGTACGAGTGTTTTTTTTGTTATCATATGTTATGTTTATTTTTGACCAAATAATTGAAATATAATTAGACTTCAATTATAAAATTTCAAGCTTCCAATGGGGGTTTGGTTCGACTGTGAAGAGTGTCCTATTAAGACACTCGTGATGAAAGGTCATTGGTTCAAAAAAAATCCAGCTATGAAAAGGGCTGGTGTGGCCAAGGCCGGGTGTGATCACTAGGTGATTTTGATGGCTTAGATGCCCCTCGGTCGTGGTTTCTCAAACCAAAGGTTTGGCATGATGTCATGTTAGGACCCACATAACCAAGCAAACAAAAAAAAAATTATAAAATTTGAAGCACAATAATTGAAATATAATTGGACCTTAATTATAAAATTTCAAACCCAATAATTAAAACATAATTGGACTTCAATTATAAAATTTCAAACCCAATAATTAAAATATAATTGGACTTCAATTACAATTTTTTATCAAGGAAACACGATGTTACTTTGCAATCAAGAAATCTCTCTAGATCTCCTCTTCCATGCAGCCATTCATCTAAGCTCACATTCTCAACAAAGTTGTAGAGAAGTAATCATTCTTCCCTAATTTACAATAGCCCAAAATCTCAACCAAATGATTATGCCAGATTTTCGCGAGTCTTAATTTCTGCTTAAAATTCCCTCTCAACAAAATGATTATCTTCTCATCATTTATTTGCGCTTCCAAAAAGACATTCTGAAAATCTGGATGAGTTCAAAAATGGTTGAGACCCAAAAACAAAGGATATCTTGATAAATAAATCAAGAGAAGACAAAGTTATTAATTTGTAATATTGTAAAATCCTTTAATATTTGAAAAAAAAAAGCAACTGTACATGACACCCCACACCTTTTGGGAATTGACAGCTCGCACCTTTGGGAATTGAAATAACCATGTACAACCTATCTATAGATGGGATCTTTTCTAGCAACCAAAAGGACTTGAAATTAATCCAGTGAAATTTCTGAGGTTAGCTTCCCATCATTTCATTGCACTTCAAAAAAAACATTCTAAAAATTTGGATGAGTTCAAAAAGGTCTCAAGCCCAAAACAAAGGATATATTGATAAAGCAATCAAGAGAACCAAAGATAAAATCCTATGAAATTTCAGGGGTAATCTTCTCATTATTTCTTTGCACTTCCAAAAAAAAAATCTGAAAATCTGGACGAGTTCAAAAATGGCTAAGACACAAAAACAAAGGAGATCTTGATAAAGAAATCAAGAGAACCTGACACTAAAATCCAGTGAAATTTCAGAGGTAATCTTCTCATCATTTCTTTGCACTTGAAAAAAACATTCTGAAAATATGGATGAGTTAAAAAATATCTGAGACCCAAAAAAATGAAATCTTGATAAAACAATCAAGAGGAATTGAAGATAAAATCCAGTGAAATTTTGGAGGTAATCTTCTCATGATTTGGTTGCACTTCAAGAAAGAAAAAAAAACATTTTGAAAAGAGGAACTGAAGATAAAATCCAGTGAAATTTCATAGGTAATCTTCTCATCATTTCATTGCACTTCAAGAAAGAAAAAAAATCATTCTGAAAATTTTGATGAGTCGAAAAATGTATGATACCAAAAACAAAGGAGATCTTGATAAAGCAGACAAAATAACCTGAAGATAAAATATGGTGAAAATTCAAAGGTAATCTCCCCATCATTTATTTTCACTTAAAAAAAAACATTATGAAAATATGGATGAGTTTAAAAATGTCTGAGACCCCAAGAAAAGTCGATCTTGATAAAGCAATCAAGCAAACGTGAAGATAAAATCCGGTAAAATTTCTGAGGTAATCTTCCCATCATTTCTTTGCACTTCTTAAAAAAAAAATATTCTAAAAATTTGGATGAGTTCAAAAATGTCTGAAACCCATAACAAAGGATATCTTGACGATGCCATGTCAAACACAACGAAGTCACATATGAACTGCAATAATGCAATAGTCACATTCACATATGAGTCGTTTCCAGATTAGTAGTCACAGTCACATATGAACCGTAATAATGCAACAGTCACAATCACATATGAACCGTTTCCAGATTAGTAGTCACAGTGACATATGAACCGTAATAACGCAACAGTCACAGTCACATATGAACTGTTTCTGGATTGGTAGTCACAGTCACATATGAACCGTAATAACACAGTAGTCACAGTCACATATGAACCGTTTCTAGATTAGTTAGTTAGTTATAATCATCTAGCAGCAGAAAATCTTCCAATCGTCTAACATATAGATCAATGGCCCACAAATTGACACCATGACAATTTGGAGAGTTGTTTTCAAATAAAGACACCTTACGACATAATAAATGTCAATTAATACCTCTTTTCCTTTTCCAATTCCTTTGTATATTTCCTTAGCCATCAATAAACTAAAAGTGACACCCACTAGGATGTTTTTCCTGACATTCAGCTTGGAATATGTGCCCTATGACCTTGGTATTATTATTTTACCTTTCTTATCCTGTATAGCATCAGAATTTAGCACGGGGTTATGACAAACAACCCCTTCCCCTTAGCGGATGTTGTGAAACCAACTCCAAAAAGAGAAGAAAAGAGATATCAATGCCTTAGAAATAAGCCACTTCGATGGGGCAACCTCCATTACATTACATAAATGAACAATTATTGGATGATACAAATTACCAAAACCTCTTTCTATATATAGGAGTCCATGGGGCCACATTATAATCCTAGTGGGGCCACAATTTAATCCTAGCCGACCTAACAATAATAATGTAAGGGCACAATAATAACAATATGGGGGTTACAGGGGTACAACAATAAAAATAAGGGGGGCTACACTAACATAATAAGGGACTACACTATTAATATAGGGACTTAATATGTCCCTTTCCTTCAAACAAGTGTTTTCCTCAATGCTTGATTATTTCTTGATGCTTTTGTATAAAATTCTCATCCTTCCATGTGGAATCTTCTACAAGAAAGTTCTTCCACTTGCTGAGATACTCTAAAATTGATCGTACTTGTCTATTTCTTGTTTTTGTGACTACTTCAGAAATTCTTTCGATGTGATGTTGATCTTCCTGTTGTTTCATTAGATTCTGCACCAAAGTTAGGTTATCCTTTGAGAGTTGGAGAACTTTTTGTTGATGCTCAATGTGATCTTCCACTAATTTATCATCCATATTAGCTATTATTTGATTCTTCAAACCATCCAACTTAGCCTCCATTTCTACTTTTAAACCATCTATGTCATCTTCGGTTGATCTTCATAAGATCGAAATTTGTTGCACTTGGTACCATAATTTTGATATCTCATACTGCAATTCTTCCTCTTCATGCGTCATAGTATAGATTTTTGAGGGCTTAATGGGTATGGAATTATTTTTTGGAGGCATTATAGAACCCAATATTGATAAAAATTCTAGTATATACCCTTGGAATCACTTCAAACTGCTTTTTCAAACCAACATTATGCAATTTTAAAAACCAAATGCACACCCTTTTCTTGCTTTTGAGGAGCTTGATATTGAAACTGAATTATCTCTATGATTTTCTATCTTCAATATCTAAAAATTTTCACTGTATTAGCCCTCTGAATTCTCCTTCTAATGCCATAGGTTTGACCTAATTTGGATTCTTGAAGGCAAAGTTGTTCCCAATCTCCTATGATGACCTAATTATGGACTGGTTCAGTAGAGAGAACTTTTACGACTTACCACGTGTCATTGTTTCCTCCTTTTTCTCTAAAATTGATAGATCAAAAACTACAGTCTGTGTACTTGCGGCCACTTTTTACAGCATTCCAATCCGATGCTCAAAGAGAGAGCTATGAATATTTTCCCACGATCACCTCTTTGAGATGAAATTCAGAAGCCTAAAAAAGCCCTAACTTCCACAGATCATATCTCCGACAATATTGCGAACCAATATATGAAATTTTGCGACGATGTTCCTCAAGATTGTGGCTTCACATTCTAAATATTTCATCTTTTTAACCTTCGTAGAAAAACGTTATTACGAAAATACCATGATGATCTGTTTAGGTTAAATTTAGGAGCCTGCAAAATGACCTAACTTGCACAAATCATATCTCTGAAAATATTGCGAACCAAGCTCTGGAATTTTGTGGAGATGTTCCTCAGGATTTTGGCTTGAAACTCTAAAAATTTCAGATTCTGAACCTCTGTAGAAAAAATGTTATAGCGAAAATTCCACGATGACCTATTTGGAGCAGTGAAACCCTAGAATCTCAAAGCTCCAATACCAAATGTTGTGAAACCAGATCCAAAAATAGAAGAAAAGAGATAGCAATGCCTTATAAATAAGCCACTTTGGGAGGGAAACCTCCAATACATTACATGAATGAACAATTCTTGGATGATACAAATGACAAAACCTCCTTTCTATATATAGGAGTCCATGGGGCCAAAATGTAATCCTAGTGGGCCACAATGTAATCCTAGCCGACCTAACAATAATAATGTAAGGGCGCAATAATAACAATATGGGGCTTACAACGGTACAACAATAACAATAAGGGTGGCTACACTAACATAATAAGGGACTACACTATTAATATAGGTACTTAACAAGGGAACATCGTCCTCAGTGTTCTACGACACTGATGACTAGAAAAACCATTGAACCAAAACATACTTCATGTGGATCTTTGTAACTTATCTCGATGCAATATATACAAAACAACTTGTTATAAAGCCAAAACCAACATGACAATCATACCACTTATTGGAGCTTTATAAATATCTCATCGTGTTTTCTACAATAAAAACCATACATAGATATGTAATATACCGAAACTCATTTTCTTGAACTAACAAATAATGAAGGATATAAAACCCACATCTAATTAGTAATCCATGTAGCTTCATCGAGCCCAAAGTGCTTCCACTGCACTTTAACTTTCTCGATTGATCTATTCTGATCCAATGCAATATGAACTGAGGTTCCAACTGAAATTCTCCTACTCGATCCACCTACAATACATACCAATCAATGACATGATCAACATCCTTCACATATATTTTAAGCAATGAAACATGGAAAACATCATGGACTTTTATTGTTGGTGGCAATGAAATTTTTTAGGCCACTATTCCAATCCTCTCAAGGATATCAAAAGGACCACATTAATGAGGTTCCATCTTGGCACATGACCCAATCCTCAAGGAGCTCCTCTTGGGCTTCATGCGCAAGTACACATGCTTTGCAAACTGAAACTCCTTAAATTCCATGTGTTGATCTGCATAACTATTTTTTTTGTCATGTGCTGCTTTTACATTCTTCTTGATAACCTGTGTTTCCTATTCCATCTCAGCCAACATGTCTGTCCAATCAGTACCATGTTCACTGTATCACTCTAGTTGATGGGAGTATTACAAATCTTCCCATCAAGAACCTCAAACATATTCATCTTCAAGGATTCTTGATACCTGTTATTATATGTAAACTCTACCAATGGAAGATACTCCTCCCACTTCCTCTCTTGATACATGACATATATCCTCAACATGTCCTCAATAATCTTGCTGACCATCTCTTTCTATCTATATGTCTACCATTTTTGGCCATTAATAGAGGGATGCTATTTTTTTTCAAATGTTACACTTTAAAATAGGTTTGAACATAAAGAAATTTGATCCCTCTCAACGCATGCTAAATAATTACTTAAGATAGATATATATTGGTTAATTAATTCTTTACGTTAAATATTTTAATGTAATTTTTTTTATAAAAAATAATATTCTCAATTCTCTAATATATTACATTAATTGGTAGGGTTTTGTAGGTCGAATCTCGCTTTGAATAAGAGAATAAAATTAAGGAAGGACAATATGTGGTTGTTGCTAGAGGTGAACAGGTTTGTGTATGTGAGGAAGCTACCTTTCAACATAACACCATAGGATGTGCCTAACACATTTGAAAAATATGGAGCCATTACGAAGATCTGAATTGGCGTTAGCAAAGACATGCACAAGACCGAATTTTTTTTCTAAGCAGAAATATTTGAAGCCAAGAATTTCATCGATCACCTCTCAGCCTTCAATGTCGTTAAGATATTTTGATGCTTGCATTAAGTAGAATGTCATTGATTGGGGTTTGTATTCTAGGGTTTAAGGGGAATACGCCCTCTTCGTTAGCCACAATTTTGTTAATGTCATAACCAGGGTTTTTAACATCATAGTGGCTCTTGTTCTAGGCCCACGAATCCTTCCTCCAAAGGTGGGTTTTCAGAAACCCGATCTACATCTAGATCTAATAAATCAAGGAGTTGAAACTCTAGATCCCTTGAAATTTTTGGTATTTGTCGAGAACTTTCTGGTGGGGCTCTCTACATCAAGGTGTGAGTTTTTGATATGATTTCCTCCCTTGCATCCAAGATTCAAGAATAGACTAGAATCCCTTATTATTTCACGTGTCCCCTTTATGAGGTTCGATATCTTCAGGACAATAATATGCTAATTTATCACGGTGTATTAAAGGACACAATAATAAATCTAGTTTCTAGATTGTGGGTTGGAGCTCAAGGAAGGGGTGTACCCTCTTCTTCTCAGCCACAATATTTTAAAGAAGCCCTAAAGACAAGAATCATGCACAAGCCTCCTAAAGAGCTCTTAGGTTTGACCTTCATTATGGATCATGTCGACAAAATCCCATCTATTGATGTGCCAAATTATCATTCTAGCACTCTCAGCACTAGCTATATTGAGCATTCTATTATTTGTTGATCTAATTTATTCTAGCCTTCAACATCTATGCTTCAAGGTTGGGTTTATAAGACTTGGACTGCAAACACTGATATGTTCTTCTGCTCTAAAGGTTACTTTATAGTATATTTAAGGGATCCGAGGGATTGAAAATGGGTCCTTGATCTTGGACCATGGTTTTGGCTTCGATCTGGGCTTTCCATTCAACCATGGTTTATATATTTTCACCCCCTAACTACTCTTGTTTGGATTTGGCTCCCTAATTTGTCTCTCATCTTATGTACCCATATATTTTAGTCGATATTAGTAATTCCCGTGACTGATTCATTAATATAAAATTGGACATGTTATTCAAGGGTATTGTAACCTTCACATGTATATATGATTTGAAGTTGATGTCAACAAGGGATTACCTGGAAAAAAACCTCCAAAAATAGAGGGGAGTTGTTTACTAACAACCCCTTGATTATGAGAACACAACCTTTAGTTGTAGAATCTACCAATAGCCTATTCATCCCCAGAATGTATTCCCTTGTTCTCAAGGGTCCTCTCCACCCTCATCAGACATGAAAAATTCCCAAGGGTGGAAAGATCCTAAAGCTTCAAAGGGTTCTAAGCAACCTTCTACTCCTCTGCCAGGTAGCAAGCAGTAACCAAAACCACCTTCAAACAACTAAAAGCCCACAACCTCAATGCAGTTGTTATCACTCATAAAAATGAAGCATCATCTGAAAAAATCCTAAAGGTTCATGTGTCAAAGGTAGGGTCATAGAATTCATTTTTCATTATTTGGTCAAGGGAAATTTTAAATTTTTCTTGTTTAAGCTTACCCTAAGCTCTAAATCCACTCATTTTCAAACTCCCTCATCATGTCACATCACTCATAATTTTTTGACAGATTTCAATTCCAAAGGATTTTGTATCGAAAAGGTCATTTTAGCCAAGAATCCCTACTTTCGTAGCAAATTCAGTGTAAAATAGGCAGAAAACACTATGAAACTGGCTAATAGTTTCGTAGCGAATATGAAGCATTTCTCTGTTTTCTAACTTTGAGTAGTAAAGTTCAAGGGCGGTTTCTGGACAAAAAAGAAGTATTTTAAGAAAATGAGAGAGGTTATTTTCAATCACATATCCAATAACAATAACCTCTTTCACTTTCCTCAAAGGTGCTACATATTGTGAGATACAAGGATGTATTTCAGCCCTATTTTCAGAAAACAGAGTTTTCTTGTTTTACACATGTTTTTTAAATGCAGGTTTCGAATAGCTGGAGATGGTTGTTAAAAAACCAAGAGAGTTTTTTCTTAAAAAAAATCTTATTGACAAAAATCTCCTCCCGTTTTTCAAAATAAATCATGGATTCAGAGATATAAGCTCTGTTCTAAGACCTATTTTTCAGAAGAAAAAAAAAAACAGGAAAAATCTGCAAGGATGTCTTAAATATGAAAGGTGAGATTGACACCTCAAAACTCTTAGTTTGAGTTTATTTATGGTTTTTAAAGGCTAATGAAATTTTAGAGACAAGATTTTGGCACTTACAAGGTTCAGTTTTCTAAATTATACAAAAAATTGGATTTTCAGCAGTTTCGTAGCGTGCCTAAGCTTGAAGGGAAACAAAACGCTACGAAACTACTATAGCTGTTCTTTTTACTTTTTGAACCAGTTTTGGTTGCTATAAAGAGTTGGAATTTGTGTGGGAGATTTTTTTAATGATTATGAACATTATGCCAAAGGAAAGAATCAAGAATTTTGAGGTTAAATGGCATGTTTTGCAGCGCTACTAAAGTATGCTACGAAACTGCCTTACTTTTGTAGCGTACTGTATTTCAGCCTTTTTAACAAGTTTTGAAGCGTATTTGGACATCTAGAGATTATTGAAGGGTTAAAGACCATTACCAAAAATTATTCAGCACTCAAGGATCATGAATTGAACATAAACTAACAACCAAAGTATTCGTGGAAAAAGAAGACTATTTGCCTAAAAAATAGGGTTTTGTTTCCTAGTTTTGAGGAGGTCAGTTAAGTGGTCATAAAGTGATGAATTTCATCACCTCAATTCGAACATGTGAAAGTATACTTGTCAAAGAATGTAATTTCTTTAGAAGATAAGGTTGTTAAAGACAATAATGAGTAGTTTGAGTCATATTAGGAAAAGGACTGTCAAGTAGGATAGTTGTATTTTTGTCATTAAGTTGACATTTTATGGTTATGCAAGGTGTCATTAGGCAAAAATTCAATGAATCTAGTGAGGAGGCAAATCATCTCGTGATGTAACAAGTCTATTAAAGGCCATTGGGTGGAATTTTTGAAGGGTCGAATATTTTTGGAAAAATTGCAGCTTATTATAAATTGATTGTTTTCAGTAATACAAAGATTTGTTACTTGACCAACCTGAGATTCCGAAAGAGTTTTTAGTGCTTTCCTATATTATCTATACCTTTTATATATCTCATTTGCAGTGGTTTTCATTTATAATACTCAAAATTCATTATTGCAATGCTCTGACTTCCTTTATAGATGAATTGACTGTGTAGTTTCCTGTTTCATGTGTGTGTGTGTCCAACTACTAAAAACTCTGACTTGCCTTAGCTTCCATGTCAAGTGAAATCACTAAATCACTAAATATGTTGACTCCATAAGCCCAATGTTTGCATACTGATATTATTTTCAACCTACACTCATCTTATGCAAGTTATTGCCTAAATAGAGTTAGCCATCTACATCTTTATTCAATATCATTAACCCTTGAGAGAGCCCTCTCAGACTGAGGAGGCTAAGCCTCAGTCACAAGATTGGTTTGAAATAGCTACATGAGATTTTCCGATTAGCAGCCTATCAGAAGAAATTTTTTAATAACAGCAGCCATAAGGCATCCCATTTCATTCCTCTCATGATAGGGTTCTCTCATCATTTGAATAGTTATAAGGAAGTAACCAACATTGAAGACCCTTCAAAAGTAGACATGTCTCAGGAAAAGGTAGTTATTGTATCCTTTACCATGGTTCCAAACAAGTAATAGAAATTTAACCTAAAAATAATAATAATATTCTCAAAAAATTTATAAATAAAATTTTCCATATATTTATAAATAAAATTTTCCATATATTTATAAAAAGTAAGTATTAATTTTTTATACATATTTATAAAAATAATTATAACGAAAATTATTTATTCAAAATTGATATAATACATGGAAAATGGGTGAGAAGAAAATAAATATAAAGTTGTAATTTTGAGAATTTTAAAAATATAATGATTAGAAAAAATATGTAAATGAATCTAGTTTAATCACTTTTCTTAATCTTTTTAAAATGGTTTAATATATATTTTTAACTTAAATTGATGAATAATAGTATAAAAATTGGGTGAGAAGAAAATAAATATAAAATTATAATTTTGAGAATTTTTAAAAATATAATGATATAAAATTATAATTTTGAGAATTTTAAAAATATAGTGATTTGTAAGAATATGTAAATGGATCTAGTTTAATCATGTTTTCTTAATCTTTCATCGTATGTTAAAATGATTTAGTGTATTTTTTTGGACGTAAATTGATGAATAGATTTGATGGATAGTAGTATAAACTAGCAATACACCATATGTTGCAAAAGAAACGTTGTAAAGCAGTAACATATAAAAGAGTAGTATAGAGGAAATGAGTAGTGTAGAGGAAAAAATGTGTGATATGTTATGTGATTTAATTGAATATTTAACTTATAAATATGAATTATTTTATTTAAACAAAATTAAAGGTAAAGAAATTGGTTTTTTTATAATCCAGTTAGTATAGATAGCATATAAAGTGTAGTGTGCAGAGTTTTATGTGATTTAATTGAATATTTAACTTATAAATAATGACTCTCACATGAATCAGGCGGGATAGCTACAACTACAGAGAGTGAACAACAAGATTGGGCTATTCAGTTACATTTATGTATTGCTCTTCAAACTTGTCTTTGGCTTTCTCAACTCTATCCAATTGATAGAGCTTATCTATTAGAATGGTGTAATTCTATCAACTTGACAAAATAGTTAGGCCACTCAATGTTGAATTTGGTGTTATACGTTAAACTAATTTACCACTTTCATATAATAAGATGAAAAGAAGTATTTCTCTTCAAACTTGTCTTTGGCTTTCTCAACTCTATCCAATTGATAGAACCTATCTATTACAATGTTGTAAGTCTATAAACTTGACAAAATTGTTGAGATTGCAACAAGATGATGAGCTTAGTGGAAAGGAGTCGCCTTCACTAAGTGGGCCCGTAGGCTATCTTTGGCGCAAAGTCTATTTTTAGACATGTGGATCATGATTCTATGAGTTGCAGGATGCTATTTGTGGAGGGTTGGTCAATTTGGAAAAATAGATGGACTTATATTTTTAGACATACTGGGTGGAATCTATTTTTAGATTGCCAGTCTAAAAATAGGGATGTCAAATATTATTAGCTCTTAATAATATTTAGACTCTAAACATTATCTTATTCTCTTGGAGCACTTCAGTTAAGTGCACAGATGTGGCACAGGAGCTGACAGAAGGAATTACGCTATTCCTAAGGGTTAAGTGGAGCTATTGCATGAAGACTTTAGTTAGAACTCATGTGAGAGAGTTTGGTGGAGTTGATTGAGGAAGTTAATGGAGTTGTGTTCAGTTTAACTAATCTAAACATAGTTGAGCTATTTGTATCTAGTTTAACTGATTGATACAATTAGTGAGAGTGGTGTGAATTAATTATTAATTAATTCACTAATTATAAACTCATTAATCAACTAAAGAATACATCAGCTAACTTCAGTGCATGGACAGTTTCAGTGGAGACCAGTGCAGAAATAGGTGAAAGAGCAGGTTAACTATCAGTTGTGACTATACAGTTGCTATTTGCAACACACAGATAGGTGGAGAAGCCCATGAGGATTGCGCAGTACAAGCTAGGTGGTTTATCTATTTAATGAAGCCATCCCATAGCATTGAAAATGCAATAGAGGCTGGCTATCAAGTGGCAAAAGATTAGAGCATGTGTTTTGCTAGATCTAGCTTGATAGTGTGTAGCAATTGAGGGTGTGCATGAGAGCTTGTGAGGAGCTTTGTACTATGATTGTTACATGATCTCCATGACATGTAATATACAGATATTTTGGGTTTTCATCTTTAAGCTTTCCCATTAAATATTGTGTTCATATGTGTGATTGTTTGTGGTTTTAATGTATGCATGCAATTGATTTTATTTCTGCATGGGATGATCAATGGTAGAAGAGATTATGTATTATGCATGAAGCTAAAATAGTGTGTGATCAGGAGAATCTCGGTGAATAATATATCAGTTATTCAAATTTCTACATGGTATCGGAGCATTATTGATCATTGGAGAAATTTCAAAATGACAGCGGTTGAGTTTTGTCTTTGGTGGGGTGAATTTGCGGGGAGGTTTTCTTAGTGTCAAAGTTGATATTAACAAATGGATTGCAATTAGAGTATGCCCTTAGGGCGACTCGAATATATTTCATGGAAGGACAGCATGGAGGCGGTGTTGGATGACAATGCGTTGAAGGATTTCATAGATGAAAAAATTCCAAAGCCTACTTCTAGTGATGCTGCCGTACTTGATGCATGGCAAAAGAAGACAACAAAGTGTCGAAGGATTCTGTTGGAAGGTGTGAAAGATCACATAGTGTCCAGTCTTCATGGGAAAGCTTCTCCATTCTTGATGTGGAAAGCTTTGACATATTTATTCCAAAGCAAGAGTGACCAGAGGAAGTTGGCGCTCAAGGATAGACTCAGAAACATAAAGATGGAGAAAGGCGACAGTATGCCCAATTACCTCACGAAGTTCATCCAATGCAGGGATGAGCTGGGAGGTGTGGGGGTGATTGTTGATGATGAGGACTTGGTGAGATTGGCTCTCCCTGGGCTTCCGAAGAGTTGGAATTCCTATCAAGACTCTGTCAATGGTCGGGAGAAATTGCCAGGATGGGAGCGAATTTGGTTGGATCTTGTGCAAGAGGAGATAAGGCGAAGTACCAGGGACAGATCTTCATCAAAGAAATCGGATGCAGAAAATTGCACTTTAGTTGCCAAAGCAAAGAAGGGGAAGAGCAAGAATCATGCTTCTCAATCCGGTACGAAAGGCAAGAAGCAGGACATGTCCAAGGTGAAGTGCTTTCACTGTCACCAACACGGACATTACGCCACTAGTTGTCCACAAAAGAAGAAAAATAAGCAGGCTACTAGATCTGCAGCTGGAGAGGCCTTAGCCTCATAGTTTGAGCTAGATTTTTTGCTGATCGCATGCTTGGTCTCAAGTGTGATGGGTTCA
The DNA here is from genome assembly GCA_034641835.2 of Pinus albicaulis. Taxonomy (NCBI): domain Eukaryota; kingdom Viridiplantae; phylum Streptophyta; class Pinopsida; order Pinales; family Pinaceae; genus Pinus; species Pinus albicaulis. Next base: position 1,090,290,116 of record CM076582.1, read on the forward strand.
GTGTGGTTTCTAGACAATGGTGCGTCTTTTCACATGACAGGAGATCGAGATTTGTTTACAGATCTGGATGAGAAAGATCTTGGAGTGCACATCGAGATGGGCGATGATGGTAGATACACTGCGACCGGTATCGGTACTATTTCCTTTGAGAGGGAGTTTGGTAAACCCTTTAGATTGAAGGAAGTGATGCATGTTCCAGGATTGAAGAAGAATCTTATCTCTGTGGCACTGTTAGAAGACAAGGGATATGATGTTGTCTTTAGCAAGGGAAAGGCTTTCCTGCGTAGTAAGGCAACTGGTGAGACCCAGAGGATAGGGGTTTGAGTTTAGAACCTTTATCGATTGCAGGTAGATGGGTGCGCAATAATGGCAAGCAAGGTAGAAGGAGTGGTGAGCTGGGATGATGGTGAGTTGTGGCACCGGAGATTGGGCCACCTTCACCATGGAGCTTTGAAGATACTGCAGCAGATTTCTACTGGGCTTCCTAAGGGCACTCTTGCGCAGTCAGATCAGTGCAAGGGGTGTACTTTAGGGAAGTATGTGAAAGCCACCTTTCACGTGAAGGATAGTCGCGCCACGACGATCCTTGAGAGAGTTCACACAGACGTGTGTGGTCCTTTCTCAGTTGCTTCGACAGCAAAGCACAAGTACTACGTGATCTTTGTTGATGATTTCTCTCGAAAGTGCTGGATCTTCTTCATGCGAAGAAGAGCGATACATACTCAAAGTGTTGTGAGTTGACTGAGAGCCCAGTTGAAAAGAGACGGGAAGCGATGAAGGCTCTTAGGAGCGACAATGGTGGTGAATTCATCTCTGCTGAATTCAAGGACTTTTGCAGTGCAGAAGGAATTCGGAGAGAGCTCATAGCCCCCCATAACCTACAGTAGAACGGGGTTGCTGAGCGAAAGAACAGAACAATCGTGGGTGCTGCACGGGCGATGTTGCATGATCAAGGCCTACCCATTCACTTGTGGGCAGAGGCATGCAATACTGCAGTGTATGTGCAAAACCGTTGTCCTCACAAGATACTTGGCATGAGTACACCGGAGGAGGCGTTTTCTGGCAAGAGGCCTGACATTTCTCATTTGAGGATTTTTGGCTCACCTGTCTACATGCATGTGACGAAGGATGCCAGAAAGAAGCTGGATCCGACCGCAGAGGTTGGGATATTTGTGGGGTACACTGATACACCCCATAACTATCGTGTGTATTTTCCAGACAGTCGCAAGACTGTTGTGCGACGGGATATCAAAATTCAGGAGGAGAAATCCATGAAGTGTTCGCTTGAGAGGGAGCCACACTTGCATGCAGATGAGGAGCTATTAGTTCCTAGGGATGAGCTTCAGGATGTGGATCAGCCACATGAGGAAGTTCATGGAGTGGAAGAGACCACTCATGCAGCGCCAACCATCAGAGGGCGCAAGCGCACTACAGAAGCTGAGCGACTGGTTCAAGATGCAGAGAAGGTTGGCAAGAACTTCCATCATGGCCTTAGAGCAGAGGCAGTCCACAGCCAGTTATCACTGGATACATGTCTCTTATGGCAAGTGTATCATGACGAGCTCCGCTCTTTCGAGGAAGCCATGGAGGATCCCGCATGGGTAGATGCCATGGTGGAAGAGTATGATTCGATTATCAGAAACAGTGCATGGGAGATTGTCTCGAGGCCGGAGGGGAAATCAGCAGTGGGTTCGAGATGGATCTACAAAGTGAAGCAGGCAGCTGACGGGACTGTGGAGAAGTACAAAGCAATATTTTTTTCCCGAGGCTTTTCACAGATTAAGGGGATCGATTATGAAACCTTTTTTGTCACAAGGTATTCTTCCATACGGAAGATTCTTTCTCTCTCGAGCGCGGAGATGGGGTGGCACATTCATCAGATGGATGTGAAGACTGCGTTCCTCAATGGATTCATTGAGGAGGAGGTGTACATAGAGAAACCCGAAGGTTTCGATATCTTCAGCAGTGAGTCACATGTGTGCAGGCTCAAGAGAGCACTATATGGGTTGAAACAAGCACCTCATGCTTGGTACACACGGATATATAGTTATTTCATCAGACTTGGATTCTCCAAGAGTGAGGCGGATCCTAACCTGTACCAGATTGTGGTGGAGGGGAAGTTGTTGATCATTGTACTGTATGTAGATGATCTGATTTTGACGAGTGATGAGATGTAGATACTTTCATCCAAGGAGGATCTTGCACAAGAGTTTGAAGTGAAGGACTTGGGCCTCCTTCATTATTTCACGGGATTGGGATTGGAAATCTAGCGGCACGGTGGTGAATGAGTTTGTTTCTCTCAAGATAAGTATGCTCGGGAGATGTAGGAAGTTCAACGCCATGAGGCTGCCGAGCCCTGTGATACTCTTCTTCCTGTATGCGGGAGGAAGGAGGATGCTACTTACGGCGGAGGTAGTGGTCTGCTGTTTATCGACAGTTGGTGGGGTCGCTTATGTATCTGGTCAATACACGACCTGACATATGCTATGCTGTGAACCAGCTTTCACAAGCTATGGTTAAGCCAACCAAGCTCTTCTGGGAGGCAGGCAAGCATGTAGTGAGATATCGCAGAGGCACATATCTCAGAGGCACATCAGGATATGGATCATGGTACAGACAGGAGGATGAGTTGAGGTGGCAAGGCTTCATGGATTGGTATCATCATATCAGAGATTGTGTGCAGTGGAAGATCATGTTACTTTCATACATTCCTACAGAGGATCAGGATGATGATATCTTGACGAAGGTGCTCACCAAGAGAAAATTCGAATACCACAGGGGCAGGATAGGGGTTTCAGATAATCCATATCTTATTGACAGGGAGTGTTGAGATTGCAACAAGATGATGAGCTTAGTGGAAAGGAGTCGCCTTCACTAAGTGGGCCCGTAGGCTATTTTTGGCGCAAAGTCTATTCTTAGACTATGTATATTTTTAGACATGTAGATCATGCTTCTATGAGTTGCAGGATGCTATTTGTGGAGGGTTGGTCAAGTTGGAAAAATAGATGGACTTCTATTTTTAGACATACTGGGCGGAATCTATTTTTAGATTGCCAATCTAAAAATATGGATGTCAAATATTATTAGCTCTTAATAATATTTAGACTCTAAACATTATCTTATTCTCTTGGAGCACTTCAGTTTGATGCCTAGAAGTGGCACATGCAGCTGACAGAAGGAATTACGCTATTCCTGAGGGTTTAGTGGAGCTATTGCATGAAGACTTCAGTTAGAACTCATGTGACAGAGTTTGGTGGAGTTGATTGAGGAAGTTAGTGGAGTTGTATTCAGTTTAACTAATCTAAACATAGTTGAGCTATTTGTATCTAGTTTAACTAATTGATACAATTAGTGAGAGTGGTGTGAATTAATTATTAATTAATTTGCTAATTATAAAATCATTAATCAACTAAAGAATACATCAGTTAACTTCAGTGCATGGACATTTTCAGTGGAGACCAATGTAGAGATAGGTGAAAGAGCAGGTTAACTATCAGTTGTGACTATATTGTTGCTATTTGCAACACACAAATAGGTGGAGTAAGCCCATAAGGATTGCGCAGTTCAAGCCAGGTGGTTTATCTATTTAATGAAGCCATCCCATAGCATTGAAAACGCAATAGAGGCTGGCTTTCAAGTGGCAAAAGATTGGAGCATGTTGTGTAGTCAATTTAGTGTCCTAAATTGCTAACATAAATTATCAACCAGGGCTAGTAAACTGATGAAGTGTGGTGCACTATATGTGCTTAAGTGACCTCTTCCTTACTTCGTTGTATGTGTTTTTCTTATTTTTTTTGGGAACATAAATGTAATCTACCTCTGGATTACTCTCACTAAATTAACATTCAACTAGTCTATGAAATTCTACAGCCCTTCTTGTTCATGATGAATGATATTTTGGAAGAGTTTGTAAACAGTCCTGGCTGTATTATCCAATGCAATTGAAAATAAACGTAACAATGAAAGAAAATGCAACTAAAATCTAAGACACCACAGCTATTTCTTACTCATTGTTATGATATTTTGGAAGAGCTTTGTAAGAGTAAGAATGGCTATGCCACTTAGTGTAAACAAGCACTAAAACCTACAATACCATAGTTATGCCTTATTCATCATAATGATATTTTGGAAGAGTTTATTAGAATAAGTCTAACTGTGATAATTAACAAAAGGAATTGCAACTAAAAATGCTAATTAACTCAACATAATACAACCAAATCTTTTCCATCTAATAATGATATTTTGGAAGAGCATTTTAAGAAAAAGAATGATTGTAAGATAATGAGGATCTTTTAGTTAAACAAATAATGCAAGACATGAATTAAAAGCTACTTATCTAGAAAGCATGTAGAAGCCTCCTTGGATAGCAGGGGGCCTCTGCTACCAATTTGGTGAAGTCCTTCAGCTCCTTAAAGTTGTAATCAAAACATCATCAAAGAACTGAATTTCTCTATTGAAAATCTCACAAATCTACATCCCATTCCATCTTTAACTTTGTTACAAAAGAATCCTATTTTCTCCTACTTCTTCATTAACCATGATAGGAGAAAGATTCTCCTATTTATACAAAATATGAGGAGTCATCTCATTAATGAGATTCCATGAATCTCTCCCTCCAACTCTAGAGTTACAATCAAAATAGGAAATGATAAGACACATGTCTTTCTAGAATTTCAACACAACTTAAGAAAGGAGACACATATCCTCTTAGAGTTTCAATACAACAAGGAAGTGAGACACATGTCCTCTTAGAGTTTCAATACAACAAGGAAGTGAGACACATGTTCTCATGATCCCATGATTTTCTCCAACCAAATTCGAATTTGGCTTTAGAGTGCCACATAAGGGTCTTCTAGAAGTCTCCTTTTGACCTACACATGTCACAAAACTCACAACACATATATAGATATATGAAACTATGTTAATTTTCTAGTTTCTAATCATAAATTCACTTTAAATACATAAAATAAATAACTTTGGAAAACAAGGATCCTAACCCATATATTTATGAAAAATGGTTACTTGATGTAGGGCTTTAAGTCAGATGGCTATGAAATAAGAGCTATATGGTTATGACATACTGGAAATATGTATGAATATGGAAAACACTTTTGAGACTCAACACATGTGTTTTGCTAGATCTAGCTTGATAGTGTGTAGAAATTGAGGGTGTGCATGAGAGCTTGTGAGGAGCTTTGTACTATGATTGTTACATGATCTCCATGATATATAATATACAGATAGTTTGGGTTTTCAGCTTTAAGCTTTTCCATTAAATACTATGTTCATATGTGTGATTGTTTGTGGTTTTAATGTATGCATGCAATTGATTTTATTTCCGCATGTGATGATCAATGGTAGAAGAGATTATGTATTATGCATGAAGCTAAAATAGTGTGTGATCAGGAGAATCTCGGTGAATAATATATCAGTTATTCAAATTTCTACAAGTTAGGCCACTCATAATTTAATTTGGTGTTATAACGTTAAACTAATTTACCACTTTCATATAAGAATATGAAAATAATTTCGTAAGTTAAAAGGGTGGAAATATTGAATGTGCAAGTTGGACTACTATAATTATTTACCACTTTCATATAAGAAGATGAAAAGAAGTCAGTAAGTTAACGAGTGGAAATACTAAATATGAAAGTTGGAATACTACAATTATTTACTACTTTCATATAAGAAGATGAAAAGAAGTTTGTAAGTTAAAAGGGTGGAAATACTGAATGTGCAAGTTGGACTATTACAATTATCCCACGGTTTTCCTTATTCGATTATTTTTGTAATTGTTGTTTTCAAACCTTATTCGTTTATGTAACTGTTGTTTTCAAAGAGATTTCCTTAACTTTAATTTGGTTACAACTACATATATTAATATCATTTTTAAATGCAATATGCTTATGGAATTATGGATAACGGACTTAATCTTTCTCCACATTAATTTTATGTGGAATTATGGATAAAAGACTATATCTTTCTCCACACTAATTTTATTATATAATATATAATTTGGTTACAACTACATATGTTAATATTATTTTTAAATGCAGTATGTTAATATAAAATCAAAATCAGATAAGATGATCATCCATTAATATGCTTAATGGAACTATGCATAATAAAATTCCATCTTTTCCCACACAATTTCGTTACAACTACCTACATATTATATAATATATAATTTGGTTACAACTACATATGTTAATATCATTTTTAAATGCATTACGCTAATATAAAATAAAAATCAAATAAGATGATCATCCATTAATATGCTTAATGGAACTATGGATAATAAAATTCCATCTTTGCCCACACAATTTCGTTACAACTACCTACTTTAATATTGTTACAACTAACTACATTAATATCGTTTCTTTATTAGAGTGCATTTGAAAAAAACCCTAGCGGAGCTCTACACCAGGCCGACCTCCATGAGCTAGGGTTTTCTGGTTCTAGCATTGGCTACCCTTGGAAGTCCTTTGCCCCCAACCTGATCTACCGCAACCTCTCACCTAGACAACTACAAACTTATCGATGATCGACGACGGCAAGGGATGATACCGTCAATCAGCACAACTCTGGCCTGTCTCAAGAAAATGTAGGGGCGACAACCACAATGCAAGTGAATAATACACAGGCAGTAGCAACCACGAACACAAAATCAACAACATGCATACCAAAGGACTCGAAGAAAATAGTGATCAAACTCCCTGCGCATCGCATCAATGGCATAATTCAATTCATGAAATATCACGCATTGATAGGCAAGTTCATGGGCTTTTGGCCACAAAAAAAGCATTGAGAGGATGGATAACCTCGAAATGAAAACCCAAAGGCCACATAGACTTGCAGTTGTGCGCTAAAGGCTTCTTCAATGTTCTCTTCACCTGCTGTGAAGACAAGGATAGGATAATGGATGGAGGGCCCTATTTCTTCAAAATTGCAGGCCCATACCTCAGACCCTAGACTAAGCACTTCAACCTAGATAAACAGGATCTAACCTGGGCATCAGTCTAGATCCGGCTCTACTCTCTGCCCCAAGACTATTGGGACGAGCTCACACTCAAAGACATTGGCAATGCCTTAGGAGAGTTTGTCAAGATTGCAGAAGAAACCAAAATCATTCTCTACACATCCTACGCTCGCATTTGCATCTATATGAACCTAGCCGAACTGCTACCAGGCGAGGTAACTCTGATGCATGAAGATTTTGAATGGACACAAACTATAGATTATGAACATATACCTTTTAGATGTATAAAATGTCACCAACATGGGCATCTCTTCAGAGACTGTCCCCTAAACAGGAAAGCTACAACTGAAAAGGAATCTAGTGAACAGGAGGCAGAAGGATTCATGAAGGTAGCAAGTAAAAAAGACACAACAGGAAAGCTACCCCTCAACAGAATAAAAAGGGTCTACAACTAGCAACAGCTTTGGAACCCTAAATCAGTTAAATGACAACAAAACCAGACCAATCAATGAAGATGGGAGTACCTCCACAGCGCAAGCCCAATCCTCTAAGGCTCAAGAGCATAAGCTTCCACTTGAGACCTTCTTAAAATCACCCAACACAAATGCTGCAGAGGATAACAGTCTGATAAATGGAAAAAAATAGATCATGGAAACGATCCCAGAAGCGATGGAGGAAGAACCAGAAAGCATAGATCTGGAAGGCTTGGATCTCGCTGGGCTAGAGGAAGCCTACAAAAATAAGGACTACACATCAATCCCGGAGCAACAAATCCAAAAAATGGAGGAAATCCTAGCTAGAGCATAGCAGCTCCCCTCCTTAGGTATACAAGGAGGCACACTTATCAACACTAAATACTTCATGAAAGAGTCCTACAAAAGAGGCAAGAAAACATCCCTGCAGAGAACCATAGAAATTGGGAAAGAAATGGTGGATTCTGGGTGATTCCCCAAGCTTCCTAGATTCTACGGCCTCACCTCCAGTTATATCCCATGACGCTAATCTCATGGAACATCAGAGGGCTCAACAGCCCCACGAAGCACATGATCATAAAGAAAATGATTTCTGAGGAATATCCAGCAATATTCTACATGCAAGAAACCAAATGTTCCAGCTCTACTCTAGAAACCATCTTCAAAAAGATATGGAAAGGCAGTAATACAATAGTGGTTGATGCAAACGAGGCATCTGGAGGAATGGCTATCATCTGGAACCCTCAAATCATCTCCTTAGAAAAATTTCATGCCAACAGACACTTCATTTAGGCTAACTTTCACCTGACTGGAACAAACATCCATGGACTGCTCACTAATGTCTACTCTCTGCAAAATGTGCAACAAAAACTAATGCTCTTGAATAATCTAGAGGAAATGAATAAACAACGATCCTTCCCTCTCTGGAAACTGGGAGGAGATTTCAACATGATAACCAACCTCCAAGAAAATAAAGGAGGAAGATTGCATCTAGATTATACATTAATGGATTAAAAAAATTCATCCAAAGCAATAACCTCATTATTCTACACACCTCAATTGGAATCTTCACATGGAACAACGAAAGAGGGGGTGCCCCATCAGATAGCCTCTCGACTGGATAGATTCCTCATCACCGATGATCTTATCCACCTCGGATGTAACTCGGATACCACCATCATCCCCACAGCGAGATCTGATCATTGGCCAATACAACTCCAATGGCTCCAACCAGGTAAGCACGCTCCTAAACCTTTTCGCTTTTAACATTGCTGGTTCAGGCACTCAAGGTTCAAGGAAATGGTTTCCAACTAGTGGTCTTCCTTAACACCCCCTCAAGGCACCAGAATGCTCCAATTCCAGATTAAACTGAAACTTATCAAAGGACAACTGAAATTCTGGAACAAAACAAATTTTGGTAATATATTCATAGAACAAAAAGACCTAGAGGAGAAAATGAAGAAGCTGCAACAGAATATCATCCAAGAGGGATGCACAGTTGAGACAGCTTACTAGGAGCAACTCCTAACAACTCAGTTGGAAGAAAGAAGGAACCAAGAAGAAGCCCTCTGGAGACAAAAATCAAGAATCAACTAGCCCAAATTCTTCCACCGCTCCACTATTTAGCATAGGATGCACAACAGAATCATATTCCTCAAGAACCAAATGGGGGAAAGGCTAGAAACGCAAGAGGCCATCACTGAGGAGTTGCGCAATCATTTCAGGGACATCCTTCAAGAACCCAACCAACAAAGGCAAGAAGACATTGGGGAAATCACCCAACATATCCCCAAGTTAATAATGTAAGATCATAACAAGATTTTTCTCACTTCTACCACTTTAGCTGAGGTGGAACAGGCAGTCTTCCAACTAAAAGCAGGGAAAGCTCCAGGTCCTGATGGATTTACCACCAACTTCTTACACTTCTTTTGGGACATCATCCAAAACGAAGTCTAGGAAGTTGTGGAGGAATCACGGTCCACTCACTAGCTACTACCTGCGCTAAATGCCACCTTCATCACTCTAGTTCCAAAAGAAGATAGAGTTGCCTCACAAATTAAGTACAGACCTATAGCTCTTTGCAATGTCATTTATAAAATTATCTCCAAAGTCATAGCTAACCGGCTGAAGAAGCTCTTGCCCCTCATCATCTCCCCAGAGCAAATTGGATATGTGGAATGGATACAGATCCTTGATGGCATCATCTTAACCCATGAAGTCATTCACTCCCTCAAAACCACCAAAAAACCAGGCATTCTTCTCAAAATTGACCTATCCAAAGCTTTTGACAAACTCAACTAGGACTACATCAAAAATGTCTTCTTAGCCTTTGGCTTCAGTCACACCTGGGTTAGATGGATCATGAGTCTCATCACTTCTTCCTTTCACTCCATATCGGTCAATGGCATCCCCTCTGCCACCTTCAACCCCTCAAGAGGCATAAGACAAGGGGACCCTCTACCCCCCTTCATATTCATCATCATGGAAGAAGGCTTGGGTCGCCTTATCAAGAGCTCTATCCAGACTGGCTCCTTTCTTAGTTTACCACTCCACAACCTTCCTCTCTCCTCTCACCAACAATTTGTGGATGATAAATTGATCATGGGCTACCCGTCAGTCCAAGAAGCTCGTACCCTCATGCTCATTCTTGACTCCTTCTCTGAAGCCTCCAGCACAAAGGTCAACCCTGAAAAATCACAAATATTCTTCTTCCATACCCCCCCTCAAACCTAACACACATCGTCCACATTCTTGGATTCTCTATTGCTTCTCTTTCCTCCAAATACCTGGGAGTTATGTTAACTGACTCAACCATAAATTACTCCTCCTGGAGAGATCTGCTAGACAAAATGGAAACTCACCTCTCCAACTGGACTCACCATACCCTCAACATTTCCACTCGTCTTGTCCTCATTAAGTTCATCTTGCAATATCTCCCCATCTACCTCTTCTCCATCCTTGTTGCTCCCAAATGGGTCCTAAAAGCCATGTGCAATCTGCAGCTTTCATTTCTATGGGGAGGCACAAAAGGAAAGAACAAATGGGCCTTAGTCAATTGGAAGGATGTATACACCGCTAAAATTCAGGGAGGTTTAGGACTTCGAGATATTGAGCACAAAAATACCATAATGGGAGCAAGCATCTAGTGGAAATGGGTCTCCAACCCCAAAACCCCATGGGCCAACCTATGGGATGCTAATTATGCACAGTATTGGCCAAAGGAGGATCTCATTAGGTATAACTTAGATCTGGCTGGATCCCAAATCTGGAAAACAGCTAGCAATCAAAAAATTATAATCCAAAATCACAACCTCTGGGAGCTGTGAAGTGGTAACCAAGCCATATTCTGGGAGGACTCCTGGCAACAGATGCCAAGCCTCTCCTCCATCTTCTGTAGACCTCTATGGAGTTTAGTGCTCCAAGGAAGAAAAATACAGAAATCTTGAAAGACTTTTGGATGGAAGACATCTCCCAATGTCCTACCACATGTTGGACCAATGTTGGACCAATGTCCTACTGTGAATTTTCTATGTGACAGAATCGTTGTCTTATGTCGTCGTTCCAACCGCGCTAGAGGTAACATTATCAACACCATCAACAGCTGGTAGGAAAATCCTTACACCAGTACCCTTCTGAATAGACTATGGCAAATAATTCTAGGTATCCTCATCTAGAACATCTGGAAGGAAGGAAACAGCCGCATCTTCAAGGAAAAGGCCTCCACTCCTGATCAGCTCCATGACAAGATTCACAGCAACCTCACGGAAACTCTAGCCTTAGATGCATGGAGTAAGGAGGACTTACCCACCATGGTAGTTGAACTTCACATATGGAACAACTGGCATATGAGTCTAAACACTCCCATGGACATCACGCCTAGAAGCGTGGGTAGAACTCTTGCTCCAGAAACTTGGTCTCTTCCTCCAAAGGCTTCTTCAAATGCAATTTTGATGGGGCGTCCAAAGGAAACCCTAGTAATGCAAGTTTCGGAGGCATCATCAGGAACACTCAGGCGGATCCACTCATAATCTACTATGGGAATATCATATGGGACAGTAATAATTCGGCGAGCTGGAAGGAATGATACAGGGTATTCAAATTGCCATAGAATTCCACTACTTCCCTCTAGAAATAGAGGGAGACTCGTAAATCATAACGATGGCTGGCACCAAAATCCTTCAAGGCATGACTTCCTCAAATGTTTCCAACATATGGAGACTTGCCCGCAAGCTTAAGGTGTTGGAACTGCTACTTCACAATCACAAAGCCATCACTTTTGGTCACGTGCGCAAGAAGGCCAACTCTGTTGTGGATCTTCTTGCAAACAAAGGGGTGGAAAGAAACTGTGCTATGCATCACTCCACACTTACGCAGGTTGAGGAGGCTACACTCAGACATAACTGTCTCATATTCATTCAGAAGGATCAACAACCCCCAGATGCGGGTGACAGAGTAGACACAAGTGACAATCACATCTCACCCCACCCGGATAATAGATATCTCCAACGCAGATCTTCACCTGCTGTGGATCCAATTACTGTTATCCTCTTGCACGATCCTCGTAGAACCAGAAATGATGATGAGAGGACGGGTACTGCATCACCTGGCCCTAAAGATCACCTCGCTTCTATCACTATTAATTTCCATTATGATTAACCACCATCGCAGCCATACCTCCTCCCCCGTGCCTGCTAAGGTGCTCAAGCATAACACACAGATCCGTGTGAAGGCCACTCATTGTCATCCTCTCAGATCTCATCCATGCCCCTTTATAACACCATGTGTTTTTCCCCTTTCCTGACTCAGCCAGTTACCTATGCCTTTTTCTCCCCTCACTCTACTCTGGCTTCTCACTGATTTCGAACAGTTGCGAAGCCTCTATCCTAGCGTGGAGCTACGTAGCTTCCTTTGGATTGCTACTCTCCATCCTGCAAACCTTCCCCCCAGATATTGCTTCCCCTTCAGCCCAAGTGTGATTCTTGTCTCCCTTCCTTGGCTTTGTGTGCTTCTATTTCTTCTGACCGGATCACCCCATCCCAGGTGCACAATGGCTCCCAAAATTCTCCAACGTACTATCCACGGAGGTCAGAGAAGGGCTCTCCTGGGTCGATATCATCACGGAGAGGATAATCACCTTGAGTCAATTGATGGCTCCTCTTCCAGCACTTTTGTGAGGCAAATACCTGATCTCGAGCAATGCACAGAATCCTCTAGACAAGTTGCACAGAGAGGTGGTCATGGCTCGAGGAGGCCCACCTCCTCTCCCAGAACGCACTCTTCGCATCGCACTCCTGTCCCTCTAACGGCTCCGGAGAAGGATGATGAGGACACAGACATCTGGGTCATGGACTCTAATGGAATTTCAATGTGGGTTCGAGATGGTGTAGACCCAGACTCCCCCATCCTCTATGCTCCTGCGATCATTCCCAAGCGTACTATAACCGATATGGAAGCAGCTGATGTGCAGGCTCCAGCCTGTCCTATTAAAGAGGAGAACCCCAATAGTAATGATGAAGATGATGAATAACGTCTACGCAGCTATACAATTTTCCTCTATCTTTTGTCATGTTCACCCTTAGGGCTTTTCTTTTATCATTTACTTTATGTTTTTTAGATGCATCAGTGCCACTGTGCATAATGTACTGCTCAGTTTTAAGTTTTGTCTGGGCTGGTTTCCTCCCCTCAGGCAGCCTAGAAACAGTGTAACAAAGGCTGGGATTGGTTAAGCGCATCTTACCAACCCAACCTGTAGCATATGTAACTTTATGTTTTCGAAATTAATAGAATAGTTCAACTTACCAAAAAAAAAATATCGTTTCTTCATTAATATCATTTCTTGCCTGCACAATTTCCTTACAACCACCTACATTAGTATAGTTTTTACTTTTTTACATGCAGTACATTGATATAAAATATCAATTCATTTAACAAAAGTATGCTTAATGAAACCATCGATAATATACTTTCATCATTGTCCACACTATTTTCTTTACATAATATCTAATTTTGCACTCAGATGGAATGATTGTATGTCAATTCATTTAACAAAAATATGCTTAATGATTATTTTGTTACAAACTACAGACATTAATACCATTTTAAAAATATTTTTTTAAATAATATACTATTTTTTTCATCTAAAAAACTGAAAAGAAATTCGTAAGTTAAAAGGGTGGAAAATATAATGAATAAATTTACGTTATATATTATTTTCTCAAATTTTATAACTTAATTATTTTTCAACATCTTTTCTTTACTTATTTCACCTGCTCTCACAGGACAATGCCATGTTTTCATCCTCTTAACACCAAAAATCCTACCCCACATTAAATTCGTATGGAATTCCAAAAATCTAGCCCTTTGCCAAATATATTATATGACCATATGTGTTTTTTAACAAACAAATCGATACCATGTGTGCTAAAAAAGAATTAAAGATCATTGCTTTTCATTAACGAATTCACAACTTTTGAACATGTATGCTTGCATTATTTGTTTACCAGAATAATTCTAAAATCATCAACCAAACCATTAATGTGTTACTACTACTACTAATCGGAACTCTTGCAACTCCAGTGCAAGGAAATTTCATATTATGCTCAGTTAGCTATGGAATATAGCGAACATTTTTTTTAAATTTGTTTATCATTTCTTACTACAAATTGAAATGAAAAATGTAGGAATAACCACTTAACAACCTTCAAATAATTATGGAACAAAAATATTGCATGTAAATATGGAGGAACATTGTAATTGAAGCTTAAATTTTGAACAAATTTAAAGATAAACTAGAGAAAAAATAATTTCTCTATGGAAAAAGAAATGTTGTCAGATCTGTTCTAAATAATTAACCATAATAATATCAAACAATGGAATATTACTCCAATTCCAGATCTTTTCTAAAGAATTAACCATAATAATATCAAACAATGGAGTAGTACTCCACTTCCAGTTGTCAGAAAAGAAAAAAATTGACAATGTTGAAGAGCTTTCAGCTCCCTGAGAAAGCAATATAAAGCATCTACATACATTTATCAGATCTTGGATAACAAACTAACTAATAAATCAGCAAGAAAATCATAAAGTTGGCCATAATGAAAAATCAAGGAACAACATTTACAGAGGCTCGGTCACAGTTTTAAGCCACAAGATTAGCAAAAACCAAGAAAAAAAGAAGAATTTACAGCCAAATATGTTAAGGGACACAACGCTTCCTTCAAAAGAGGGACAAGCGTGCCATTTATGTGGGAGGCCATTCCATTCTTCCCAAGAAATTTCCATCGAAGAACACGATAGGGATGACCTGGCCACTTCCTACCAGTCTTCGTAAAGTATTTTCCATTTCGAGCATGCCATTTATGTGCTAGACCATTACAAAGTCCATTCCTCCAAAGAAATTTAAATCAAAGAACACGACAGGGATGACCTTACCACCACCTACAAGCCTCTGCAAAGTATTTTCCATTGGTGAGTGCCCACGTTCTCAATTGCCTTCTTTATAATACCTGATTTTAATGCCACTGCCTTCTCCACATCTAAGGTTTTACTATCCGCGCTCTGCAACCCCACCATCTCATTCTCATTGCATTCCTTTGCGTTTCTCTTCCTTTACATCTCCGCAGCCATTACACAAGATGGAATAACAAGGAACGTGAACTCAAATACATGAAGTTAGGATTGATCTTCTTGCTTACTTTATTTGAGAATACTTGTTTTCTTTTATATATATATATATATATAATTATAATTATAATTATAATTATAATTTTTATGTTAAATAGCCTGTAGCTGATATTTAATTGGAAGGTAGACACTATTTCAATCATCTAATATCAAAATCAATGGTGCACAATGGTACAAGTGGCACTTAGGGGGAGTTGAGGAGGGTTGTTTTCGAAGAAGGACAGAATAAAAATGTTGAAGAGTATATATTAGTGTAATTTTATTGTTAATAATAAAATTATAATTATAATTTTATTATATATGATAAAAATATAATTTATTTTTAAAAGAACATTTTTAATAAAATAGATTAAACATTTTTATTTATTAAAAAAATAGAATTTATAGAAGTTAATCGGGTCCATGTAATGAAATTATATTGGGATTTTAACATTGAATTTTATTATTTATATTATATTTTATAATATGACAATTACCAATTCATAAAATATACAATTTATTTAAAAATATTAAAATATATAATATATTCATAATTATTTTTTGATATTGTTAATTTTCACTCTAATAATAAGATATTCAAATTTTCTTGTCTTTATGACTCTATGGGAATTACTCCTCACAATATTCAACATTCAACCTCTCTCTAAATAATAAAACCAATCAATTAAATTCACTAACTACTACTTAAATTATTATCCTGAAACAAATATTTAATAACACTATTAATATTAATATTAACATCAATATTTAATAATATTATAAATTATTTAATTATTAATATTTGGATAAAAATGATTTAAATTTATATAAATATTTTTTAATATTATTAATTATTTATAATTAAAAATAAATAAAATAAAACAAAAAATTATAAATAATATTGTTACTACTAAAATAACGTTTATATATATATCAACGTTATTTTCAGTTAAAATAACTTTAAATTGATATTATTTTTAAAATAAAATAAAAATATAAAATAATAATCAACATTCAATTTGATAAATCTTTAAAAATAATATTAAAATTAAAATATAAAATAATTACAACTTTATATTTATAAAATACAAATTATTTAAAATAAATATTAAATATAAATTTATTAATATTAAAAAAAAATGATGATGATTAACTTTTATTAAGACCAATGCGGCCTATCAGATCTCAAGAAAATAAAATTAATGTAAGTTTGATTCTTCAAAATCTTGTTCATATGATTAAAGAGAAAAGAAAGAAGCACTCCAAGATATATATAAGCGGGTTGGCTTAATAGGTCAAGAATATTAGAAGTGTGCCAGATGTTAGGGAATTGAGAGTTGATGTCAGCAAGAGCAAGACACTCTAAAAGAAAGTGAAGAAAGTGTTCTTAATCTTCCACTTGCTTAATATGGCAAATATAGTATTATTTTTATTTATTTGCATAATATTATATTTTTTTCACCAAACTACTTAAACTAATTGGGAAAACTAATTATTCACCAAACCACTTAAACTAAAATCCATAAATTATATTTGTTAAAAAACAATAAAACTAGCAATTACTCCAAAAGGTGCAAAGAGAGGCCAATAAGTTTGGTAATTTGGAAAAGTTGTATGAGAAAGAAATTTGTAGATATGTATGTTATATGTTTTGCAATTTTCAAAGTAGCAAGGTCAACTTTTGAAGATGAAAAGTCATACATTATATCCCAACTTTAATTAAAACTAACTATTACCCACACCATAATTGAAAACTATAAAAAATATATTTATGTTTGTTTTAATATTTATGCTAAAATAAAGCTATTGTTTAGTGGTGTTATAAATAATTTTATTTTATGTAAAATGTTTGTTTTAATATTTACTCTAAAATAAAGCTATTGTTTAGTGGTGTTATAAATAAATTAATTTTATGTAAAATGGTAACCGTGTTCATTTTTTTTTCAACTTCTAAATTTTATGATAATAACTTTTATATTATAATAAATATAAAATATCTTTAAATATATATATATATATATATATTATTCTTCTAAAAAAATTTACCAAACTTTTACCAAATTTATAATTTATTATTATAATAATAATTAGATAATTAACATAATTTATAATTATTATTTAAGTTGTGTAGAAATAATATTTTTAAATATTTTTTGGTTATTGTTTAAATATGAATCCACGTGAATAAAATTTGAACCATAAAGTAATTAAAACATATTTTTTAATTAAATTTAATTAACACACACAACTCTCTTCTATCCCATACTATTTCATTCTTCTAGCGGCTAACAAATATTGATTCATTGAAAACAATTATTTTCAGAGAGCATGTATGACATGTTAATCTTTTCGAGCAATAAAGTATTTATCTCACCAGATATCACAATTATTAAATACAATTAAAAAACTTGAATGCATAAAGCTAATTATCTGACTATCCTACTTGGTCAAAGGGTAAAAAATATGTAAACTTGAATGCATAAAGTTAACTACCTAACTACCCTACTTGGTCAAAAGGTCAAAAATGTGCAAATTTGTATGCATAATGCTACGTGGTTAAAAATATATAAATCATGATTACAAGTTGAGAACTTTACTAAAAATTATAGCTAAAAATAAAGTAAAACTTTATTCTTAAAAAATTATATATATAGATGCAAATTTAAAGGAGAATTGTCTACATTTATATAGATTTTAGTAAATTACTACATTAAAATAGATAGTTAATTAGTGTAGATTTGAATAGATCATTGTGTAACATATACCGATAACTTCACATGGAAATGTAAGGAGTTAAAAAAAAATTATATAAGTTACTCACAGGTAACTATCCATTCACTATTAAATATTCCTTACTCTTTATTACATAGAATGTTTACCAGTTCATAGTGTAATTTTAGAATAAGAATAATAAGCTCCTTAACCATTAACAACCTCCATTACTATACATTAACATAATATTGTATGATGTAACCTTCCACTCATTTCATTATTCATGTAGTCATCACTTACTTGGAATTATGAACATCATAACAGGAAAGGAATCAACATCATCATCTTGAAACAATAATCAATCACATCATTTGAACACCAATATACCCTGGAAACCCCGTAGGGTGAAAACCAGCAACGTTTAATTTTATTATTAAACACTCGTGAGGGTGATCAACCCTCACTCAATGGCTTATAAGGGAGACCATCCCTTAACCATCGTTTATAAATCTTACAAGGAAATATACAAATATATAGCTTAAAGCCATTACAATAAATATGATAGCATTTACCCTATGGTCTTCATATCTTCATATCTTGGTGACATGGATGCCCTACAATGGACCACCGTACATTGGATCATCCTGCAGCTCGTACTCATCTGTATGAACCATGAATCATTTTCCTGCCACCAGGATAAGCATAATATTCCTTTGTACATGTCACCATCATTCCCTACTATGATGCCTTCAACATTCAATGATGTCAAGATTCATAAAGTATAATAAGTCATTTCATATATCTATACTATAGTAGCTTCTTCATCTACTCATGTATATTCATGACATGAAAGTAAAATACCTTGACATTCTCTCTTTAACAACACATACTGCATATGTCCTAGTTATAAGTAATCACATTAACTAATGTTTCTCTCGCATAAGCACACATTCCTACAAGGCAATAGCTACATCTTCCCAGCATATATTTAGAATAAAACTGATACATTAGTTATGATATTCGTGCATGCGATTTACATAAATTTAATCAAAATAGCTACCATTAAGCTATTACTTTTAGTGCATGGAATGCAAGCTAACATAACAAATGTTTCTCTCATGCATGCAAATGCATATAGATTCCAAAAGAGTCTCCAACGAAGCACATAGCTTCCTTCACGAGTTTTCCCAAAGGAAATCTCAACGCTAGTGAGCATGTAAACATATGTTTTCTTTTCTATAAAACTATGCAATTAAGAATACAAATACATGTCTTATTTTTCAAAGATTATACTTAACAATCATTTCCAATGTAATTTAACACAACATGCTATCTTTCCCACATACAAATATGTATATTCTTTCCAATGAAAGTTAATACATATATTGCATGCCTATGCATGATCTTCTTCCAAAAGGAATTAACATCATAATCATGATAATATAAAAGTAATCACACAATTTGTTCCTCTAAAGAAATATAACTGAATAGTACCTTTATCCGTGGATTTATAACCAATCTTTACTAACACCATGGTAATCTATTCATGGATTTATGAAATAACTAATATTTACAAACCCCCTGGTAATCTACCCATGGATTTATGAAATAATTAATCTCTACCAATACCATGGTAAACTACCCATGGATTTATTAATTCATTAATCTCTACCAATATCATGGTATATCTCCAATAACATTATCCTTCTAAAAGATTGACATAATACTAATATTTTCAAGAAGTTATTATTTTCAAGAAATCTATAACTTATATTCTGTTTTCCAGTAATTACTAAACATGTTCCTTCGAAGGAATCAAGAAAATAGATATTATTATTCTCTTCACGAAAAGCTAAATAACATGCAAGCATGTTATTTTCAAGGAAATAAATTTAAATAGAAATTTAGATACTATTTGCATGCTTATAGTCAAATACCACAATAACTAGAATTAAATCATGTCTTATGCAAAGACACATTTTAGCTTTTTCAAGAAGTAGAATGGTTAATTTCTCATTGACCTACATTTTTCCAAAGTTAATCGAAGCAAGTTTCACTTCCTTTATCATTTAGTAAAGTTCACTATTTCAAGTTAAAGTATATATAAAAAGACATGGTTGCATACCTTAATCTTTCGGATATGCAGTTCTAAAAGTACCTTAAGAAAAGTAATCACTGCATACATTAACCTTTCCCAAAGTCACCACGGTAACTCTGCGCTCAAACTATAACCTTTCCCAAAGTCACCACGATAAATCTGTGCTCAGAATATCATTCTGTAGCTTGCTTATCAACATCAGATTGCCTAAATAATGTTCTGAGCAGAAGGAAGGAAAATGCAAAGTGGCGAAGAGAGAGTGGGCATGAAGATGTGTGTCATAGGTGCAGGAGGATATATCAGATCATGGCTCATCAAGGAGCTTCTCCAAAGAGGCTACACTGTCAACGCCACCAGAATAAAATCCAAGTATGTTCACGCGCATGACAATGCACGAGCTGGGCCTCTGCCATCCCATGTAACTGCCCTCCTCTGCTTACCTCAAGAGATCTCCCATAAATAAGAAATATTCATTCAAGAATCAATTTTAAATCAAACTGATTCTTTATAAAACAGTAAAAGACAGTAACGTAATTATTAGTTATGTGGTTATTTTAGGGATGTTACATACTCCCCCCCTTAAGATAACACCGTCCTCGGTGTGCTTCTCTTGCTAAAACTTAAACTTATACTCATGATATAATAATATAAACAACCCAAAGGAGTCCTACCCTTTCACAATGAAACACTTTATTTTCCTTAAATGCCATTAATTGAAACAATAATGTTTTTATCCATTTTCATAAGCATGTATAGCGCAAAGAAAATTTCATTTCCATTTCTAACTGCTTATCCCTTATTCAATTCATAAAAATATAGAAAAATATATATACGAACTTACCATTATTTACCAATTACTATTGGATGTAATGATGGCTTTTACGCAAGCTCTTTGAGATGGTTGAACACCCATCAACACTTCCTGGAAAGAGCCTATAATGTACGACTAACAATTCAATCACATTAGTCACATAGTTTCAATCAAATGAAAATACTTGCAACTATCAAACGTTCTTGCAATATAAAGAGATGTTTTAATCAAAGTACTTCCACAAGTACTCAGAGAGAACCAACCCTTCCCATCAATGCATCACGTGCACATTGTCTTAGCTCCTTCTAAAGACATCCACACAGTACTCAAAGAGCACCTAGCTCTCTAATCATACCAATGGTAAATCCATGCACCATAAGCATATCCTAGCATATGCTAAGACATTCAAACAAATTAGTAATAATATAAATGAACTTATACATTCAGTAATTCATTTTCCGAACGCTAAGCTCCTTTTCTCTTAATATCTACATAGGATATTTACACAATCTTATAAAACTTCATTTTAATACAACACATAACTTTTTACTTAACTTGTTCCACTATGACAACCACAATAGTAAACAAAATGTTTCTCCTAATCCATAGGATCGAGTCATTTTTCACATCCAGACAGTCAATCTTTCCACACTAAAAAGTCTTTATACTTATCTAGAAATTTAGTCTTTCAAGGTTTGGTCCTCCCAACCATCAAGGGAGGCTATTACATCCTCCACTTGCCCCTAGCTCCAGAATCTGGACGGTGCCATGAGTTAACAGTGGAAATAATTCTCTTTCTGTTATGACCTCTCGATGGCCAATCCAATCAAACTCAGAAATCCTGGTTTTACAAGGGTTGTTGTGATTTATTTTCAACTAATCCCAACTAGCTCTAGAAAATACTGCCCTTTACCACTTTGCACAAAACCCCTACTCCTCCTCTAGGATTCAGCTTTATCCTCAGAGGAGTAGGTAATTGTCTTTCCAATTGTCCCCAACCACCTCCTATTCTTGGAAACATTTTTACCATCAGCTTAAAAAGATTTTATTTTCATTAATTAATTTCAGCAAATTAAATAATTTTCTTTATCAACAGTGATGATTTAAGTTTTTCTTGCCCGAAAAAAGAAAATTAAACAAATTGTCTTTAACTAGTTAACTTTAATGAAGTTGTCACAACTCCCCCCTGGAAGTAAAATACATGTGTTGTACATTATTATTTCCGAAATAACAAAAGCATGTACATTAAAACATGACACTTTAACATTTACTGTTGCAATTCACATTGCAATGTTTGTGATGTTTTATTTTCACAGATTTTCTGTTTCCACTAAGCTACCCATGCTTACCATGTAAATATGAATTTCCCAAGCACATATTATCTTACGAAATCATTTTAAGTTCCTGCATAAAATGTTGTCATGCATATAATTTCGTCATGCATAAAATTATATACAAATATTCATTAATGCGTATGTATCAATAACGATTAGGGTATGAGTGCAAACATTCCCAATTCCCATAATGTTCTGTTCCAACAGACTGACACACAAAGTAATTATCATAATCACTTGTTCACAACTTTCAATTAGCTTTAGTCAAAATCGATTCATGCATATAACTTTCATTAGTTATTCATTCATAACTAATAAATGCTATTAATAATTTTAATGCATCCATGACACGTGTCACTCTAAAAATAGTCATTCCATGCCACTAATAATCTTAATGCATTCATGACAACTCATGCAAACACTAGTCAGTCAACTAGTCATCATAGTTATGTCTCACAACTTGACCCATTAAGAGGCTTCATTCAATTTAATTTAATTTTAACACTCTATCATCTTATATAAGGACTTTCCTCGTATTTTTCATTCATGCATTAGTTTCACACACCATCACTATACACATTCATCTTTTTAAAGTAGTGCATGGTAACTTTAGAAATTTTATTGCATGCAAAAACAAGGCTTCATTCAATTTAATTTAATTTTAACACTCTATCATCTTATATAAGGGCTTTCCTCATATTTTTCATTCATGCATTAGTTTCACACACCATCACTATACACATTCGTCTTTTTAAAGTAGTGCATGGTAACTTTAGAAATTTTATTGCATGCAAAAACAACTACTTTTCAAACTCAAATGAAAGGTAACTATTTTTCTTTCATGCTTTGTATACTTTCTTTCCTAAAGAAATAAAGCATAATACACATATTAATCTCATATGCATATTCTTATGCAGAAAAAAATATATTATAATAGTATGTACTTTTTTTAAGAAATCTCTTAAATAGAAGCTAATATCATGCAATGCCATGTATATAACAATTGATTTTTAAAGGAAATCAACATGCATATGCATAGACTTCTCAAAATAAAATAAAATAAAATACTTATCTTTATTTCATTTGAAGAACTTCTCTCCCTACTACAATATTCATCCCCATCAGGAAATTCACATTTCTCCTCTACAACAATGTTTTATTTTAGCAGCATGGACAAGATTTTATATCATGATTAGATAAAGCCTTAATAAATAAATAATCAATCTTTGAGTGATCCTTTAACACCTATGCATGTGCATATATGAGATGTGAATACAATGTCACAACATGCTTTCTTCTAACATCTTTACATTAGTGTGAGTAAGTAATTATCAATTCATGTCAAATAACTCCCACATTATTATGACATTTTTCACACACGCACACATTCGTACAAGACAAATCACTATATCTGTTCATAAATTCCTTTAATGTAAAATGACACAATGTGCATTCGCTTTAATTAAACTTTTACAAAAGACCCACCACTTTAGCTTGTGCATTTGGAGCATGCAAATATAGTAAATTTAACACATTGGATGTTGTTCCTATGCATACAATGCATAAATATTCTAATCTTAATTTCCCAACAGAGTACTTAACATAATCGAGTAGGCAAACTCATGATTCCTCTTCGAGGACATATAACATAATAGGCATGCAAAACATGGTTTTCTTTTCCATAAAACTAATGGAATAAAACATAAGAATACATGCCTTATTCTCGAAATATTATACCCACATTAGCCATGTATATATTTCAAGGAAACCAAAACATTACTTTAGTTTTTGTACATGTAATTCATCTTCTTTGCTAGAGAATCTTTTCTAAAGTATGATAACAAAACATGTTATCATTTTCCACATATAAACTTATGTTCTTTCTGATGAAATCTAATACAACTATTGAATTCCTATGCATGAACTTACTCTAAATGAAACTAACATAATAGTTATGATAGCATAAAGTACTCACATACTCAATAGATATTCTATCCATGCAAATAACCTTGTTCCTCTATGATTTTACATGCAATTTGCTCATGCTTTTCTTCCAAGAATTTACCATAGATAGCCTCTTTTATGCATAAAAACTACGCAACACTAACAAGGTTAACTTGACCTTTAATATACCTAAATCAAGAAGTTGACATAATCTATCTGGCAATGTAGTATATTCAAGAGGTTATTCTCTTTAGCCTATATTTATTTTCAAGAAAAGAACTTGGATTCCTTATCATTTAACACACAGGTACGAAATCCCTTTTAAAAGAAAACAAGCTTCCTATATTTTCTTGAATAAGATATATATAAAGGCAAGCAAGTTTACTTATTTATGTTTTACTACTGCTCACACCTTTCAAGATACATACTAGTAATCTTTGCAAGAACTCACATGGGTTCTTCTCAGCAAAACTAGCATAGTAGTTTGGTCTTTTACCATGGTATATCTCTAGGAATAATATATTTCTAAAAACATTAACATAATAGAAATCTTTTCAAGAACTTACATTGTAAGTTTGTCTTTACGTACATGGAAAAGATATATTCTTTTTAAAGAAACTCTAACTTCATTGCTATTTACTTTTTATGCATTCTATTTTCCATAAATGCAATAACTATTGTTTCAAGAAAGGAAATATAATAATACTTATCTCTTGAAACTCATTGTTCAACCTGGATTAGAGATGCGATGCCTTCCTTCACAGACGTATGTTTCATCTCCGATCTCTTTACAATCAACTTATTTTATATGACAACGCAGGTGAGTCTCAATTTATTTTCTCTTAACAAATCCCAAAGGCGCTAGTGTTGCAACCTTTAGCTCTGATACCACTTGTAACATACACCGATAACTTCACATGGAAATGTAAGGAGTTAAAATTTTTTTTATACAAGTTACTCACGGGTAACTATCCATTCACTATTAAATATTCCTTATTCTTCATTACATAGAATGTTTACTAGTTCATAGTGTAATTTTAGAATAAGAATAATAATCTCCTTAACCATTAACAACCTCCATTACTATACATTAACATAATAATGTATGTTGTAACTTTCCACTCATTTCATTATTCATGTAGTCATCACCTACTTGGCATTATGAACATCATAACAGGAAAGGAATCAACATCATCATCTTGACACAATAATCAATCACATCATTTGAACACCAATATACCCTGGAAACCCCATAGGGTGAAAACCAACAACGTTTAATTTTATTATTTAATGCTCGTGAGGGTGATCAGCCCTCACTCAATGGCTTATAATGGAGACCATCCCTTAACCATCGTTTATAAATCTTACAAGGAAATATACAAATATATAGTTTAAAGCCATTACAATAAATATGATAACATTTACCCTCTGGTCTTCATATCTTCATATCTTGGTGGCATGGATGCCCTACAATGGACCATCGTACATTGGATCATCCTGCAGCTCGTACTCATCTATATGAACCATTAATCATTTACCTGCCACCAGGATAAGCATAATATTCCTTTGTACATGTCACCATCATTCCCTGCTATGATGCCTTCAACATACAATGATGTCAAGATTCATAAAGTATAATAAATCATTTCATATATCTATACTATAGTAGCTTCTTCATCTACTCATGTATATTCATGACATGAAAGTAAAATACCTTGACATTCTCTCTTTAACAACACATATTGCATATGTCCTAGTTATAAGTAATCACATTAACTAATGTTTCTCTCGCATAAGCACACATTCCTACGAGGAAATACCTACATCTTCCCAGCATATATTTAGAATAAAATTGATACATTAGTTATGATATTCGTTCATGCGATTTACATAAATTTAATCAAAATAGCTACCCTTAAGCTATTACTTTTAGTGCATGGGATGCAAGCTAACATAACAAATGTTGCTCCCATGCATGCAAATGCATATAGATTCCAAAAGAGTCTCCAACGAAGCACATAGCTTCCTTCACGAGTTTTCCCAAAGGAAATCTCAACGCTGGTGAGCATGTAAACATATGTTTTCTTTTTTGTAAAACTATGCAATTAAGAATACAAATACATGTCTTCTTTTTCAAAGATTATACTTAACAATCATTTCCAATGTAATTTAACACAACATGCTATCTTTTCCACATACAAATATGTATATTCTTTCCAATGAAAGTTAATACATATATTGCATGCCTATGCATGATCTTCTTCCAAAAGGAATTAACATCATAATCATGATAATATAAAATTAATCACACAATTTGTTCCTCTAAAGAAATATAACTGAATAGTTCCTTTATCCGTGGATTTATAACCAATCTTTACTAACACCATGGTAATCTATTCATGGATTTATGAAATAACTAATATTTACAAACCTCTTGGTAATCTACCCATGGATTTATGAAATAATTAATCTCTACCAATATCATGGTATATCTCCAATAACATTATCCTTCTAAAAGATTGACATAATACTAATCTTTTCAAGAAGTTATTATTTTCAAGAAATCTATAACTTATATTCCTTTTTCCGGTAATTACTAAACATGTTCCTTCCAAGGAATCAAGAAAATATATATTATTATTCTCTTCACGAAAAGCTAAATAACATGCAAGCATGTTATTTTCAAGGAAATGAATTGAAATAGCAAGTTAGATACTATTTGCATGCTTATAGTCAAATACCACAATAACTAGAATTAAATCATGTCTTATGCAAAGACACATTTTAGCTTTTTCAAGAAGTAGAATGGTTAATTTCTCATTGACCTACATTTTTCCAAAGTTAATCGAAGCAAGTTTCACTTCCTTTATCATTTAGTAAAGTTCACTATTTCAAGTTAAAGTATATATAAAAATACATGGTTGCATACCTTAATCTTTCGGATATGCAGTTCTAAAAGTACCTTAAGAAAAGTAATCACTGCATACATTAACCTTTCCCAACGTCACCACGATAACTCTGCACTCAAACTATAACCTTTCCCAAAGTCACCACGGTAACTCTGCACTCAGAATATCATTCTGTAGCTTGCTTATCAACATCAGATTGCCTAAATAACGTTCTGAGCAGAAGGAAGGAAAATTCAAAGTGACGAAGAGAGAGTGGGCATGAAGATGTGTGTCACAGGTGCAGGAGGATATATCAGATCATGGCTTGTCAAGGAGCTTCTCCAAAGAGGCTACACTGTCAACACCACCAGAAGAAAATCCAAGTATTTTCACGCGCATTACAATGCACAATTTGGGCCTTTGTCGTCCCATGTAGCCACCCTCCTCTCCTTACCTCAAGAGATCTCCCATAAATAGGAAATATTCATTCAAGAATCAGTTTTAAATCAAACCGATTCTTTATAAAACAGTTAAAAGACAGTAACGTAATTATTAGTTACGTGGTTATTTTAGGGATGTTACACATTACATTAAAATAGAGTAAATCACTAGGTTAACAACTACCAGCATTCATATATGAAATAGCAATTGCACCATATGTTGCAAAAGAATCGTTGTAAAGCAGTAACATATGAAATAGCAGTATAGAGGAAAAAATATGTGATATGTATAGTAGTATAGTGGAAAAAATATAATAGCAGTATAGAGGAAAAAAAAAATGTGATATGTATAGCAGTATAGAGGAAAAATTATGTGATATGTTATCTGATTTAACTGAATATTTAACTTATAAATGTTAATTATTTTTTCAAAAGAAATTATAGGTTGGAGAATTGTTTGGATAAAAAAATCGGTTTTGAAGTAATTCAAGCAATAATTCCTTGGGTTAAGATAGGGAACATAATTACCGTCATTTTTCAAATACCTCCACCATCGGCCATTTATATGGTTCCCAGGATTCCGGCCATTCATCTGGTCTATTGCCCAGGATTCCGGCCACTCATCTGGTCTATTTCCCATTTTCTGTTGATGTTTTAGAAGTTCATTATTTTTAAAACTGTTTTATTATTTAATAAAGCAATATTTAATAAAAAAAATATGATGCACCTAATAGATGGAATGAATCTAAATTAATTTCAAATTTCTAAATATTTTTAGATGGAATGAATCTAAATTAATTGCAAATTTCTAAATATTTTAGAAAATTGATTTATAATGTTTAAATAACTAGAATGAATCTAAATTAATTTCAAATCTCTCAATATTTTAAAAAGTTGATTTATAATGTTTAAATAATTGAATTTATAAAATTTCAATTATATTTTAAAATCTATTTAAATATTCTGAAAATCTAATAAAAGAAAAATCATACAGGTAACATTCCAAAATCATCTGCAATTGAGTAATTGCACCAGATGTTGCAAAGGAAATGCCATAAGGAAGTAGTGTAGGAAAAAGTAGCATTAAATTGTTACTCTTCCATGATGACAATGAATGAGCCAATTTTGGATCTTCATTAAAGAGGGGGGTCTCGCGAATTGCATCATTGATATGACAAAAGTGTCCATCCTATCACATTCTCTCTTTTTGGTAATTTGTTGTAGTTGTTGTAGCGATAGAAAATATCTCTATCCTTAGAAATTATTGACAAGAAGACTGTGATTTGGCCTTTTGTTGAAACATCCATATGTATTTTGACTCAAAACACTTGTGTTTGAAGTATTTGAATGATTCAAAACACTATTTGTGTATACCAACTTTACTTGAGATTCAATTGCTTGCAATTGATATAACTCTCTTGGGTTCCATTCAAATGATCCAATTACATTGTTCCCCAATTTAAACTCTAGCAAGCATTTGTATGTGATGTGGACTTTAAAACTTTTTCAACCTCTACATTTTTTGGAAAATATTTATTTTCCTTTAAATTTTTCAATACTTGATGAAATTAAATTTAAATTTAAATTTTATAATAAAACTAAAGTTATAATTAAATTTGGAATTTGAAATTTGAAATTAAAATAAAAATAAATCAATTATATATATTGTATTTAGCTAAAACTTTATTATAAAAATAATTAAAATTCCAAATTGAATAGAACAAAATTGAAATGATAAAATTGAAACTATTCAAATTTAAATTGATGTTAATGCATATAGATGACACATAAAACAAAAAGCAACATTGATATAAAAATTACAAAAGCTCTTCTGTGGTGTGAATTCATGTCTCTTGGTCTTTGCATTTACTATTATATCTACAATTTTTAATTATCATTAGAATATTGAATTGTTTTAAAATATTGCTAATGAAATATATGAATTGGGGTAAAAGTGATTTTAACAACATATAACATTGGTAAATTAACAACATAAATGTACCATTCAATTTATTACCAAACCAGTAAACAATCACCTAAAAATCAAAGACAATATTTATAGTGAGAAGGAAGTCTAGTAATAGGAGAGAAACCCACTATTAAAAAAGAAAAATACTAATATTTAAATCAAATCAAGCTAGAAGATCTAGATGTAAGTCGATTAATAGGAGGGAAACCCACTATTAAAAAAGAACAATACTAAACTTTAAATCAAATCAAGCTAGAAGATCTAGATGTATAATTTTCACTACTCAACTCTAAGTGATTATATCATCAATATTTATACTGAGAAGGAAGTCAAGTAATAGGAGGGAAACCCACTATTAAAAAATAACAATACTAGTCTTTAAATCAAATCAAGCTAGAAGATATAGATGCATAATATTCACTACTCTTGACTCTAAGTGATGATATCATCAATCAATGTGTAATTACAATTCATATGACTATGTCTCTTTATAGTCCAAATTCATTCCACAATGTTAATTGGTAAAATCAAAATTGATTGATTATACATTATATGCATGATTACAAAATAGATATGATCATCTGTTTGAAAATTTTAATACCATGAATAATAAAATGAATAAATGAAATTCACATATTAAACTCACATTAAAGTATGAAACACATTATTAGCTATTTAAATAAAAATACATAGTCAATTTATTTACTTGGTGAGTAGATATTATTAATGATTAGTCTCAAACTTTACTTGTTAATCAAATTATCCACTAGGTGAGTAGATTAGATAAACCTAAGTTAGGAGTAAAAATTTCTATGCACGTGTGCAAACTGAGGGCATAATTGAGTGTGTAGCTATCTCTTGTTTGATTCATATTTATAATGAAATTCAGAAAGCTATACATCAATCACTATATATAGTAAATTATTTTCACTTTCCAAAATATCAAACATCTCAGATTACTAATGAATAAAATATTTATGCTATAGACTTATAAATTATGAGAACAATTATTAGATTATTTATATATTAATATATATAGTGTAGATTGAACGTTATCTACTCACCATTAGAAACTTCATTTATTTCTCTTACTTATTTTCTATGAAATTTACTACACTAAAAAAAAATTCCCTCAAAAATCCACACATTCAAGATACACTTTAAGTGCTGATTATTAGAATTTATATGTTTTTATTGTTTTTCATTAGATAATTTTAAATAAAATTATAAATATATAAATCCACTTTTTTTTAATTTTAACTAATTATGTAATTGAATTTATAATATTAGAAAATGTTAAATTTTACTATACTAAAAAAAAATTTCCCTAACCCACGGGGTGGCGGCTTGTTGGTGATTGAGTATTCTATTAAGGCACTCGTTTGTAAAGGTCACCGGTTCAAACCCCGTGGGTGCCCATCAGGCGTAAGCCTGTGAAACTTGCGTTGTATTGTCAGCGGGGGATGATGCCAGCCAGAATGGTTTTCATTGGCAGCAGCGCGATGTGATCTTGTGTGGCAGATTTGATTGTATGGTTCTAGTTACCGGTTTCCCTCCTGATTTTAAAAAAAAAAAAAAATTCCCTGAAAAATCCACACATTCAAGATACACTTTAAGTGCTAATTATTAGAATTTATATGTTTTTATTATTTTTTATTAGATAATTTAAAATAAATTTCTAAATACATAAATCCACTTATGTTTTAATTTTAACTAATTATGTAATTATAGTGAATATATAAATCCAATTATATTTTAATTTTAACTAATTATGTAATTGTATTTATAATATTAGAAAATGTTAGATTTTACTACATTAAAAAAAATTCCCAAAAAAATCTACACATTCAAGATACACTTTAAATACTAATTATTAGAATTTATCTATTTTTATTGTTTTTTATTAAATAATTTTAAATAAATTTCTAAATATATAAATTCACTGGTATTTTAATTTTAACTAATTATGTAATTAAATTTATAATTTCAGAAAATGTTGGACTTTACTACACTAAAAAAAGTCTCTCAAGAAATCACAAATTTAATAACTAAACTACCAATCAATTGACAGATTGAACTTCACATACCTATATAATTTTATATTTAATATAAACTTATCTAATTGTTAACTCACACTTTTATAATAGTTAAATTATAGAAATTTATATGAAGACAAGGATCCGTCTTGCACGACCTAGTGAGCTTCATCATCATAAAGAAATGAAAAGTTACAAAGAGGATGAGAGAAATCAAATGTGAAACTATCGAGAAGAAGACAACATCCTCTTTTATAGCCTTTGATGTTTTAAATTTAAAAATTTATAACTAAACCTTGTTGTGGATGTTTTCCTAACGAACTTCACGCTGATTTTTTTCCCAACTACTTCATGTTTCACTAACTAAAGCAGAGTGGAAGGTGATATTACAGAAGGAATCTCTGCTTAGGTCGTTTTCATCGAGTACAACAAGCCTGGATTAAAATAATTTGCAGCCTACTGCGCTGTTAGAGATCTCGTCGGTCCTGTTGGCTTTCCGCTTGGCTGCCTCGACTGCAACTGCAGTGCTTACTTCCACAGGCTTATCATCTCCTCTCATGGAAGCCGCCTCCAATGCCTGTCAACGAAAGAATAAAAATTCAATAAAGATATATTGCTAAAATTAAAATTTTCTAAGCACACTCTAGCACCTGACAAGGCCACGCCGCCCGCCGACTCGAGCTCATGGAAAGACTTGGTCTCTTAGATATTCGAAAGAGACCTCGCATTCGGACCTGTAGCGGTGGATGAGCCCGACGGATTTAACATTATCGGGAACTTCCAACAGCAGGAAACGCAGGTTTCTTTTGACCTTGCAGCCAGGAGACTTGGCTTTGCCTGCTTCGCTACTGCCATGGCCGTCGAAGACTAGATAGAACACCATCGGCTTTCATTGTCAATGCAGATCTGTGCGGCCTGTGTCAAATTTTCATCCGGTCTATTTTCCATTTTAGAAGTTCATTATTTTTAAAATTGTTTTTTATATAACCGATTAATAATAACTGTATTTAATCTAAAGGTAGAGAATGTTTCAATCTTCTAACATTAAAATCAATGATACATAATGATACACAGCGTAATTAGTAGGATTTTCTCAACATGATATTCTCTATAGCTCTTGTGAACAACAAGAATCACAAGGTCACTAAAAGATAGTAGTAAAAAGCTTTGAGTGTAAGGTTCTTTCACCCTCAACATAAAATATCCCACTCCTCTATTTTAATTATTAAAATAAATCACAGCTCTAAAATTAACCTCTTTTTAATTTATTTAAAAAAA
This sequence comes from Pinus albicaulis, assembly GCA_034641835.2. NCBI lineage: Eukaryota > Viridiplantae > Streptophyta > Pinopsida > Pinales > Pinaceae > Pinus > Pinus albicaulis. Next base: position 1,090,322,740 of record CM076582.1, read on the forward strand.
TTAAATAATTCTCTTGAATAGATTCGAATAATTATATACTTACAACCTTACACATTAAATTTTTTTAAAGTTTAGATGAAATTATACATTATTTATTTTGTTTGAGATTAAAGTAATATAATCACAATGTTAGAATGTCTATATATAATGTAAATTGTTTTTTTATTATTATCAATATCAAAACATTTAATTTACAATAAAAAATTAATAATTATCTATAAATAGACTTGTAATATAAGATAGCTATAGTTCAATGAAATGAAAAAATTAACATCATATACAATTATTTGAATAATTCTATAATTAAATATTCTAAAAACAAGATTATTTCTCCCTATCCCTTATTACATTTATATGTGGATGTTTGATTACAAATAATATATTGCTACCACACAGTGAATGCAATGAAATAAATGAGATAGTCCAAAACTTTCCCATAGGGTGGACTTTTTCCTTACTACATACAAACACCCCTTCTTGTCATAATAGATTATCTTCGCACTGTTCGTATGAAGGTGATTTAATTTGCTTAGTTGTTTTTGTTCAAGCACCGATTGAAGTGTGTTACTCGTGCATCCACTTTGACTTTCATGCTCTCCCTATAACCTAGGGATAAATTGTCTTGCATATTAGCAATCATTCACCTTCAAAATTATTAAATTGGATATAAAAAAATACATATGAAAATTTTAATATGTCGAGTTATATATATCAAGTTAAATCACTGTATATTATTTTAATTAATAAAATTTAGACACTTAACAAATTATTAGAAACACATTCAACAAAATGGAAAATTGTTCCTTATTTTCATAATATCGATCAATCTATGCATTGACGTTTTTTCAGAAGCATTTATCAGGATATGAAGATGAATAGAAAGAAATTGTTGGTGAACTTAATTAGCACAAAATTACATGAATGATCAGTACTTTGTTTATTAATCTTTGTGGAAAGTCAAGATTATAGTCATTGATTTTGTATTATTTAATTTGTTTTTGAGAAAGTATTTATCAAGATATGAAGATGAATATGAATAGAAGAAAATTGTTGGTGAACATAATTAGCACAAAATCATGTGAATGATCAGTACTTTGTTTATTAATCTTTGTGGAAAGTCAAGATTATAGTCATTGATTTTGTATTTTCTTTTTTCTTTTTTTGGTTATAAGCAATTTTGAAAATGCATCTGAGCATTATAACAAAGTCATAAGTCATGCTATATGCTCAGACTCGGAGTCAGACTCCCCTCATGCTAAGGGTATTTCTAAAAGATTCAATGTAGATATATTATGTGAGGTTAAATTTTTAAGTCAAGTATATAGTGGATATAATAATGAATCTTCTCTCAGTCAATTCAAAAATTTTGTTATTCAATGAAATTTCATTCAGAGTACGAAACAGAAAGGGATTGAGGGACAAATCAAAGTTCTTTCCAGAAAATATATTTTATTCAATGGCATAACTTACCAACAAAATGCAGAAGGTCTTCACATAACTTTCATCTAGAATAAATCAAACCTAATGGTCTACTTAGTATATCACCATATTATCCATTCCTAGTCTCCAACATAGAAATAGAAAATATGGCACAAAGAAAAAACTAAATAAAAAAACTCCCCATGCATTCGAGCTGAATCTCACAAAATTCATCTGCACATGGGCAGCATGGGAGTCAAGCCTCCATTTTTATCGCTGAAATAATAATGTTAGCCTTCACATGAAGTATTTTAATTACACTGTAGTTAATTGCAAATTTACTGCTTCGGCGCTTGGTGGCCATCCTACCCACTATTTATTTAGTTCTCTAATTATTCATAAGTGGATAGTGAAATCTTTGACTGCTTCGGCACTTGGTAGCAGTCCTACCCACTGTTTATTTAGTTCTCTAATTATTCATAAGTGGATAGTGAAATCTTTGGCTTAAAAGGAAGGAACGAATGATAGTATCAATGTTCAAAAAAACTTTACAGCAAGCTATAAGAACCTTGGGGAAATATAAACCACGGAGAATCGTAAAACACCAACATTTTTATTCTTCTTGACATTAAAATTCAATATCATTCCTAATGCAAAGAAAGAAATATTTTTAATAATTTCCGCATTGTTAAATAGTATAGTTTTTTATTATGGATTGTTTAATGCAACATGATTCGAACCTAAGACTCGATTCTGGTTAGGGTCTCTATTGAGCCGAGTTCACCAATTGGTTCTTAATTGAAACATTGACTTCCAATTCTGTAACCTTGAGTAGTGAAATGCTAATGGGATCAACCTAATGCCTAGTAAACAACATGGTTGTGGTTGCATGTGCTATGACTAGGGTCGTAGCATCTGCCTCATGAAGGGATTTGTATATGTCATTTTTGTGTAAGTTTTCTATGGATTTGCCTCAAATCAAGGGGGAATGTCTGCAGAAATTATTTTGAAAGCAAAGAGTACAATAGAAGAAGAATACTGGGCCAACACAGCCACACACTTCTTCTGTGGGATCTTGTTGCCTTGTAGGAGCAATATCCAATAATATGTTATATCTTGCAAATCTTAAAAGCATTTCACCTAGATTATGCACATGTCGTTGTCCCTAGACAAGGTGTATGGGTTTCAAGGGAATTATACAAGTATCAAATTCAATAGGTTTTATATATATATATATATATATATATATATATGTGTGTATGTATGTATGTATGTATGTATGTATGTATGTATGTATGTATGTATGTATGAAAAAACTAGAGTACAATATGGACCCTTTGTTTGCTCAGTTTTCATGGCTATTCCCAATCCACAGGCCAATATTGACATCATAACCAAAGCAAAACATGTGGCCTGCTCATGAAAACAAAGGTCACTGTTATTTTCAATTGAATTTTGTCAAAAATATAAAATGTAGAGGACCATATATATTATGAGTTCAAATCGCATCTTATATATTATGATTCAAATCCCATATTATAACTGTTTGTAAACCATTTTGCATCTTTGTTTGGAATTCATAAACAAAAAACCAAAAAATAAAAAAAATAATAATCATAACATAACTTCAATACCTTTGAGGGTGGAGCAAGCCAACAATGGGTCAAGTCCATACAATTACATATAGGGCTAGACGCAGCCTTTGATGGGTATACTAGAACTTGTTTTGGAATTTTAACATGGAAAATAAAGCACCCATAGTTGCCAGAATGATTGCTAAGGTCTCATTGATTGCAGATTAAGTAGTAAAACATGAGAAGGATATAAAATCAATGTTCATGAATAATTAGAAGGAGAAGGATGTTGCAAATTTTAACCTGTAGAACGACATGGAGATAGAGTAGAAGCTCTAATCTTCTCGAGGAGCCTTTCTTTCTTGTAGCTTTGGACATTCAGATCTGAGAAATTCGATGGATGCCCACACGAGGACGCTGTGCACCTTCTTGGATGTAAACAATGATTTCTGTAAACTGACTGTGTGTTTTTGTTTTTGGCTCACTCTATTTTGATTTCAGATTTGGAATATGTTTATGTAGAAGAAGGATTCCTTTTTTGTCTGTCTGAATCCACGAGCCGATGGGCTTTTTTTTTCTAAGTTTCTTCTTGGACGTATGCTTAAGAACCTATTGTCTTATCTAGTTTATTTTAGACTTGTTTAGAGTCACATGATATATGCTAGAGGTACACTACTTGGATGGGATATGCAAGTTTTTTTGTTTATAGAAAGATACATTGTAACATTTTCTTATGGAATTTTCTTTGGTATATTAATATAAACCATATTGTTTTTTCATCTGAAAAAAAAAAAAAAAAAAAAAAGCAATGATTTTTGTAGAAATATTTGAAGTGTTAGTGTTTCAAAGGAAATGATCAAATCTAATTAGTCACAAAGAAATCATGATCCAGATTTATGCAGGAACACAACAGAATACACATATAACCATAAACATAGAGATGCATCAGAAATAATGCTTCATTTTATTAAGAAGAAATGACTGAAATTTGCTTACAGACAGAATGGAAATAAACTAGCTAAGGCGTTGGTAGCTTATCTTTAAGAAGAGATGTGGTGGCTACAAGCCTACAAATTATGCTACAATGAGGCTCAAGGGCCTATTTATTATTTAGAAACAATGGAAAACCCTAAACACCCAAAACCCTAACCCTAGGAGATGAAGCGCCAAAACTATGGGCCCTGTTTGGGTAAATTGGTGTTTCAACTTCCCGGGGACGTAACTTTGACATATGATATTCGTTTGACGTGCACCATACCTCGTCAGAAATATCAATCCAAGGACTACAATTTTTTATGTGAGAAACATTGATTAATGAACCCATGTTGCTCCTAGTTTTGCCAAAAAACATCATTTAGGACCTCAAAATGGCTTCGGAAGTTCAAGACCCAAAAAACAGCTAAAAATAGCAATTTGTGCCGAAACTGAAAAACTAAAAGAGACAATGGTGGGGCTCCAAGAGGAATAGGCGAGTGGCCACCAATATCCACTTGGATCATTTCTCCCCCCTTAGGAAGCAATGGTCCCCAGTGCTTTGAGTTCCTCCATGAGATGAGGAAACTTCTACTGAACTTGGTCGTTGGTGAACCACTTGTCTTTGTGTAGGAGTTAGTCAGCTTTGACAACCCAATACAGTTGGATCTTCTGTTGGCGAGTGTTCTTGATTTGCATGTCCATGATACAATATGTGGTGGCCTGTTCCATGCAGTCTAGGTTTAACTCTAATGGTGTAAGTTGTTTTGCAATGTCAAAGGTGTCTAATAGAGGTGGGAAGTAGGGATGAAGGCGATCCACATTAAATACTGGGTGCAGACCAAGGAATCGTGGAATACTAACCTTGAAGGAATTGTTCCCTATAGACTTGGTGATGGTGTACAGCCATATCGGAGTGGGAAAATATTGCGGTGGGGTCGAGTGAGGCACTCTTTCTGCAAATATAGCTACACTTTGTCACCCACCTAGAAGTTGTGTGGCACCCGATGTTGATCATGTCATTGCTTGTACTTAGCATTGGCTCTGTACAATATTTCATGAACCTATTAGCGAATGTGCTAAATGTGCTCAATGAAGTTATTCGCTTTGTCAGCTTCAGATTGGACATGAACTGAATCGGCCTGAGTAGCTGCAAATGGCATGGCTACGTCAATGGGACATAGTGGCTAGAATCCCAAGCCTACCTGAAAGGGGTTGTGGTTGGTTGAGTTGTGGAGAGCCCGCTTATAACTATGTTGTACATAGGTGAGGCTCTCATCCAATGTGCATGGATGCTTTGAATTTTACATGCGCAGAATGTGTACAATCATCTTGTTGATGACCTCTGTCTGGCCATCAATTTGGGGATGGAAAGATGTGGAATTCGTGAGCTTGGTGTCCAACATTGACCAGAGGCTGAACCAAAATGTGCTGAGGAACTTGTTGTCCTGATATGAGATGATAGATTATGGGATCCCAAAGTGCACCCACACTCATTCAAAGAAGAGTTTAATAGTGGCTTCTGCTGTGATATTCTTCTTGCAGGCCGCCATAATGGCCATCTTCGAGAATCTGTCGATGACCATGAAAACACAGTCGTTTTCATGCTTAGTAGAAGGCAGGCTTGACATGTAATCCATGGAGATGGATTCCCAAGGTCAACTAGGGGTAGGTAGCAGAGTATAAAGGCCATGCTTCTTGATGGTAGGTTTGGAAATGGTGTAAGAATTGCAGGATCTGATGTACTTCCCTACATCCTATCGAAGGTTCGGCCAATAGAAATACTTCTATAGTACTACCACTTTTTTCTTGACCCCAAAATGCCCAACGACTCAACTGTAGTGTGCTTCCCATATCATCTTGGCACGCTCGCTTGAAGGAACACAAAGGTGTCCCAGGTGACATAACAGTGCATCTTTGAGGTGAAAATTTGGAACTTGCATACCCCCCAAGAGTGCCTTATATGTGTGGATGAATTATGGATTGCTCTTGTAGAGAAGTGACCAATCAGAAGTCTTGTGCCCACAAGAGTTGAGAACGGTGGTTAACGCCACGATCGATGGTCGCGTGAGGAAGTCTGCAACATTATTGGTGCTACCCTTCTTGTACTTGATGTTCAAATGAAACTTTTGCGGATATGTGGACCACTTGATGCAGGGGCATTAGGCTCAAAAGTTACTTTGTACATAAGTAGACATAGGGGGTCCCATGTTCTTAAAATTTCTTGTAAATATTAATATTTTGAATAAATTTGGTATGGAATTGTAATTGTTCTCAAGTCATTTGAGAACATGAGAAATTGGTTAAGATAGGAATATGAAGAGACAGCCAAGGGTATGAGTCAGTTTAGGATCAGTTCAGTTATTTTAGGAAATGGTAATGTTAAGAGTTTGTTGAGCTGTTTGGAGACTGAATCAATTCAGGTCATCCTTTTGGTATAAATATAATCATGTAGAGTTAGAGACTAGAACTACTTTAGCAACAGAGTAGGAGGATAATGGCCACTGAACTGAATATCTGGCCTACCATGAAATTGTAAGTGATTGCTTTTGAGATTGATCACCTGTATGTATATATATTTATTTATGGAGAATTGTTCATAAGTTCTATGTGCATAGCATGTGGGTAGAATCTATTTGAAGAATGTTTGAGGCTCCAGAATAACTATGAATTCTGAGTTATGAAATGATTGAATTTTCCTGCTTTGACCATCCGAACCCTTCGTGAGAGTATGGTTAGAGGTCCTGGTTTTGTGAGTAGGAACCTCTGCGCAAAGCACTACCAGTGAATTGAAATTGGGGTTTAGATCATCTTCTGTGAGTTATTGGAGGAATTGACTTGTAAGGTGAGGTGAATCGATCACTGTAAGGATCGATTTGAGATAGAAAAATTCCTGTGTGTGAGGTTAGGGCAAGTTCAATTATGTGTTCACTATATGACTGAGGGTTTAATTCCTTTGAAATTGCTGGATTATATGTGCCTTGATTGAACTGAGTTCTGCGTAATTGAAACCGAATATTATCAACCCAAGGTACAAGAACCAACACAAATAGGCTCTGTGGGGATGTTAGAGTATCGGATTTTGGAACCACAGTTGGAAGGTTTCAGAAAATCGTGCGTGTATGAACCGGTACCACGAGTGGATTGGCGTTGACGAACCGTGGATGACTGTCGTGTAGCCGAACGTGATTACGCTGCAATCGGACTTGTTGATCGAGTTGAACTGGACAAATTCAGATGGTAGTAATGGAACTATGCTTGATGGAACCTTGAGCGAAAGCTGAGTGGAACCTGGAGTAAGGGGAGCGAAACCGCGACGTGTAAACAATGAACGTGGGTTAGAGTGAAACCAGCAGTTTGATCACACCGCCTTCGTAGGGTAAGCGGTAATTAGGAAATCAGCGCGATTCCATTTATTATAAGACACGCATCCTTGAGCGGTTTTAAAAGACCGCTTCCATCGGGCGTTAACACTCGGATAAAAATACAACGCGAGATTCCACGAGGAGCGTCGGATCACCCACACCAGCGTGATATTTCGTCAACCATCAGATTTGGGAGGCATGCTATGCACAGTCAATGAAATGTTAATATGTAGAGACTATGGTGTTGGGCCCCATAAGTGAGTATATGTGGGCATTGATTTGATATTGGGTCTGGGCTATATACGTATAGAGCAGCATTCATATATGGTATATTTTAATTAACATGCGAAAGGTGCATATGTATACACTATGGAATTATCGAATTAATATCTCAATTCACTAAATTGAGATATTAACATAGTCCAAATTGGCTTATTTAATTTTTCCAACTCAGAAGTTAGAAGGAGTGTGAGTTGCCAGATTGTGGACTGGGTTGAGCAGCGAAAATTAAACACACTCATACACGAATTGAGATTATGGTTTGAAAATAATCGGGACTGTGGTTATTAACCGCCATCAAGTGGTATCAGAGCTGGAATAGTTCTTTTTGAAAAATTCCAATTTTGGTAAATGTAAAGGAACCAGACATGTGGAAACTGATGAATTTGCAGCCTATAGGAATACAGTGAAGGTGATTGCAGAATTACAGAGCCCAATTGGAAGACAAGTGTTTTGAAGACTCCAGATTTGAAGAAGGAAGATCAGGCAGCAAGGATACACAGAATTGCAGTAAACAGGATTTGCAGAGTGAGTGGAGGATAGGATCATGATCTTGCAGGTAATTAACTTGATTTGGAAATTGTAATTGCAGAATTATGGTTGCGAAAAATTAAAGACAGAGTTTGATAATGAAGGTAGTGAGCCTGGTATTCAGCTAGAGGTTGGATAAAGAGGAAAATTGCAGTGTTCTCAAGAGAAAACGAGCAGTGTTTAACTCTGGTTGAAGGATTGTTTGCAGATTTTAAAGTGTGGACAATTGAAGACATCTTAGCTGACGCAGATCACAACTTTGAGAGCAGTGATAGAAGAGTCAAACAATGGACTCTGAGTGAAGAAGAAAGGTGTGGCAGAACCTGGAGAATTCCCAACAAAGGTTGGATGAGAAGAGAGCAGAGGTATTCTTAAGAAAGTTGTAGAGTGAAGCCTAGTGAGCAAAAAAGAGTGCTCAGAAGGTTCCAGCAGACAGGGGACCAGTACTTGCCAAAAGCCGAATCCTGAGGAAGGGATTGGTGAGGTAAGTTGCAGCAAGAGAGCTTGTTTTTGCAGAGACTTAGTGCAGCTTGTGAGTGAAGAACTCCTAGAGAAGAAAATGGCTACTGAGAGCCATAACAGAGACTGCAGAGATTGCAGAGGTTCTAAGAGATGCCACAGCAGAAGAGTGACGGAAGATGCCAAAGCAGTTGGCATGAGGAAGAGACTCACCAATGCAGAATATTGGAAAGAGGTAGTTGAGATCGGAGAACAGTTTAACAAACTGAAGATGATGATAGAAGAAAGCCAGAGAGTTGGTTGGCTCATGAAAAAGAGAGTAAATTGGCAGCCATTACAGTTGAGATTGAGGCAAAAGAAGATTTCCTTATTAAGAGAAGAACTCAAAGCAACTGAGTTGAAAGAAGGAATTTTTGCTTGTGAGGCAGAACAAAGCATAGATGGAGAGTGGAGATCTGCAAGAGAGCTTGTAGGACATGATGAATACTTGAGGCAGTAAGAAGCTTGTCTTGCTAAAGAGGAGGATATCATTAAGGATTTCCTGAGTTATTGGACAAGTACAGATGATGCAAAGGCTTGTGTTTTTGAGTCTGACAAATGTGATGTGATGACAGACTCCACAGAGGAAGAAGAACCTAGAGTTCTTGAGGCAAGGATGGAAATTGAAGATTGCATGTGCAAACTTGTTTAATAAGAAGTGCTTGAGGAAGCAACCAAGACTGAAAAGTCTTGTAATTTGAAAGCTAAAAAGTTGTGTGTGTTTGCAGGTACACCACTGGAAGATGGACAAGCTTTAAATTTTTTTGATGAGGAGACATTGAATCTGAAGTCTGTTCAGATCAATGCTGAGATAGTGAGATCTTAGGGAGAGATGAAGACAGAAGGGTCAAATGAAGATATCTAGTAGAATGTTAAAGTTGAGAGAGAAGGGCCAATAGAGGATTGGTCGAGAACAAGCAGAGGCATAAAGGGTTGTGTAAGGTTCCCGAAATCTACTTCTATTGAAGTTGTTGAGTTATATAGGAGGTTGGATTCTTAGAGAAGAGAATTGGAGGAGCAGAGGACCTATGCACTAGATAAGTTTCTGGGGAAGCAAGGCAGGAAGATCTTCATGGATAGTGTTCATGGAGCAGATGATGGAAAAAAAGTGAGACTAACTGACAGTCTCATGAAGGATGTAGATCAGCATGTTGGGGTGATGACAGAAGATTTGGAAAGAAGTTCTGAACAACATACTGATGTGTTGTCAGAGAAGAAGAATATATTGAGACCTTGGAATTTTACTGTTGATGATTCTTGTGTTAATCAAGCAGGGAAAGAGGAAGAACAGCAGTTGGAAGTTGTCAGAGAGATGAATAAGAAGAGAACTATGTTGGTTGAAAACACAGTGAAGGATCAGCATTTGGGCATGATGATTGGAGCAATGGAGATGGCTCTGACAGCTGAAGAGAACGATGATGAAGAATTTCTGAGCCTTGAACGAGACTTAGAATTTCTGGGAGAAGAATTGGTGACTAGGTCATCAATTAAGATCATTGGGTCTCATGGTTTTAACACTAATAGTTTGTTGATGTGTACAGGTGATGCAGAAGACAATTCATCCTTTGAAATTGTCTTGAGTAAAGAAAAATTGTTTTTGAAGGAGGATGAGACAACCATGTCTCATATGCAGTAATTTGTCATTGTCTCTAACAGAGAAGGATTGGCTAGACTGATGGGCCAAGAGCAGACTGGAGGGCAGATTTTAAAAGCTGCTGAAGTGAGGAAGAATCAGTATTCCATGCTGACAGGAGATGAAGATATAGTGGCTAGAGAACTTGATTTGATTGATGGATTCAATCAAGGAGATGAGAGGAAATTGTTGAATATTTCCCACAAAGAAGAAGGAATTGTTGAGTTTAACTTGCAGCATGTTGAAGATGTAAAACAACCACAAGAGAAATGGCTAAACTATTTTCTGGGATAAATTATGCAAGAGAGAGAAACTACAGACATTGAGATGAACTTGCTTGAAGCTGTGGAAGGAGGAGTAGCAGATACTAGTTTGCTTGTGCTTACTAGTATACAAGGAAATTCAAGTGAGAATGTTGCTGCAGGAAGAAGGTTAATTGTTGATTTGTTTCTGAAGAGTGAATTTGCAGATGGTGAACAAAAGAAGAGTGTTGCAGAGGGAGATATCCTAAAGGATATTCAGGATGTTTGGGCAGAGGCAACATTGGCATCAGCAACACCCATGGTGGCAACTAACGCAGCATTGGGGGTGACATCTGCAAGAATTGAAGACACGTTAGTAACAGTAGTAACATCAAGTGTAGCAATGTTGGCTACCATAGAACTCGAAAGCAGCAGCAGTAGGCAAAGAATTTTCCAGCTAGAAGATAGGTTGGACAAAGAAGTTGAAGACATCAGGGAGTTGATGACGAGAGTGACTCAAGAGCAACAGACAGTAGCAAGAATGTAGGAGAGTTTCAACAAAATAAAGACAAAAATAGATTGTGAAAGCATAGCTGGGGGAAGATTGCAAAACAAGATTTGGAGACCTGGTGAAATGCAATTGAAGGATGATGCAGCTGATGAACAGCAGCAAAACCAAGTATGGGATCTAGGAGGCAGAGATCAAAGACACATGATCAGGAGATCATGAACAATTTGAAGCTTGGGAGTCTGATGCAGGGGCATTAGGCTCAAAAGTTACTTTATACATAAGTAGACATAGGGGGTCCCATGTTCTTAAAATTTATTGTAAATATTAATATTTTGAATAAATTTGGTAGGGAATTGTAATTGTTCTCAAGTCATTTGAGAACATGAGAAATTGGTTAAGATAGGAATATGAAGAGACAGCCAAGGGTATGAGTCAGTTTAGGATCAATTCAGTTATTTTAGGAATTGGGAATGTTAAGAGTTTGTTGAGCTGTTTGGAGACCTGAATCGATTCAGGTCATCCTTTTGGTATAGATGTAATCATGTAGAGTTAGAGACTAGAACTTCTTCTGCAACAGAGTAGGAGGATAATGGCCACTGAACTGAATATCTAGCTTGCCATGAAATTGTAAGTGATTTCTTTTGATATTGATCAGTTGTATGTATATATATATATATCTATTTATGGAGAATTGTTCATAAGTTCTGTGTGCATAGCATGTGTTTTGGGTAGAATCTATTTGAAGAATGTTTGAGGCTCCAGAATAACTATGAATTCTGAGTTATGAAATGATTGAATTTTCCTGCTTTGACTGTTCGAACCCTTCGTGAGATTATGGTCAGAAGTCCTGGTTTTGTGAGTAGGAACCTTTGCGCAAAGCACTGCCAGTGAATTGAAATTGGGGTTTAGATCGTCTTCTATGAGTTATTGGAGGAATTGACTTGTAAGGTGAGGTGAATCGATCACTGTAAGGATTGATTCTAAGATAGAAGAATTCCTGTATGTGAGGTTAGGGCAAGTTGAATTCTGTGTTCACTATATGAGTGAGGGTTTAATTCCATTGAAATTGCTGGATTGTATGTGCCTTGATTGAACTGAGTTCTACGTAATTGAAACTGAATCTCAGCAACCAAAGGTACAAGAACCAACACAAATAGGCTCTGTGGGGATGTTAGAGTCTCAGACTTTGGAACCACAGTTGGAAGGTTTCAAAAAACCGTGCGCGTATAAACCAGTACCACGAGTGGATTGGTGTTGAGGAACCGTGGATGACTGTCGTGTAGCCGAATGCAATTATGCTACAATCGGACTTGTTGAGCGAGTTGAACTGGGCAAAGTCGGATGGTAGTAATGGAACTGTGCTTGACGGAACCTTGAGCGAAAGTTGAGTGGAACCTGGAGTAAGGGGAGCAGAATCGTGACGTGTAAACAATGAACGTGGGTTGGAGTGAAACTGGCAGTTTGATCCCACCGCCTTCATAGGGTAAGCAGTAATTGGGAAATTAGTGCAATTCCATTTATTTTAAGACACGCATCCTTGAGCGGTTTTAAAAGACCACTTCCATCAGGTTTAACACTTGGATAACAATACAATGCAAGATTCCACGAGGAGCATCGGATCACCCTCACCAGCGCGATACTTCGTCAACCGTCAGATTTGGGAGGCATGCTATGCACGGTCAACGAAATGTTAATATGTAGAGACTATGGTGTTGGGCCCCATAAGTGAGTATATGTGGGCGTTGATTTGATATTGGATCTAGGCTATATACGTATAGAGCAGCATTCATTTATGGTAGCTTTTAATTAACATGCGAAAGGCGCGTATGTATACACTATGGAATTTTCGAATTAATATCTCAATTCACTGAATTGAGATATTAACATAGTCCAGATTGGCTTATTTAATTTTTCCAACTCAGAAGTTAGAAGGAGTGTGAGTTGCCAGATTGTGGACTAGGTTGAGCAGCGAAAATTAAACACACTCATACACGAATTGAGATTATGATTTGAAAATAACCAGGACTGTGGGTATTAACCGCCATCACCACTTCTGATGGCGATTGCTTTGCAACTTCCCTTGTGTCTGTATGAACTACAAGGGTTAGTGGTATGTGTGGATGATTGTTTCATTCCCCAAAATGTAATGCTTCTATTGTCGACAAGCCTGCACAATGGAAACATTTCTTTGTCATAAGTGGGATACTTGTGAACTGTGTCAGACAATGTATCACTGTGATATGCCACTAGATGCTCCTGTTGAGTAAGAACTACCCTAATAGCATAGTTAGTGGCATATGTCTCTATCTCAAATGGTTGTTGCAAGTCTAGTAATGTGAGAAGTGGGGTAGAACAGAGGTGATGTTTCAATTCTATGAACGTCTTCTGTTGAGATTCCGACCAAAAGAATTTTTCTTTTGCTCCTCCCTTGGTGACTTGACTCAAGGGCCAAGTGAAATGATAGAATCCTAACACGAACCTGCGGTAGAAATTAGCAAGACCCAGAAATTTGCGAAGCTCTGTTAGAGTGGTTAGGGCTGGCCAATCTTGAATGACTTGGATCTTGGTTGGATCCACATGCAGCCCCCTTTCATCAATAATCTATTCCAGATATTGAACCTAGGTCATGCCAAAAGTGCACTTCTCCAAATTGGCACATAACTTGTGTTGCCGCAGTGTTTATAGGATTTGTCAGATGTGGTGGAGGTGCTCTTCCCAAGTCCAGATAAAGATCAGAATGTCATCCAAGTACACCACAACAAATGAGTTGGTGAATGGTTGCAAGATGTCATCCATCAACCTCATGAAGGTTGTGGGAGCATTCGTCAACCCAAAGGGCATGACCATCCATTCGACAAGGCCCTCCTTGGCCTTGAAGGAAGTCTTCCACACATCAGAGGGTTTGATTGGTATCTGGTGATACCTAGACTTCAAGTCAATCTTGCTGAAATATGTCTCCCCTTTGAGTTGATCCAGAAGGTCATCAATTTGTGGGATCGGGTACCTATTCCGGACAATGATCTTGTTTAGTGCCCGATAGTCAATACAGAGTCTCCAAGTCCCATCCTTCTTCTGTACCAACATGATCGGGCTCCCACAGGGTGATGAACTCAGCCGGATGTGACATTTCTACAACATCTCCTGAATCCGCCTCTTGATTTCATCATTCTCCAGAACAAAGCGCCGATAGATTGGTCCATTGGGTAGCAGCGCACCTGGGGTCAGACCAATGGGGTGCTGACATGACAGCGCAGAGGCACCCCTGTGGGTGAGGTGAAGATGTCCCCGTACTCCTCCACAACTTTTTCCATTTGTTGTTGTTGTGCATAGGAGCCTTGTCTAAAGGTCACGGCCACCGTCTTCTTCTTGCCCTGGGGGTGGATCATCAGGAAAAAAAATTCCTGGTTTTGGAAATGATCTTACTGCATTGTTTTGCTGTAACCAAAGAGGTAGCGGCAGGCGATGGTACCTATGGTATCTTGTACAACTTATTTTCCAAAGTAACAATAACAGTGTGAGGCTGGGACTCATACACAGCATGTCGATTCCACAAGTATGGTTGGCTTAATAATAAATCACAAATATCAAGAGGATAAATGTCACATAATACCTCATCCATGAAGGGCTTGATGTTGTAGGGAAGGTGACACTGTTGGCTGACATGGAGTTCCCATCCTTGTTGAAGCCACTCAATGGTGTATGGTTTTGGGTGTGTTGTGGTCAACAAGCCCAACCGCTTCACGACGTTTGCTGAAATGAGGTTCTTTTAGCTCCCATTTTCAATAATTAACTATAGCGGGGAACCCTTTACCCACATTTGGGAGTGGAAGAGACTCTCCTTCTCTAGATCCTCCGGTTCCTCCTTCTAAATCTTTGCAGTGGCAACAGTGGCGTTGGGCTCCACATCAATAATCTGTTTTCCTTTATCATTCCCCTTGTCAAGTTTTGATTAAGATTCGGAGCATGCATCTGATTCAGAAGCCCTCATCTTGGCCACTAGTGACTGCTTGGCCCGACACTCACTTGTGTTGTGAGTGGAGCTCTTATGGAACTCACACCATTTTCCTGTGTGCTTTGGCTTCACAGTGTTTTTCTTTGCTTGCGGCTTTGGCAGGTTTTCTTGGGTTTCCATGCCTTGGCTTTGTCCTTTGTTCTACAGTTTGGGGCACCTTTCCCTTGCTTTTGATTCACAGATCCAAAGTCTCACTTCTTCTATTTTAATTTTATGCTCAATCTTGACAGCACACCAGTACGTCGTACCAAGCGAGGATATGTCGAGGAACTCCATTTCCTCCTAAATGTATCTGTGTAGACAATTGTGATACTGTAGCACCAAATGTTTCTCTGAATCTTTGATACCCAACTTTGTGCATAGGGTATGGAACAGATTCATCAACCCATGCACATATTGATCCCTTTGTTGCTGCAACGTGGTCCATTGTATGTACTTGTCCTCATACTCCCCATAGGATAGTATTGTTCCTTGATGGTATCTCGGAAATAATTCCAAGTGGGTACGACTGAGACCAGAGATGGTTCTGTCTCGTCCTTTCTCTCACAGTAGGTTTCCCACCAATCCTTGACATGGGGGGTAGCTTTGAGGAGTGCAAAAATAATCTTCTCCTGGTTGGAAAAGTCATGAATGAAGAAATATCCTTCTAATAGATTCAACCATTTATCTACAAAATCTACATCTATTTGACCCTCAAATATGGGAATGTCAAAGTTTACTTGTACCTTAAAGGGAGTCACACCTCTAGAGTGGTTGTTGGATGCAATTGCGTCATTGGTGGGCAGTCGTTGAAGGATCTGGGAAAATTATCCATCATCACGTTCCTTTGTTTTTCAAGGGCCTCCTCGAGCAATTTTTTGATAGGATCTCCTGCTCCCTCATATTTCTTTTCCTCGCCCATAGGGGGTCGTCGGGGTTTGCGAGGCTGATCTTGCAAAGGTTCAACCAGATCAAGCCCTGACTCCTTATACCCCGACCTCGTTGTGGACATGCAAAGAAGGATCAAGAAAAAAGGAGATCACTCTGATACCATTAATCTGGATTTATGCAGGAACACAATAATGCTTCATTTTATTAAGAACAAATGACTAAAATTTTCTTACGAACATAATGGAAATAAACTAGCTAGGGCGCCGGTAGCTTATCTCTCAGAAGAGATGTGGTGGCTACAAGCCTTTGAACTGTGTTACAATGAGGCCCGACGGCCTATTTTTATTTAGAAACAATGGAAAACCCTAAACATCCAAAGCCCTAACCCTAGGAGATGAAGCACCAAAACTGTGGGCCCCATTTGGGTAAATTGGTGTTTCAAATTCCTGGGGATGTAACTTTTCTATACGATCTTCGTTTGACGCGCACCATACCTTGTTAGAAAGATTTATCAAAGGACTACAACTTTTGATGTGAGCAACATCAATTCATGGACCCATGTTACTCCCAGTTTTCCCAAAAAACATTGTTTAGGGCCTCAAAACGGCTCCTAAAGTTGAGGACTCGAAAAACTGCTAAAAATAGTAAGTTGTGCCAAAACTGAAAAAATGAAAGAGACAATCGTGGGGCCCCAAGTGGGATAGACGGGTGACCACCAATATCCACCTAGATCAACTCAGCTTGTTGATATCTAACGGACTTCGAGGTTTAGTGATCTACCTCGACAAGTGCGGCAAGATAACAGAAGGCGTAACAGGAAGAGGGAGGGAAAAATATCTGGAACGATATTTGGACAAATGACATAGTCATATGATGCACAGATGTCGAGCTTAAACATAAAATGTAGAGACAAATCCAAAGTCTATTAATTCAAAAGAAAAGGCCTATCTAGCTAAATATTATAATATCTTTTGACATAAAATTGTAATATATATATATATATATATATATATATATATATATATATATATATATATATATATATATATATATATATATATATATATATATAAATTTAAAAATAATAATAATAATAATAATAAAATACAATTTGAATACATCTAATCATTATGATTCTATAAATAAAATATATACATATCTTTAAATTTGAATATAATGCAACTATTATTTTCATAAATCAAATTGTTTTGCATTAATTAAATATCTAACATCTTTATCATTTTGAAATTAAAATTTTTTTATATATTAATTAATTTGCATAACTTTAAATTAATAAAAATTTACAATTTGAATACATTTAATGATTATGAATAAGATATAGACCTAACCTTAAATTTAAATGTAATACAACTATTAATTTCATAAATCAAATTGTTTTACATTACTTTAATATCTAACATGTTTATCA
This sequence comes from Pinus albicaulis, assembly GCA_034641835.2. Classification (NCBI taxonomy): domain Eukaryota; kingdom Viridiplantae; phylum Streptophyta; class Pinopsida; order Pinales; family Pinaceae; genus Pinus; species Pinus albicaulis. The sequence goes on from CM076582.1 coordinate 1,090,340,075, forward strand.
TTTTAAAAATAAAAGATTTTTATAATATTATAAAAATGTGCAAATAAATTATTTTAAATTTTATTTTTATTTATAAATTATTTTTTAATATAATATTTTTAATTATATAATATTAAAATTTAGAACCTTCACTTATATATATACAAAATCTATAAATAAATTATTCTTAAAATATATTCTAGTTATCCGAAATCCAAAATTTTAGAAAACTCATTTGCAAAAAGATTTTATATTATTCTTATAAACATTTTTTAAATTATTTAATTTTATAATATATATATATATATATATATATATAAAACCAAAACTTCACGTTTTTTTAAATACATAAAGGAAATATTCGACCTTATTATTACAAAACATAGCATTTCTGAAAAAGTTTCTTCTTACGATTACAAAGCATTCGTATTTTAAAGATACATATATTAAATTAAAATCTCTTAAATTTCATAATAATAAAAATAGTCACAAAATCTGAATTTGATGAAGAAAATAACATACATTTTTTATTCAAACCAAAATATTATAATGTAAAATGTATAACAATAAAATGTCATGGAATCGTAAAAGGAAATACAACTGGGAAAAAGTCATATATTAATGTAAACATTTCAGTTTGCATTCATCACTCAATTAACATCAATCTATGAACCAATGGAGAAAAAAAACTACTAAGGTTTTCCTTGTGTTTTCCTTAAAAAGGGTATATCACTAGTACAAGCCTAAAACAGACCATTGCCACATCCACTGAAGTGCCTACAATAGTATGACTGCGGTAAGTGCTATATCAGGTTAGAGTTGGTGTGTAGCCATGAACGATATTCTTGATTTAAGGTTGCAAATTGCACCATCAGGTATATATGATTTTGCGGGTATTGTGTTAACTACTACTATAAATCCATGTAAGTGGCACTTTAACTGTTTTTATCAGTTTTTTTAGATTTTTTCGTTTTTGATTTCCGAATAATATTTTGATTATCTTATTCACTTCAGTTCACTATATAATAAGTAGTAGAGTGGGTTTTTTCAATGTTCTACGAAAGTCTAGAAACCACAAAATTGCACAAAAAATTGAATGAGAATAATATGTTGTATATGAAACGGTGTTGATAATGGGCTAAAGCATGCTATGGAGATCTTTAATACTTTATTCATTGTCAGTTTGAAAGTCACACTCTCACAAGTGTTTCAGTATTTATATTTCATAAACTATTGTTTCAATTTATGTTTAATGAGCCTTGCCCTTCAAATCATTCAAGTTCCCATGAGTTCAATACTTTGAAAATTAAATAGTTCTTTGCTACCCACCTCAAATAATAAGTAGTAGGTTTTTTCAATTGATCCTATGTTCCATAATACAAAGTCAAACAATTAACATAAAATCCTAGTAATATTCAGTGATAATAAGTATTCTCAAAATTGCCAAAGATTACACTCTTTTAAGTTTGTATTTAATGGTTTTTTTATTTATCAAGATCCTGGTCTCCAAGATTCCTATATATATATATATATATATATATATATGTTTCATTGTAAAAATTCTCACTTTCATGGTAAAAACTAGTGAAAATTTCTTATTGCAAAATTGTATGATTTTTATTTATATATCATATCTAGGTTCTCGGGTTCCTACATAACTAATAATATTTCATTGTAAAAATACCCACTTTTATAGTAAAAATCATGGAAAATTTCTTATTGCAAATTTTTTTTTGTTTGTTTGCCTTTGTTTTTAAATCATTAGTTAAAATAGAGATATTTTAATTTTTCTAATTAAGACTGATTACATTTTAAATGAATGTTTTTTTTATATAAATAAAATATCCCTATTCTAAGATAGGAAATTGGAAATACTCAATTACAACTATATATTTATAATAAATATTTACAAATATATAAAAATTTTATATAAAACATAAAACCATAAAATATATAATGTTTTTTAGATTTTAAATAATAAAATATTATTAAAAAGTTAAATTAATATGAAAGATTGTAACATTTATCATATTAGGTGACCCCTAGGGTCCCACCGTGGGAACATTGCTATGATAACACTTGTAACATTCATCATTAAAAAAAAAAAAAAATTAACTTATTTACTTTACCTATGGTCCTTCACCTATTTCATTTCAAAATACACATTATATATACCATATATAAAACTTTGGTTGAACAAAATTAAAATAGAGATTATGACTTGTTTGATTTGTTGTACGTGGTTGGTACCAATCATTTATGGCTTATGGATTATGTTTTAATGGTGATCTCTTACCCGCTTTAATAATATAGTTGTGATTATATATTCGATTACTCCTATAGTTGTTTCCCTTTTTTATTTATACCCTCACTATGTGAGGCCACCTACCTGCTCATCCTTCGTCGATCTGCACACATTGGGATCAATGGTGGAGGGTTTATCGGGAGATGACTAGGGTAATGTTTCACAATCCTAACTATATTTCGTTCATTCGGTTTGGGTTTCTCTATGGAGAGCTCTGTCTGCAATTCCACGATGGCATGGAGGTTTCGTCGAGTAAACACCTGACTTCCATTCGACCTAGTCCTTTCTTCCCTTACAGTAATAACTTGCATTCCTTTTATAGTATTCGGAGTTGCAGTCTACGCCAAGGCACTACCACTACCTTTTGGGCAGTTTCTCCTCTGCTGCTTCAAGTATAAAACATATTGGTCTTTCGATGTTTCATTGAATTTTTTTTGGCACCTTTGATCCTACGACTCACCTCGTCTCCACACGAGTTTAGCTGCATTTTCCCTCACTATGTTTTTCTCACAATCACTTTGATCCACGCTTGTGGATGCAGAATTTTTCAGGTTTGTAACCCAAACCCTATCTTGCTTGCTTATTATTTTTTTTATAACTATGCTCCATAAATATTAGCGGTTATTTACTCTCTTGTTTTGTATTTGGTGCAGGTATTCGATCTAACCTCAAAGGTCGAGATTTTCACCATGCTCCTATTCGATGCCCTTGACACCTTCAAACGAGTTTTCCTGATTTTCTGTCTCACCCATTTCAAGTATTTCATTTCCTTGAGTCTACTTTGGTGGCCAAGAGCTTCAGGCTAAGCCTATATATGCTTGCCCAGTCTTGACTATGGCCGCATGGCCGCCATGCCTTCTGTTATATTACTCTGCGGATAAATCTATGCCTATTCGGCTTTCTAGCATACATTGGTTATTTCAATACTTATTTTATTTGTGCTTCGACCCTTCTGTTAAGAGTTTGTCCTCTGTAATAGGAGAGGTTTGGTTAAATGTTTTTCGGATAGTATTACCATTTTCTACATTGTATAAATTATGGAATTTTTCTTCGCATATGCTTTATCGCACAGCTCGAGTTTCAGTTTCCCTTTTCCTTGGCTTCTTGTCTACCCTACAAGGTTTAGCCATGGATTTGCTTTGAGCTTAATGAATCTTAATAATTGATGATTTTGTTCAATAACTTCTGTTATAGAAATTTATAGTTTACTTATGTGCCTTTTGGGCTTACGCAATATATTGTCATTTCATGATTGTAAACTATATTCACAATATCCTTTTACTGGTTCTAATGCATTCTATCTCTCTACTGTAATAATCTTTCTTTCTGAAGTAATAATCTTTCTTTCGATGTAATATATTGTCTGTGTCCTATTATGCATGCTATTCTCGGAATTTCCGTCGATGTATATGGTAGAAATAGATTTTGGTTTTGCATAAGAGTTCTTCTTTCATCTTTAGCAACAATATATTCTGTCTAATTATTTATTTCTTTACAGATTTAGTATGATGTCTGGACCATCTTAGCTTTGTCTGTGTATAGCTCAGGTAAGGAGGAACAATTAGTTCTGGGTTCTAGGGTTTTCTCCCTCGACCCTGAACTCATAGTTCGCTCTCATTTATTATGATGTTTTAACAAAAAAAGAAACTTTCTCTAATCTAATAATTTTGGACTTGCTCTTCAGTCCTTACCCACATTGTCTAACAGTTTAGAATTTTATCTACAGCATGTGTATTTATATGCTGCCATATAACCATACATATGAGACAGTTTAGGATTAAGCCAGACTTTCCATATACAATACACATATTTGTCTAATACAAGATAAAAATAGTATATAATCATCCTTTCTTAACTGTAACACACATTTCCAAATCTGGAAACAACTTGGTCTGATTCTTTCCTCTGTTAAAACTGGCTATATATTACATCTGTAATAAATAAATCCATTTACTTATCTCATTTCTTACTCTATTGATGATGTCATCCCAACCTTAAGAGATGCGATTATGTCCTCCTCTTCCCCCATGCTCCACACCTGAGAAGTATAGGTTGACAGAAATTTATAGAGACCTCAGGACCCCAAGTCCAGTCTATTTTCCAGAAATCTTTAGGAATGCTGAGTGTTTCCACTAGTCTCTACCAGCTCAGGAAATTATTCACTTTCTTCCACTTTTCTTCCTTAGTTACTAAAAAGAACCCCTTTTCCTCACTGGGATGTACCTTTATCCTCAGAGGAAAAGGTAATTGTCCAAAATTGTTCAACCAATTCTCAGTTCTTGGAATACATTTACCATCAGCCTTTTTACTTTTTATGGAGCCACTTTTCCATAACTAATTTTATTTCTAATAAAACAAAATTAATCCTTGTTCATCAAATAATCTTTCTCAAAGACAATAAAAAATGTTTTATTTTTTTCAAAACAATTAAAATGACATAACAACTAGTTAAACAACTAGTTAACACTTAAGCTGATTGTCACAACTTCCCCCTTGAAAGTAAACACTGTTCTCGGTGTTTCACTCCAACTAAGCAAATAACTCTAGATAAGTCTCACGAACAAATCCTTCATCTTCCCAGTTAGCCTCATTCAAGCTGAAGTGGTTCCACTGTACTTTAACCTAGGTGATGGATCACCTCCGAAGCATGATTTCTCTCCGATCAAGTATACGTTGAGGTTCGACAAAAAATTTGCCATCCGGCTCTACCTACAATCATCAAAACTCTAATTAAATTTTCATAAAATTTGATACTTCAAGTTAGGATTTCTAATCTTATCCTGCCTGAATTCTTTTCCAGTGGATTACGTGCTTCGTATCATGCACGTATCACTTCAGTAATGATACATGGAACACATTTTGCTCCCAAATATGGCTGGGTAAGGCCAATCGTTATGCCACGGCCCCACCCTTTCCAGTATCTGGAAAGGTCCACAGAACTTGGGAGCCAACTTGGCACAGGAGGCCCACATTAATGTGCTCTTCTTTGGTTTAATACTTACATACACATGGTCACCCACTTTAAATTCTTGATAAGTCCTCTTCTTATCCACATATAACTTCTTCCGATCTTGAGCAGCTCTTAGATTTTTTCTAATCTTCCTTACCTCTGATTCCATCTCAGCCAGCATTTCTGGTCCAAGCATCAACTTAGTCTCGGGGCTGCTCCAATTGATGGGTGTGTTACATTGTCGTCCATACAAGGCTTTGAAGGGATTCATCTTAAGGGACTCCTAATAACCATTGTTGTAGGAAAATTCTACTAAGTGTAAATATTCTTCCCATTTTCTTGGTTATTGTATCATGTACATGCGCAACATATCCTCCAAAACTTGGTTTACCCACTCGGTTTGTCCATCCATCTGAGGGTGATAAGCGGTGATGAAATTTATTTGGGTCCCCAAACCTGTGAATAAGTTCTTCCAGAATGCAAAAGTAAACTTCACATCTCTGTCTGATATGACATTCTTTGGTATGACATGCATTCTGAAGATCTCTCGCATAAAAATATCTGCTATTTGTAGAGTTTTGTAAGTAGACTGTACTGGTATAAATTTTTTTTCCTTTCTCAGTCTATCAACCACCACCATAACGGAGTCATTTGCCTTTTTTACCATGGTAAACCAGTAATGAGGTTTAGAGATATGACCTCCCATTTCCATTCAGGTACTGGTATGGGCTGCAACAATCCAGCTAGATGTTGATGCTCCACCTTAACCTGTTGACACTCTAAACATTTGTTTAAATATTCTATAATTATTTTCTGCATACCAGGCGAGAAATAAATTTTTGTAATAGTTGTCAACATTTTCTGGTATCCTGGGTGTCCTGAATAATTGCTATGATGATATTAATTCATGGTCATCTCCTTCAAATCCATTCAATTTGGAATATATATCTTTTCCTTAAAGGTTAGCAATTGATGTTTGCTAACTCCGTAATCAAAAGGCTTCTCTTGATTCCTGGCCTCCTCCATTTGCTACCATAAAAATTGGTATTCAGGATCTTTTCGGGCTTCCTCTTTTACTTGATCTAGAAATTTACATTCCAGCTAATTATAGCAAAGTTCATAAACACAATGTAGTTTTCTGCTTAAAGTGTCTGCCACACAGTTTTCTTTACCCTTTACATGTTGAATATCAATGCCAAATTCACTTAGGAAATAATTCCAACTTGCCTAGTGAGAGTTTATATCAGCTTGTTTAAATTAGTTGGTTAGGCTACTGTGTTCAATCTTTAACACAAACCTCTTCCCAGCAAGTAGTGACTCCACACCCGGAGTGCATGCACTACCGCGGTTAGCTCCAGGTCATAGGCTGAATATCTTTGTTCATGCTCTTTTAAATTTCTAGATTCATAGGAAACCACCTTTCCTTCTTGCAATAAAACTTCCCCAACCCCTTCCTTACAGGAATCTGTACAAACCTCAAACTCTTGGATGGGTTCGGCTACCCTCAACACTTGGGCAGTGGTCAACAAATGTTTTAACCTTTCAAAACTATTATGGCATTCATTAGTCCATTTAAATACTTTTCCCTTCCTCTGCAAGGAGGTGATTGGAAAATAAATTATGGAGAACCCCTCAATGAACTATCAGTAGTACCCAACCAATCCCATAAAGGATCGGATATCTGCTACATTTTGAGGAATTCTCCATTCCATAATCGTCTTAATTTTCTTTGGATCAACTATTATTCCCTCAGCTAAAATAACATGGCCTAGATACTGGATTTCTTCTTTGAATAAATCACATTTTCTAAACTTGGCGTACAACTGATGTTTTCTTAACATCTCCAAAACTATTATTAAGTGGTCCTTGTGTTCTTCCTGATTCTTGGAATAAATTAAAATATCATCGATAAATATTAGCACAAAGCTATCCAAGAAGGGGTAAAATATACCGTGCATCAACCTCAAAAATATTGTTGGTGCATTAGTTAGACCGAAGGGTAGTACCACAAACTCATAATGCCTATACCTGGTGCGGAAAGCAATATTGTAGATATCTTCATCCTTTATCCAGATTTGGTGATACCCAGACCTTAATTCTATTTTTGAAAATATTGTGGTCCCCTTCACCTGATCAAACAGGTCATCAATCTGAGGTAAGGGATATTTATTTTTAACTGTCAGTTTATTGAGTTGTTTGTAATCCATGCACATTTGCATGGTTCCATCCTTCTTCTTTACAAACAACACTAGTGCTCCCCAAGGGGACACACTCGGGTGAATGTACCCTTTGTCCAATAGCTCTTGCAATTGCATTTTTTATTTAGTTAGCTCCAGAATACTCATTCGGTAAGGAGCCCTTGAAACTGGTGATGCTCTTGGCATTAACTCAATGGTGAAATCAATATCTCTTCTTGGGGGTAATCCTAGTACATCTTCTGGAAATACATCGATGAAGTCTTGTACCACTGGTATTTTCTCCATCATAGGAGTCTTCTCCTTGAAATTGGCATATCCCACTTGGATGGCACAAATCTGACATCCTTTTGTCATACACTTATTCAGTTGGGATGTTGTGATAGGACGTCGCTGTAGAGGTTTCTTGATTCCCTGAATCTCTTTATGAGTTCCATCTTGCATTTTATAATATATAATATTTTCTTTACAATCCACCAACGTCCAATGTTTCTCCAGCCAATCCATGCCCAATAGTACGTCATAGGATCCTAATGGTAGTATGTTTAGGTCCATGTTTAACTGTTGGTTTCCAATTTCCAATGTACAATTTGGAATTTTCACATACCTTTCTTTTTTGCACCTGTGGCTAGCTGTACCAGCCAAGGATTTTTGAATTTCTAACTTTGTAGTTTACATACTTCTACTATTTTGGAGTTTACATAACTTAAACTTGCACCTGGGTCAACCAAAATAGAAATAGGCTATTAGAGTAGCTTACCTTCCAACTCTATCATCGTTCATTGATAATCCACCTGATGATCTTCCAGCGTTGTGTTGATTCTAGGTATATTTCAGGCTACATCTCCCACTGTAGAAGCCTCTTGCATATTAGCAACTATTTCACTTCTCCCTCATTGTGGGAAATTTTTGTAATAATGAGCCTCATCGCACCCAACACTACAGAGGTGGTTTTGGGGTTTGTCCTTGCTCAGGTTTGCTAGAAGCCTCTGTAGGCATCTCTTCAGTAGGCCATTGGGTTCTTTGGCGGTTTCTTCCAAACTGTTTTCTCACTATACTCCATGCAGAATTCTTAAAGTTGCTATTTCTAGCACTTTTGAAATATAACTGCTTTTCTTTCCTTTTCTTGGTTGCCAACTCTTGCCCAGTTCTCCTTTTTCCTTGGACTATTGATAGCACATTCTTGCCTTCTGAGTTGCTTCGTCCATGGTCCTAGAATTCACAAATTAAATTCGTTCCTTCATGTGTGTTGGGAAACTACTTAGGAACCGTTGAACCTTATCATTTTCATCCCTTAGATAAGGAATGTATCTTAATAGGGAAGTGAACTTGGTTATGTACTCATCCATTGTCATTTGAACCAGCTTCAAATCATGGAATTCTATGGATTTTTCATTGTAGAAATGTTTTGCTAAGTATTTGTCTTTAAATTATTGTTGGAATGAATCCCATGTCAAATAATCTTCAATGCTGCAAACATCTTTTACTTCCTCCCACCATAGGGTGGCCTTTTCTCTCAACTGGTAGATGGCCAATCTATCTTTAAGGTGGTTGTTGTACTCGTAGACTTGAAAGTACTTTTTCATGTTAATCAACCAAGCCTCTGCCACCTCTTTAGCTTCTCCATCAAATGTAGGTAGTTTTATCTTTTGGAACTCACCCTGTAGTTCCACCTTTTGTTTCTTAATTTCCTGCTGATCTGACACATTACCAAACTCAGCCTCATTGTAGTTTATATTCTTGTTACTTCACTGTGAATGGCTCCTGTCCATTCTGTCTGTGGTTTGGTCCTTGGCTTGTTGTTTGTTTTCTTCTTGCATGTCCCTATTGGGACTAGATTGTAACATCCCCTGATTCTGTTTGTCAGAAAGGCTCTTCGGTATCCTTTCTTCTTCTTGCATCAGGTGTTCATTGTCACTTCTCATTTGGGCCATTTCTTCCTACAACTTCTGCACAATACTTAACAATATATTGGTCTGGTGTTGCTACTCCTCCAGCAGTCTACTGGTCTGTTGGTGCTGATCCACACTCAGCTGAATCCACATTTCATGATTCATTTCTAGTTGTGTTTGAGGTGTAGGTTCCCCAATATTTCAAGGTGTTTGTTGTGTCGATCTCCTTCTCATATCGTCATCTAAAATACTACTTCTTTTTTGTGAATCAGTATACACACAATTTATCATGTTAGGTGACCCCTAGGGTCTCAACGTGCGAAAGTTGCTCTGATACCACTTGTAACATTCATCATAAAAAATAAAAAAATAAAAATTATAACTTATTTACTTTATTATTTTTAATTTTCTCCGAGCATATATGTATCCATATCGGACCTATGGTCCTTCACCTATTTCATTTTGAAATACACATTATATATACCATATATAAAACTTTGGTTGAACAATATTAAAATAGAGAGTATGACTTGTTTGATTCGTTGTACGTGGTTGGTACCAATCATTTATGGCTTAAGGATTATGTTTTAATGGCGATCTCTTACCCGCGTTAATAATACAGCTGTGATTATATATTCGATTACTCCTACAGATGTTTCCTTTTTTATTTGTACCCTCATCGTGTGAGGCCACCTGCCTGCTCACCCTCCATCGCTCTGCGCACATTGGGATCAACGGTGGAGGGTTTGTTGGGAGATGACTAGGGTAATGTTTCGCAACCCTAAATTTCTTTCGTTCATTCAGTTTGGGTTTCTCTATGGAGAGCTTTGTCTACAATTTCGCGATGGCATGGCAGTTTTGTCGAGTAAACACTCGGCTTCTGTTCGACCCAGTCCTTTCTTCCCTTATAGTAATAAATTGCATTCCTTTTACAGTATTCGGAGTTGAAATCTACGCTAAGGTACTCCCACTACCTTCTGGGCAGTTTCTCCTCCATCGCTTCAGGTATAAAATGTATTGGTCTTTTGGTGTTTCATTGAATGTGTTTTGGCACCACTGAGCCTACGGCTTGCCTCATCTCCACACGAGTTTAGCTGCATTTTCCCTCACTGTGTTTTTCTCACAATCGTTTTGATCCACGCTTGTGGATGCGGACTTTGTTAGGTTTGTAACCCCAGAACCATCTTTCTTTTTTTTAATTTTTTATAACTATGCTCCATAACTATTAGTAGTTATTTACTCTCTTTTTTTGTATTTGGTGCAGGTATTCAATCTAACCTCAAAGGCCGAGATTTTCACCATGCTCTTATTTGATGCCCTCGACACCTTCAAACAAGTTTTCCTGATTTTCTGTCTTACCCATTTCTGGTATTTTGTTTCCTTGCGTCTACTTTGGTGGTCGAGAGCTTCAGGCTAATCCTATCCATGCTTGCCCAGTCTTGACTAAGCTCGCATGGCCACCAAGCCTTCTATTCTATTACTCTGCGAATAAATTTATGCCTATTCGGCTTTCTAGCATACATTGGTTATTTCAATACTTAGTTTATTTGGGCCCCGACCCGAGTTTCTGTTAAGAATTTGTCCTCTGTAATACAAGAGTTTTGGTTAAATGTTTAAACGGGATTTTAGGATAGTATTACCATTTTCTACATTGTATAAATTATGGATTTTTTCTTCGCATATGCTTTATCACACAGCTCGAGTTTCAGTTTCCCTTTTCCTTGGTTTCTTGTTCACCCTACAGGGCTTAGCCATGGATTTTCTTTGAGCTTAGTGAATCTTAATAGTTCATGATTTTGTTCAATAACTTCCATTATATAAATTAGTTTACTTCTATGCCTTTTGGGCTTGGGAAATATATTGTCGTTTCATGATTGTAAACTATATTCACGATATCCTTTTACTGGTTTTAATGTATTCTATCTCTCTGTTGTAATAATCTTTATTTCTGAAGTAGTAATCTTTCTTTTGATGTAACAGTATTTATGTGTCCTATTATGCATGCTATTCTCGAAATTTCCGTCGATGCATATGGTAGAAATAGATTTTGGTTTTGCACAAGAGTTCTTCTTTCATCTTTAGCAACAACAGATTTTGTCTATTTTTTAATTTCTTTACAGATTTAGTATGATGTCTGGACCATCTTAGCTATGTCTTTGTATAGCTCAGATAAGGAGGAATGATCAGTTCTGGGGTATATGGTTTTCTCCCTGGACCCTGAACTAACAGTTCGCTCTCATTTATTATTTTGTTTTCATAAAAAAAGAAACTTTCTCCAATCTAATAATTATGGACTTGTTCTTCGGTCCTTAGCCACATTCTCTAACAATTTAGAATTTTATCTACAACATGTTTCTTAATATGCTGCCACATAACCATACATATGAGACAGTTTAGGATTAAGCCAAACTTTCCATATACAATACACATCTTTGTCTAATACAAGATGAAAATGGAGTTGTCTTTAGTGCGACTTTTTGGAGTTTCAGGTGCTAGAATCCGGTGAAAAAATTTGAGGTAAAATCTTGATTTACGTTATTTAAATTGGTTTTTTCACTGTATATATGGATTCAACACCTTAAAAAACTCCTAGGGCACTTTGATTGTGCAAAGTTACCCATCGAACTTCTATTTTCAATAAATTCCTGCCGGAATTTATAGAAATTAGACTGGAAAAAACTACCGTAAAAGCCTTCAAAAATTTGCACTATAGACTACTCGGATGAAAATAGTATATAATCATCCTTTCTTAACTGTAACACACATTTCCAAATCTAGAAACAACTTGGTCTAAATCTTTCCTCTGTTAAAGCTGGTTATATATTACATCTGTAATAAATAAATATGTTTACTTATCTCGTTTCGGACTCTGCTGATGATGTCCTCCCAAGCTTAAGAGAGACAATTACATCCTCCTCTTCTCCCGTGCTCCACACTTGAGAAGTATAGGTTGACAAAAATTTCTAGAGACACCTCATGACCCCAAGTCTAGTCTACTTTCCAGAAATCTTCAGGAATGCTGGGTGTTTCCACTGGTCTCTATCAGCTCAGGAAATTCTTCACTATCTTCCTCTTTTCTTCCTTAGTTACTGAACATAACCCCTTTTCCTCAGTAAGATGTACCTTTATCCTTAGAGGAAAAGGTAACTGTCCAAAACTGTTCAACCACTTCTCAATTCTTGGAATACTTTTATCATCAACCTTTTTACTTTTTATGAAATTACTTTTACATAGCTAATTTTATTTCCAATAAAACAAAATTAATCTTTATTCATCAAATAACCTTTCTCAAAAACAATAAAAAATGTTTTAATTTTTTCAAAACAATTAAAATAACATAACAACTAATTAACACTCAAACTAGTTATCACATACCTATTTTGTTTTTTAAATAAAACATAGGAAAATGTCAAAAAAAAATTAATACACGACCGGGGTATACCCTGGTCGTGAAGGATGATCATGTCAAAAAGGAGTTCAATAGCTTCATTTAATTGTGTAATAAATTAATAAATGGATAAAGTTAACTTTGTTATAAAATTTTATTAATTAAATTATTTAAAATAAATTGAACTTTTAAATAATATTATAAATTTTAAAGAGTAGTTTAATAAAAGAAATATTAAAAAATAAAATAAAATAAAATAAAAAAATTACTCATTTTCCAGATCAATATAATAAACCATTAGTATATATATATAAAAAAATGAAAATTAGAGATACTAAAAATTATGCATAATTAACTACCAAGTAACCGGGCATGACGAGTAACTTATTTCTAAATCACATCAAAACAGTCCAAAACACGTGGATGGATAAGGTTAAGATTCAAAGTTTACATACGTGGATGGATAAGGTGAAGGTTCGATGGATAAGGTGAAGGTTCAAAGTTTACATGTATATAATTTGTTTTTTTTTATTACGTTTTCCAAAACAATGGGCACAAGTTTTAAACCAAGTCAATGATATCTCCGTAGCACTAAATGATTTTATTTATCCGTAGGATCCAATGGGCCAAATAAATTGCAGGTCAAACGAATCTGTTTTAAGGGAATCGTATCACTAAAAGACACATTTTCTGGAGTTCCAAGAAAAAACACGAATATTCTAGAGTTCCAAGAAAATACAACGATTTCATTTTCAATAATTTTTTATTATACTTGAAGCAATGCCTTTGTCCAATTTTTTCCCATTTTAATTTAAACCAAATTATTATAATTATGATCCATGGTTTAGTATTTTACTCAATTTTTTAACATAATTACAAATATGTTAATATATGTTGTGTCGATTTGTCGAAGATTTAGAATATTTACGACGGTTTGGTTTTCTTACTTTTTTTTCTTTTATATTTAGTTGAATGATGCAAATCTGATTTAGTAAAATTATCACCTATCAATTTTAATATTTTTTTTCCTTAATAAAAGTTATTAAATTTATATAATTTAAAGATATATTTGGTGAAGGAGATGGGAGCGTGTGTCACTAAGGTTTCTAGGATGGGGTAGGGTTCCAAAAGTTGCAGGTCACCCAGAAGATAGAAGCGACAGGTTTTAGATGCTAGAACACTGACAGAGAGAATGGGGACACCAGATGGGTGGGCGCGATCCCCTCCTACAACAAAGTGACAACAAGGGAAGTAAGCAGGAGTAAAGGCAAACAATCTGGCCCTTAGATAAATGATGAGGATACAAGGCCGATCCTTGGTGCAAGCTAGCAGGCTAAAATGAGAGGTCAGTGCCTTTCGCGGTTGACCAAGAAGCCCAGATTTGTGATACCCTCAAACAAACTCAAACAATATCGCAATTATATGAAGGATCATGCGATAATATGTAAGTTCATTGGAACTTGGCCAACGAAAAAAGATTTGGTCAAATGGATCCAACTGAAATGGAAACCAAAAGGCCACATCAAACTGAAGCTCGGTGCCAGAGGCTTCTTCACAGTAATATTCTCGAAACCTACAAGATAGAGAGAGAATATTTGAAAATGGGCCTCATTTCTATCATAATGCAAGTGTATTCATGAGATATGGAGAAAGTTTGAGAAATACTTCTGCAAAAAGTACATATTTGAAAAGTATTTAACAAAAGGGCCAAAAAATTCTATGTGAACTAATTGGGGAAATTGACAGTTAATGAGTATACAAGTAGATTCTTGGAGTTTTTGAGGTATGTTCCTTTTATCAAGGATGAGAAGACAAATATCCATAGGTATCTTAGTGGATTACGACAATCTTACTGGGAAAAAATAGAGTTTCATGAACCAAAAAAACCTAGAGAACACCATTAAAAAGATGAGGCACTATTATGAACATTCCAAACATGAGATTAAAGTCCGAACAGATTGGAAGAAGAAAGATAAGGGAAAATTCAAAGGAAAGGGCTAAATTATTTAGGATATAAGTAAGGAGGGAAGAACAGGAAGTTCACTACTTCTACCAAAAATGAATATCAACAAAATCCCACAATGACTAATAGAAATGGACCCCCAAAATGAGAAAAATAAGAGGATGAAGGGTTCGGGAAGGGGCCTATATAGTGTTGGACTTGTAGAGAAAAACATCTATAGAGGAACTATCCTTAGGAGCACTAGACTAGATAGAGTTGTATAATGTACAAGAAGAAACAATAGTGAACTATGTGACCCAAAACATACCCCGAATTTATGTTACATTGGACAGTAGCCAGGTAGACCAGTATGCTGTCGTAATCTAAATAGAAGGTACGATCATTAACCAACACGTTTCAAATTTAATTGATCCAGTTTCTAATTCCATTTATATCATGTCAAATATTGCAAAGAAATGTAAATTACCAAATAAATCTCATGAAGAATCATGGTTGGTTCAATTGGAAATGGGAACAAGAAAGAGAGTGACAGACATAGTGGATTCATGCCATGTGGAAATTGGTGGTTTGACCATTATAGCTTCTACCAATTTATTATCGTTGGTATTTTGTGATGTTTTAATTGGAATGGATTAGTTGGTAGCCCATAAAAGCAAGATTGATTGTTACAACAGCGCATTGGAATACCTCAACAATACTGGTGAGAAGATAATGCTTCAAGGAATAAAGAGACTAATCTCGCTTAGGAAAATAACTACACTTCAAGTGAAGCGATGAAAAAACAAGGGATGTGCATTGTATGTTATCCACATGTTTAAGAAATTGGAATACAATGTGGATCCATTTAAAATCCACCTAGCGTTAAAATAATTTATTCATGTGTTCCTAGAATAATTACCTTGACTACCATCTAGAAGAGATATTGACTTTATCATCGAGTTAATTCTAGGAACTATGCTAGTAGCAAAGAATACGTATCGCATCACTACGCCTGAACTCATAGAATTGAAGTTGTAGCTAAAAGAGAAGTTGGATAATGGATTCATTTGGCCCAACATGTCACCCTAGGGAGCCCCATAATTTTTTGTTAGAAAGAAGGATGGTACGCTATGGATGTGTATAGACTACTAACAACTAAACAAGGTTATAATAAAGAACAAGTACCTACTACCCAAAAATTTTGATTTATTTTACTAGCTAATAGGGGTTGGAGTGTTTTCCAAAATAGATTTGAGGTATGGATACCATCAAGTCATAATTAATGATGAACATATCCACAAGACAACCTTCGGGACTATATATGGCCACTATGAATTTGTAGTGGTGCCATTTGGGCTTATAAATTCCCCAACCACATTTATGTGCTTGATGAACAATGTCCTCATACCTTATTCAGATAAATTTGTATTAGTATTTGTAGATGGTACCCTAGTATATTCAAAAACAAAAGAAGAAGATGACGAGCTCATAGAAATATTATAATTAATGAGAGGGCTAGTTGTATTAAAAATTCAACAACTGTGAATTTTTCCAAACCTAGTTTCACTACTTAGGGCATGTCATTTCAAAAGGAGTGGTAGTATATCCATAAAATATCAAAGCTATAATGGAGTAGCCCACTCCCTGAAATTTCGCAAAAGTTAGATATTTAATGGGGCGAGTTGGATATTACTAAAGGTTCATTCAGGACTTCTCAAATATCAAGCATCCAATCACTACTTTGAAAATAAAACGAGTCAATTTTAGTGGACACTAGAACATGAAACCAATTTTGAGCAACTTGAGAAATTACTCACCTGTGCACCTATCTTAAGAATATTAGATCCAAAGAAGGATCTTTTGGTTTGCATGGATGCTTACAAGGAAGGACCCAATGGATTCCTAATGGAATAAGAATATGTGATTTGTAATAAATCAATGAAATTAAATTAAAATGGCAAGAATTATGTCACCCACAATTTAAAACTTGCAGCAATAGTGCACACTTTAAAAATGTGGAGTAATTATCTACTAAGGAGAATGTTTGTGTTAATGATGGAACATGGGGGATTGAGATATATATTAAGAAATATAAGCTAAATTCGAGACAAGCCAAGTGGTTGGATTTGATTATAAATTTTGATTTTGGGATAAAGTGCATCTAGGGAAAAAAAAATACAGTGTGGGAAAAAAAAAAGGTGTAAGACACACTCAATAGAAGTCTACAAGAGGTTCGTTTGGTGGCCTTAAGTACTTGCATAGTTGACATAAAAGAAAGGATTAAAGAGGAATTGTCTCCTGATGAACACTACCAATATGTAAATAAATATTGGAAGAAAGAATTAGAAGGAAGTATGAGAAATACCTATCAACTCATTGATGATTCTATGTTGTTGTTCAAAAATAAAAGGTGCCTGATGTAGTTGATTTTAGGAGGCTCGTCATGCATGAGTTTCATAAGATACCTTACTCAGATCATCTTTGTTAAAAGATGATAATAGCCATAAAGAAAGTGTATTATTAGCCAAAACAAAACATAGATGAATGACTTCCTTAACGCAGTTGAATCCCAAAAATGATATCCAATATAATGCACTGTGGAAAAAACCTCATACTTAAATACAAAGAGTAAAGGGAGCTCTACTTGAATGCTTCATGAGGCACAATACTTGCTAAGGTTTTGCAAATGGGGTAGCAAGATAAGTGGGCTTGATTGTGGGAAAAAACTCAGTTAAGCACGCTTGAGCCAAAGGAGTTCTGGGATGGGTGACCTCCCAAGAAGTCCTAGTTACCAGGTGCAAGCCCTGGAAGTTATGATTCACGCTATGTGATTCATTTCACTGGTTTCAATCCCACTTGTTCACCTCTATGAGCATCACCATATGTAATGAGTGCTAAGTGGACTATTCAAAAATCATGAGAATTTAGTGAGTTACGAATACCTCTCATGGAAATGGTCATAGGTGAATGACTTACTTAATGCAGTTGAGTCCCAAAAATTATATCCAATATAATCCACTATGGAAAAACCCTCATACTTAAATACAAAGAGTAAAGGGAGCTCTACTTGAATGGTTCATGAGGCACAATACTTGCTAAGGTTTTTCAAATGGGGTAGCAAACTAAGTGGACTTGATCGTGGGGAAAAACTCCACAGTTAAGCACGCTTGAGCCAAAGGATTTATGGGATGGGTGACCTCCCAGGAAGTCCTGGTTACCGGGTGCAAGCCTCGGAAGTGATGATTGGTGCTATGTGATTCATTTCACTAGTTTCAATCCCACTTCTTCACCCCTGTGAGCATCACCCGATGCAATGAGTGCTAAGTGGACTATTCAAAAATCCTGAGAAATTAGTCAGTTGCGACTATCTCTCATGGAAATGGTCATATATGAATGACTTGCTTAATGCAGTTCAATCCCAAAAATGATATCCAATTAAAGAAAGGTGTTGTGGAATATACTACTAGGTGTCTAGAGTGCCAACAAGTAAAGGTTGAATGTAGGCATCAAGCAGGGTTGTTGCAAGCAATCCCAATCTCTGAGTAGAAGTGGGAAGTCATACATATGGACTTCATTATGATATTCCCAATGAAAAACAATTAACATGATATCATTATGGTGATAAAGGGAAATTTAAGTAATACATCTCACTTCATTGTTGTAAAGTCCACTCACAAAGCTATTTATATAACCTAGATATTCATGATAGATAACTAGATGGAAAGAGTGAACATAATTTTGGAAAACATGCTAAGAGTGTATGTCATGCATCATCCAAAGAAGTAGGAAGAATTCCTACCATTTATTAAGTTTTCATAAAAAAATGGATATGAGAAGTCACTTGGGATGAGTCATTTTGAGGCAATGCATGAACAGAAACACAATACTCTTATTATTTGGGATGTCATAGTAAATAAAGTAGTTCTTGGACCTGATATGTTGAAGGAAATGGAGCAGGAAGTCGTCAACATCAAGCAGAAGTTGAAGGAATCCCAAGATATGCAAAAGATTTATGAAAACCGATAGAGGATGCACAAGCAATTCAAAGTGAGAGAGCATGTCTATATTCACATTTGATCAAGGAAGAGCTTAGCAAAAGTGGTTTCTTGTGCCGATTTGACTACCATAATTTGTGTACCTTTTCAAATCTTGTAAAGAGTATGGCCAGTAGCCTATAGATTTTCCTTTCCACCCAGAATGAATGCACATAGTGTTTTTCATATTTCTTTGCTTAAGAAATTATTTGTACATGATGTTAATCGTATTATTGGTTATTCTATGATATAGGTGGAACCCGAGAAAGGGTTTCACTGAAACCACTATGCATCCTAGGCTAGAGGAATATTGTGCTTCAGAATTGAGTAATAGAGCAAGTCAATGTGCAATGGAATCACTTTGGACCCAATGAAGCCACCTAGGAGATGGAAAACAAATGAGGATGTTATACTCATTTTTGTCTGATGAATAAGCACACTAAGAGTTATTTTATAAAGGCTAGCTTTTTTCTTTTGCTTTGTAGTTATGATAAACACCAAGGATGGTATTCCTTAAAGGGGATGTTGCTTGTAACACCCTTATGTTAACCCATGATTTTGTAATAATTGATGCCTATAATTAAAAATATATTTTTTCGGCTAGCATGAAGATTGGGAGAAATGGATCCATGATCTAAGGGATGGTTAAAGGTGGGTGGATTGGTGTAATAAAGTGCACCACAACCAAACACTTTGAAAGGGAATGATTGGTAAGAGAAAATACCCACGTTTTTTTATGATCCCACAACATGGGAAAATGGAAGCAGGAGAACGTCACATGTATTCAAGAGCCATGAGAAAGATAAGAATGATAAGAAAAATGAGAACTTGAGCATCATTACTCTAAATAGGAGAAAACATGAGAGATGGATGGAAAGAAAAATAGTGTGGAGAAGGAGAGCAAGAGTGTTATGTGTTGGATAATTTCTGTTATGACCAATGTGATGAGTTTCCCAGAGTTGATACAAGGAAATCATTGGACTGTGGTGTTCAAACATGAAAGATCAATGAGAGCACCAAAGGAGGAATTGGGTGAAGATTGCTTGTTTAAAAGGGTTGATAAACCACAGATTGCTTTTTGAGGAAGTTGATAAACCACAGATTTCTTGTTGAGAAAGTTCATAAATCACTTATTGCTTACCAAGTGCGATGACAAACCACTTAGGTGTTTACTGTAAGGTTGATAAACCACTAGGCAAGGTGGAAATAAATTAAGGTGATTGCTAAAAGGGGTTGATAAACCATTGAGTGCTTGTTGAAGAAGATGATAAACTTATTAGTGCCTTCCAAGCAAGTCGATAGACCACCTAGACATTGAGCTACAGGTATTGCAATGCTTTCCTTAAAAATACATGTATCACGCCCCTACCACATTTCCCAATTTCACTTTCCTGTCAAGGTAAACATGAGATGAAGAGTTACTATTAAATTACCCAAACTCCAAGCTTCAGTTATGGAATTGGGGTCAACAATTGACAATTCGAAGATATCCCTTAACGCTTACAAGAAACTCATGTGCCAAATAACCACCCCAAGTGACCAAACCCTGAGCCCACAACTACATGCATGGAAAGGAAAGGGTGTGGTTATAGGCCTCAGTTTGGTATTATGGTGTGCAGTGGTTCACATGACCCGAGGGTTTTAACACCATTTCCCCTGTATTATAGGACCTGCACATCCATTTAAGGTTGGGTTGTGAGCCGTCTTCGAACATGCACAATTATTTCCAGGTAAGTTTCCCATTTACCATTGATGGTTATCAATTTAGCTGTGGATTTTAAAGTTTTATAACCACGACCACCTCCCCCCCCCCCCCCCCCCCCCCCCCCCTGTTGCAGGGTCTTAGGGTTTGTTGGCTCTGAACATTTAGGCATAGCAACGAGTTCTAGTTTCAGGGTTTACCATTCCTAAGGAAATTTCGAGCCTCGACCTCTATACAAAGTATTGTTCAAGTTTATTTTTAATTTACTATGTATCTTAAGTGAGACTGAAAGGGACTTCGTCCTTTAGACATTATTCAAATTTTTGAGTAATTACTTGTTATTAGATGTCAATTCAATCTAACAAATAGACCTCTATTTCAGTCATATGTCGAGGCTCTGTTTTAAGTTTCTTGGAAGAATTTATATATTTTAATTGTCTCGATGCTTCAAATAGTAATTTCATTTTTTGGATTTCGTTCACCATGCATTTGTTCATTGCCATTGTTAATATGTTCACTTTTCGATTATTTCTACTATCTATTAATATTATAGAGGATTTCCTTCTGAAAATGAGATATGTTTGTCATGCATATTTTCCATATTTCATAATTACATTATGTCTGTTAATGCCTAGTTTCGCAAACTCACTTTCATCATTTAAATTCTAAATTTTTGTTTCACTGCACATTCTAGTTTTAGGTTCTTAGTTAGGTTAACGTAGGGATCTGTATCCCTTGTCATGGGTTCAGAGGACATGGACCCCAGACCTGTTCTACCGGACTAGGTGCTAAACAGCTAACCCTTGACTTCATAGTTACCAGATTCTTAACTACGTTTGGAACGCCTACTAGGTTTATGCTTTCTGTTAGCAGTGTTTATATTTTTTGTGAGTGTAACTCATGTAATTTTGATAAAGGAAACTAATTTTTACCAGTACATTTGATTGATGCAATATTTTAATTTCCATACACTCGTACAGGTTTTGCTTAAATGTTAGATTTATATAAAATATGTATTATATTCCTAATATTCTATTTCACTTTGCAAACATAGCATAAGACAATTCCTCTATCATTCTTCTAACATAACAATAGGTTTTCAATCAAGATTTTTGACTATACATAAAACATTTTAATTCTGTTAGTAATTTCAAACCTGAAAACCAAAACACTTAAATACTTATCTCAGAGAAATCTTCCAGTAAATTGATGGTCCTGCCAACCTTAGGAAATCACGTCCTCCTCTCCCCTCGTGATCCTCACCAGGGTATTAGGTAATTCACTGAGACAGAAGAAGATAGACCTCAGGATATGAATCCAGTCTTTACTTCTCTTGGGTTTTTCTTGAGCTCCATTGGTTTCCTCGCCAGCTCTGGATAACTCATTGCAACAGACTGTTGCTTAACCCCAACATTCTCTCTACAAAGAACCCCTTCCCATTATCAAGATTTCATTTTTATCCTTCTATGGAGGTAATTGTCAAAACTGTCTCTACCTTTTTACCCTGGGTTCTTGGAATCATTTACCAATCAGTTACTTAATTTTACTGAAGGAAATTTATTAATTATCTTAAAAAATCTATATATTCAAGTCTTGTTAACGAATACTCTTATTCATTAAATAATTAAAGTGTGTCATAACAAGTATATTAGCCATGATTTAAATTAAAACAAGGTGTTACATCTTCCCCCGCTAAGAAAAACAACATCCTTGGTGTTATTTGATCAACGAGAATAATTTCAGATATGCTTCTTGAATAATATGCTCATATTCCCAAGTAGCCTCCTCCGGGCCAAAGTTCTTCCATTGCACTTTAAATTGGGGGATGACTTGCCTCTGGAGCTTTATTTCTCTCCGATCTAGAATATGCTACGGTTCTATCAGGAACTCGCCATTCAGTTCTACCTACAGACAACAATTATCATAATTAGTTCAAATCAGAAATCTATTTTTGTTACAAACGTAATATGGTCATGATTTACTTGTATACCCTGCCAATGTATCACATGTTTAGGATCATGTATGTATCGCTTCAACTATGATACATGAAACACATTATGTACCAATATATGACTGGGTAGAGCCAGTCGATAAGCCACCAGTCCTGTCCTTTCTAGAATTTTGAATGGTCCGCAATATCTAGGAGCCAATTTGGAACAAGCATTCCACCTCAAGGTGCTCTTTTTTGGTTTAATTATTACATATACATGATCCCTTACCACAAACTCACAGAAGGTTCTTTTCCAATCTGCATAAAATATTGGTCGGTCTTGGGTAGCTTTCAAGTTCTACGTAATCTTCTTTACCTCACATTCCATTTCCTCCAACATGTCCGGTGCAAGCATCATCTTGGTTTCTGGAGTGCTCCAATTTATAAGAGTCTAACATTGTCTTCTGTACAACGCTTCAAACAGACTCATCTTAATGGATTCTTGGTATTTGTTGTTATAGGAAAACTCAACCAAATGCGAATATTATTCCAATTTTGTAGGTTGTTGCATTACATACATGCGCAACATATCCTCTAAAACTTGATTCACCCCCTCTGTTTGCCCATCTATTTGTGGATGGTAAGCAGTACTAAATTGTATTTTCTCCCAAAGCCAATAAATAGTGTCTTCCAGAATGTTGATGTAAATTTTACATCTCGATCTGAGATGACAACCTTGGGAATACCGTGTGGTCTAAAAATTTCTTTCATGAAAATATCAACAATCTTTATTGTCTTGTAAGTTGACTAGACGGGTATGAAATGAGCCACCTTTCTGAGTCTATCTACTACCACCATGATTGAGTCATTGTGTCATTTTTTTCTCGGTAGTCCGGTGATGAAATCAAGGGAAATGACTTCCCATTTCCATTCTGGTACTGGAATAGGCTGAAGAAATCCTTCTGGATTCTAGCATTCTACCTTGATTTACTAGCACTCCAAGCACTTGGTCAAGTATTTTGCAATTTCTTTACGCATCCAAGGCCAGGAAAAGTATTTCCTAATTGCGGTTAACATTTTTTGATATCTTGGATGTCCTACTTAGGAACTCCCTGATACTTGGTCCAATCAGTCCTGTTAATCTTTTGATTAGGAATATATATCCTTTTTCGATATACTAGGAGTTTCTTATCATTGAGATCATAGTATGATTGTTTTCCTTTCTTTTCGTCTTCTTTTTCTTGTTTCCACAGGAACTGATATTCAAGGTCTTTCTTTGTTGCCTCCACAATCTGTTTTTGAAACTTGAATTCAATTTGGTTAAAGTAAAGTTCATAGATGCCATGCAATTTCCTGCTTAAAGCATCAGCCACTCGGTTCTCTTTACCTTTCATGTGTTGAATATCAAAATCAAGTTCACTAAGAAATGTGTTCCATCTTTTTTGGCGAGCATTCAAATCAAATTGTTTAAAGTAGCTAGTTAAAATGCTATGATCAGTTCTTAACACAAACCTTTTCCCTAGAAAATAATGCCTCCATATTCACAAGGCATGCACTACTCCAGTTAGCTCTAAATCATTTTTGGAATACCTCTGCTCGTGATCCTTCATCTTCCTGGATTCATATGCTATGGCATTCCCTTCTTAGGTCAAAACTGCTCCTACCCCTTCCTTGAATGCATCAATGCATACTTCAAATTCCTTTCTCGGGTCTGCTACTTTCAAAACAAGGGCAGTAGTCAACAACTCCTTCAATAACTTGAAACTATTCTAAAATTTCTAAGTCCATTTAAAGACTCGTCCTTTCCACTATAAGGAAGTAATAGGGAAGGCTATTTTAGAGAATCCATTAATGAATCGTCAATAATAGCCAGCTAAACCCATAAATGAACATATGTCTGCCACATTCTTAGGAACTTTCCACTCCATAATTGTCTTTATTTTTTCAGGGTCCACGAAAATCCCTTTAGCACAAATCATGTGTCCCAGATATTGGATCTTCTTCTTGAAAAAATCACATTTACTAAACTTAGCGTAGATTTGGTGTTCCCATAACATTTTCAACACTATGTTTATATGTTCCTTGTCCTCTTCCATATTATTAGAATAGATTAATATATCATCAATAAAAATTAAAACAAACTTGTCCAAAAATGGGTGGAAGATTCTATGCATCAAGCTCATAAAATTTGATGGTGCATTGGTTAATCCGAATGGTAGCACCAAAAACTCATAATGTCCGTACCGAGTACGAAAATTTGTTTCGGATATATCTTTGTACTTAATCCGTAATTGGTGGTATCCTGGCCTTAAATCAATATTAGAAAAAATTGTTGCCCGATAAAATAGATCACCTATGCATGGCAATGGATACTTTTTCTTGACAGTCAAATTATTGAGTTGTCGATAATCCATGCACATTCGCATAGTATTGTCTTTATTCTTAACAAACAATACTGGTGCTCCCCAAGGGGACACACTTGGCTGAATGTATCCTTTGTCCATTAATTCCTGCAACTGCATTTTTAATTCTATTAATTCAGGTACACTCATTCTGTATTGAGATCAGGACACAGGTGCTGCCCCAGGTATTAATTCTATCGTAAAATCTATGTCTTGCTTCGGTGGTAATCCTGGAATATATTCATCGAACACATCCCGAAATTCTTGCATAATAGGAATATTTTCTAGCATGAGGGTCTTGTCCTTGGAGTTAGTGAACCCTACTTGAATTGCATAGAGATTATTTTCCCTTTCTAATGCATTTACTCAGTTGAGATGCAATAATGGATCATAACTGAAGTGGATTCTTAATTCCTACAATTCTTGACGTGTACCATCCTTCGATTTGAAGTAAATGACTTTGTCTTTGTAGTCAACTAATGACCAATGTCTTTCCAACCAATCCATTCCCAATAGAATATCGTAGGATCCTAGAGGTAGAATGTTAAGTTCTACAGTTATGTGCTGGTCTCTAATAACCAATTCACAGTTTGACACTTTGGCATTGAATCATCTTTTTTCCCTTGTAGCCAGTTGTACTAGCCATGGATTCTTAAATTTCTGATTCTGTAATTTACATTTTTCCACTATACGGGGGTGTATATAGCTCAAACTGGCCCCAGGGTCAGCTAAAATAGAAACTGATTAGGTTTGTAGCTTACCTTCTAATTCTATCATAGTTGGTTGAAGGTCTGCTTGTCAGTCCTCCAGAGCAGTATTGATTCTTGGTATGTTTCACGCTACATCTCCCACGGTAGATGCCTCTTACAAGTTTGTTTCCACTTCATTTCTCCCTCAATGAGGAAAATTTTTAAAATAATGTGCCTCCCCACAGCCCCGACACTATAATGGATGTTTTTGGGACTGTCCAATGTTGCTGCTCCTCAGCTGCCCATTTGGCCTTTTTTTGACCTTTCCCATTATGTCTATTCGTTAGATTCCTTGGAGCATTCTTGTAATTTCTAGATTTGTTATTTTTAAAATTGGAAGGGCCTTTCTGCCCTTCCTTGGGTGGAAAAATTTTCCCAGTTTCTCCCTTAGCCTTGGACTATTGATATCACATCTGTGCTTTCCTTATCGCTTCGTCCATTTTTTTTGGGTTTACAAACTCAATCCCCTCTTTCATGTGTATTGGAAAACTACTCAAAAATTGTTGCACCTTTTCCTTTTCATCGCGAAAATAAGGTACATATCTTAACAAGGAGGTAAATTTAGTGATAAAGTCATCCATAGGCATTTTCCAAAATTTTAGATCATGGAATTCTCGTGATTTTTCATCATAGAATCGTTCATTCAAATACTTATCTTTAAAATACTACTGAAACTCATCCCAAGTTACATTTTGATCTTCAGTTCCACGCACGTTCTTCACTTCTTCCCACCACAATGTAGTCTTTTCCCATAGTTGGTAGATGGCTAGGTGAGATTTAAGTTTGTCATTATACTCGTAAACTTGAAAATACTTGTTCATATTTATTATCCAAGATTCTGTCATTAATTCAGCCTCTCCATCGAATGTAGGAGGCTTGATCTTCTAGAATTCACCCTGTAACTCCACTTTTTGCTTCTTTAGTTCTTGATATTCTGAAATATTTCCATATTCAGCTTCATTATAGGTTCTACTCTTATTATTGTGTTGCGTATGACTTCCTTTGGGATTTTCATGAATTTGTTGTTGTTGTTCTCCTTCTCCATGAGTGTCTCTCTCAGGACTAGGCTGTGTAGTGTGATGGTTCTGTTTATCTGAAAGGTTCTTCAATATCCTTTCCTGCTCCCTCATTAACCTTTCATTATCACTCTGAACCCTGACCATATATGTCTGAAGTTGTTGTACTATATTAAGTAATCTATTTGTCTGACGTTTTTTTTCTTCCAACAATCTACTATTTTGTTGGTGTTATTCTATGCTTAATTGCACCCACATCTCCGGGTTGACTTCAGGGTTGGTCAAGGGATGGGTTTCCCCTGTGTTCTTGGGTGTTTGATGACTAGATCCTCTACTCATGGTAGCTTATTTCTAGCTTTTTCATATACTTTGCACAGTTTCAACAATAAACAGAATGAAAACACCCACGTTATTATGTTGGCCCATCCGGCCCCAGTGTGTAACCACACTCTGATACCACTTGTCACATTCAAAAGTAAACTTATACCAAAATAAAAAAAAATATTTACTTAATACCTTTAATCTCATTTAAACCTTACATTTACTCGATATACACAACAAATTCTAATTCTAATGCTCATGGAATATATCTGAGTCGGTACTAAGCAATCAATATAGTTTAAAATGATATGGTACACATATACAATACCATGCGCTTAACTCTACCTTTCATCATATATATAATACATGGTCTATGGTTTTCAAATATAACTTCAGATAACACAAACATTCAATTATCATGGTGACCATGTTGATCTTTTCGTATACGTTCATTACTTCTTGATTGGATTGACTTGGGTTTCTAAATCGATTTTATGTATTCATACATACATCGACCTTTGCCTCAATATTATCTCTGACAGATTGATTTATGTGTATGATTCAATTTAGTATTAAAACTTAATTAGTTGTACAACATTCGTTTGGACGTTAATGATAGCAGTCACCAACTCGTCTCGTTCACTATGTTAATTTCCCACCTGTCGATTCCTATGATTGCCAAACGTCTCGTGCTGTCACTTGGATCTTGTCCCACCATTGATCTATGTCCTTGGGTGATTGACGGTGCACATAAATGGTAGGGATGGTTAGGGTAACCAACCACCCCATCCCCCACCTTCTGGTTCATTCACTCCTCTGCTTGCCCTCCAATTTTGACTCTACAACTCGAGTTCTCTCTTGTGGCTATTGCCATGTGATATCCCTGCGTGCAAGTGCTACTGTCCAGGTATGGTCATGTCGTGTTCGTCTTGTTGGTTATCAGAGGTAATACTACTCTCTGCCTACTGCAGTTTTTATCTTTTTTGGATGATTTTTACTTCGATTTTAATTCTTGAGGGGACAGTAATTTTGATTCTTGTCGCAAAGGAACCTTGCGACTTTCCATTCAGGTGATTCATCTCTCTTCCCCAAACTTAGTAGTTCGACACCTATTTCTTTCGAATGGTTGTTTCAGTTAGAGGGTTTATGATTGTTTTCTTAACTTCTGTTTGTTGAATCAATGTGCCAATTTTTAACTGCCATGCGATGAGGCCTTCATGTTTTTCTTCGGGTCAGCGAAGAGAGAGACTATGTCACCTTGACAAGTTCGACCTGTGTAGTTAATTGTGCAGTCACTGTTATATTTCCATAACGTCTCGTTTTCAGTTTGGTATTACTGTGCGTAGTGGTTCACACAGCCCGAGGATTTTAACACCAGTTTCACTGTATTACAGGATCCACACATCCATCTAAGTTCAGGCCGTGAGCCATCTTTGAACCATGCATAGTTATTTCCAGGTAAGTTTCCCATTTACCGTTGATGGTTATTAATTTAGCTGTGGATTTTAAATTTTTACTACTGCAGCCACCTCCCCACCTGTTGCAAGGTCTTGTGGTTTGCTGGCACTGAGCATTTAGGCATAGCAATGAGTTCTAATTTCAGGTTTTACCATTCCTCAGGTAATTTCTAGCCTTGGCCTCTATATACAGTATTGTTCAAGTTTTATTTTTAATTTACTCTGTATCTTAAGTGAGACTGAAAGGGACTTCGTCCTTTAGACATGATTAAAAATTTTGAGTAATTACATTTTATTAGATTCCAAGTCAATCTGATGAACATACCTCTATTTCAGTCAGATTTTGAGGCTTTGTTTTAAGTTTCTTGGAAGAATTTATATATTTTAACTATCTTGATGCTTCACATAGTAATTTCAGTTTTCAGATTTTGTTCACCATGAATTTGTTCATTGCCATTGTTAATATGTTCCCTTTTAGAGTATTTATGCTATATATTAATATTGTAGAGGATTTCCTTCCAAAAATGAAATGTGTTTGTTATGCACATTTTCCAGATTTTGTAATTGCATTCTATCTATTAATGCCTAGTTTTGTAGACTCACTTTCATCATTTAAATCTTGAATTTGTGTTTCACTGTACATTCTTGTTTTAGTTTCCTAGTAGGTTAACGTAGGGATATGTATCCCTTGTCATGGGTTCAGGGGACATGGACCCCAGACATGTTCCACGAGAGTGGGTGTTAAAACACTGGCCCTTGACTTCATAGTTACCAGATTCTTAACTACGCTTAGAACCCTACTGGGTTTATGTTTTCTATTAGTAATGTTTACATTTTTTGTGAGTGTAACTCTTGTAATTTTGATAAAGGAAACTAATGTTTACTATTACATTTGATTAACGTAGTACTTTAATTTCCAGACACTCATACAGGTTTTTCTTAAATGTCGGATTTATAGAAAATATTTATTATATTCCTAATATTCCATTTCACTCTGCAAACATAGCAGAAGACAATTCATGTATCATTATTCTAACAGAACAGTAGGTTTTCCATCAAGATTTTTGACTATACATAAAACATTTTACTTCTGTTAGTAATTTCAAACCTGAAAACTAAAACACTTAAATACTTATCTCACAGAAATATTCCAGTAAACAAATGGTCCTCCCAACCTTCAACGAGGCAATCACATACTCCGCTCCCCCCATGCTCCTCACCGGGGTCTTAGGTAATTCGCTAAGACATAAGAAGATAGACCTGAATCCAGTCCTTACTTCTCTTGGCTTTTTCCTGAGCTCCACTGGTTTCCTCACCATCTCTGGATAAATCATTGCAACAGACTATTGCTTAACCCCAACATTCTCTCTACACATAACCCCTTCCCATTCTCAGGATTTCATTTTTATCCTTCTAAGGAGTTAACTGTCAGAACTGTCTCTACCTTTTTACCCCGGGTGCTTGGAATTGTTTACCAATCAGTTACTTTCTTTTACTCAAGAAAATTTATTAATTATGTCCAAATATATATATATATATATATATATATTCAAGTCTTGTTAACGAATACTCTTATTCGTTAAATAATTCAAATGTGTCATAACAAGTCTATTAGCCATGATTTAAATTAAAACAAGTTGTTACAATATATATATATATATATATATATATATATATAAAGTGAGAATTCAACAGGGACCTTTGTTTTCTCAGTTCTGTGTCCCAATCTAGAGGCCAGTATTAACAACATAACCAAAAAAAACATGTGCCTTGCTCAAGAAAATGAAAGTCTGATATTTTCAATTGAAGTTGCTATAAAATATAAAACATGGAGGACTAGTATAAATTATGAGTTCATCTTATAAATTATGATTTCAAGTCCTATCTTATAAATCCATGTAAACCATTTTTCATCTTTGTTTATAATTCATAAACAAAAAGCAAAATAAAATAAAATAATAATAATGAGAACATAACTTCAATACCTTTGAGTTTCGAGAAAACCAACAATGGGTTGAATCCATACAATTCCATAGAGGGCTAGACGTAGCCTTTGATGGGTATACTGGAACTTGTTTTAGAATTTAAACGTGGAGAATAAAGCACCCACAGTTGCGAGAATGACTTCTAAGGTCTGATTGATTGTAGAGTAAGTAGCACAACATGAGAAGGATATACAGTCAGCGTTCATGAATAATGATCATAGAAGGAGAAGGATGTTGCAAATTTTAACCTATATACAGACATCGAGATAGAGTAGAAGCTCTAATATTCTTGAGGAGCCTTGCTTTCTTGCAGCTTTCAACATTGAAATCCCATGGATGCCCACACGAGGAATCTGTGTACCTTGTCAGATGATGTAAGCAATGATTTCTGTAAACTGATTGTGTGTTTTTTTTGGCTCATTGTGTTTTGATTTCAAATTTGGAATATGTTTTTGTAGAAGAAGGATTCTATTTTTTTGTTTGTATGAATCCATGAGCGGATGGGCTTTGTTTTCCTAGGTTTCTTCTTGGAAGTATGCTCAAGAACCTACTCTCTTATCTGGTTTATTTTGGACTCGTTTAGAGTCATATGATATATGTTGTAGGTATACTACTTGGATGGGATATGTAAGTTTTTTTATTTATAGAAAAATACATTGTAACATTTTTTTATGGAATTTTCTCTAGTATATTAATATAAGTCGGATTTTTTTTTTTCG
The DNA here is from genome assembly GCA_034641835.2 of Pinus albicaulis. Lineage (NCBI taxonomy): Eukaryota > Viridiplantae > Streptophyta > Pinopsida > Pinales > Pinaceae > Pinus > Pinus albicaulis. The sequence goes on from CM076582.1 coordinate 1,090,371,041, forward strand.
TCTGAAAAAATTAAAAAAATTAAAAAAAAAATTAGTGACTTTTGTAGAAATATTTGAAGTGTTAGTGTTGCAGAGGAAATGATCAAATCCAACTAGGCACAATGCACTTAGTTTTTTGATATCTCACAGACTTAGGTGCAAGGATCGACAAGTGTGACAGCATAACAAGAAGAGCAAGGGTGAAATATCTGGAACGGTTTTTGGACAGATGGCATAATCATATGATGTACAGATGTCGAACTTAAATAGAAAATATAGGCAAAAAAACCAAAGTCTACTCATTCAAAAGAAAAGGTCCATAGACCTAAATATTACAATATATTTTGACATAAAATTGTAAAATATATATTATTTTTTAATCATTAATACTAAATTAATTAATTAATTTGTATAAATTTAAATTAATTTTAAAATAATAAAAATTTACAATTTGAATACATCTAATGATTATGATTCTATGAATAAGATATATACATAACTTTAAATTTGAATATAATACAACTATTAATTTCATAAATCAAATTATTTTTCATTAATTTAATATCTAACGTGTTTATCATTTTGAAATTAAAAGATTTTTATATATTAATTAATTTGTATAAAATTAAATTGATTTTAAATTAAATTAAAAATTAAATACATCTAATGATTATGATTCTATGAATAAGATACATACATAACCTTAAAATTGAATATAATACAACTATTAATTTCATAAATCACCTTGAGGGAGAAAAGACTCATTTGTTGAATGTCTTTTGTAAAAATGGTTATATTATGTCAGAAGGCCTTAAATCTTTCCTTAAAGCAGAAAAATTTCTTTTAGTTAAAAATAAAAAAGAGCCTAATGAATGATCTGGTAGTGTCAACCTGCTGTTCATTCAGGGTACCACTAATAAGATTGCTAGGATCCTTAAGAAGCATAAGGTGTCTTCGTATTTCAAGCCCCTTAATACGATTCGCAGTTCTCTCAAATCGGTTAAAGATCCGATTGACTCCAGAGATGGAAAAGGTGTCTACATCATTCCTTATTCTTGTGGGACTCCTTACATTGGTGAAATTGATCGGTCTATTAATCAAAGGATCTGTGAGCACGTTGCCGACATCAAACATAGAAGATCTCTCTCATCCGCCTTAATTGAGCATGCAGAAAAGACTAACCATCATGTTTGCATAGAAGATGCTAAGGTCATTGCTAAGATCGACCATTTCCATATCATAAGTTGAGAGAGGCCATTGAAATTGAGAAAAGACCCGTTAATATCAATAGAGATGACGGTTGGAATATCAGCAGGGTTGGATTCCTGCCTTATATTCTTGATTTTTATTTATTTATTGATTATTTAATATATTTTTTATTTCTTTTTTTTTAATTTTTACTTATTTATTTATTTATTTATTTATTTATTTATTATTTTAATATTTTATTTATTTATTTATTATTATTATTATTATTATTATTATTATTATTATTATTATTATTATTATTATTATTATTATTACTATAATTTTTTTTTTTTTTCTCGTTGTATGATTTTTGATAGGTTGTTCTTTATGATTTTTTTTTTCCTTAACCTTGGCTCTTATAAATAGCCAAATATACAATTAAAAATAATTTATAATTACGAATTAATAATAATAATTAATTATTAAATACTTAAATAAGAAATATATACATATATACACTATTGGTTAAATAACAAACTTTTAAATTAATTAATTGATTAATTAGTTAAATAAATATGTTAAACATTTTATAAATAAATAATAATAATAATAATAATTAAATATTCTAAGTCAAACTAGTGGTTTCTACATCTATTTAAACTTAATATCCAGATCTGATTTGTTCTAAACAGGTCTACCATGTTTCATTGCTTGTGTGATTATTACCTAAAAAATTTTACAAATTTATAAATCAAATTGTTTTGCATTAATTTAATATCTAACATATTTATCATTTTAAAGTTAAAATATTTTTATAATATCATATAAAATCTACAAATAAATTATTTTTACTTTTATTTTTATTTATAAATTATTATTTAATATAATATTTTTAATTATATAATATTAAAACTGAGAAAATTCACATTACCTTTTATACATACAAAATCTATAAATAAATTATTCTAAAAACATATTACTTATTCCAAATCCAAAATTTTACATCTCAATACATAAAAAAAATCTCAATCAATAAAGAAAACTCATTTATAAGAAAATTGATATTATTCTTACCAAACATTCTTTTTAATTATATAACTTTTAATTATAAAATAATTTTATTTAATTTTATATATGTATTTTTTAAATAAATAATTTTTACAATATATCATAATTATTTAAAACCAAAACTTTGACATGTTTTTTTAAATACGTAAAGGAAATGACTAGACCTTATTATTACAAAACATAGCATTCATAGAAAATTTCATATAACTATTACAAAATCGTCGTGTTTTAAAGATGTATTTAAAACAATAAAATCTCTTAAATTTCATAATAATAAAAATAATCACAAAATCTCAGTTTGAGGAAGAAAAAGTACGACATAGATCTTTTATTCCAACCAAAATGTTATAATTTAAAATGTATAACAATAAAATGTCACAAAACCTGGAAAGGAAATTTAAAAAAAAAAATCATATATTAATGTAAACATTTGAGTTTGCATTCACCACTCAATTCACATCCATCTATGAACCAACGTAAATAGATGATGTGATTATTCCGGAAGAGAGTTCAAACAATAGGGATCAGAAAAGCTTTCACTCAGAAATCTAATTTATATCATAAAAATATTTTAATTTAATTAACAAGAATGTTTAATAAAGGATTGTGCAAGAGGCTTCATAGGTATAACTTCATGCCTCCACGCAATAACGTTCCAAGACAATAATTACAAATTAATATTAATTAATAATTAACAAAAAAGATATTAATTGTCCTTTTTAACGAAAATGGCCTCCAGCGAAGGCAGAACTTGGGGACCTTTGTGGCGGAGGAAATTTCGAAGACGGTGCTCAGCATATCTCTCACCCTCCTCGTAATTCTCCACGACTCCTGCAGCACGATTTGTTTTCGCAAGTCTGCATGTACACCCAAAAAAATAATTATAACAATTTAAATACAGTCTTCCTTATAAAAAAATTATATACTTGGCATTTGTTTTAGCCGAGTATAACGATAATTAAATTCCATAGGCTACTCAATTTATTTTTTAAATAATATTTTTTTAATTTTATATTTAGGAATTTTTTAATTTGATAATGGTTTTCAAGAATAAACAATTAATCTTTTGCTGTGACGTGAAACAATTAACTTTTACTATCAGATTAAATTACAATTTTTTCTGAAAATTCAATGCAATTTCAAAATATTCATTGAATTTTCAAGAATATTATCAAAATGATCTGCATCGGAAACATTCCATTTACATACCTGACATCGGGATTGGTGATCAAGTTTCGACCTAGTTGAAACACGCAAATACTCACAACGAAACCCATCGCTGCAAAAAGAGGATATACCTGCATCACATACACGCAACAGTGGATCTATTCTCAAAATTGCTCTACGTCAAAGGAAAAAAATGAAATCCAGAGTATATATTATGCATTTGTTATCAATATTGCAAAACTGGGTATAGTCAATTAATTTAATTTAATTGAAGGGCACCAACTTCGAGAACCGAAAAATCAACAAATCTGGGAACGGAAAACTTAGGAAACTAAACGGAAAGATCTGAAAAATTTGGATAGTGTTTAACAAATAAAGCAAAATGCCTGCAAATTACCAACCTCTGGTTTCACCCAGCGCGTCATTGTTCCGGTCAAGCTTTGACTTTGTTGTTGGATGGAGCAATTAAAGAAAGAAATGTGTAACAATTACAGAGCTGTGAGAGAAGAGAGAAACCCTGAAGAGAAAAGTAGTGGTGAGGATTGAGGGGTATGGTATAATACATATTTATATATATATTCTTATGACTGCGCGGGCAAAATTGAAGGTTAGTTTGATCTTCAAACCTCGAGAATACAATGGGCGTGCGGTAACGGAATCCGTTATAACCAATGGGCGTTTAACACGGGATTTGGTAAAAGCTCCCGCAAGTCAATGGCGCCGAGTTTATCTGTGCGCGTCTTATCGCCGTGGTCTGATAAGGCGGCGATAATTTTGGAATTTCCAAAATGATTGTGAACTCAATTTTGGGAATGGTTGTGCCATCTTTCTGGAGTTATAACCATGCTCTACGGTCGTGTAGGAAATGATGTGAAAATGAGTTTAATACTTTAATTGTGTAGTAAAACAATTTAACTTTTTCGCTATAAAATTTTATTTAAATTTTCAAATTTTATTAATTGAATTATTAAAATAAATTGAAATTTTAAGTAATATTATAAATTTTAAAGATTATTTTAATAAAAAATATTGAATTAAAAAAAATCTTATTTACTCCATTTTCCATATCAATATAATGAACCTTATACAATAAATTAAAAAAAAATAATAATAATAGAAATTAGAGATATTAAAAATCTTGCATAATTAACTTCCCAAATAAGCGGGCATGATGGGTGACTTATTTCTAAATCACATCCGAACAGCCCAAAACACGTGGATGGATAAGGTTAAATGTTTACATGTATATAATTTGTTATTATTATTTTATTACGTTTTTCAAAACAATGGGCACAGGTTTTAAAGCAAGTCAATGATATCTCCTATCTTTATCCATATCACGGATCTGATTTAAGGGAAGTGTATCACCAAAACACACATTTTCTAGAGTTCCAAGAAAAAACAACGATTTCATTTTCAATATTTTTTTATTTTACTTGAAGCAATGCCTTGTCCAATTTTTTCCCATTTTAATTGGAACTAAATTATTATAATTATGATCCATGGTTTAATATTTTACTCAAATTTATGTTGTCTGTTTCTCGAAGATTTTGAATATTTACGACGGTTTGATTTTCTTATTTTTTTCCTTTTGTATTGACTTGAATAGTCTTCGAATATTTATGACGATTTGCTTTTTGTTTATTTTTCTTTTGTATAGAGTTGAATAATGCAAATTTGATCTACTAAAATTATCAACTATTAATTTTAATATATATATCAAAGTTATGGTATTTAGATTGTAGTTTTATTTTTTAAGAAAGTATTCCATAGATAATTTATATATGGAAGTTTGTATATTTTGGTGTCATTGTAATTATGTGTTTATTTTAGTTTATTATTTAAGGTTTAATTATGGATGTTTCACATCAAAAATATTTTCTAACCAATATAAGGGTTTTGCATAGATTTAAAACTCAATTTACTTATTTAGAGTGCTTTGTGGGCAATTTCATTAGGCTTAAGAGTATAGTGGCACTTCCACTCACTCGATCACATGTCTCTTTGATGACATAAGGTTGGTCTATCAGTTCTCCTTATTGAAGAAATAGAAATACATAACTTTTTATATTGCCCCAAGATTCTTCTAAGATTTATGCAAATCTCAAGTTTACTAGTTTTCTCATTCTTCTCTTGTAAGGTATTAGCCTTTGTGAAGATAGACATCCTCCAAATGGCTAGTAACTTAACATAATATACATTTAAAAGTTGTATTCTCACAATCCCATCCTTAATTTGGCAAGGACTTTCCAATATTTTTAGACAGGAGGAATTTATTCAAACAAAATTAGTTTAATGTGTGTTTTAGTGTTCTTTTATATCTATTTCATCTACCAACCACCATTTTATCTTATGCACAATGATATGATTATCATATGCCATTCATCATTCTAGATTATGTTGATAGTTTATATGTGTCTTATCACCTTATTGTTCTATTATCTCTATTCAAAGAGCATGGAGGGTTGTTTGGCTAGTGTTGTGAAATCCTCATCAAACACTTCCAACCACAAGATGAGTAGCCACTAAACTAATCGTTAAAATCCTAGCCCCCAAGGGACCAAGTCATTATGATCCCAACAAAGAAGGTCTCCAATGGAGGCTCCTCATTAATTGTATGCATGCATGATGCACAATTATAAAATTCCATAGAATATATAAGAAAGGCATCACAAGAACTCATTCATTGTAACGGTACCATTGTTCTTAATCACAGACAAACACATAACATGCAAAAAAAATGCATTCCCATAATAGACAATAACATTAAATTGAAAATTATTAGAAAGAGACATAAAATTTATGTTTTATCAAAAGACAGTCTAACCAATTAGCTACATATGAGCATACCGAACCATAGAAATCTAGTGTAAATTCCACACCCAAGTTGGACTATGAGGCCAACAAGGTAAAGGAGCCAAGCTAGAAACTTCCAATTGACTCAACTCAACTCAATTGCTCTCATATCTTAACCAATTTTCTTATTACATAGCACTTTAGGCATCTCATCCAACCATCAAATGCCCATGACAGTATCTTACACTACTCTACAAACATGACAATGAAACAAGTCATTAGCTTCAAGTTTAGTGTCAAAATATTGTGCTTTTTTTTCCAAGTTAGAGCATTTTCCGAGCATTAAATGGATTTTCATATTTAACATCAAGTTCCAGTGTCAAATTTTCCATCATATTTAGTGTGATTTTTAGCATTTCCTATCTATAAATTAAAACTAATGGGAATAAAATCTAAAAATGCACACAAAAAAATTGGTAAGGGATTTCTAGGATTTTAACCCAAATAATTTTCCAAAATAAAGGCTCTCTATGAAAATAAAATCCCAAAAAATATACCATAAAATTGTATAGTTCTAAACTAAAACCACAAACCTAGTGAAACTTAAAATTTATGAAAACAAATGGAAAAGGGTTGAAAAATGAAAAAAAATTACAATGGTAAGGGAATGCTAAGATTTGAACCCATATCATATAAAAAAGGCAAGAATAGTGTTGGACATAGTGTTTTCATTGATGATAACCAATTTCATTAATGTCAAAGGATATGCCAAAGGACGAGATTGTGGAATATAGTTTTATCATGAAGAAGGTGTGTTAAAGGAAGAAGTTTGTTGAATATACTGTTATCATGCTTTCAAAGATCACATGAATGATGACAAAGTGGCTCAAAGTTTAATCATTTTTTGTTAAATATATGATTTTCAAATGAATATATAAATGTTATGGTTGGATACTCCTCTCTGAGACCTTTCCAACAATATATCACACTTGACCAAACTCATCCTGAATTAGAAGATATGTCACTTTAAAAGTTCACATTCGAGAAAAAGGGTGAAAAGGGGTCAAAACCCTTAAAGGTCAAGCAAGCTCAAGAGCATATTTATGATTCCTTAGGAAATTGACAATGGTTGGTGCCCAAATTTCACAAATTATAACAAGTTAAAGGTTGTGCAAATTTGGGCGAATTAAGTGATCAAAAATGAACTATGGCTTGATGAGGGATGGATTGTGTGCATACTTGCACAAATTTTAACAACTTTCGATCCCCTCTCACCATGTGGACATGAAACGTAGACTACAAGTAGAACAATATCAAGGTGACACATGGCACGTGAGGTGGACCCATAGACCCTCAATGTAACACCCTTTTTTTAACCCCTGATTTTGTAATAGAAATCTGGATGAGAAGAAATGTGATAGAAGGCTAGAAATAAAAATAGTGGAGAGCACGAGAGCGATAGTACTGCATGTTTTAGAAATTTTGCTAAGACTGGATCAACAAAAATCCAAAATTTTATGCATGGAAATCATTGGATTGTGGTAATTTCCAAGCGTGAAATATTAGTGGGAGAATCAAAGGAGGAATTGGGTAAAGAGTGCTTGTTGAAAAAGGTTGATGAACCACTGAGTGCTTGCTAATAAATATGATAAGCCAATCAATGTTTTCCAAGTAGGATGAAAAAACAATCAAGTGCTTGTTTTAAGGATGATACACCATTAGGCATGGTGGAAATCCACTGGGTTTCTTTCTAAAAAGGGTTAATAAACCATTAACTTCTTGTTGAGGAAGCTGATAAACCACCCAGAGAATGTTGTACAAGTCTTGTGGTGATTTCCTTGAAATACAATTGATAAACCTCCTATAAAGAATTATCATGGTCCTATAAATCTAAGCAATACCCCAATTGAGTCTGGTTAAATCCCTTGGATTTTGGATGTGTCTTGGGGGCAGACAACTACAAGAAATATTTTGGTCTAGTTGGCCTATGGTTGGGTGGGGATTTGAAGTCCCACCCTTAGTTTCCATCCATATCTAATAATTTAGATAAGTTCCATGAATTATGTATATTTGAATGTAAATAATTACATTTTTGGGTTGTTATTGGTTAGAGTGTGGCTCTATGTTAGCTCCTTAATGGTTATTGAAAAGTATTGCATGTACTTTATCGGAAAATTGTTATGAATGATCTTTTGGATAAGTTGAGATTCTAGATTATGTGGATGATATGAATGTTATTGATTGTATTTCAAAATATGATTAGTTGCATTAAAACATGCAATTAATGTTGAGATTATGGGGTAGCATCAGATTTTCTCTAGCTCTGAAACTTTGTGGAAGGGCTAGAACACATGATATTTCCAAGACCCAGAAAGAATTTGGAGAAATTCCATCTGGTGTAAACTTTATTCAAATAATTAAAATTTAATAATCAAGTTCAATTGAGAAATTCAAAAATTAAAGAATTGATATACACATGTGATGAAAGAAATTATTCAAGCATTTTAGATCAAGATTTTTCATCTTAGTCGTTGATTAGAGATTTATCATCATGTTGGATTTGTCAACGAAATATAAAGGAAGGGTTTAAATGGAGAAAGAATACGTAATTCAAGAGAAGGAATTTTTCATGGATCGCCTAGAAGCAAGATTCCTCGACTTAATAATGTGATAAGGTTTTTTGTTCACATGTTGTGGATAATCCAAAAGGAATAAACATTAGTATTAATATTTTATTTTATTATTATTATTTATTTATGAGAGTAGTTAGTTGTTTTGTATTTTTAATTAATTAGGAATAAAATTAGGAATTGGTTTCTTTCCCTACGTGGAAATAGAGCCAAAGTAGGGATAAGCACTTAAAAATAGGGAGGTATTGATTTTTTGGAAAATTTAGAGAAGAAATATATTCTAAGAGGAACAGTTTCATATTCAAGTGTAAATAATAGGGGAGTAGAGAGGAAAAGGACCAAGAGTGCCAGTGTGAAGACTGCAACAAAAAGGGGGCAATTAATGAAACAGGCAGCTGAGCCAATCCATCACACAGAGGCTGACACATCACCAATAGAGTGACGCAATCTAAGAGGGAGTGACATTGTGCAGTTTTTCGAGGCTCGAAATGTAGATTATGATCTTCAGAATTTTCTGGTGGGGCATCGGTTCTGTCAGTGCAGAACAGTGCCTAGCAAAGGTGACAAAGTGAGAATAGCAGCCTGTTCCAAAGAAATCTGAGATTTGATTAGAAGGGTGATCGTAGAGGACTGATTCAGTAGATTTGGTGAAGGATTTCCAGGAGGGAAATCAGTTGTCAGAGGGAATAGTATCTGTATAGGGTTTCTAGCATCAAGAAACCCAAATCCACTATTATTTTGAGTGCATCAGCAGTAGAAGGGTGAAGAGTACCTGTTTCGATAGTTTTTGAGCAAAGATGGCACCGTACAGACTGAGAGATTAGGACAAGTTGGAAAGTGTGTCCAACTTTTCAATCTGAAAGGCTAGAATCCTAACAGCCCTAGAGGAGTATGGTATCAGAGACCACATGGAAAATTTCCTAATTGTGTCGACTGATGTAGACACTCTAAATAAGTTCAACGAGAATCAAGCACAAGAAAATTTCTTGATCATGGATGGGGTGGAGGATCACATGGTCCCACACATTACCGCGAAGAGGACAACACATGAGATGTGGACAGCTTTGACCACACTATATCAAGGCAACTCCTTCCAACAAAATATGCTTCTAGAGAACCAGATGAGGATGTTCCAGATGCACAAGGGAGAGAAGATCGATCCCTTCCTTTCGAGATTGCAAATGATCTTAGATCAATTGATTCCCATGGGGGAAACTCTAGATGAAGGGCTCTGGGTGAGGACTGCCTTGAATGTAGTCACGTATGAGTGGGAGACCTTTTTCCAAATCATCTTGGGCAGAGGACAACTCCCAAATTGGGGTGACATGTGGGCTATCATTCAACAAGAGGAGATTTGGAGGATGACCAAGAATGAATTCAGTAGCGAAGGTGTCAAGGTGAAGAAGGAGGAGGATGAGGATGTGGCCCTAGCATCAAATGGGACAATGGCAGTAAGGGAAGAAGAAGAAGAACCTATCCAAGGTCTGGTTCTTCAGTTGTGGCGAACTTGGGCACTTCTCTAGTGCTTGTCCTAAGATGAAGGATAAGGAATATTCAGATTCCAAGGCAACAACAGCTAGAGGGGACAGTGGTAGTGAGGATGATGTGGCGATGAGTGCTCATGTGCCTCGAGAGAAGAGGTGGGGCAATATTGATATGTAGAGAAGCTACCGATGGTGAGGCTAGATCCTTGAGGTGCCCAAAATATTCGATCACATACAAGCTATGGGAGCCTTAAGACACTAGCAGGATGACTAGAGTAGTGGATGCACAATATCATGGAGAAGCAGAGGTAGTGTTGGGACACTGCAGAGTAGAGCAGCGCAATGGAGAGGCAGCAGCAGTGTGGAAGCATCAACGCGGAGGGGAAGTTCTTACGCAATGTAAAGTAGCAGTAGCACAGAGGTGCTAGAGAGACAATGTAACACAACAGCAGAGGGTCAATAGTATATATGGTCAATTTTTCGACACTTTAGTTCCGATAGTTTTGACATATTATCAGAAAGTTCCCCAATTTTTTTCAATTTTTTAAATCTCGCCAACAAGCATCGCTCTAGAGATGTTTAGGGAGTATCGTGGGAATAGCGATGTTTAGGGGTATCGTTGCAATAGCGACGTTTTTTGGAAAAAGTGTCGGAAGAGCGATGTTTAAGACAAAGGCGTCAAAAGTGAAACATTTAGGACAAAGGTGTCGGAAGTGCGACATTTAGGACAAAACCATCGGAATAGTGATGTTTAGGGAAAGGGTGAGAAGTGAAAATTTTCAGGAATAAGTGTTAGAAGTGCGACGTTGAGGACAAAAGCATCATAATAGCCATGTTTTCTAGGGAAGGCATCAAAAGTGCGACGTTTCAGGAATAAGTGTCGTAAGTACGATGTTGAGGACAATAGCGTCGGAATAGCAACGTTTTCATGTGATGGTGCTCAAGTAAATGCGTTCGGGTCGGGTCGGGTCAGGTCTGGTCGTGCCATGTGAGGGTGCCTAAGGAAATTTGTCGTTCGGGCAGGTCGGGTCGGGTCGTGTGAGGGAGCCCAAGGAATGCATCCGAGTCGAGTCGTGTCAGGTCATGTGAGGGCGCCCAAGGAAGGCGTCCTGGTCAGGTTATGTCGAGTCATGTGAGGGCACCCAAGGAACGCGTCTGAGTTGGGTCGTGTGATCAGGTCGTGTGAGGGCGCTCAAGGAAATGTGTTTGGGTAGGTCAGGTTGGGTTTGGTTGGGTCGTGCCATGTGAGACCACCCAAGGAAACACGTTCATGTGGGTCGATTCGAGTCGTGTGATGGAACCCAAGGAAATTCATTTCGGGTCATGTCAGGTCGTGTCGTGTCATACTGTGAGGGCACCTAAGGAAACGTGTTCAGGTGGGTCGGGTGAGGGCGCCCAAGGAACACATCCGGGTTGGGTCGTGTCAAGTCATGCCAAGGCGCCCAAGGATACGAGTTCCAGCAGGTCGGGTCGGGTAGGGTCGGGTCATGTTGTGTGAGGCCACCCAAGGAAACACGTTTGGGCAAGTCGAGTCAGGTCAAGTCAAGTCAGGTCATGTGAGGGTGGTCGTATAAAAAACGTTAAGTTGTGACCACATGTGTTGCTTGTGCAGGTTTTTGCAATCCATTTTTCATTTACTCCCTAGTGCGCCCTTCATTCAGGCAAGTCGTGTCGTGTTGTGTAAGGGCACCACAGGAAACACATTCGAGTCAAATCGTGTGAGAGAGGTCATATCAAAAATGCTAAGTTGTGACTGCCCATGTGCCTTGAGCACATTCGTGCGACTCGCGGTTTTTCGTTTTCTCCCTCGTGCCTTCGACGTTCAGTCGGGTCAGGTCGGGTCATGTGATGGCGCCCAAGGAAATACTTTCGGGTCGGGTCGGGTCGGGTCGTGTTGTACTCTGAGGGCTCCCAAGGAAACACGTTCGAGTGGGTCGGGATGGGTCGGGTCATGTGAGGGTGCCCAAGGAACGCATCCAGGTCAGGATGTGTCGGGTCGTGTGAGGGTGCCCAAGGAAATGTGTTCGAGCAGGTTGGGTCAGGTCAGGTCAGGTCGTGCCATGTGAGGCCACCAAGGAAATGCGTTCGAGTGAGAAATGTGTTCGAGTGGGTCGGATTGGATCGGGTCGTTTGAGGGCACCCAGTAAAACGATTTCAAGTGGATCAGGTCGGATCAAGTCGGGTATGGTCGTGTGAGGGCACCCAGGGAAATGCGTTCTGGTGGGTCAGATCAGATCAGGTCATGTCGTGTGAGGGCACTCAAGGAAATGTGTTTGAGCAAGTCAGGTTGGGTTGGGTCGTGTGAGGGCACCCAGTAAAACGATTTCGGGTGGGTCGAGTCGGGTCAAGTCGAGTATAGTTGTGTGAGGGCGCCCAAGGAAACACGTTCTAGTGGGTCAGGTCAGGTCAGGTCATGTGAGGGCGCATAGGGAAACACGTTCAGGTAGGTTGAGTTGGGTTGGGTTGGGTCATTTGAGGGTGGTTGTAGCAAAATTGTTAATTTGTGACTACCTATGTTCCTTATACTGCATGCTTGTGCGATTCGTTTTCTGTTTTCTCCCCCGTGCCTTCATTTGGGCGAGTCAGGTCGTGTCGTGTGAGGGCGCCATAGGAAACATGTTCGGGTCAAATTATGTGAGGGAGGCCATATCAAAAATGCTAATTTGTGACTGCTCGTGTGCCTTGTGCATTTTGGTATGACCTTTTTGTCATTTTCTCCCATTTCATGCCTAGTTAATCGACGTTTGGGCATGTCAGGTCAGGTCGGGTCATGTGATGGCACCCAAGGAAACGCGTTTGGTTTGGGTCAGGTCCTATCATGTCGTACTATGAGGGTGCCTAAGGAAACATGTACGAGCGAGTCCAGTCAAATCGCGTGAGGGTGCCCAAGGAACGTGTCTGGGTTGGGTCGTGTTGGGTCATGTGAGGGCGCCCAAGGAAATGCGTTCAGGTAGGTGGGGTCGAGTTCAATCGGGTCGTGCCATGTGAGGCCGCCCAAGGAAACACACTCAAGTGGGTCGGGTTGGGTCATGTCATGCGAGGGCACCCAAGGAAACATGTTTAGGAAAATTATATCAGGTTGGGTCGTGTCGTGTGAGGGCACCTAGGAAAACGCATTCAGGCGGGTCAGATCGGGTCGTGTCGTGTGAGGGCGCCCGAGGAAATGCATTCGAGTGGGTTGGGTTGGGTCATGTCGTGTGAGGGCACCCAACGAAACGTGTTCAATCAAGTCAGATCCATTCGAGTCGGGTCGTGTGAGGGTGCCTAAGGAAACACGTTCATGTGAGTTGAGTCCGGTCGTGTGAGGGCACCTAAGGAAACACATTCAAGCGGGTCAAGTTGGGTCGTGTTGTGTGAGGGCACCCAAGGAAACGCGTTCCGGTAGGTTGGGTCATTTCAGGTTAGGTCGTGTGAGGGCACCCAAGGAAACGCGTTCGGGCAGGTTGGGGCAGGTCGAGTAGTTTGGTTGGATTTTGCTTGATTACAAACAATGGTAAACAACCTGCATCAATGTTTCTTTCCTTTATGAAACAACCAACATGAATAACAGTGTCACAATGAGTCACACGAACGTGCACAAGACCCAGGTGTGGTCACAAATTAGCATTTTTTATACGACCTCCCTCACACGACCCGACTCGACCCAACTTGAACGTGTTTCCTTGGGCACCCTCACACGACATGACCCAACCCGCCCGAACGAGGGTATGAGGGAGCAAACAGAAAATGGGTCGCACGAACGTGCATAAGGCACACATGTGGTCACAACTTAACATTTTTGATACGACCACCCTCACACGACCCAACTCGACCCGCCCGAATGCATTTTCTTGGGCATCCTCAAACGACCCGACCTGACTCGACCTGCCTAAACATGTTTCCCTAGGCGCCCTCACATGGCACTACCCGACCCGACCAACCCAAATGTGTTTCCCTGGGCGGCCTCACACAACCCGACCCACCCGAACATATTTCCTTAATGGGCATGCTCACACAACATGACCCAACCTGACCCAACCCGACCCGACCCTCCCGAACGCGTTTCCTAGGTGCCCTCACATGACACGACCCGACCCACCCGAATGTGTTTCCCTGGGCACCCTCACATGACCCGACCCGAGTACCCGACCTGCTCGAATTCATTTCCCTAATGGGAACCCTCACACAACACGACCTGACACGACCCTCCTGAACGCGTTTCCTTAGGCACCCTCACATGATCCGACCCACCCAAACGTGTTTCCTTGGGTGCCCTCACACAATAATGGGATGGGAAAAGAAGTTTCAGACAAAGGGATACTTTGGGAAAAACACAACACTATCTTTCAATGACCTGGTGTGGCCCCAAGAGATGCTAGGGCGTGCCAAGGAAAGAGAAAGGAGGACTAGTTTCAATTGCATGGAAATTAATGAATAATAATGTGTGATATGGAGTGTTAGCAAGTTCTAGGTGTGCTAAGGAGGGAGTGACAAGGTATGCTAGGTACCCCTAACCCATTTAACCCGCTAAACCCTAAACCTCTAAACCCTTAACCCCTAACCACTTAAACCCTAATTCTTGACCCCTAACCCATTGAACCCCCTAAACCCTAAAACCCTAACCCATTTAACCCCCTAACCCCTAAAATCCTTAACTGCTAAATCCCCTAACCCGCTAAACCTCTAAACCCCTAACCCATTTAACCCCCTAAACCCTAAACCTCTAACCCCTTAACCCCTAACCCTTTAAACCCTAATTCCAAACCCCTAACCCATTTAACCCCCTAATCCCTTGACCGCTAACTCATTATTCACCTAACCCCTAAATATGCCTAAATCCCCTAACCCTTAAGCCCCCAATCCCTAATCCCTTAACCTATAACTCATTATTTGACCCCTAACCCCTAAATGCACCTAAATCCCCTAACCCCTAACCCCCCAATCCCTAAACCCTTAAACACTAACTCATTATTCCCCTAACCCCATTCCCTAATCCCTTAACCACTAACTCATTATTCCCCTTGTTACATAGCAATTTGTCACTGTCCCTGTACTCCTTGTTCCTTGATCCTAGAGAACCCATACAGTGACCCTTGTGTACTTTCCAAGCATGGAATACACACCCCTGAACCACACTTTTTCTGTCAAATCATCTCCCTTTACAACTTTTCTGGAAGATCCCTACAAAAACCTGGTTTTCAAGGTCGGCGCTTTGTCTCAGTGTCTGACCCACACCGATAGTAGAGATTTGCACTGAGACCTGCACCGATCGGCACTCTGTCTTAATGTCAGACCCACGCTGATCTTCTTTTGGAAATTTTTTTAAATAGAAAGGAAGCTTTTGCGACTAGAAGCTTCGCGACGCGACAAGCTGGAATTTTTTTTTTGAGGATATGGCCGAGGAATTCCCCTTTGGGCTTCTTGTTCCCAAGAAATAGGAACTACTCCAAAGGATAAGCTCTTTTGCCATTATTTGAGGGCCCATAACCTCCTCCTCCTTTTTTATATGAGAGACCTCCTTCACCTTTGCTTCCTTAGTTAGTATGAGCTAGAAAGTTAGAGTTATCATAGAGAGAAGAAGCAATCATAGCTTCGGGAGAATAGTGCAGAGTGTGATTGTATTTGTGTGTTGAGAACATAGTGAGATATTGGACCTTTGTGTATGAGGGTGTTGCAAACGTGCTTGGATATGGACCTGCTGAAGGAGAGCCTCAACATCAAGGCTTTTTTGTAAACTCCCCTTGTCTTTATTATAATAAAATGCAACTAATGTTTATCTTCCACTCTTGTTTACATTTATAATGAGATTTCTAGCATTCCTTGATCAGTTAGATAGGTTGTAATTGTTTTATGTTTGTTGTGATTTTACGCTTGTCGTTGTTTCCTGACTGTCTGTACAGGTAATCAGACATTGAAAGTAGCGTGTATCGAACTTGAGGAGAGAAACATATCAAGAATATTCGACAGAAGACGACAACATAGCATCAGAATAAGGTAGGTCATATTCCTTGCTTTGAATTTCATTTACAATATAGGAAAGTAGATGTTAGCATGTTCATGTAGTTTTTAGACACACCCTAGGACTAGAGGGATCGCCTCTGTCCACAGACGAGATTTACCTGGACAAAAAATTGGCGACTCCGCTGGGGAGTTTCCTTTGAGTTTGTCACTCTTTGAGGTCTTAGTCATTCGAAAATTTTAGTTGAACGACCATTTCCCTATTTGTTCCTATGTTTTTCATCAATTACAATATTTTAGTTTTTGCTTGAAGTGGTGAGTCTAGTCTTGGTTAGGATAAATTCTTTGTTTTTTTCCTTTTCAGGCATTTCTCTTTTATTTTTCTAATAGTCGCACCGATTGGCGCTTTTTGTCATTTATCAAGCCACGCCAATGAATCGTTGGCACTAGTTTCAACCCCTAAAGTCGTGCCAACTCCAACATGAGTTAAAAATTAAGGTTTTTTTTCCCTAAGTCCTTCACCAATGTATCTTGCCCTTCCAATCCTTTTCTCTGTATGATTTACATGTTCTCCCCTTCACTCAAGTTGGTTTTATTGGCTCATTGGCTTGGTTTTTGGTTTTTTTTGTTGTCCTTTCTGTTGGGACGTGCATCCTACATCTTAGGTTTTTCTAGGATTTTGCATCAATTGCCTGGTTGCATGCTTCACGGGACATCGCCCTGCTGATTGAGTCACTCTCCTTTCTTGGTGAGCTATCTCTAGTTGATTGATGTTTGCTTTTTGGTTGATTGAGTGTTCCAGTCTCAAGTGTCTCTCCGAGATCATTTGGTCCTCTTGTTTGCTTGTGAGCATAGATTACATTGCTCATTATTCAACTAAAAAGTCTTCTTTGTATGATTGCTTGATGTAAAAGGGAATGAATGCCTTGTTTTGAGCCCACGCTTTTGAAGTCCTCTTTGTGCTTGAACTCATACGTCTTTTAGCCTTTTGAGGAATTTCGTTACAAAGTGTTCGAAAAAACGATTGTATTTTTAGTGTTTATTTGCATCCATTTTTCATTCATCCTTCCATTAAGGAAATTTGGGTTCATTTAGTTTTCATCTCAAATTTTTCTGTTCGTTAAAATGTATTAGATCAATTTTCATTGAAAATTCATGTTTGAAATTTATCATTGAACTTAGATCACATTGTTTAATGATTGGAAACTAAAGGTCGCATTGAGTGCATTCTCTTTCATTAAAAACATGCATTAAGTAGATCCCCATTTCATCGAAAAATGCATTGAGTGCATTCTTACCCATTCAAAAGAAAAAGTAAATTGTGCACAGATTGAAATTGCATATTTTTCCAAAAGATAATTTTGCATAGATTACATTGCGTAATTCACATATTTGAATGTTTTAGATTAATTTTGGATGGTGAAAGTCGTCTAGTTTGGAAAATTTTCGTTTGCAGTATTCTTGTTTGTTGCATCATTGTTTGAGACTCTTCCCTTAACTAGATAGCATTCATCGAATTGAAAGGTTTATTTTCTAATATTGCTTCATATAGAAGTTTTCAGATGATAGCGGTAGGGCTTTGAAACTGAAACATTAATTCAATATCAACCGTTAAAATTTATTCAATTAACCTAAAGAAGCATTGAAACTTAATGCACATATTTAGAGGTCTAGGCTAGTGACGTGTTCTGACATCATTAAACCTAGTAGTTTTCATTCGCCATCTAGTAGTAGACAACGCTAGCATGGACTTGTGCTCCCCGTACCGTTGAGTATATAAAGGCAGATCCTCATAGTTTACAATCCTTTATCCGTAGAAAGCTTATTCTGCCGCCCTATAACCGTGATACACCGAACACAAAATTCAGGGAGATTGCCTGCATGTACGTTAAGTCCTTGGTCATTTCTCTTTCATTTGATCACCAAGGTGTATATTGCAGTCCACGGAAACTTGGCACACCCTCTTGCTTAGATTACCTGAGTAGTCATTTTGGCCTTTTCGTGACTCTCTAAAATTGAAAATATCATCGAGCACTTGTCCTTGCATGCTTGTTCAAACTAAAAGTGACTAGAGTCACCTTTTGTATTTTTCTTCACTCTTAAAACATGAAAAGGTAGAGTTTTGTTTCAGTGTCTTAAAAAATTAACTATCCACGAAATATTCCTAGTTAAAGTTAGATTCCTTAGTGATTTTTTTATGGTTGTTTCCAATGGCAACGTTTCCAGAGTTTACCAACTAAGGAATCCCCTCTGAATGGAATCCTAGTCCTTTTCCTTCTTTTGGGAATGTTGATACTCCTTATATGGCAACATTTTCCCTTCCTGGGTTAACTGTTGGTTTGCTCGTTTGGTTATTTTCCACCTTGGTTGTCCCGAGTGTCCCAACCTCTATTCGAATGTCCCCTTCGCTTGAAAAACATCATGTTGATCCTAAGATTGACCCCTCACCTTATTTTCCTATTTCTCCACCTCGTTCTTCCCCTTCGCCTCATGAAAGTCTGGATTCTAGTAACCGGGTGGCTAAGAATAAGAAGACGAAGTAGAAGAAGAAGAAGGAAAATAAGCTAGGGGGGGAATCAATAACTATTGCTACCCATGCAGCTAATATTGAGAAACCTTCCACTCCATCTTGCAAAGTCAAAATTCCCTTACAAGCTATGTGAGGGTGACCACCTTCTTCGTGATTTCCGTGGTATTCCCAAGGTACTAGAAGTGTGGTCTGTTAGCCTGATTCACCCTTCATCATCAGCCTCTGGGCATCATGCTGATGATGAGCCTTCAACTAGAGATAATGATACTCATAAGAAATAGGTTAAGATCAAATTTCCCTATAGGTTTTGTGAAGGGAACCATCCCATTCACCTATGTCCTTATATGGATGAAGCCTCTAAAGTATTGGATACCCTTTCGGCTTCTAAGTCATGTCTTCCCGTCGGTTACTAGAGGATTTCTTCGAGTCCTCAGATAGTTGATCAACCCATTGATCAGCATTCATCTCTGGTCATTTCCACTCACTCTGAAATTCAGTCTCCCAAGTCCATTTCTGACCAACCATTGGTTGAGAAATAGGTCGACCTGATTCCACCTATGTTTCATCAGTTCTTTTCTGTCGAGAGTGGATCTCATCCCCCTCACGTTCTTCTTGTTTCTTCGAATTCTTCAGACTTGGAGAAAGATCCTCCCGTCCCTATGAATCAAGAAGTTTCTTTTTCTGCTCCCATGTCTGTGGTCTAGGAATATGCTCCTGTTTCTCCGGTAACACCAAGGGATGACCATCTCATTTCAATGGTACCCCCTCAAAGTATTTTTCTCGCTCTCTTCAATTGGAGTCGATTTGCAGGATACCGTCATCCTTCTTATGTGCCTTTTAAGATCACGGTATAGGCCTTTGATATGGTCGTACCTAGCACGATTATAGATGAAGGTGTGTCTATTAGTGTTCTTTCTTCAACTACTTGGAAAGCTTTTGGTTCTCCACTGCTTGTGCCTGTTATGCAAAATCTGTTGGCATTTAACAGAGGAATCATTTGACCGTTAGGAATCCTTCCAAAGTTTTCGATCAGTTTGGGAGGGAAAACCATCTATATAGACGTGATGGTTGTTCCAGGCCCCTTGGATTTAAATTTACTCTTGGGGTGCAACTATGCTTATGCCATGGATGCACTTGTCTCCTCCCTCTTTCGTGTGATCTTTTTTCCACACAAAGGTCAGATTGTGACCATTGATCAACTTTCATTCTTTGGTCCTAGGGTGGCAGATGGCCCACCATCGTCTCTGCTAGATCTTTATCTACTAGTTGTATCTTCCCTGCCACGGGTTAATTATGTGGCCACTTGTTCATTTCCCTCATCCAGTGATAGTGCTATCGAGTACCATATACTGGGGGCATTCGATCATAGTTTCCAAGATGTTGTTATCCCCTCAGATATGAACCTATTGGAATCCATGACCTCTTATTCGTTATGATAAAAGTTCGTCGGAGCATGGTTCGTATTCTTGTGTCAAGATCCTTAAAAAAATGAAACAAGGTCGTAGGAGCACAGTTCATTTTCTTGTGTCAAGCTGCTTAAAAAATGAAACAAGTTCGTTGAAGCATAGTTCATTTTCTTGTGTCAAACTCCTTAAAAAATGAAACAAGCTCTTTGGATCATAGTTCATTTTCTTGTGTCAAGCTCCTTAAAAAATGAAACAATATTTTCGGAGCATAGTTCATTTTCTTGTGTCAAGATCCTTAAAAAATGAAACAAGCTCTTCTGAGGATAGTTCGTTTGCTATGTCAACCTCATTAAAAAATGAATTAGGTGTCATGAGGATAGTCCTTTTACTATGTCAACCTCGTTAAAAAATGAAACGGATTCCCTTTTAAATTTGAGTCTTTGATTAGGTCTGATCTCGTAGGCACCTTCATTCCATCCACCTATTAGTAACCAGTAGTCTACTCAAGTGAATGGACTGAAGCTTGGGGAGCATGTACCTCAAATTGATTCATCATGTTAGGGGCATGGAAAATTATTTCAAGCATAGTTTGTTTTCGTTTCAAGCTTGTGTAAAGATGAAACCAACTTCAAGCAGAGTTTCTTGATTTCAAGCTTGTGTAAAAATGAAACCATTCTTATTTTACCTCTCGTGATTGCCATTTTATCAGCCTATTTTGCGAGATGAACCTTGGTTTTCTCATTCCATCGTCACCATTTCCTTAGCCAATCATACGTCTTCACTTGATTGTTTTACCCATTCCTAAGGAACAACTGAAATGAGTGGTCTTGTTAGCCAGCCTCTTGACCTTTACTTGTTCTGAGTATTTCCACCATCACCGGAACTAGTTGCTACCCTTAATACCACTCATTCCTCCAGGAGGAGTCAACTTTTAGCTCCTTTCTGACTCTTAAAAATTGAAAATATTGTCGAGACTCTTGTCATTTTTAACTCGTTAAAGGCTGTGAAACGATATCTACCCAGTATACGTTTACCCCTTTTTTGGGCTAGGATAGATTATTTACAAAAAATGAATACCTTAGCCTATCGCAACTAAGAGGTTCTCTCATACATACTTTTCTACCTTTTCAGATCTGTGAGACTACCTATGAAAAGGGACTATTGGATTTTTATTTCCCGCTTCTTTTCAAACTCTCTAAACATGAAAAGATGCCGAGTTCTTCCTTTTTCAAACTCATTAAGGCTAAATGACATTGGAAATCATCACCATGATGTACCAGAGTTCCTCCTTCCTAGGGCTCGTAAAATGTACTAGGATGGATTTGTCCAAAGGACAAACTTATACGACAAGCATATGCTATCCTTTTCAAGCTTGTGTAAAAATAAAGAGGTACTCGCTAGAAATGGTGGGGGAAAATGGAAGTTATTTGTCAGTTGTGTCGGCAGTATGTCACTCTTGAACATGACAGTTATTTGTTTCATGTCGGGTTGGGATATCTTCACTCTGTCACTTTTCATCCATGGGTTTGGGAAATATATTTGCCTCTCATTCAATTAACAATCTTGTCAAGATGACCTCTAATCCTATTTGAGTCAAATGCTACCAAAATCCAGAGTTGTGTCGCCGATATGTTCAAGAGAAAATCCTTCTACAGTTTGTACATTCTTTATCCTCTGTTTCAGTCTTGATTAACACTCATATTACATCCTCTATTTCGTGTCGATGATGTGGGATTCATTATGACCCTCCTTCAATAGATCTCTTCCTGTCGACTTCAGCTCATTATATGGGAAGTCAATTTAGAGACTCCTTTCTGGTACCTTAGAGCTTGCATGCCCTAATGGCAAGTTCTTCGCATTCGATGATAGGTTCTCATCATTGGCCTTCAATCGGGTGATTTCACGGGCATGCGACTTCAACTCATTGTTCACATTTCGTGGATTGTACTATTTTTACCTTGACATCCATTATCATTATTGATGGTTTCTCACATGCCTGTTAACAGCATTCATCATTGGCTGGTAATCAGGTGATTTTCCTGCATGTTTGACTTCAACTCATTTATTCGCATGCTTGAAATTGTACTTGATCAGGTCATAACAGAGTGCAAGAACATGGATTTTATTCTCTAGAGTCTAGGTTGTGAGGCAGTATGATTTGTCCACGATTAGATACATGTTTCTTTCAGATGGATGGTTGTGACCATACCATGAGTCTATATGAGATCCTTCTCATATGGATGGTTGCGACCATACCATGATCTCTTTTACAGATGGTTGTGTCCATACCTTGATTCATGTATTTTCATCAGAGATTTTAGTTATGTATATGTATCTATGCTTTATTTGCAAGTCTCCCGACGACAACGTCTAATTCCTTGCACGTACTCGTAAAGCATTTCACCCCTCACTCATTTTCGGACTTCATACTTTACGGGGCATCTGTTACACAAAAATTTGTCACTATCCCTATACTCCCCATTCCTTGATCCTGGAGGACCCATACAGTGACCCTTGTGTACTTTCCAAGCATGGAATACACACCCTTGAACCACACTTTTTTTCCAATTCATCTCCCTTTGCCAATTTTCTAGAATATCATCATAAAAACCTAGTTTTAAAGGTCGGAACCTTGTCTCAGTGTCTAACCCATGCCGATAGAAGATATTTGCACTGAGATCCATGCCGATTGACACTCTGTCTTAATGTTGGACCCGTGCCAATCCTCTTTTGGAAATTCTTTTAAATATAAATGAAGCTTCCGCGACTAGAAGCTTCACGAGGCAGCAAGCTGGAAGTTTGTTTTGAGGATATGGCCGAAGAATTCCCCTATGGGCTTCTTGTTCCCAAGAAATAGAAACTACTCCAAAGGATAAGATCTTTTTCCATTATTTGAGGGCCCATAACCTCCTCCATTTTTATATAAGAGACCTCCTTCACCTCTGTTGCCTTAGTTAGTATGAGTTAGAAAGTTAGAGTTAGCATAGAGAGAAGAAGCAATCATAACTTCGGGAGAATAGTGGAGAGTGTGATTGTATTTGTGTGTTGAGAACACAGTGAGATCTTGGACCTTTGTGTATGAGGGTGTTGCAAACGTGCTTGGATATAGACCTACCGAAGGAGAGCCTCAACATCAAGGCTTGGTTGTAAACTCCCCTTGTCTTTATTATAATAAAATTCAACTGATGTTTATCTTCCACTCTTGTTTACATTTATAATGAGATTTCTAGCATTCCTTGATCAGTTAGATAGGTTGTAATTGTTTTATGTTTGTCACGATTTTACGCTTGTCATTGTTTCCTGACTGTCTGTACAGGTAATCATACGTTGGCAGCAGCGTGTATCGAACTTGAGGAGAGCAACGTATCAAGAAGCTTTGACGGAAGACCACAACATAGCATCAGAATAAGGTAGGTCATCTTCCTTGCTCTGAATTTCATTCACAATCTATGAAGGTAGATGTTAGTATGTTCCTGTAGTTTCTAGACCCAACCTAGGGCTAGAGTGATCGCCTCTATCCATAGAGGGGATTTACCTGGACAACACCCCTAACCCCTAAATGCGCCTAAATTCCCTAACCCCTAAACCCCCAATCCCTAACCCCTTAACCACTAACTCATTATTCTCCTAACCCCTAAACCCTAAACGTCTAACCCCTAATCCCCTATTCCTCTAACCCCTAAGCCCCTAATCCCTAATCCCTTAACCAATAACTCATTACCCCTAACCCTTATAACAGTCCTAAAAACCCGTTATATGGTAGAAATTTTGTCTAGTGGACAGAATTAGAGTATAGTTGGATTTTGCTTGATTACAAACAATGGTAAAAAACCCGCATCAATGTTGCTTTTGTTTATGAAATAACCAACATCAATGCCTTCCAAAAACAACTCAAAATAGAATCAAACAAGTCTCCATTCTTATCAAGTCATAATGGGGCACTAGGTAGTTGAATATAATCTATAAAGTAAAACACCTCCAACATTTCAGAACGAAGTATGAACAAAATGAACCATTACTTAGACTACATTGTAAGCCAAGAAACAAAACTTATCAATGCAAGGAACTATATTTGAGCCTCCCTATTTTTCTAAGGCTCCATTTCATAGTCATACTTATTTTTCCCTCTATCCCCAAATATTCCTTTTGAGAGTTTTCCACAATTAATCTTAATTTTTAATCAATATATTTTTTCCTTCCACTTTGTGTTTAGTTCCCTCCACCTTTCAAGATGAACTACTTGCTACAAATACAACTTTGGAATCCTATATCCAATGGGGTTTGTATATTAGGAAAGGTATTTTATAAAATTCTTCCAAACCATTAAGGTTTTTGATGACTTTAGATTTTTCCATGGAGCTTGAACCCTTAGCCACAATTCCCAACCCCTAACCCATTTAACTCCCTAAACCTCTAAATCCCTAACCCATTTAACCCCTAAACCCTAAACCTTTAAACCCTTAACCCCTAACCCCTAAACCGTCCTTAACCCCTAACCCATTTAACCCCTAAACTCCTAAACCCCTAAACCATTTAACCCCCTAAACCCTAAACCTCTAAACCCCTAACCCATAACCCCTTAAACCCTATTTCCCAACCCCTAACCCATTTAACCCCATAAACCTTAAACCCATTAACCCTTAACCCCTAACCCCTATAAGTGTCCTCCATCATCAATGTTTTGAAAGTGCACAATCTTGGTCCAATGTGTTCATCAAGTATAATATACATGCAAGAAGTATAATAAAATATCAAATCAATAGATCTAAAAAGAAAGTAAAGACATAAAGCAGTAACATAAATCGAAAAAATAATTATCTTCAATGAGAAGTGATCATCTCCCTCTTGAACCAACCTTCAAGAGTCATTACTATCCATTATCCATATAACATTGTTGCCTTAAATATATGTCAACGGACTTCATTCATAACCACAGTCTAATTGAGACTAACCCATATTGCGCTACATTAAACCTGTCACAAGTGCTTAAACATATTCACACTAATCATGCTAGGGTCTCAAATCTTTACCATAATCCAGGGTTCTCTTCCAAACTCTAACCTCATAATATCCATCAAATGATAATAACCAAATTTCGTAAGGTTTCCTTCAAACCATAGCATTCTTTTAGGTCTCCACCATCTTCTCTAGATTCCAACAAAGGTGTCTTCATAGGGGTGATATTCAATGGATTTTCTTCAACCCAGCTTTGATACCATGTTAAATTTTCTTAGGGATATATTGTTCTTTGCTTTAGATAATTACATTTATTCATTTTCATATTAAATTCACCCCACAACATCATAACATTATTTGGATTTACAACATTTTTCAACAACATATGCAATTACATAGAAAGGTCAATATCATCATCAATGCAACGGAACATAAAGTAACAATAGAAGAAAAGTATTTAGATATACAGACACCGGGATTGGTCGTAGACGAGGGAAAAACCCACTACGGGAAACCCTTTCAAATTATTGTTCTTATTATATTTTCATTGAATAATTCAACAAAAAAGTTTACAATGATCCACATATTCTACAATAATCCTATCCAACAAAATCAACTAAACAAAATCCATGATATGACCCCAAAAATGCTAATAATCAAAACCTTGATTCAGAAGCATACAATCAATTGTCACAGTTTGCGGTCAACTATTGAACTCTACGGTCAACTGACAAAATATGTGGTCAACTATTAAACTCAAACCCTGGTTCCCAATCGTACACAGAGAGTGATGTGCGTGCGTCTAAAACCCTCCAACTACATGCATGAGCCTGCGTTCTTGCATTTTTTATTGAAATTTGCTCATGTCATCCCTGCGGCTGGAAACCAAAACCCTAGACACATGTGCAAGCTTCAGACCCTGCAATCTCATACCTGTATGAGCCAATCTCCACGACCCAACCTTAGACCTGTGTGAGTCAAACCAAAAGAAAGAAGAATTATCACGATGATGATGTCCAAATGAGGGTCACTTGAATTTTATTTATAGCCATCCATGGGTGTCCAATTTCTCTTTTGGTCTGACCTGTCCTTTTGTGCACATGTGGGATTTTCCTAAAAAATACACTTTCCCTTCACAAATTGAGTGTTTATAAATGTTAATATTGGTCCTTTTGAAAAGAGGAATCTAGTCCCATGGTTGGAATTTTTTAGTGAGATGCCAAATCATGTGATTATTACAAAAATAATTCTAAATATGTACGATCGATCACAGAAGCCAAAATTCTAAAACCTTTCTCATCATTTGCAAACATTACTCTATAATCAAGCTTTGGATTATATGTTTCTCGAAAGGGTCTTCAGTCACAAATTAATTAATAGATACCATTATTCACTATTAATTCCTTCCATTTTCAACAGATTGACATTATTCCATCTTTGATTTCAAATAATGATGGTCAATGGGTGAGACACTCAAGACACAATATGAATGCTTCCACCTTGTAATATTTCTATGAATCTTTCTCAAGGAATACCTTACGAGAAAACACTCAACATTTCATCACATTTTGTAGGTATGATACCCACTGTAGAATCACTAGCGTTAATTACAACCCTTAAATTGGCAGACATCAACTTGCTACCAATGCCCATACCCTGATCAACATCCTTATCATTAATAGGAGCTGAGGATTGAAAAGGTTGTTTGATGTCACAACATCGAGAATAAACCATTTAATTGAATGAAACAAGTTAGATTCAATTGGTTCCAATTGAAAATAGGGAACTAAAATGTTATTTACATTGCAATGGACTGGCATAAATGTTATACTTGTGAACTATTAGTTCCAAATATGAAGACTTACCAAATATTGTGACCTATTAGTTCCAACTACGAATACTTGACATTAAACCAAATGACTAAGTTATACCTAGCATATAATAAAGGAAACTAACCTCAAAGATCAATCTCCATGCTTCTTAAATAAAGCTCAAAATACTCAACCCCTCAAACTATATCAATAATAATATACCACAATTAATCTAAATTTAATTTTCAAGGTATTCCACTTTAGCTAAGCTAAGCATCCTCAGAGTTAAACCCCACTCAAGTGAAAAAGGAATAAGGTTAAGTGCTAAAGCGCACTTAAAATGCCAATGAACATATGGAAAATGGGGTTAATGACATGCGATTATCCCGATCATCAAATCCAAACCCTCGTATGCGCTATCCAATCATACATCTACTCGTTGAAGGGGCAGGCTGAAATTTCCTCTTTTTTCGGCTCTACATCGGCTTATTTTGAATGATTTCAGGCTACTGAGCATAACCATGCCTCCAAGAAGTAGTCCAAGGCCGATGTAGCCAAAAAATTGAAGGTCATGGAGGACAAGACCTTCAGCCTCAAGAACAAGAACAAGAGCAAAAATGTTCAGAAATGTCCAAAGCCTTAAGCAATCAGTGCAGCCCAAACCCGACACCAAAGTTAATACAACCAAGGTAATATTTTCCCCCTTTTTTTTTAGGTTTTATCGTGCTTGAAAATGCATGACGATTGGAATTTACTTGGGTTTCGTAGTCTTGATTGATCTATTTGTTTGGTTTTCCTCAAAGGAAGGAAGAGGAAAAGAAGAGGGAGAAGGAACTTAACGACTTGTTTAAAGTTGTTGCTAATCAACCGAAATTTCCACCCGATAGGGTTTTGAAATTATCCTTGCTTTATTCATCTTTTTTTTCCATTTAATTAGTTTTCATTATTTAAATCCCCCCCCCCTTTTTTACACTAGAGGAGAATAGACTTGTAGGTTTTAACCCTATACAGAAATTATCTGCAAACGAATCTTAAAACAGAAAATAAACAATAGCAAGAGCATAAAACATAAAACAGATAAACACAGAGATTTTCCCCTGGATCCCAAATCGGGATGACCAACTTGATTTTTCATTATATTCCTTTTAGTGTTACAACACATATATATACATGCCGAAGCATACATAAACCCCAATCCATTAACCCCTGGATTAGAACATAACCGTAGTTCCCTTGACCGGATCTACAAAAATACCAAGGACTCGAAAACCATCATGCCCCAAAACCATGTGCAAACCCATGCACAAAACCATGAGCGTGTCCGCCCACCAAAAAATAAGGATTGAAAAAAGTTTTCCGGGCACCGCCACGGATCCCCCGATAGGGGGGGGGGCTACCGTCCCCCCTATAACCCCCATATGTTGCGCCCAACGCAACGTACAAGGAAGGTTATTGCCCCCCCTATTACCCCCGCGCATGATTAGTCATGGAAAGAATATAACACAAACCCAACATTCTCCCACTTGTTGTTTTCTTTCCACAGGGGGCCACAAGAGAGCCGAGTCATTAGCCCAACTTTTTCAACACCCATTGTTTCTCTACATCAAGAGAACTTCTAAGTGCTCACGTAATTTTTTCAATGCATCTCGCAACATTCTTCAAAGTGTCCACCTTTACCAACAAAACACTTTTAGCTTCAACCATATATCTCACAAAGTGATATTGAACATCAATGTGTTTTGTCTTTGAATGATAAGCAAAGGTTCTTAGCCAAGAAAATTTCACTTTGGCTATCACAGCTCTATCCTTATAGCTTGTTGCACCAACCCCATACTTGAACACAATCTCTCGCAACCAAATCGCTTCCTTGCTTGCATGAGTGGGTGCCATGTATTCTCGCCTATGTAGTTGAAAGAGCCACTACGGACTTTCTTTTACTCATCCAACTGATCGCACCTCCAAATATGCTAAACACATACCCACTTGTAGATCTTATTTGGTCCATATCTCCAGCCCCGACCTACATCAACAAAACCACGAATGTCCAACACTCTTTCCAATCCTACTCTTCCCTTGTAGCACAAGCAATAATCACTAGT
Organism: Pinus albicaulis; assembly: GCA_034641835.2. NCBI lineage: Eukaryota > Viridiplantae > Streptophyta > Pinopsida > Pinales > Pinaceae > Pinus > Pinus albicaulis. The sequence continues at coordinate 1,090,400,092 of CM076582.1, forward strand.
GCCACGCAAATATCTCGAAAACCCGCTTCACTATTGTCCAATGCTCCTTCCCCCGGGGTTTGAAATAAACCTCGCTCAATACTCCCACTACATGTGCAATGTCCGGTCTAGTATGGACCATTTCATACATCAAGCGACCCACCGCACTTGCATATGGAACATGGGACATATCCTCCTCTTCTTATTGTGTCTTGGGACATCTGTTCAGCTAGATAACTTTGTACCTACAAGAATCGGAACATTCACCGGTTTACTATCCCGCATATTGAACCTCTGCAATATAGTCTCAACATACTTCCTTTGGTTTAACCGTAGCTTCCTCTTTGCCCGATCTCTCTTAATTTCCATGCCCAAAATATAGTTTGCAGCACTCAAGATCCTTCATGTCGAATTTGGAGAACAAGCTTGGGTTTTCAAATCTTGGATAATTTCTTTGTCATTTCCAATCAACAACATATCATCCACATACAAGACCAATAAATAACACGATCAGCAATTAATTTAAAATAAACACAAGTGATCCTCCTTGCTTTCGGGTGAAGCCAAGTCCCCCGTATATAGGTATCAAATTTATGACACCACATCCTTGGTGATTGTTTTAACCCATACAGAGACTTCTTTAACCTCGCATACTAGCTCTTTCTTCCCCTTCACCATAAAGCCTTCAAAGTTGTTTCATGTAGATCTCCTCTTCCGCATCCCCATTAAGAAATGTTGTCTTCACATCCGTCTCTTCTACCTCAAAATCAAATGCAACGAAACGAACAAATAAAAGTAATCTAATAGAAGTAACTTTGGAAACAGAGAAAAAATATCACCAAAATCAATTCCCCAAAGACATGGGAATAACCTTTTTGCTACCAACCGAGCTTTGTATTTCTCCACCTTTCCTTCTACATTCATCTTCTTCTTAAACACCCATTTTGCTCCCTCGATGGGCTTCCTTCCAAACCAAAGCAACTCCACTAGATCCCATGCCTCATTTTTTATGTAAGGATTCCATTTCATCAACCATGGCCTCCTTCCACAGCTTTTCCATCCTCTAAATCTACCGCCTCCCTAATGGTTATGGGATCATCATCAGTTATAGTTAAAGAAAAATTTGAACGAAGAAGATGAACTATACCTTTCTGGTTGTCTTCTTTCTTGAACCGATCTTCTCATACCTGAGTTTGTGGCTCTTCCTCTTCGAGTCTTCTTCCGTTGTAGAGTTTGATTCATCCTCCTTTAGCTCAAAATCTATATTCTCAGAGTTCCTTTGGTAGGACTTCATGTTTAACAATATCTTTCACCTCTCTAAACACCACATCTCGATTGTACACAACCTTCCTTGTTTCCCAGGTTCCAAATCTTGTAACCCTTTAAACCATCCTTATACCCAATAAAGATGCACCTTTCAAATTTATTATCCAACTTGGTCCTTTTCTCCTTTGGAACATGTACATATGCATCGCATCCAAATACCCTCGCATGTGAAAGAGAGGGTTTCTTACCACCCATACCTCATGTGGAGTCTTATCCTCCAACGTTGATGAAGGTGATCTCGTTAACCAAGTAACATGCGCTCTCCATTGCTCGCGCCTGTAATTCTTGTCCTAACCTCGCTACCACCGAGCATGCTTATTGCCTTTTCCATCGGCATTCTATTCATTCTTTCTGCAACTCCATTTTTCTCGAGGTGTGTATGGAGTAGTCTTCTTCCGTGCTATACCACACTTCTTATAGAACTCTTCAAAATTCCTTCTTTCAGAACTCCCCACCATTATCTCGTCCTCAGCACCTTTATCTTCTTCTCTGTCCGGTTTTCCACCGTAGCCTTAAAATTCTTTAAATCTGTCAAAGACTTCAGATTTCTTCCTCAAGAAATATATCCATGTATTCCTTGAGAATTCATCTATGAATGAAACATAGTACACGGACTTACCCTAAAGGATGGAACCAACACAGCTCCAAACACATCACCGTGCACAAGCTCTAATATCTCGTTTTCCCTCTTAGCACCGTAAGGAAAACTCACCCGATTCTCGCTTCCCATATACACAATGTTCATAGAAATCGAAATCCAGAGAGCTGTTATACATACCTTCTACCATACCATTTCCATGCAAAGATCCGAAGGCCCTTCTCTCCAATATGTCCAAGCCTTTGATGCCATAGCATGGTCTTTTCTCCAGAGACCGCTAGGCTTTCCCGCTCCACTTTTCAGAACCACGTAAACCGTTGTTGCACCCATCAATAATAGTGTTGCCCCTAAATCTTGTACAGATTTCCAATCCGAACTCCCTCGCATTAATACCAATGCTCCCCCGAACCATCTTACAGGCATCTTTCTCGAACACTGTTTTTACACCTGCATCATCCATCTTGCTTACATAAATCAGTTTTCTGGCCAATGCAAGAATGTGCATAACACCAGGAAGTGTTCTAATCCTTCCACCTTGCATCTTCATCTTGACTTTTCCACGTCCGATGATTCTGGCCTTCCTATAATCACCTAAGAAGACATCATCGCCATCATATTTCTCATACTCGCAGAACCACTCCTTATGAGGAGTGAAGTGAAAGGATGCACCCGAGTCAATCAACCATGACTCATGATCTACATGTGTATTTGAAGAAGAAGCCAAATACACATCCCCACCTTCATCCAAGGTGGTTTTTGCCTCTGCAGAAGGAGCATCATCAGATCCCTTTCCTTTCTTAGGAGCTTTAGATCTGAAATCCTTTTTGTAGTGCCCTTCCTTTCTGCATTTCCAACACACCTTTACAAAATTTCCAGGAGATTTAGATCTCCCTCTAGATTTAGATCTCCCACTCAAAACCTTATTCTTGTTTCTATTTTGGGACCTTCCTCGTACAGATAAGGCATCTCCATTCTAGTTCCCCATATTTCTCCGTCTCATTTCCTCTAATAGCAAGGCTAAGATAATATCATCAAAATTCAAGGTAGTAGTATTGCTACCTATTGCAATAACTAGACTGTCCCATGAGTATGGTAGAGAACACAACAAACTGATGCACTTATCTTCATCTGAGATTTTAATATCAACAGATGACAGTTGACTTACCACAGTATTGAAAACATTTATATGCTTTGTCACCGAGTCTCCATCCTTCATCCTTAGGTTATACAGCTTTTTCCACAAGAACAATTTATTCACCAGAGTCTTAGATTGGTACAAAGTCCCAAGTTTGTCCCACAAGGTCTTTGTCGTAGCTTCCCCAGATACATTCAACAATACTGAATCTGAGACACACAACCATATTGTGCTATTTTCCTTCTGATCCAGTTTCTTCCAGTCTTCATCTGACATTGTTGTTGATTTAGTACCCATATCTACCGTGATCCACTGGTCCTTATCCACCAGTAGATCCTCCATCTTGAGCTTCCACAACTCAAAACTTTGACGATTAAATTTCTCGATCTCTATCTGCCCGTCGCTTGCCATCTTCTTTCACCGCAAGAATCGATCCCACAGATCTCCCACTAAAGAAGGTCTACCCTAGGCCCGAGAAAAAAACCCCTAAGCAGAAAAGGCGTCCCCTTGAAGCCGAAACTGCTCTGATACCAAATGTAGGTTTTAACCCTGTACAGAAATTATCTGCAAACGAATATTAAAATAGAAAATAAACAATAGCAAGAGCATAAAACATAAAACAGATAAACACAGAGATTTTCCCCTGGATCCCAAATCAGGACGACCAGCTTGATTTTTCATTATATTCCTTTTAATGTTACAACACATATATGTATACATGTCGAAGCATACATAAACCCCAATCCATTAACCCTGGATTAGAACATAATTGTATTTCCTTTGACCGGATCTACAAAATACCAGGGGTCGAAAACCATCATGCCTTAAAACCATGTGCAAACCCATGCACAAAACCATGGGTGAGTCCTCCCACTGGAATATAAGGACCAAAAAAAAATTTCGAGGCGCTACCCCAGACCCCAACAGGGGGGGCTACCGCTCCCCTTGTTACCCCCTGGCGCATGTTTAGTCATGGAAAGAATATAACACAAACCCAACAAGACTGTTGTAAATGCAATTGCATTGTTTAAGGCGCAGTGTGAACAACAACTCTTAAGTTTCAACCGTAAGGGTTTTGAAAATGATGTGACATATCATTAATAATATCATAGCCAATATTTTAATTATAATAATGGCACTGCCAATATTTTATGAAATATATGATCTTCTAGCACTTCAAGCATCAGATCATCTTAGACATGTTACCTGAGAGCTAATAGATGGGGTGAATTTCCCTTTCACTTTCAATCGACATCTGATTGTCTTCAGGTATGACCACAGGCCTTCACTTATAATGAGTAAAAATAATGCCCAGGTGTGTTCCTCATATCTAACTTCATGACATTGCCCCGCTGCCAGCGAGCGACTATAGCCCCTTAGGATTTACTTGTACTTCCCACACTACTTACAGTGCCATGCCATCTTACTCAACTAAAAACCCTTATATATGTATATATAGATATTGCTACAGATTGTTTTCTTTCTTTTATGCAATGGGTGTAGGAAGAGGCTCGAGTGATACAAGAGTGACTTTGATTTTCTCAGCATATTGTTCACTCTGAATTTTATCCCATGGTTCTTACATTAGGGGAATTTTGAGGTCTAAACTGGGCCTCCTAAAGAAATTATAAAATAATAGTGGAAATAATAAATTAAGATTTGATGACATCATCAAATTTTAGAGGGAAAAAAAAAAACAAACTATTTTTTTCAACTAGTATTTTCAACTTATCTCCCTATCGATTTACTCAAATTTCGAGTTGGAACACTCATTGGATGCATAATTGCATTCCTCATCCGAGTACCCATGTTGAATACTTTTGATGGACCCTACTATACGAAAAATGAGAAATACATGAAAAACATGATTTCATTCACGTGTTTTCATGTATTTCTCATTTTTTGTGTAGTAGAGTCCATCAAAATTATACAATAGGGGTACTCCTTGGATGAGGAATTAAATTTTGCATCCAACGAGTGCTTCTATTCGAAATTTGAGTAAACCATTAGGGAGATAAGTTGAAAAAGTAGTTTATTATTTTATTATTTTTTAATCTTTTTACTTTTTTACTTCAAAAATGGTGAATCATACCCCATGGTTGACATCATCATCTTGAATCCTATTGTTTCTTATAAAGTTTCTTTTGGTTGTACATTTTTATTAGGAGGACCATTTTAGACCTCAAAAGTTCTCTAATGCCTACTCCAATCATTGTAGATATCAGCTATTTAATGTGAGGTGGATGGAGCTCTTAAATAACAAGTGAAAGATACCCTAACTTAGTATGTACTAGAATTTCCGTTAACAACCACAAGACACAAGTGTTCCTCCATATTTTAGGTTTAGTTCTAGCAAAACAGAACTTGAAAAGAGAGTTATTTAGTGATGGTTCTATTAAAGACTTGTTTTCTTTTCTTCCAGCATACCTGATCTATCCAGGTTAAAAGAAAAAGATGAAAGAAAAGCCAAACCTAAACCTAAATGAAAGAAAACAAGCAGAAAATTCAAATCAAACTATAAATGAAAGCAAGTTGAATACAAGAAAGCAAACTTAATGAACCAAAACAAGAAACTATTGAAAAGAAAATAACTAGCAGAACACTAATAAAGACAATATTTCTTTAAGGTGAAATCATCAGATAGGATCCTCATCATATAAGAAAATAAAAGCATAGGAATATAAATATGCCAATGAAAATCCAACCCAAAACAATAATCTTCCGAGCAAAAAAATCTCATGAGAAAAGGAAAGCAAAAAGAGCCTTAGAATCAAGGAACAGTAAGTGCAAGAACTTCATTTATTCCCAATCATTTCATTACTTGTTCTAAAAAAACCTCCCTTTACAAATCCACTGAAGGATAATGAGATCAAAAATTTCTACCAAATCATCCCCCATGTTCAACCTTATCAAACTTCATGAAGTTAACAAGATCTTCACCAAAGCATATAGTCAGGTTTTCAAACTTCTCCACTCATCAATGCTTCATATTTGTCTCGGCCATAATTGGGTGTTGTAGTCAAAAAAATTTCAATCTCCCATTAAATGAAAGGACACAACTTCACCATTACCCATATGACTTCTTAATCTAAACCAAAAGGAACTGTTGTCATAGAGACTGCCAATTAATAAATCACCAGTCACAACTCCACTACTTACTCCCCCATACCACATAAATGTGTCACCAACTTTTTGACATACTAGAATCAAGAGAAGATGGTAATGGTAGAGTCAAAAGGTCTATTAGATAAGTAACAAGGAATTCATCTCTCAGGGCACAGGGAAATAGGAAGAGGATGTTCCTAGGTTAGAAATGGGCTAATGATCAAACAATGAGCATCAAAAATTGGAAGAAAATAATAAGCAAATATAATCTTCCCTTATATTTTTTGATGGTCAAGCCCTTAGATGTGTATTCCAACTGGTAATCCCTTATCCATTGGGCAATGCAGTATTTATACCTACCACTAGAAACACATGGTGAGAGTATGTTGAACTTGAAAACCACTTAGGGCAGTTTTTAAATTCTAAGATAAATAGTTTGAAATAATTCAATTCATTTTGAATATCCTAGGGTGACATCATGATATAAGAATAAATTGACTAGGAGACAATGGGGTTTCATCCCAATATGGGAAACATAAATTAATGAGAGCATGAAATATGTGTATGGGATGAAACTTGATAAAACCCAATAAAATGTGATCAAAGGGTTCAATATTGAAGGCCATGATCAGAGATAAAATGTATTTAGAATATATGGACTACATTCCCAAATGATTGAATCAGAGTAAAAGGATGTGAGTGAAACAAAATTATGTGAATACCAAAAGTAATAACAGATCTCAAAATCATTGATCAAGAAGACAAAAGAAAATGTAACATAAGGCATGGTACCAAGACCATGATAATTAAGATCAAATGAAACATAAATAGTCTTCTTGGTCAATTTAGATATCTCATGGGAAGAATAAATATTTTGGGTAGCTTGCATGCGAAGATGAAAACACCACAAAAGTGTGCATGATGGCTTGAGTTGGGGGTCATAAATGCAATAACAGGGAAATTCTAATTGGCTCATCTTCCACTATTGTCCAGCCAGGTATACAACCTCTTGCTTGAGCATCAAGTACTTACGGTGAGATAATAATGTTCCTTGCTATCTGTCCACCCACCCACCCCCGCTTACTTAGATACTATTTATTCGCTTACTACCCCATGGGCACTTATTCACTACCTTCTACGATTGGATTGGGGAGATTCTCTTTTTACCTTGCCCTTTCGAATGTGTATTTATCTCCCTAGACCCTCTCTCTCGAGTGAGAAAGAGCTCAGGACAAACCCCTTATAACGATGACCTTCAAGACCTGTCTATTCTATAGAATATAAAGGCCCGCACTCGACCGGGGTGGCCCCCTTCCTTCAATTCATGATCGATCTGGAGGGTTATCTATGCATGTGATCTTATCTGGTTTAGTTTATTCCCTGCTTTTGTATTGTATTCTAGATGAGGTTAAATTCCTTCTAAGTGTGGCCATGATTTCAAAGTGCAGTCATAATTTGCTCAGTTAACAGCTCCTTTAATTCAGAGATCCTGAAATTCTTTGTCAGGGGTTTAAACATTATATATATAATAGGTGGAATTGGCAACTAGGGTTGTTTGTTACTCTCGTAACATGGGGTTGATTTCAGCCGCTACACGTAATATTGTGGCCCCTAGGTGTAGTCAGGGGTTTGAACTAGTTACGACACAAAGAGTGCACTTAACTATGCATTTTATGAGGAATTGATCTACACCGTGGGGGCTAAACATAATATAATATTAACATTTCTCATTATGAGAAGCCATTTTTTGTTCATGGGAATACGACATCTATAGTTCTATTTTTTTTTGGGGGGGGCGGGGGGGGGGGGGGTGTGAAATTGGTTAGGTGGGGGTGATATTGGTCAAGCCTTTATGACTATATAGATAATTTTTATTATAGTCGTACGTATGTTGTTAAACATACTACTTTTGGCAATTCATAATGAATGTGATTCTTAAAGTTAGAAACTTTAGCTAGATCAATACAAAGGAAAATAGTAAACTGGTTTCTGGCTTGCATAGGTAAGATCATAATTTTTTCTTATAAGATTCAAGAAGCCCAATTTTTTTTGGTTTTGTTCATGAGGCCTTTTATATGCTGCATTGATGTCTTTGGTTCCATCCCTGGACTTGTCTTGTTCTGCTATCATTTATTCCATGAAGGTGTTACAAAATTCAGTCACATCATCCTGTTAAGTTTCTAACATCTTGAAACTGAGATAAAGGTCCGATAAACTACTTGGATACCAATTTATAAGAGCTTCAAGAATAATTTCATCTTCAAGAATAATTTGTTTCTTAAGCAAAATTCATGAAAGAGCATATGAACCATAAACTTTCCATCCCATTCAAAGACATTGGTCCAAATGTAGAGACGGATATCTTCAAATTTGTTTGTTAGGTCATTCCATTCATAAGGTGGTTCAATATATTCCATCTCTTGGCCTTCTTTAAGTTTTTGATTAAGATTATTATAGGATTTTATACAGGTGTATATGATTTTTTTTCTTATGTAACATAGTACCTCACCCTCCAGCATGTAGGCAAGGGTAATATATTCCATAGGGCACAAGGTTGTACAACAATAGGGCTCAAAGTCATGGGCTCAACATGTAATTGTGGTAATCAAACCTGGGTAGGGAAGATGACAGTCATTCCTCCCAACCAACTGTGATAAACCTAATTGACATACAGGTGTATATGATACTAACACTAATATTTGGGGAGAATAATAAATGTAGTGATGTTGTAAGCCTGTATAGGAGCCTGAAATAGATTATTCATACCCCAACATACAAGTACCACTATATCAATTTATTCCCTCTCATTATGCCATTATATTACACATAACTCCTAGCCACAATATTCAATACTACATTGGAAACATGTTACCAAATTATAAAGTGATAGTATTACAAAAATATTTATTATTGTTTATGATGGGAATTGTATATGGATTCACCTTTATTGATCAAGTCAAATATTTAACCAGCTGTGATGCTTGCTGCTTCTCTAGGTGGGTAACCTGAGTACATCTTCATCACATAATTTTCATTAATTTTTAAATGCTACATTTCTTCCATTTATTCTAATCTATGCATCCCTAGGGCTACGCACTTTGAAACTCATAAAATGACCATATCACATAAATATTTATTTTGTCAATTATTACCATCATGAAGTCCGCAAATAACCATTATATGTGCATCAAAGGTACAATTAAAGTCTCATTACTCAAACCCATGGAATAAGGCAAAACCGATTTATTTATTTTTATTCTTTGATGATTTCTACTTTTCTCCAACTCCTGAAATTCCAGGGTTGCCCTTAGAGATGTCATCAAATATAAAAGTGGTATAATTTTCTATAATGTTCTATCAATGGTATTCTTATTACAACATCACTCAATGGCTACATTTAACTACTAAATATATTGTTATAAATGTGAGTACCACTATTTTTCTCACTTTTATTGAGCATATTTGTTTGTAATAGGTAGTTACACACAGAAACACATATAGAAAAAATTATTTTTTCCCCAAGTTATTTAATACATACAAAAATAAAAATAGCCTTGATATGATCTTATGGTTCTAATCCCTTGAACTGATCATTGTGCCAACTTCTCTGATTTGGACTATATGCTTTTAAATATGCAGGTGTTGATCTCAAATCTATAGTATGTGAATTCTTTAAGGCTGGGCAATGTGGCAAGGGTTTTAAGTGAAAATTATCCCACGACTTGAATGTATAGAGAAAGGGTGAAAATATTGACATATATAGTGATAAGCGAGATGAAGGTGTGCTTTATCATGCCTACTTATGTGATATTTCTCTATTTGTTGTTTACTGGAAGATTTGTATGGTTTAGTGAGAAATGTTGTTTCGCTGATGTTGATCAGTAGAACGTTATTTATAATGGCTGAAGACCATTGATTTCTTCTAGTTAGTTGAGTAATCTCTTATTTTTTGTGAATGCATGAATGGGACTCCAAGTAACATGGGATTCATTTTTACCTTTACGTACATGTTAATAAAAATTATGCTTTTATTATATCTTTACAGTTATTGCAGGTTACCACAGGAGGGAAATTCTTCATTTTAGTTGAGTGGCATAGGCTCTCGAGTCTTATGTAATCTTCAAAGTATTAGTATTTTTTATTATTTTTTTATGCCCTACATATTCCTGTGGGTCCCATTTAGGAAATTAGATGTTTACTGCCTGTATGAAAGAACTTGACTATGTGTGCATGATCCTAGACCTTTCTGTGGGTGCCATTTATTGAACTATAGTGCATTCAAGAACCATAGTGAACCAGAGTGCATTCAAGAAAGTAAAGAGAAATAAAAGAGTACGAGATGATGAAAAAATCTCTCCTTCCTATAGATACGTGAGAGGTAAGGGAGGCAACAATGCATATGTGGGCCTAGGCGCAACTTACAAAGCCACGTGTAGTCTTGCACATGCTAAGTGCTACAATCCAAGGATATACACATGTCAAGGTCCAAGGCTCCATGTAAGTGTGCACCATGATATGTGTCTGACACTCAACCAAGCCTTTGAGGACTGCAATGATCCTACTAAGAAATGTGCTCCACTAGGTCCACTTCCTTTACATGAACACTGTTGCAACCTGTGTCCCCAAGTTGACTTTGTACCTCTATGTAAATATCTAAGTGACTCGATGTTGTCTAGGGCTATCAACACACATAGGGCTATCAACAACATGTGAACATTAGAATTCCTCTTACACATATTAAAACTATTAACTACTATAGAACCAACCTAAGTTATGTCAACTTCCTCTTTGTGAAATAATTGAAGCAAGAGTATCATCGAGGTGAACTCCTCCTGTTTGGGAGAATGACCTTGTCATTTTAATTTGAAACACCCCCATTAGTTGCAAGCTTGGAAACAACTCTTGATTCTTCAATAGCTTTTGAACCTCTCACCTGGCATCTTTCCATTCATGTGCATCCTCAACTCTAGATATTTCATCTAGTTTCTCATTGGAATATAGACTGCCACTGGATCAACAAGTAACTTGTAAAGGCCACCTGTTAAAGCCCTTGCCAACCTCAATTTTATATTGCTGCATAGACTTGTGTCTTACCTTTATAGAGTTTTATAATTTGTTCAAAAAATTGCTTAATATAGTTGTAGGTTGTGCTTGTCATGTGCTAGTTGATCAAATAGTAGACTAATCCCTTTTGAAAATAGTTTCATCAAGCTTTAGGAAAACAAGGTGGTATATGTAAACAATTGTATTAGGTAATTTAAGGCCATAGGCTTGGTTGCTTGTTGAGATAGCCATGATAACATGTCATGTACATAAATCCAAAATATATAAAAATGAACTTATAGGACCATGGACTATGTTGATAACCGTTTGGTGTGGGGGTTATAGAGTGGTTGAATGCATAATTTTAAAAATTATAGTGAGATTCAGGTGGTGTAAGCATATTTCGAGTTGAGGAAAACAGTGAAAGTTGAGTATGACAACGTGAATGTGAAGGTGAGCAGGGTTGTTTGAGGAGTTTTAAACAACAATACTCAATCTCATGGAATGAATAATAGGAAACAAAAACAAATGGTAGTGATGAAAAGAAAAGTGTAGTTGGCTTTAACTCGTGGCATGAGGTTCAATGGATCAAATAGTTCAATATTTTGAAAAATAATCACTAACAATGGAAGTTGAGATGAAATAATCCCTATACATGTGACCAATGTGTTTTATCTATTCTAGAACCAATTGTTTCTAATTCCTTTCAGTCATTGTAAGCACTAGACAAGAGTTATAGTGAGCCTTTGAGCTCAGTTTCTCCTCAAGAGCTAGAGAATATGCCAAATACCACCCTTCAGTTGCAAATCAAGATGTGTTCTCTAGGGAGTGGCGAGATAAAATCAAGTCACGTCTAATAACTTCAGCTAGTAACCAAATCTTATTATATATTATTTGAGTTGATACTGCCATACACTTATGACTTCATAAGGATTATTTACACGAGGATGTATACATCACCAATATCATCCACATAATAAACATTTACAATGATGTGGTTGACAATATTTTATCATGTTGTATACATGTTATCCTTTGCTAGTAGGGGCATATCCATTTTACAATTTTAATTCTTATATGGATCTTTCAATTTTGTTTACAATTAATTTTACATGCATGGCATAGATGATCCTTGTGTGGTTTAATTTACACCATGAACCACTCTGAGTATGTGACATAGAGCATTGGCAGCTTACATAGGGTTTAGAGATCCAAAGGGAAGAGTAAGCTTTCACCATTTTATTATTGGTCATATTTTATGTATTGGTTAACTTTGGAAAGGCTAGGCCATACTTAAATTTCACGTGAGAGAATGTGCTTATGCCCATGTTGAGGGCCATGACACAACACCAAATGATATGGTTAATATTTTGACAACCAAAATTTACAACCATGCTTCCCCCAACACTATAAATTATATGGCCTAGGTTACTCTATATATACTTTTAGTGCTTGAGGGGGGGCCACAAATTTTATGATAACCTAACAACAATGGGTTTATACCTTAATGGAAAATATTCAACAACACGACTTAATAATTTGATATACATATATACAATTTATAACCAGAAAAATAAATTTTTGGCTTGAAACTCAATTTATACTATGCACCTGAAATATAATCACATTGCGAAGCATATTTGTCCAACGAAGATTGATCACGGAATTGTGATGAAACAAAGACTGATTAATGGAATTGTGATCAGAAACCTAAAGGGTATTGGGATAGCATAGAAAGTCTGAAATAGGAGATCAGTCAATTTTAAAAAATGTGGGGTATGGATCTGTCTTATATACCTAATAGAAAGTCCTTTGAGAGGGCTTGAAGATCTATTGAGAAGTGGGGAGGTCTACATGAAATTTATCATTTTCTAACATTTAAGTCTCAACGTAAGCATACAGTTCAGTCTAATAGTGCCTACATAAGGCCACTAAAAGTTGCAATGATAACAAAACACAGACCGAAGTTGAAAAGGCACATGGATGGAAAAATGGCATTCATTCTGTTGCAATTTATGAAGGAGGTAAAGGCTTGGGGGATGTAAATGTTTATTTATCCAATGGGAATGATGCTTTTCAAACATTTCTTCTTCCTCATTTCACTGGGATACATTAGAAAATCGAAGTAATAACCCAAGGATACTTGGGTAAAAGGCCCAAGGACTACTACTGGTATTATTTTGATAATGGCATGACGCCTGTCTGTGCATCTAGTATATTTCCAACAGGGAGACCTGGTATAGCTATCATAGAATTAGTGTTTCTTCCATAATTTATGACGATACTTAAATTCCTACCAATGGTAATTGTTGTTGATTCACAACTGTCAGTAACATTGAGAAGAAACATTGGTCATTTGTATCTAAGGTGTAATATCCTGGACATAGACCATGGAAGCTTGCATGAGCTATTTCTTATCCCTAGAAGTGGGATAAAGGTATTTTTTCATGTAGGAACAAAGTGTTGGAGGCAAGGGGTATAATTTGTTGCTTATGATGGAAAATATCAGGTGAAATAAAGTGTTGTTATCACTCACTTGATAGATGGTGGAGGGAGACTAAACTAGACTTCCTTACATTGTTTAGGTAGCTTATTTGGAGAGGATCGACATCTAGAATCTATTAAATTTATTGTCTAGTGCTTCAAGAAAAATTGGCGGGTTTTTCTCTAGTATCCACAGGTTAAATTGACATTTGCTGCAAATGGTTATTTAAATTTAGGATTAGTGCTTTCTACTTCCCATATATGGAGTCTCCATTAGATGCATCCAGAATGTTCTCACCCATGTCTCTCCTAGGAAAGAATCAATATAAGGATATTTTTAAGTTGGGAGCTAAGAAAGAAGGAACTTTGAACAGTGGAAACCTCGCTATAAACACTAAGAAATCAGTTCCTATAAATAACAAACGTTTTGATAACTTCTCAGATCTCAGAAACATATATGATGGCATTGTGCTGGAACAATCAGTGACATATATGAGAATTATCACAGGATCAACATTGGGAGTCCAACATCAAAAGTTTCTCGTTCCATTTATGGAGTATTTAATATCATTTTCTATCATTCAGTGACAGGTCACATCTATTATTTGTGTGTCATAGTTCGAAGGGTTTTGTGGACCTATCCCTATAGGAAGAATGGATTTCGCAATTGATGTTGTGAGAATTTCTTGACATCTTCTAGATTGCACCGAGCCTACATAAGATGTTGTAGAGAGGGGAGATCAAATAATTAAACACATATTTAAGAAGTTCAAAGATCGTGGTTATATTATGTTGCATTGTTATTTTTAAAAACTAACGAACAGGTGTGCTTGTAAACCTGCAAAATAGGAGAATTATTTCAACACCAGGAACATGATTCCTTATTGAAGGGTCCTTTAAATATGCAGGTGGACTTATCTATTTCTCATGTTGTGAGTAGGAGGATGCAAATCTCTGCTCATAGAGTTTACTCATTTTGGCCTCAGTCGAAGACTAAAGGATCATCCCCATCTCCATCTTTGTTGCATTACAAAAGACAAATGTCAAGGTTTAGCTGGAGTAGTGAGTAGACTTATTTAGAGGAAGGAAGCTAAGTTGGAGAAGTTTTCTATGTGAGGATTTTTTGCATAATTTTAGGAAGGGTTATCTATCTTTTGTTGGGAAATTTGCAGAATTTTTCTAGTTGAATTTCGAGCCATGCAGAGGCCAAATTTCAGTCTTATTTATAAGGTGAGTTGTAGACTTATTTGGTTCAAGGCCAAGCCTTATTGAGTCCAAGTTACAATATTGGTTAGAAGGTGAGTTGTAAGCTTGTTTTGGTGGAAGGATGAGCCTTGTTGAGGTTGAGTTTGAGACCTATTTATAGGTCGAGTTAAGGACCAGTTCTATGTGCTAGAGGTCAAGTTTTGTGTGCTAGTTTTGAGAGATGTTGAGATAGTTCTATGCGCTAAGGAGGTTGGGCTAAGGAACAATAAGAAGACTCTTGGTTTTTTAAGAAAGAGGTTATATCAAAGGTGAAAATATTTGTTGTGTGAAAGGCACAACTAGTCTTAGAAAGTGAAAAATGAAGGGTGACTAGACCTAAGCCCTCTCCAAGGACAAACCAAAGTAGAAGGGAATGAGTTGTATTGAAGGAAAATTGAAACCGTATGCAATTATTTCGCTTAATGCTTTGACATTTTTTTTAAATATTCTTTTGTTTCCATTGGTATTCCGATGCTAATATCTCTGACATATTTTTAAAATATTGTTTTTTTGTCGTCGAATTCTGACGCTTAGAAGTGTCGGTTGGGGTCGGTATTCCGATGCTACTGTCTCCAACGTTTCTTTTTTAAATATTGTTTTTTTTTCATCAGTATTCCGACACTTATAAGCATCAGTTGGGGTCCTATGTAGCATCGTACTGGAAACGCTTGTTTTTGTCAAAATATCGACGCTTAGAACTGTCGGTTGGGGTCTTGTGTAGTGTCATACTAGTGACGCTTATAAACATCGATTATGGTGTTAGTTAGCATCAGAATTGCAACAGTTATAAATGTTTATTATATCGCCTAAAGAGTTACTTGTTCATCAGAATCACGACGCTTATAAACGTTAGTTATGGTGTTAGTTATCGTTATAATTGCGACGCTTATAAACATCAGTTAAAATGTCAGAAGATCGACGAGGTTTGCATCATCAAAAGAGAGATGAAGTGTGAAAATTCAGAAGAGATATGACCAATTTGAAATGTCTAAATTGCGACACTACCAAAAAAAGGTCAGAATTAGCGTCGCTCTACCGACAATTAACTCAAGTGTCGGAATTGTGATGCGATTAGAACTGATTTTTTGCCCCACCTTAAAGTGTCACTCTTGGGATTCCTGTGTCACAAGAGAAAAATTTTGGCCATCATAAATTGGGCCAAATGTGCTAGTGGGTGCTTCAGTGATGAGATGTAGCCCCACTAAATTTTCTGTCAGTGATTGGGTAGTGGTCCTTCAGTTTCTTACTTCTCAGAAACTGAGATGTAGTGCAGCAGTTGGAAGCATAATGCAACAATTTGAGATGGAGTCGCAGTACGGATGTAGCAGTGTCAGCAGTAGTGACATGGGAAATAGTACAAAGAGCAGTAGCATAGTGGATAGTGGGCAATAGGCCAAGCATCAGTGCAGAGACCGATTCCAGATATCAGGGCAATGCTTCAGTGTGGAAGTATTGCTAGAGAACACTCCTCGCTAAGAGGGAGTGTTGAGATTTTTGGGTAGCATCGGATGTTCTCTGGCTCTAAAAATTTGTGGAGGGGATGGAACACATGACATATCCAAGGCCCATAATTTTTTTCGAGAAATTCCATCTGTTGTAAAATTTATTCAAAAAATTAAATTTTTTAATGGCGACCCTAAGTCTAACTTAGGGAAATTAAAAAAAATTAAAGTGAATTAATTTACTCGTGTGATGAGAACATTATAAGTGACGTGGATCAAGCTTATTTTAATCTTAGCCATTGATTAGCCATTATATCATGGTGGTTGATTTGTCAACAAGAAAAATACAATGGAAGGGCTTGGGGTCAGTTGGAGAAAACACACAGAATCTAAGAGATCGAATTCTTCTGATGGAGCAGTGCTCAGACGAAGATTAGATCTAAGTGACTCAGAGAAGCAATGAGGGGTGGATGTATTGATTGGTCAGGAGGACCAAGAATACAACATAGAGCAAGGGTTGAAAAGTCACAGTGTAGTCAACACAACCATCAAAGGGTGTGACATAGTCCCTAGAGAGGGTGATGCAGGCCCATGGAAAGCTCACACAGGGGCAGCGCAGAGCCTCCACTGAAAAGTTTGAAATTCATTGGAAATTAGGGTTTCTAATCTGAAAGGGCTAAAACCAGATCTGGTAGAAGCTGATCAGCATGGATCTAGGGTGACGCAGTCCCTCAGACAGGGCCACGTAGCCTTACATAGTGGCAGCATAGAGACTGCGCAGAGATAGTTGGGGTTTCACTGGTTGCTCATCTAGATTAGCTGGAAATTGCGAGAGTGAGGTATATCTCACATTTTTTCTCTTGAGCGAAGTTTTTCTCTGTTGGGTGAGCCGTTTTATGGCACCCTAGATGTACTCAGAATGTAACTGTTGCTTATTAATAATAGACCCTCATATATGTTGCACCGGTTTTCCCGCATTTAGTTTTTTCCAGGGATGTTTGTCCGAAAAATCTGTGTGTCCTTTGTCATATGTGTATGATGTTCAATAAATTATCTTTATTTGTGTAGGCTGGTAGTTTTGTTTACTTTGATTTTTTTCTAATTATTTTCAGTTAAATAACTTGTGTGTAATAAAAACAAGTAGGAGAAGTAAATCAATATAATTTAGCAGTAGGATTTTTGTGCTTAGAAATTTTCACATGGTATCAGAGAATTGCAGATCAAGTTGAACCATCAACAAAGGGACTAAAGATATTTGTTGCAGGAAGGGAATCCGAAGCATCACAGATCCGAACAAAGGCAATGGAGCACCAGAGGGACAACATAGACCCTACAAGGGTGACGCAGATTTAGTCTGCTCATGGAGAGGCTGACGTAAAGCTAGTCTACTGACGCAGAGGTTGACATAGCACTAGGAGAGGGACACTGAGCTAGTTTGTCATAGAGAGGCTGAAGCGGCACTAGGAGGGTGACGCAATCCAAGAGGGAGTGACACTGTGTAGTTTCTCGGGGCTAGAAGTGCAGCTTACAATCTTCAGAAGTTGTTGGTGTGGCATTGATTTTTTCGATGCAAAATAGTGCCTAGAAATGGTGACAAAGTGAGAAGAACAGTCTCTAAGAAGATTTGTACCAAAGAAATATGAGATTATATCAGGAGGGTGATCATAGAGGACTCATTCAGTAGATTTGGCGGAGGATTTCTGGGAGGGAAATCAGTTTTCAGAGGGAGTAATATCTCCAGATGGTTTATAGCACCAAGAAACCTAATCCAGTTTTATTTTGAGTGCAGTAACAGTAGGAGGGACAAGAGTATCTGCTTCGATGGTTTTTGAGCAGAGATGGCCCCATACAAACTGAGATATTAGGATAGGTTGGACGGTGTGTCCAACTTTGTGATCTGGAAGGCCAGAATCCTGTCATTCCTAAAGGAGTATGGTATCGGAGACCCCATGAAAAATTTCCTAACTTTGTCGATTGTTGTGGATGCTCTGAAGAAGTTCAATGAAAATTAGGTGTGGGAAAAGCGCTTGATCATGGATGTGGTGAAGGATCACGTGGTCCCACAAATTGCCGATAAGAGGAAGGCACATGAGATGTGGACAACTTTGACCACATTGTATCAATGCAGCTCCATCCAATAGAAGATGCTTCTATAGAACCAGATGAGGATGTTCTATATGCACAAGGAAGAGGAGATTCATCCCCTTCTCTCTAGATTTCATACGATCCAAGATCAGCTGATTTCCATGGGGGAAACTCTGGATGAAGGGCTCTTGGTGAGGATTGCCCTGAATGTAGTCACCGATGAGTGGGAGACCTTTGACCAAAGCATCTTGGGTAGAGCACAACTCCCAAATTGGGGTGACATGTGGGCTATCCTTTGTCAGGAGGAGATCTAGAGGATGAACAAGAAGTAATTCAGTAGCAGAGGTATCAAGGTGAAGAAGTAGGAGGAGGAAGATGCAACCCTAGCATAAAAGGGACATCCATAGCAAGGGAAGAAGAAGAAGGAATTACCCAATGTCCAGTGCTTCATATGTGGCAAACTTAGACACTTCGCCAACACTTTTCCTAAGAGGAAGGACAAGGAATCTTCAGATTCCAAGGAAACAACAACTAGAGGGGACATTGGTAGTGAAGATGATGTGGCGATGAGTGCTCCCGTGCCTTGAGAGAAGAGGTGGGGTGATATTGATTTGTAGAGCAGCTGCATATGGTGAGGCAGTATCCTCGAGGTTCCCAAAATATTTGATCACATACGAGCTATGGGAGCCTTAAGACAGTAGCACAATGACTGGAGTAGTGGGTGCATAATATAATGGAGAAGCAGAGGCAGCGTTGGGACGTTGGAGAGTAGAGGAGCACATTGCAGAGGAAGCAGCAGCGTGGAAGAATTGTCACAAAGGCTAATGGGACTTCAATACTGCAGAGGGGCAGTGCTTATGCAGTGAAGAGAAACAGTAGCGTAGAGTTTCTAGAGATATAGCGCAGCACAACAGTAGAGGGTGCTTCAATGATGAGGTGAAACTTGACTGACTTATCTATCAGTGATTGGTTAGTGGTCCTCTAGTTGCTTACTTCTCAGTAACTGAGTTGCAGTGTAGTAGTTGGCAGCATGATGCAACAATTTGAGATGGAGTTGTAGTACAGATGTAGCAGTGTCACTGGCAGTCACATGGGCAGCAGTACAGAGAGAAACATCACAGTGGATGGAGGGTATCAGGCCAAGCATCAGCACGGAGACTGATGCCAAATATCAGGGAAATCCTTCAGTGTGGAATTATTGCTAAAGCACACTCCTCACTAAGAGGGAGTGTTGAGATTTTGGGGTAGCATCGAATGTGCTTTAGCTCTGAAACTTTGTGGAGGGGCTAGAACACATGAGATATCCAAGACCCGGAAAGTGTTTATAGAAATTCCATTTGATGTAAAATTTATTCAAATAATTAAATTTTTTAATGGGGACCCTAAGTATAACTTAGGGAAACTAAAAAAATTAAAGTGAATTAATTTACACATGTGATTAGAACTTTCTAAGTGACCTGGATCATGTGTCTTTTAATATTAGTCATTGATTAGAGATTAGATCACGGTCGTTGATTTTTCAACGAGAAAAGGAAAAAGGAAGGGCTTGGGATCAGTTGGAGAAAACACAAAATCTAAGAGATCAAATTCTTCTGACAAAGTAGTGCTCGGATGAAGATCAGATTTGAGTGATTCAGAGAATCAGTGAGGGGCGGATGCAGTGATTGGTCAGGAGGACCAAGAGTACAATGCATAGTAAGGGCAGCGTAGACGTAGTGTAGGTAGTGCAGCCATTAGAGGGTGTGACGCAGTCCCTAGAGAATGTGACATAGGCCCACACAGGGCTCACACAGGGGTAGCACAAATCCTCCAAGGAAAAGTTTGAAATTCACTAGAAGCTAGGGTTTCTAATCTGGCAAGGTTGAAACTAGATCCGGTAGAAGCTGATCAACGTAGAGCTAGGGTGATGCAGTCCCTCAGCCAGGGTCATGCAGCCTTACGTACTAGTAGCGTAGAGACTACGCAAAGCTAACTAGGGTTTCACTAGTTTCTCATCTGAATTAGCCGGACTTACGAGAGTGAGGTATATCTCACATTTTCTCTCTAGAGCCAAGGTTTTCTCTATTGGGTGAGTAGGTTTATGGCACCCTAGATGTACTCAAAATATTTTTTCTTAATAATAATAAACCCTCATGTTTTCTGCAGTGATTTTCCCGCATTGGGTTTTTCGAGGGACTTTGTCCAAAAAATCTGTGTCCTTTGTCATATGTGCGTGATTTTCAGTAAATGATATGTATTTGTGTATGATGCTAGTTGTGTTTACTTCAATGTTTTTATGAATATTTTCAATTAAATAACTTTAGTATAATAAAAACAAGTAGGAGAAGTAAATCAATATTTAGCAGTAGGATTTTTGTGCTCAAAAATTTCACAATCAATTGTTAAATACCAATGCGCTAATGGTTGGCATGTTTCTAAATTGAAATGTTCCCTATCTTGTTTAATGCAACAATGTATTATATTATCTAGATCATGGGTTAAGCATTATGTTTTTTATCATATTTTATTTATAAATGTGTAATTATTTAATGTTCCATTCTCATTGTGGGAGTGCATCAGGTTGCATTCAGACCTAAGGAAGGCTCAGTAGAGCCTTGAGGGATCCTTGGAGTCTCTAAGTTTCTGTGCGGCTTGCATAGACTTGTATCTCGGCTGAATAATCATTTCAATAATATATATATATATCAGATTTGAAAAATGGTTGTTGTAGAGGAAGGCATGGGATGGACTTATTCCCATTTTTTTATCTGAAAGTTCACATCGCACGAAGCCTCCCTTGTCATATTTCTTGTTTTAATCATTTTTAGAAGGGGTGTTATTGGCAAAAGGCATAAGACAAACTTTTTCCCATCAACCGACGTGAAAATTAATGTCACACCATGCTTTATTGGTATAAGGCCTTATTGTAGTGCTTTAGTGTTGTGACATGGGGGCATGACAGAGAATTACACGTCAAACCCACAAATTTCTTATAACATAAAATAACAATTTAACCCAAAAGATGTGGCCCTGTTAGACCCCCGAGTGAAGGCCATGTTGGCAACTACCACGTAGATTGGCCAAGCTACATGGAAACCTTATGGATAGTGATGTGTACTTATGTTGATGTGGCACCTATGTGGTGGGAACATGGTAGGACACGTGGTAGGCTGAATCGACCCTTTTGGATGGCCAAAGGGTACATTTCTAGGTGACACATGGAATCATCAAAAGATTCCACGTGGCAGGGTGATATCACCTTTATGCCAACATGGAATTAGCAAGAATAAAGGATATTGATGGCATGGATACGTCAATTATGTGGCATGGAAGGTGGAAGGTGGTATTTGATGCTACATGGCCTAGGTGTGGTATGTTGTGCCAAGGTGGAGCTAACGTGGCCCGGGACCACATCACTGCGAACCACGGATCCTTGGCGATGTTTTGCAACATTAATGGGTCGCAAATTTAATGGAAGTCGTAGAAAGGGAACCCTTGTTACATAACGTAAATATTCACATCCTAACACGTAGCGAAGGGTTGAAGTGGGATACCCTTGGAGGAATGGTGTGGCTAGCAAAGAGCACATAAATGAAAGTCTTCCCACTCATTGACGTGGAAATTGTTGTCAGGATGTGGAGGTTTTAAAAGGGGTTGTTAGAAAGAAATGGCACAGGACATGATGGCGCTATGGCACTGTGATGTGGCGGGGAACACATATGCTACTTGGAACTGCTACATGATGGTACATGCTAATGTGGTAGGGATTAATGAGTAAATATTCAAATGGGCATAATTTTCAGTCCAAGAGTTATATTGAGATAAAATTTGTCATAATAAATCTCTTGATGAGATGAATGCCTTGGTGGAGTTTGTTTTATGTTTTGAGGAGTTAGAAAAAGGAAGTTGTGATCCCATATTCATAATAGACCTTTGAGATCAGTTACATTTTTTCATAACACCCTCCATTGCTTGAGAATAACCCAAGGGGGTGGGAGGGAGTGTTTCGAAGTGGTATTAGAGCATGGTTCAACACTAGACCTGAAGAGGCTCACATGCACACATCCATGATGACTATTTGATTTTCTAATTTCCTTTATGTTTATAGATATGTGTTGATTTTAAAATACAACTCGTATAATGTTTGATTTGACAAAATTATTAACTAGTTATTTTATCTTTAATATACATATTGATTGAGATTCGATGTTTCAGATGGTCTCGCATCAAAATGATTATTGCAAACAAGCCAAGGTGATGGCTAGTTGTGTTTTTATTGCAATTTTGGTTGGCTAATATATATTTGTATGTAACAACACATAACAAGACATCAAGGAACAAAAAGAGGGTTTAAAGGATGAGTAGTAGGATGGAGTAGTTTGGCACAAATAGATCCCAACATGATCAAGAAGAAGAGACGGTTCAGAAAAAAAGGAAGAATATTATCCTAACTAGATGGACACCCTTATAAGCCTAATATTTAAACTAATAAGTTGCAAATTATACAATGAAAACAGTATTAGAGTGCAAGAAAGGAAATCAAAGTTGAATGTTGTAATATGTAGATTTTATCAGACTTGCAAAGGTAGAAGCAACAAGGGCTTGGTGCTAGATTCCTACACAGGAAAAATTCCAATTATAGCTCATTATAAGTTTGAAGGAAAATTTTGGATACCAATATGGCAGGAGAAATCAAAGCAAGGACATAGGCATGCGTATAAAGGCATAGTTCTACTCAACATTCCAAAAAGAGAGTCAAGTAGCCATGAAATATCATTATATATTGTAGTCAAGAAACACCATTATCAGAGGAGAAAAAATAATATTTCAATGCCATAGGATTTCAAGAAATAATATCCCCCTACCTTATGAAGAGGTGAATAAGGCTGAAGATGCAGAGGCTTAGTTGTTGGGGACAAAGAATTATTTCAGGGTGCATGACTACTCAGAGAACATTAAGGCCAAAGTATTTATCTTTAGTATGAAAGGAAAAGTTGATATATGGTGGTAAGATTTGAAGAATTTTAAGTACATCAGGGAGAAATATTAGATATGGAAAAGGTTTGATAAATACTTCTAGGAAAATTACTTATTTCAAAAGTACTATGACAAAAGGGCCAAAAGCATCTATGAGCAAAAATTAGGGAAATTTAAAGCTAATGAGTATACAAGTAGATTCTTGGAGTTGTTGAGGTGTGCGCCTTTTATCAAGGATGAGAAGACAAATATATATAGGTATCTTAGTGGATTACAACAAGCTTACTGGGATAAAATAGAGTTTGATGAGCCAAAAACCCTAGAGAACACCATTTGAAATATAAGGTATTGTTATGAACAATCCAAACAATAGACTAAAGTCTGAACAGACTAGAAGAAGAAAGATAAGGGAAAATTAAAAGGAAAATACTAAAATATTTGGATATAAGTAAGGAGGGAAGATGAGGAAGTTCACTACTATTAAGAATGAATATCAGAAAAATCCCACAATGACTAGTAGAAAAGAACCCCCAAAATGAGAAAAAGAAGAGGGTGAAGGGTCTAGAAAGGGGCCTATATAGTGTTGGACTTGTATATAAAAACATATGTCGAGGAACTATCTTAGGAGTAGTAGACTGGAAAAAAGTTGTATAATGTACAAAAAGAAACAACAATGAACAACGTGGCCCAAAAATACCTCGAATTTATCTTGCACTGGACAATAATCAGGTAGACCGACAAGCTGTAGTAATCTGAATGGAAGGTACATCCATCAACCAACATGTTTCAAATTTAATTGACCCAGTTTCTAATTTCAGCTATATCAAGCCAAATATTGCATGGAAATGTAAATTACCAAATTAATCTCATGAATAATCATGGTTTGTTCAATTGGAAATGGGAACAAGAAAGTGAGTGACAGACATAGTGGAGTCATGCAATGTTGATATTAGTCGTATGACCATTATAGCTTCTATCAATTTATTATTGTTGGAATATTATGATGTTTTAATTGGAATAGGCTAATTGGTAGCCCACAAAAGAAAGATTGATTGTTACAACAAAGCATTGGAATGCCTCAGCGAAACTGGTGAGAAGATAGTGCTGCAAGGAATGAAGAGACCAATCTCGCTAAGGAAAATAACTAAAGTTCAAGTGAACCGATATAACAACAAGGGATGTGGATAGTATGTTACCCATGTGTTTAATGAATTGGAAGACAACGTGGATCCATTTAAAATCCACCTAGTGTTAAAACAATTAAGTGATGTGTTCCTAGAAGAATTACCTCGACTACCATCCAGAAGATATATTGACTTTATCATCGAGTTAATTCTAAGAACTGTGCTAGTAACAAAGAATATGTATAGCATCACCACGTATGAACCCATAGAAATTAAGTTGTAGCTAAAATAGATAATGGATAAGGGATACATTTTGACCAGCATGTCACCCTGGGGAGCCCCAACATTGTTTGTTAGAAAGAAGGATTACGCTATGGATGTGTATACACTACAAACAACTAAACAAGGTTATAATAAAGAACAAGTACCTACTGCCCAAAATTGTTGACTTATTTGACCAGCTAAGAGGGCTTGCAGTGTTTTCCAAAATAGATTTGAGGTATGGATACCATCAAGTTATAATTAATGATGAAGATATCCACAAGACATCCTTGAGGACTATATATGGCCACTATGAATTTGTAGTGGTTCCATTTGGGCTTATAAATGCCCCAACCACATTTATGTGCTTGATGAGCAATGTCCTCATACCTTATTTGGATAAATTTGTATTAGTCTTTTTAGATGGTATCCTAGTATATTCAAAAACTAAAGAAGAAGATAAATACCACTTGAGAGAATTATTACAATTAATGAGGGGGCATAAGTTGTATGCAAAACTCAACAAGTGTGAATTTTTCCAAAACTAGGTTCACTATTTAGGGCATGTCATTTCAAAAGGAGTGGTAGTAGATCCATAAAATATCAAAGCTATAATGGAGTGGCCCACTCCCTGAAATATCACAGAGGCCATATCTTTCATGGGGCTAGTTGGATATTTGTTATACAGTATTTTGTCACACTGCCAGTCTCATATCCTGAAGTTTCGCACTTTGTGTCGTCAATGTCGCAAGTGTTGCAAGTAATGAAAGTATTCACAAACAATGTATTCACCATGAAACATTTTTGTGGTAATTAGAAGAATATACCTGAAGAACAGGAAGAAAAATTGCCTTGGCATAATTCTGAAGAACTTGTCAAAAGAATTTGTTTGCAAGCCCAACGCATTTTTAATTTCTAGTTTCTCACGATGATAACTTCTGGCATTAAAATTTCCCAGCGCTGCTAGCACGAATTTAGGAAGGAAAATTTGCGCTGATCCTCTTAAGGAATTTTTTCCCAACATGAAGGAGAATATTCTTACTAGAAAGCTCGAGAACGGTGTTGTTGTTTTAGGTAGATGAAGATTGGAACGAGACCTCCCATTCCAGGCACTATATCCTCCTTCCATAGATTTCTCCCTTGAGATGTAGAACTCCTCCCTCTTTTCATGGATCATCAACTCCCTCTCCTTCACTATATATGAAATTCCCATTATCCACTAATGGTTGGCTAGAGGGTTGCCATCCTAAGTGTTGAATTATGCCCAAATGCCTCCCATTTACAAAGGAGAAAGGTGTTTGAAGGCTAAGGTTTGGACTTGGAATCTCACTTGAAGGAGGCTTCCAACATCAAGGATTCATTGGTTGTAATGCTCCCTTTTCCATATATTTATAATACAATATATGTTTTCTATCCACAAGTGCTTCAACTATTGCCCATTTATTATAATACTCCTTGATATATTACATAATTTGTATTATAAAGTGTTATGATTCACATGTGTTTGTCGTCTCCACTTGATATTTCTTGCAGGCACTCATCTTCAACAACAAATATAAGATTGTGAGCTTGGAACCAAAAGAGTCAAGGTCGACATCAAGGGTATTAGAATCAAAGGAAGGTAAGATACATATCCTCCTTTGAATTTTCTAGTATGAATTAGGAAATATTACATGTAATTGTCTTATGTTGTGGTTATATCCTCCCATAGGACTAGAGGGATCGTTTCTGTCCACAGAAAGGATTGCCTACAAAACAAATTGGTGACTCCAGTGGGGACTACATAACCCTTCAAACCTCCTTTTTTTTTTAGTCTCTTTTGTTAAGTTAGGCAAACCTCCGAGTGATTAGTAACTTTGATTGATTATGGATCTGCATTCTAAGTGGTCTGTTGTTTAGAGTGTCAAATTTGGATCTCTGTTCAAATCCTTTTATTTTTTCCTAATTTATTCTCGCCCAACACGTTTTTTCTTAAAAGCAGAGCACTCTCTACGTGGATTTTCCTAAATTGAATCTATTTTTTCGTTGCTTGCATGTGTTAAGGGAATTACTAATTTGTTGGTTGATAAGCATTTTTAGTCCTTTTGAAAACCAAAAAATAAATTTCATTTGCATTTGTTAAGCCTTCATCTCAAAGTTGATCATTACTTCTAGAAATTGCATTAGATTGCATTCCACTGGAAAGTTGTTTTTTAGATTGTCATTGAGCATAGACTACATTGCTTAGTGTTGAAAGATGATAAGTGCATCCTCATTCATTTTAAAAAAAAATCATGTAGGTGAACTTTAGTGAATTAAAATTTATTTACTTTTTAGTTGTTGTGTTGGAATTGTGAAGTTGAAAGATATAGATAGGATGCTCTCATTGGTTGCATATTTGATTGTTGCATCAATTTTTTTCACTTCTTCCCTATAGTAGATAGATTTCATTGAAAATAAAAGAGTCATTTTTTCATATTAGTTTCATCATAGGTGTGTTCAGGTGACATCGAGTTTTGAGCCACCTAAAAAAAATCATATTTTGGGAGTCCCCTATAGGTTTCTATCCATCCATAGGTAACCAAGTCTGCCACCTTGTATACCGTGATACACCGATCACATCATTCGGGGAGATTGGTTGTCATACGTTAAGTCCTTGGTTCAAAAAGGTGTATATTGTAGTTCACAATTACTTGGTAAACCTTTATGCCTATATTCCCCTCTTTGATTGATTTGTCTTATTAATTTCTAAAATTAATTAATTGACCGTGGAATAACATCCTCTTCATGGAACACCTCCTTAGTATATCTTAGGTGGATACTAATGAAACTTTTCTCGAGTATACCAATCAAGGAAACCCCTCTTATGGGAATCCTGGTCCTTTTCCTCATTTTGGAAATATTGGTGCTCCTTATATGGCAATGTTGTCCCTTCTCGGATTTACCATTGGTTTTCCATTTTGGTTATTTTCGACCCTTATGATTCGGAATGCCCAAACTGCTTCTCAATCGAGTTATCCGCCACCTAAAAAAAATCAACCTCGTGTAAACCCTAAAGTTAATCCTTTTCCTTCTTCACATGTTGATTCTTCATCCCTTTCTTCCCCTTTTCCTAGTGAAAGTACTGATTCTAGTAACTAAGAAGCTAAGAAGAAGAAGAACAAGAAAAATAAGCAAGGGACCAACCAAGCAACCATTGCTATAGATGCAACGAATGTGGAAAAACCTTCTAATCAACCCCACAAAGTGAATTTCCCTTGCAGGTTATGTAAGGGTTACCACCTTCTTAGAGATTGTCTTGGTATTCCCAAGGTATTAGAAATGTGTTCCACAGGCTCAAATCGGCCTTTGTCATCGGCCTCTGGAGATCATAATGGTGATAAATCATCGACTAGTGATAGTAAGGTCCATGGGAAAAAGAGTAAAGTCAAATTTCCCTCAAGTTATGTGAAGGGAATCATCTTATTCAAATTTTTCCTTATATGGATGAAGCCTCAAAGTGTTTGAAAACCTTATAGCTGAGTCAGCCTCGTTTTCGAACTGGTTATCAAAATTTTTCCCTTGATCCTCCACTAGTTGATGAAGTGATTGACCGGGATTCATCTCTAGTCAATCCCACTCACTTTGAAAGTGAATCCCATGAGCTCGTCCCCTACCAACCATTGGTTGAGAAGATGTTTGACTCGATTCCACCTCAATTGATCGTACCTTTCCCATAGAGAGTGAACTTAATATCGCTCATGTTCTTCCTGTTTCTTCATATTCGAATGAACTGGGAGAAAATAATCCCATTCCCAAGGTATAGGGGGCTGATTCTCTCATTCCCATAACAAAAGGGGGGCAGTTCTACCATTCTCATGGAACCCCCTCCAAGTAGTATGGTCACTTCTTTTGATTGGAGTCGACTGGCAAGATATCGTCTTCCTTCTTACGTGCACTTTCAGATTACAGTATAGGCTTATAATATAATTGTACCTAGTGTTAGTCATCAGTAATTTTTTCATGTTGTATATGACTAAATGATTTCCCTAGATTTCTAGAAACAAAGTTCATGAACATTGTGAGTTCTAGAAATCTCACTGCCTTCATTATCCTTAGATAAAAAATTTCACTATTCTACAATTTTTCCATCCCATGGTCACCCTAACACTCTTGGAGAACTAATTATGGGCTTATGCCACTCATCTACATCATTTTTTACCACCTATAGCCTCATTACTCTGTTTTTCCCCTTTCCCGTCCCTCTACTTTCCACCTAGGGTTTCCTATAGCCAACTCATTCCCATCACTTAGGGCCATTTTTTCTTCAAACCATGTTTATGACCAAACAGAGATGAATTTGACAAAAGTGAGAGATTTTTTTGTCCAAGCATCATGGTTTGGGAAAAATGTCAAAAATACAGGTGTCATAGGAGAATTTATGCACTTCTGGAGTGACCTTGGGAAAATTAGGTTTTC
This sequence comes from Pinus albicaulis, assembly GCA_034641835.2. Lineage (NCBI taxonomy): Eukaryota > Viridiplantae > Streptophyta > Pinopsida > Pinales > Pinaceae > Pinus > Pinus albicaulis. Next base: position 1,090,429,312 of record CM076582.1, read on the forward strand.
TCACAACTGGAGTATCCAAATGACTTTCTTGATGGGTCAAAAGATAACTATACTGGAATATATTTCCAATGAGCTATCATTAGCTCAATTTGGATTTAAGGAAGGCCTCCAAAAGTTGTCTGCAACAACACTCTGCATTTTTGCACCATCACTTAGAACGTTTTTTACCAGTCTTGGGAAAATTGACTTTTGACAAGGAAAATAAACTCCAATTAGAGAAAAATGGGTATATTTGGAAAGTAGACAGACTAAGATTTCCAATGAGCTATCATGGGCCCAAATTCAACATCAGAAAGGTCACACAAACTTGGCTGCAAGTTGACTCTTTTTCTGGCACTGCGCAAATGCAGAGGCTCCTCAAACGAGGAAAGAATTTTCCCTAAGGCTAAATTTCATCCTCCAAGTTGCATTCAAAGGGCTGCTAAACAGTTAAAGCTTGTAGGTGGACTCTCCCCCTTGTCCTCCAAGCAATTTTCATAATTTGGTGTCTATGAAATTATAAAACCCTAGTTGTGCAAACCCTAGGTCTTAAATGCAAAGTGAGCCTCTGTTTTGACCTCCTTGAACAAATTAAAGGTATTTTGAGAGAGAATGAGTTAGGGTGTTTGAAAATTCATTTTCAAGAGAAGCCACCTTGAACTCTAAAAATAGTAACACACTTGCCTCCATATCACTCGTTTGTAAATGTCGCCATCATCACCATCTTCGTTTTGCTCCTCCAAACCCTAGTTGGTCCAAAAATATCTCCTAGCACCATGTCAGGGGCAGATTATAGTGAGCAAAAAAGTGATAGAAAGGAAGAGGATGCCAAGGTAGTCAAGATAGTGACCCCAAAAGTGACCATGATGATAAGCTAAGTGAAGAAAATATTGAAGGTAATCATGACAGTCATGGTGACAATGAGCAAAGTGATGAGGGTAATGATAAAAATGAAGATCATAGTAGTGGAAAAGCAAGCAGCCCAAATGAAGACCAAGGTGACAGTGCAAAAAGAAGAAAAGAAGGTAAAAGTGATGATGGTGTTGAGGACCAAGAGGGCAAGTGCCTGTAAGGCCAAAACACAAAAAGAGAAAATTAAGAGGAAAGTGAGGAAGCAGAGATATAAAATGAAGAAGAGGACAAGGACAAAGATGAAGATAGTAAGGAGAATGCAGAAATCAAAGGCTGCACTGATACTAATAAGACAAACCACAGTGACAAAGAGGCCCTCATTGAAATTAAAAAAAAAACACTAAAAAGAGGAAAGGGCCAGGAAAACCTTTAAACCTTGCCTCAAGATTTTTTACAGGCTTCTTAAAACCCACGAGGGAGGTCTCCACCAATTTTGGGAAAATTTGAAGAATTTTTTGTTTTTTGATATCTTTGGCCTCATTTGCACATCTCCACTGGCACTATGCAAACACATGGAGCATCCCCAAGAGAATAACTTGGAATTTTTGGATTTTTCTCAACCTGCACATAATGCTCACCAAATTTCAGATGTTTTGGAGCAGGTTTGACCCCTCAAAAGGTCAAAAAAAACCTCTCTTTTTTCACCTTTCTGCCTCTGTTTTGGGCCTTGTGCTTCGCAAATGACCAGTTGTGGATTTTGACTTTTTGACTAGGCTAAAAGAGCCCAATCAAAAAACCAAAGGCATATCTGGAAATTATACTCATCAGGCTTTCCAACGAACCATCACGGAGCAAACTCCAACATCGGGAACGGGTCCAAAACTTGGTTTCAAAAGTACCTATTTTTTTGCCTGAAGTGGAGCTACGCAAATGGACTGTGTAGAGCAGTGTTAGGATTTTGGAACTTTGGACAAGTTATAGGAGCCCAATTAGAAAAAAATGCATATCTGGAAAGAGGACTCGACAATATTTCTAATGAGCCATCATAGAGCAACATCTGACAACGGAAAGTGGTCCAAAACGTGGCTACAACAGAGTCTATTTTATGCTGGAGGTGGCTTTGCGCAAATGACCAGTCTTGGGATTTTGACATTTTGACCAGGATATAGGAGCTGGATCAGGAAACTACAATAATTTTAGGAAAGTAGACTCTTCAGGCTTTTCAACGAACAAGTACCTATTTTTTTTTCTGAAGTGGCGCTACGCAAATGGACTGTGTAGAGCAGTGTTGGGATTTTGGAATTTTGGATAGGTTACAGGAGCCCAATCAGAAGAAAAAAAGGCGTATCTGTAAATAGGACTTAGCAGGATTTCCAACGAGCCATCACAGAGCGAAATCCGACATCGGGAAGTGGTCCAAAACTTGGCTACAACAGAGCCTATTTTTTGCTGGAGGTGGCACTGTGCAAATGACCAGTCTTGGGATTTTAACCTTTTGTCTAGGCTACAAGAGCTGGATCAGGGAAAAACAAGAATTTATGGAAGTAGACTCTTCAGGATTTCCAACGAGCCATCACGGAGCCAAATCTGACATCGGGAAGGGGTCCAAAACTCGGTCACAAAAGACCTAAAGACTCCACTGGGGGAAGAACTTAAAACATGACCAGTCATCCTAGAAAGAAAGAACACTCAAACCTAGGTTGGATTGAAGAAATAATTTCTTTTATAATAATTTCCTACTTTAAGCATGATCAAGAACACACTGATGACATCCACATTGATTATTGGAAAGATCTCAAGCCTAAAGAAGCTGAGCCTCAAATTGCAGACCATGAGTAGAGTTATACACCTGTGCCAATCCCAGATTCACCTGTGAAAGACCTAGTGAAACATGAGCCTCATGCTATTTTTCTTACTCCTGATGAAACCTCAAACAGTCATAAGTTTCTTGTTGCACTATATATACCCACAAAGGTCCTAGAAAGATATAAGCCTCTAGTTTTGCCTCTTATCCTCTAGTCCCTCCTTGAAAAACTTGCAAATAAGCTGCCCTATTTCGATGGAGAAAATACAAAGATTGCTACTGAACAACACGTTCAAAATATTGAGGATTTTCTTGACCTATTTGAAATAGGAGAAGATGATGTGCGTATTAGAATGTTTTCCTTATCATTGCATGGAAAAATTAAGAGTTGGTTTAAAGACCTTCCAGCTTCAAGCATTATCAATTTTCATCAATTCACTCAAGTTTCCCTTGATAAGTGGGCAGTCATGGGAAATTTTTTTCTCATCATAAGGGAATAAAATAATTTGAAGAGACAGCCAGGGGAGACAGTACAACACTTTTCAGCTAGATTCAATAAAGTATATGATGCAATACCTGCTAAGATAAAGCCACCCCAAGGGTGGTCCGTCTTACAATACCCAAATTATTTTGACCCAGAAATGGCATTTCAGATAAGAGAAAGAGATCCTTCAAACCTAGAAGAAATGCAGAATATGGAAATTACTATAGAATACAACATACTGGAAAGAGAGGCAAAGTTAAACGCAATAAAGAAAGACAAAGTAGCTCAATAAAAATATATTTCTTCATAAATAAATCTAGAAATGTTGATAGATACAGCCAACAAAATGATGCATATAATGGACATGAAAGAGAAAGAATACAAAGGTGAGGTTGGAGCTAGTCATTCAAAACAGCCGAGAATATTTACTTGGGAATAACAAACTCAGTCACTAAAAGGCAAGAGCAACAATCAAAATATGCATGCTGAGCTAGATAGCAATGGAGAAGATGCAAAAAGTTGTCAAGTAAGTACTGGATACCCTCCTACATCTTGTGCTTCACTATTAAGAGAGCATTAAAAACAAATTGCAATTAGAAACAAAGAGGATTTCTCTAAATAATCAATCAAGGACAAGAAGGATGATACAAACCCTTTTACAGATCCAAAGGTCTTTCCCTTAAGCCATCTTGAAACCACACAATCTAAAATAGAGAATGAGTCAACACCTTTAGGATCTCTACCTTTATGCTTTGATTCATTTAAGACTATAAAAATAAATTTGCACCTTGAGAATCTATCAAATGAAGTTCATAAATTTCATGCTCAAGTTAACTATCATGAAAATCAAGAAGAGTTAGTTGAGGACAAAATAAATCAGGAAATGAAAGAGAACCCACAGGACCTCTCTAAAAGCCCAAGTGATGATTCATCATCTTTTCCAGGTGAGTCTCAAGAAAACATCCAGCCCCAGAATCTACCTTCATAAGAGAAACAGGATTGTTGTAGTTCTATCCAAAGAAAGATAAAAATGCCTCCTTTTTTAACTGAAGGGGAGATAAATCAGCTTATAAACATGCAATCAGCCTCTAAACCTTCATATGAACAGAACAGTTTTATTTATTTTCCTCCTAATCCTAACTATCACATAGCAAAAAATGGATTTATAGATCAATTCAAAGAGAAACAATATGATATTCCAATATGTACGTTTGTTGACATTAATTATATTGATGATTCTCCAAGGTTTGATCAATATGTTGATAATGATGATTTTCTCCAAACGGAAGCTAACCTTGTAGAGCATTCAGCACTTGGTTTCTGGGAGGAAGCCCAGTTTAATCATCAACTTGAGAAAGGTAATCAACCAATGTATAGAAGCTATGATAGTGATGAGGAAAGCTTAGAAAATTTGGAAGAAAATGAAGGCATGGAAATTGATGATCACAAGAGAGTTGCTGCACTTCTTTCTCAAGAATATTTGTTGCCAAGGAGTGCTCCTACTCATCAACATGGTGGTTTTCACACATAACTCAGCCCACTCTTTCAAAACTCATCAAGTGTGCTAGAGGATAACATTGCAATCTATGATGAGTCCACCATTTCAGATGATCATGAGGAAGAAGTAGATTTTCTTTCCCAAAGGAGTCCCAAACTCAGCCAAGTGGAGAAAGAAGCAATCCTGGATCAAGCTTATTTACCAAATCTTCACAGCCAAGTATTGTTTCAAGATCCCTTTGCTGATTTGTTAAAGACATTTGAAGAGGGAGTAAATCATGTCAAGAGCAGTTTGTTGCAAAGTGTAAGAAAAATTTTAGGTACTACTATTCAAACACGAGTAAAGTGGGAGTGACCTTTTAATTTTGTCATCACCCCAAAGAGTTGAACCAAGATCCCTCATCCAATCATCTGCTCGATTGGTTGTATTGGAAAAGAGAGTTCACCAGCTGAATGTATATCATGTAAAAAATAGATTAGGATAGATAAGAAAGCAATTAAGCTCAGCAATATGAGAATATTTTCTACCTTTAGTTTTAGAATTGTTTTGATCAAAAAGAGAGAAAAAATACAAAACAAAGAAAAAATGAAAAAGAGGGCAGATTTGAAAAGAGGTATAGCCCCATACCCAAAAAAAGATTACTATTGAAAGTGTGCAAGCCCAAATGCCACTACTTGTTCCAAAAGGTCTTGTTCAATCATCTAGCCTAATCATGGTTGAACATGTTTTCAATTTATTGCTGATAGGTTGGTAAAAGACAACTTGTCAAAGCATCTAAAATTGACTTGTCAGTAGGAATAGATTAGGAAGAAAAGATATTGGTTCTCCATGCTCAAATTTGAACCAAAGAGAAAAGATAGGGATGCCTAAAAAATTTTGAATCATAGCCCTCATGTTTTCTAGTTTTTCATTGTACAAAAATAACATTTGTGTGCAGCTTGTTCTTATGCCACAAAACCATGGCAAATAAGATTGCCTAATCCTGGTTTGATCATGTTTTGAATTTCATGTCAGTAGAATAGAGAATAAAATTTGTCAAACAGCTTAATCTTGACAAATGATTAGACTAGGTAGAGAATAATACAGTTCATTAGCCTAATCTGAACTCTTGGAAGTAATAAGAGTAGAAGTAGATGGCTTGTTTTGCTTTCAGAAGAACCAAATGTAAAGGTTTTGCTAATTCAAATGCACCCAAAGAAGAAAAAATGTTAGGCAAGTATGATGGGTAGGTAGAGATTATGAGATCATAGCTTCAAAAGGACATCAGTAAATGAAGAAAGAAAATATGCAAAGTGCAAGTAAGGCACAGGTCTTCAAAATCCAAAGATCTGAATGTTCTGGACACCTCCTGAAAAGGAGTTTCCATCCCCAAGTGGAGCCCCTGTTAGTCATCAGTAATTTTTGCATGTTGTAGATGACTAAATGATTTCCCTATATTTCTAGAAACAAATTTCATGAACATTGTGAGTTCTAGAAATCTCACTGCCTTCATTATCCTTAGATAAAAAGTTTCACTAATATACCATTTTGCCATCCTATGGTCACCCTACCACTCTTGGAGAATTCATTATGGGCTTGTGCCACTCATATATATCCTGTTTTACCACCTATAGCCTCATTACTCTATTTTTTCCCTTTCCCATCCCTCCACTTTCCACCTAGTGTTTCCAATAGCCAACTCATTCCCATCACCTAGGGCTAGTTTTGCTTCAAACCATGTTTCTGACCAAACAGAGATGAATTTGACAAAAGAGAGCAATTTTTTTTTCCATAACAAGTCCAAGAATAAACACCTCCTTCATTTTTTACACAGGTATCATGGTTTGGGAGAAATGTTATAAATACAGGTGTCACGGGAGAATTTATGCACTTTTGGAGTGACCTTGGGAAAATCAGGTTTTTTCACAGCTGGAGTATCCAAATGACTTTCTTGATGGTTCAAAAGAAAACTATATTGGAAGATATTTCCAATGAGCTATCATTAGCTCAATTTATAGTTAAGGAAGGCCTCCAAAAGTTGTCTACAATAGCACTCTGCACTTTTGCACCATCACTTAGCACGTTTTTTACCAATCTTGGGAGAATCGACTTTTGATAGGGAAAATCAACTCCAATAAAATAAAAACAGGTATATTTTTAACGTAGACAGGCTAAGCTTTCCAATGAGAAATCACAGGCCCATATCCGACATCGGGAAGGTTATAAAAGCTTGGCTGCAAGTTGACTCTTTTTTTAGCGCTGCGCAAATAAGTGGTGTTGCGCTAATGTAGAGGCTCCTCAAACAAGGAAAGAAATTTCCCTAAGGCTAAATTTCATCCTCAAAGTTGCATTCAAAGGGCTGCTAAAGATTTAAAGCTAGTAGGTGGCCTCTCCCCCTTGTCCTCCAAGCAATTTTCATAATTTAGTGTCTATGAAATTATAAAACCCTAGTTGTGTAAACCCTAGGTCTTAAATGCAAAGTGAGCCTCTGTTTTGACCTCCTTGAACAAATTAAAGGTATTTTGAGAGAGAATTAGTTAGGTTGTTTGAAAATTCATTTAAAATGGAAGCCACCTTGAACTCTCAAAATATTCATACACTTGCCTCCATATCACTCGTTTGTAAAGGTTGTCATCATCACCATCTTCATTTTTCTCCTCCAAACCCTAGTTGGTCCACAAACATCTCCTAGCACCATGTCAGGGGCAGATGACAGTGAGCAAAAAAGTGATAGAAAGGAAGAGGATGCCAAGGTATTCAAGACAGTGACCCCCACAGTGACCATGATGATAAGCTAAGTGAAGAAAATATTGAAGGTAATCATGACAGTCATGGTGACAACGAGCAAAGTGATGAGGATAGTGATAAAAATGAAGATCATAGCAATGGAAAGGCAAGCAGCTCAAATGAAGAGCAACGTGACAGTGCAGAAAGAAGAAAAGAAGGTAAAAGTGATGATGGTGTTGAGGACCAAGAGGGCAAGTGCCTGTAAGGCCAAAACACAAAAAAGAGAAAATTAAGAGGAAAGTGAGGAAGCTGAGATAGAAAATGAAGAAGAGGACAAGGACAAAGATGAAAACAGTAAGGAGAATGCAGAAACCAAAGGCTGCACTAATACTAATGAGACAAACCACAGTGACAAAGAGGCCCTCATTGAAATTTAAAAAAAAACACAAAAAAGAGGAAAGGGCCAAGTAAACCTTTAAATATTGCCTCAATACTTTTTACAGGCTTCTTAAAACCCATGAGGGAGGTCTCCACCAATTTTGGGCAAATTTGGAGAATTTTTTGTATTTTGAGATTTTTTGCCTCATTTGCGCAGCGCCACTGGCGCTACACAAACACATGGAGCATCCCCAAGAGAAAAACTTTGCATTTTTGGATTTTTTTTCAGCCTTCACATCATGCTCACCAAATTTCAGATGTTTTGGAGCAGGTTTGACCCCTCAAAAGGTCAAAACAATCCTCACTTTTTTCACCTTTCTGCCTTTATTTTGGGCCTTGTGCTGTGCAAATGACCAGTTTGGGATTTGAATTTTTTACTAGGCTACAGGAGCCCAATCAGAAACCAGCATGGTCTAGCTAATAATCAGGCTTCTACAAATGAGCCATCATGGAGTTAAAATCCGACATCAGGACAAACCAAAATCCTGAGCTTCAAAAGTACCTAGTTTTTTTCCTGAAGTGGCGCCACGCAAATGGACTGTGTAGAGAAATGTTGGGATTTTGGAACTTTGGACAGGTTATAGGAGCCCAATAAGAAAAAAAAAGGCATATCTTGAAAGAGGACTCAGCAATATTTTGAACGAGCTATCACGGAGCAAAATCCGACATCGAAAAGTTGTCCAAAACTTGGCTACAACAGAGCCTATTTTCTGATGGAGGTGGCACTGAGCAAATGACCAGTCTTGGGACTTTTCCATTTTTACTAGGCTATAAGAGATGGATCAGGAAACCACAAGAATTTTTTGAAAGTAGACTCTTTCTTCTTTCCAACAAGCTATCACAGAGAAAAATCCGACATCGAGAAGGGGTCCAAAACTTGGTTTCAAAAGTACCTATTTTTTTCCTGATGTGGCGCTACGCAAATGGACTGTGTAGAGCAGTGTTGGAATTTTGGAATTTTTAATAGGTTATATGAGCCCAATCAGGAAAAAAATGCATATCTATAAAGAGGACTCATCAAGATTTCCAGCGAGCCATCACATAGAAAAATTTGACATCAGGAAGTGGTCCAAAACTTGGCTACAACAGAGCCTATTTTTTGCTGGAGGTGGCGCTGCACATATTACCAGTCTTGGGATTTTGACCCTTTTTCTAGGCTACAAGAGTTGGATCATGGAAACACAAGCATTTCAGGAAAGTAGACTCTTCAGGTTTTCCAACGAGCCATCACGAAGCCAAATCTGACATCTGGAAGGGGTCAAAAACTCGATAACAAAAGACACTATTTTCTGCTAAAGGTGGCGCTACGCAAATAGGATGAATAGTGTGTTTTGGACCAAAAGTCAACAAAACACACTCATTTATGGAAAAATGATATTTTTGAGTTTCTTGAGGTAAAACACTCTAGAATTAGGTGAAAATATTTATTGTGGAATTTATTTCATAAGATATTATGTGCCTTGGGCCTTGCATGGTCTCTTGGGAATTTATGACAGTTATGAGTTTTTTTAGGGTTTCTAGAATCTTATGGTTTCCACCTCCTCATTTCTTGAGCTAAATGAAACATGAAAGTTGATTGTAAATTTTGGAATTTTTGGAGTTTCATAAGTCGTATGGCATGCACTAATTGACAAAATTGGTTTTGTGGAGTTAATGAATGGCTTGCTTGGACTGATGATGGAGAAGCTTGTTTGCAGGATTCCTTAGCTTGGTGAATGGTGATGTTTTCCTATATTTATATTTTTTTCTTAGTTATCATTATGTTTCATGCTTCTTAGCTGCTATTAAACAAAAAGGTATAGGTTGAGACATGTTGATTGAAGCACCTCAGTCCTCCTGCTTGTTATAGCCTTTATGTTTTCCTCTGTTTGGGTCATAACTAAGGAATTCTTAACTGCTCCTTACGCTCCCCTAAACTTTTTTGTTTCATTTCTGGATTAGTATGCTAGTTTGAAAATATGATTCATGGTATGCCCTGCTTATTTGATGCTACCCAAACTTTGTCTTGAAACCTCTCTTTGAAGTATTGTTTGCTAGGTTAAGTCAAAGAGGTCTAGTTCGATCTTGCCCTTTTTCCATGCTTGTCAAATTGTTTAAGAGTTCCCAATAGCTTTAGATGTGATGTTTAGGAGTTCCCTCTTCATAAATTAAGTTATTTGTTTAAATCTTGTACGTTTTCCCAAAATCTGAAGATGAATTTCTAAATTTAGGAGTTCTAATGATTCTATGTTTCATTGGAATGTTCATCTTATATGTTTATCATTTTGAGTATTGTTCAATGAGATGAATGGTTTGCCCTACCTCATGAGTTATGCTTCATATTATATATGTGTAAGATCTCTTAGTCTGTTCCCCAACTTAATGTTCATTACACCACCATACATCACCTTAAGGATCCATTGACCTTGCTAAATCGGCCCTACAACACACTTTGTTTCATCATTTAGACACTCTTGACTTTCACTTGACTCCATAGCCCAATGGCTTTGACATCCTCTCACTCCTCTTATTACATTTGACCATATTAGCCATATAAAACAATCAAAAAACCCTACACCTAATAACTAGCCTAAAATCAAAACCCTAGAGCAACAAGTTTACATCATTAGCACCCAATAGAGAGAACCCTCTCTGAGTGCAGGAAGGCTAGGTCCTAGGACTCCAAAGTCTGGTTTGATGTTACCCCTGTCCATTTGTATCTCAATCAATCTAGAAAATTACGAGGAGCTAACACCTAGCACAATCATAGATGAAGGTGCATCTATTATTATTTTTTCCTCAACTACTTTGAAAGCTTTAGGTTCTCCGCAGCTTGTGCCTATTACCCATAATGTGTTTCCATTTAACAAAGGAACTAGTCAAATGCTATGGATCCTTCCTAGGTTTCCCATTACTTTGGGAGGAAAAATATTCTATATCGATGTAATGGTTGTCCAAGGCCCTTTGGATTTTAATATACTCCTTGGGCATGACTATTTTTATGTCACGAGAACTCTTATCTCTTCTCTCTTTCGAGTGATGTGTTTCTCGCATGAAGGAATAATTGTGACCATTGATCAGCTTTCATTCATTGATCGTAATTTGTCTCCCAATCAACCAGCATCCCTAAATGGTCATTATATGCAAGTGGTATCTTCCCCACCATAGTTTAATTATGTGGAAACATATTCCATGCCTGCATCTACTGATGATCTAGTCAGTGATATAGTGAATCATGTACTAGGGGCATTAGATCTTGATCTTTCCATTAGATCCATTGATATGTATCCCTTCTAGAGTGTTGTTCTCCCATATGATGAGAACCTCTTGGAAGCCATGACCTCTTATGGGCCATGAAACAAGGTGTCTAAGCATAGGTCCTTGTCTTGTGTCAAGCTCATTAAAAAATGAAACAAGGTGTAATGACGACAGTTATTTTACTCCGTCAACCTCTTTAAAAAATGAAACAGGTTCTTACGAGGATAGTTCTTTTACTATGTCAACCTTGTTAAAAAATTAAATAGGGCCCTACGAGCATAGTTATTTTCCTGTCTCAAGCTATTTAAAAAATGAAACAAATCCTCTTCTAATTTGATTTCTTGATTAGATCTCGTAAATTCTGAGTCAAGTCTTTCACTTGATCTCATAAATGAACCTTCATTCCATCCACCTGTTAATAACCAGTAGTCTACTTAGGTGAATGAAATTAAGCTTGGGGGGCATGCACCTAGAATTGAGTCATTATGTTGGGAACATGCAAAATTATCTCAAGCATAGTTTCCCATGTTTCAATATTGTGTAAAAATGAAATCGTTCTGATCCTACCTCTTGTGATTGCATTTTTATCATCATGTTTTTTCCATATGAGCCTTGGTTTTCTAGTTCCATCGCCACCATCTTCTTGGCCGGTCATACACTCTCACTTGGTTGTTTTACCCTTTACTAGGGAACCACTGTGATGAGTGGTATTATTAGCCAACCTCTTAATCTATACATGTTTTGAGGAGTTCCATCATCATTAGAAACAATTGCTACCCTTTATACTATTCATTCCTCCAGGAGGATTACTTTTTCAGCTCTTTTCATACTCCCAAAATATGAAAATATTGTCGAGCACTTATCTTTTCGAACTCGTAAAAGTAAATGAAAATATGTCTACTCAGTATAAGTTTAACCCTTTTTCAGACTGAGATATAATAGTTACGAAAAAGAAATACCTTAGTTAAACATGGCTAAGAGGTTCTCTTGAGTATTTTTTCTACCTTTTTGGATTCAAGAGACTATCTACAAAAAGGGACATCTGGAGTTTTCTTTTCCACCTCTTTTTAAAACTCTCTAAACATGAAAAATATGTTGATTTACCCCTTCATCAAACTCATAAAAATTAAACAACGAAGGAATTTTCACCATGAAGAGACCAAGCTACTCCTTCTTGGGGCTCATTAAAAATACTAGGATGGATTCATCTAAAGGATGAACTTATACGAGAAGAATATAGTATCCCCTTCAAGATTGAGATTAAAAATAAAGAGGTACTTGCTAGAAATAGTGGGGGGAAATGGAAGGAAACATATATCATGTATCTTGTATGAAAGACAGTATGTCGCTCTTGAACATTACACTTATATGTATATTGTGTCGAGTTTGGGGCATCCTCACTTTGTCACTTGTCTTAATGGGTTTGGGAAATAAATTTTCCTTTAATTCTATTATATCATTTTGTCACCATGACCTCTGATCATATTATGAGTCAAATGCTACCAAATTCTAGATTTGTGTCGTCGATATGTTCAAGAGAAGTCCCACCTGCAAATTCAAACCAATTATACCTGTTTTATTTTCTCTGCTTCAATCCTAAATCACCCTTACCAACTTTGTAAAATCCTATTTTTCATTTCAATGATGTTGGAAATATTATGGCCCTCCTTCGATGGATCACTTCCTATCGGCTGCAACTCATTATCCAGGAAGATGATCTAGAAACTCCCTTTTAGTACCTTGGAGCTTGCATGCCTCAATGGCAGGCTCTTCGCATTCGATAATAGGTTCACATAACTGGCCTTTGATTGAATAATTCTATGAGTGTTTGACTTCAACTTCATTGTTCACACTTGTGGATTGTGTCGTTGTACCTTGAGAGACATCGTCATCATTGTTGGTTTCTCTCATGATTGTTAACAATTTACATCATTGACCGAAAATCAAGTGGTTTCGACCATGTTCAACTACAACCCATCTATTCGCATGGTAATATTTGTACTTTGGTCGGATCGATATAGAGATGAATACCCTGTGTTTTTTTTGGTAAATCTAGGTTGCGTGGAGTTATTAAGTATTCATGATTGTAACCATGATACTTTCTATTCGGATGGTTGCGTCCATGTCGTGGGTCCATGTATTGTTGTATTCCTACACTTTAAGCATAATTACATTAGAGATGTTAGATATATTGTATTGTGTTTTATTTTCAGGTCTCCTAATGGTGCTTCTCTAAGTCCTTGCCTTGGTTTGTAAAGCACTTCAGCCATCACTTCCCATTCTGACTTAATGATTTAGGGGGCATCAGTTATACAGTATTTTGGCACACTCCTAGTCTCATATCCTAAAGTTTCACACATTGTGTCATCAATGTTGCAAATGTTTCAAGTGATGAAAGTTGTCGCAAACAATGTATTCACCATGAAACATGTTTGTGGTAATAAGAAGAATATCTTTGAAGAAAAGGAAGAAAAATTGCCTTGGAAGAATTCTGAAGAACTTGTCAAAAAAATTTGTTTGCAAACCCAATGCATTTTTAATTTCTATTTTCTCGCGCTGATAACTTTTGGCATTATACTTTCCTAGCGCTTCCAGTACGGATTTGGGAAGGAAAAACCACATTGATTCTCTGAAAGTATTTTTTCCAAAAATGAATGAGAAGCTTCTCTTACTAGAAAGATCGATAATGGCGACGTGGTTTTAGGTAGATGAATATTGGAACGACACCTCCCATTCCTGGCCCTAGATCCTCCTTCCATTCATCTCTCCCTTGAGATGTGGAATCCTCCCTCTTTTCATGGATCCTTAACTCCCTCTCCTTCCCTATAAATGAAATTCCCACTATCCACTAATGGTTGTCTAGAGGGTTACCATCCTAAGTGCCGAATTATGCCCAAATATTGCCCATTTGCAAAGGAGAAAGGTGTTTGAAGGCCAAGGCTTGGACTTGGAATATCACAAGAAGGAGGTTTCCAAAATCAAGGATTCTATGGTTGTAATGTTCCCTTTTCCATCTATTTATAATAAAATATATGTTTTCTTTCCAAAAATGCTTCAACTATTGCCCATTTATTATAATACTCCTTGATATGTTACATAATTTGTATTAAAAAGTGTTATGATTCGCATGTGTTTGTTGTCTTCCTTTGATCTTTCTTGCAGGAACTCATCTATAACAACAAAGCGAATATTGTGAGCTTGGAACCAAGATATTCAAGGTCGACATCAAGGGTATTAGCATCAGAGGAAGGTGGGAGATCTATACTCCTTTGCATTTTCTAGTGTGAATTAGGAAATATTACATCTAATTGTATTCTATTGTTGCTAGATCCTCCCATAGGACAAGTGGGATTGTTTCTGTCCACAGAAAGGATTTCCTACACACCAATATTACCAAAGGTTCATTCGAGACTTCTCAAAGATCGAGCATCCAATCATTACTTTGCAAAGAAAAGGAGTCAAATTTTAGTGGACACTAGAATATGCAACCAATTTTGAGCAACTTGAGAAATTATTCACATGTGCAACTATCTTAAGAACATCATATCCAAATAAGGATTTTTGGTTTGCATGTATGCTTGCAAGGAAGGACCCGGTGGAGTCCTAATGGAAAAAGGATATGCAATTTGTAATGAATCAATGAAATTAAATTAACATAGGAAGAATTATATTACTCGCAATTTAGAACTTGTAGCAATAGTGCACGCTTTAAAAATGTGGAGGCATTATCTACTAAGGAGAATGTTTGTGTTGATGACAAAGCATGGAGGATTGAGGTATATATTAAGCAATCTAAGCTAAATGAAAACAAGCTAGGTGGTTTTATTTTATTAGAAAAATTGATTTTGAGATAAAGTACATCAATAGAAAATAAAATAAGGTGGAAGACACACTTAATAGAATTCTACAAGAGCTTCATTTCGCAGCCTTGAGTACTTTTGTAGTTGACATTAAGGAAAGGATTAAAGAGGATTTGTCTCCTGATGAACACTACCATTATGTAAATAAATGTTGGCAGAAGGAACTAGAAGGACCTAAGAGAAATAGTTATCAACTCATTTATGGTTGCATGTTGTTGTTCAAAAATAAAAGGCATGTGCTTGATGTAGTTGATTTGAGGAGGATCGTCATGGATGAGTCATAAGATACCTTACTTAGGAAATCCTAGTTAAAGGATGATAATAGCCATAAATAAAGTGTATTATTAGCCAAAATTAAAGAAAGGTGTTGTTGAGTACATTACAAAGTGTCTGGAGTGCCAATAAGTAAAGGTTGAATGAAGGCGTCAAGCAGGATTGTTGCAAGAAATCCCAATATGTGAGTAGAAGTGGGAAGTCATATATATGGACTTCATTATGATATTTCCAAGGAAAACCAAATAACATGATTCCATTATGTTGATAATGGAAAATTTGAGTAATGCAACTCACTTCATTGTTGTTAAGTCCACTAACAAAGCTATTGATAAAGCCTAGATATTCATGATAGATAATGAGATGGAAAGAGTGAACATAATTTTGGAGGACATGATAAGAGTATATATCATGCACCATCCAAAGAATTTGGATTAATTCCTACCATTTATGGATTTTTCATACAACAATGAATATCAGGAGTCACTTGGGATGAGTCATTTTGAGGCATTGTATGGCCAGAAACGCAATACTCCTATTAGTTGGGATGGCCTAGTAAATAGAGTATTTATTGGACCTAATATGATAAAGGAAATGGAGAAACAAGTGGTAAATATCAAGAAAAAGTTGAAGCAAGCCTAATATATGAAAAAGAGCTAATCAAATCGATGGAGGATGCACACGCACTTCCAAGTGGGAGAGTGTGTCTATATTTGCATCTGATCAAGGAAGAGCTTAGAAAAAGTGGCGTCTTAAGCCAATTTGGCACCCATATTTTGTGGACCTTTTCATATCTTTGAAAGAGTATGGCCAGAAACTTGTAGATTTGCCTTGCCACCCACAATGAATGCACATAGTGTTTTTCACATTTATTTGCTTAAGAAATTATGTGTACATGATGTTAATCATACTATTGTCTAGTCTATGATATAGCTGAAACCTGAGAGAGAGTTCCAACTGAAACCACTATGCATCTTAGGCTAGAGAAATATTTTGCTTCAGAATTGAGTAATAGAGCATACCAAGGTACAATGGAAGCACTTTGGACTCAATGAAGCCACCTGGGAGATGGAAAAACAAATGAGGGTGTTACACTCATTTTAGTTTGATGAATAAGTAGATGTAAGAGTTATGTTATAAATATTAGTTTTTTCTTTTGCTTTGTAGTTACAAAAAACACCAAGGATGGTGTTCCTTTAAGGGGGTGTGGTTTGTAACACCCTTGTGTTAACCCATGGTTTTGTAATAATTGATGTCCGTAATTTTTTTTTTTTTTTTGGCTAGCCTAAAGATTGGGACAAATGGATCCATGATCTAAGGGAGAATTGAAAGTGGGTAGGTGGTGTAACATAATGCACCACCACCAAACACTTTTCAAGGGAATGATTGGGAAGATAAAATACCCACATTTTTTATGATCCCATAACGTGGGAAAATGGAAGCGGGACAACCTCACTCGAATGAAGAGTAACGAGAAAATGAAGAATGATAAGAAAAACACGAATTCGAGCATCAGAACTCTAAATGGGAGAAAACATGAGAGATGGATGGAAATAAAAATAGTGTGGAGCATGAGAACAAGAGTGCTACGTGTTGGATAAATCCCACTATGACCAATGGGATGAAATTCCTAGACTTTATACAAGGAAATCATTGGATTGTGGTGTCCAAGCGTGAAAGATCAGTGAGAGTCTCAGAGGAAGAATTGGGTGAAGAGTGCTTGCTGAAAAGGTTTGATAAACCACTAAGTGTTTGTTGAGAAAGTTGATAAACCACTTAGATCTTTCCAAGTGCGATGACAAACCACTCAGTTGCTTGTTGTAAGGCTGAAAAACCACTAGGCAAGGTGGAAATAAAATAAGGTGCTTGTTGAAAAGGGTTGATAAACCATTGAGTGCTTGTCGAAGAAGTTGATAAAACTCTTAGTGCTTTCCTAGTAAGTCAATAGACCACCGAGACAGTGTGCTACAGGTCTTGCAATGCTTTCCTTAAAAATACATGTAATATACCCCTCCCACATTTACCCATTTTCACTGTCCTATCAGGATAAACATGAGATGAATATTTACTATGACATTACCCGACCTCCAAGCTTCAGCTATGGAAGTGGGGTCGACAACTAACAACTCAAAAACATCCCTCAAGGCTTACAGGACACTCAAGGGATAAATAACCACCCCAGGTGAATAAAACCTGAGCTGAATTGTTTTTCACTAACATGGGCCCACAACTGCATGCATGGAAAGGAAAGGTTGTGGTTATAGGCCTCCAACCACATACACAAGCTTCCTTCCCTGTGGTTATATCCCAAATCAAATTCAAAGAGTGTGGTCCCAAGATCTGAGCCACCTTTCCAAGTTAGCCTTCATACCATTGCCCAAAATTGTTTGTAACTTCTTAGAATGATAAATGACATAATTACAATGTTATTCATAAAAAAATGATGCAGAGCATTAGACCCGAGGTACTTGTACATAAATAAATGTAGGAGGGGGTCTTATGTTTTGTTTCCCTAAAGTGTAGTATTCATAGTTGAGTTATTTTACTAATTAGGGAAGTCAAATATTGTAAATCGTCTAATGATTGATGGGCACCAAGAGATAGTCAATTTTGAGGCTGGTCTAATTGGAATTTAGAATTTGAAGAGTTCAGAGAGTCATCAAGGAATCGAATCGATCTTGTAGTTGTATAAGAAACTCTGACGTAGTCGAAGAACCTTCTCGATAGACTCGCACGAGGCTCCGGCATTGCACCGCTAGAGGCCGACAGAATGTAGGGAAAAGGGCCAAGAATTTGCAAAATCTGGTCGATCTGTTGTAAGTTAATTCACTGTATAAAGGTAGAATTGTTTAGTATGTTATGCGCATTGTGATTAGTTCCATGTGTGATTTATTTTTCTTCTTGGTCGAATCATATGAAGAAATGGTCCCAGTGTAACTGTGCATTTGATAATTATGCCTATGTGTAGTTAAAAAAATAAACCCGGTATTTATACTGTCGACATCGTACCTCGAATTGGTCGACAGAGGAGCGAGAGTGTGGTGATTGTGCAGTAAAGAACCCTGTGGGATTGTTTCTGTGCAAACTCCCTGTTTCCCTCGAATACAGTGAGCCATCCTCTCCGTGAATAAGTGATTGAGCGTGCTCTACGTGAGAATAGACGGGACCGAGCAAAGGAATAAAACCTGGGATTAATAACCAAGGCAATACACAGGAGAACACGAATCCGACTTAACCCTTGGGGAAACACTATAGCAAAACCACGACGGATTTACAAGAGCAGATTTCCCATTCCGCACCACCTTTCGACCATAAGCGGTAATCTTTGGTTGGGCAGCGATTCCACAGGATTGTGGACACGTGGCTTGGCTACTGTTCCAATACCACCACCTTAAAGTGCGCCTTCGCGCGTTAAAAACCGACGTAAGACGCCGAGCGGAATTAATACCAGCCATCGATCTGGAGACTCGACATCGAACGGTGATCGTATGTTTAACGTGCCCGAAGTTTAATGGAAGAGCCCAGAGGTTAAGCTAGGTACGGTGCATACGTTTGATTGGTCTTTTGATTGTATTGTGGGCCCAGGCGGGGATGTAAGAATCGAATTCGAGTTATTCGACGTATTATGATCTTTGTATAAGGTGCGATGGAACATGTCAAAAGAATTAATCAAAGTTAATTGTGTTATGATGTTGAACCATTGCAAAGGTTATTCGGTCAATAATTAAGTATTGAATTAGTAGGCCATTTAACTATGCCTGTGAGATTAGCGCCTATGGAATGTACGGAGGTTTAACCATATCATGGTGGTTTAATGTTTGAACGAAGACCGTGACCATAGCATTATATGCGGTAGGGTGACAATGTTTAAATATGTGATGGAATGAGCATGGGGATCAATATATGTATGTCTTGGAGAGCTTATAACTATAGAGAGTGTTGAATTAATATCTCAATTCTCTGAATTGAGATATTAAAATAGCCAGCCTTATTTGTATGAATTTGATAGCGTGGAATAAGAGCAGTGTGAGATGCCCGGACTGGGAAAATGATTGGGCATGAACAATTGGATACACTTACACACAGTTGAGGTGAAAAGTTGAGCTAAACCGGAATGTGGGTGAAGCGGGGTTGCCCCTGCACCATAGTGGTATCGGAGCTATAATTTAATTATCTCATTGAAAAATTTGTTTTGAAAATGCACATGTACTGAACGGGAAAAAGATAGTTGATGTTTGAATCTGTTTGATAGAGGAAACTGCAGATCTGATTTGACATACAGTGAAGATCTCTAGATGAGAAGAATCTGGATTTGAAGACAGAAGATTGCAGCAAGTAGATGCAGTGCAGGTGAAAAGAAAAGGAAAGAAGCAAGATCAGTCAGGGATCTTGAGGTAAGAGAGTGAGCCTGGTATTCAGCTAGAGGCTGGATAAGGAGGAAATTTGTAGTGTTCTCGAGAGAAGATGAGCCTTATTTGAACTCTGGTTGAAACGTATTGTTTGCATAAGTCAGAGTGCAGACAATTGAATACATCTCAGCAGGAGTAGATCACAGCCTTGAGAGCAGTGATAGAAGAGTCCAGCAAGGGATTCTGGGTGCATAAAGAGTGTGGCAGAACCTGAAATAATTCCCAACTGAGGTTGGATGAATGAAGAAAAGGGATGTTCTTGAGAAAGTTGCAGAGTGAAGCCTAGAGAGCAGAGAGAGTGCTCAGAAGGTTCCAAAGAAGAAGGGACCAGTACTTGCCAAAAGCCGGAGCTCAGGAGAGAAGCTTGGTGAGGTAAGTTGCAGCAAGAGAGCTTGCTATTTCAGAGGATTAGTGTAGCTTGTGAGTGAAGAACTCCTAGAGAAGAGAATGGCTATTGAGGGCCATAGCAGAGACTGTAGAGATTGCAGAGGTTCTGAGAGAAACCACAGTAGAAGAGTGTGGGAAGATGCCAAAGAAAATGGCATGAGGAAGAAGAAATCCACCGATGAAGAATTGTAGAAATAATTAGTTGAGATCAGAAAAGAGTTTAATGAACTGAAGAGAAGGATAGAAGAAATCCAGAGAGTTGTTTGGCTCATGAAGAAGAATATAAAGTGGCAGAGGCTACAAAGGAAGAAGGAGCAGATGATGAATGCTGAAAAGGAGAAATAAATACTCAGAGTGATTGAGTATCTGGAGAAAGAATTGGAGACTGAAGCTTAAAGTGGGACCAAGGGGTCCAAGAGCCTTACATCTGACATATTTTGTATGATTGTAGGAACAACAGGTGAGAGAGAGCAAACTGCTGATGTTGTCACTAAGGAAGAAAATGGAGCAGCTACATGTTTTGAGGATGTCCATGCACAGTTGGAGAAAGATTCTGCTTTCCAACATATTGGAAGCAGAAGAGATTTAGTTTGTGATATTGACCAAAAGCTGGAGGCTGAAAATCTTGAGGACTCTGAAGAAGAGACCATTGAAGAATCTCTGGAAAATATAGAAGACTTGGAACAGCAGAAAAATTTGGTGACCAAATCACCAACTGAGACCGTGGGGTCTTATGTTTTTGCATCTGACAAGTTGTGTGTGAATGAAGGTGTTAATGAAGGTAGTTCACATGATGAAAATGTGACAGATGAAGTTGAATGTTGCCAAGTAAAGTATGATGAGTATCTTTCAGATGAAGAACAGATTGAATCACTGTAGTAGAAGGAATTCATTAATTCCTTATTTGGTAGAGGAGATTGTTTCAATGGGGATGATGATGATGAGCTTGTCATCAATGCTGATAATGACAGGCTGCTTTTGTTAAATGGCCATGTGGAGAATGATGGACAGTTAGCTGGAGTCTTTGCAGAGATGGGAAATCAGGATTCCATTCTGATGAAGGCAGAGGAGATAGTGATAGCAGAAGACAATGAAGATGTTGAGGATGTTCTCTTGGAGGAGATGCCAAGATTGTGGCATGAGCAGAGGACAGAACCACAGAGAGAAGGTGTTCAGATGGTAATGACAGAGATGGTTGAAGATGAGAAAGTTCCTTCTTGTGAACTAGAGCAGAAAGACATCCTTGAAGAGGATGGTGCAGAAGAAAGACTGGCTGATAGTCTCAAGAAATGTTTGAAGATTTGGGCTCAGCATTCTGATGTGCTGATGGAAGAGAAAAGAAAGTTGGGACAGCATATTGAGGTGCTGACAGAAGAAGGAAAGGCTTTGAGGCCTTGTGAATTTTGTTTTTACAAATGTTTAAGGAGTGCAGATCTCGTTGATGCTGAAGGAGAATTGACAGCATGGGGCAGTCAATTGAAAGAGAAGGAGAATTCTGTGGAAAACTTTAAACCATGGAATGGGGAAATTGAGCTGCTGGAGAGTATGCTGAATCAGTAGGATTCCTTACAAGAGAGAAGACCTCAATTTTAGAATTGGGGGCTGCAAAATGAGAAGACACAATGGGATGGAGATAGAAAAGAATTGCTGATTGAATCATCAGTAGGGACCGTTGGGTCTTGGGGTTTTGGAACTAAGGAAGTGGCTATGTTGACAGGCAAGGCAGAAGACAATCCATCACTTGGAATTGTATTAGAAGAAGAAGAGTTGTTGCAAAATGAGGATGAGTAGCTGAATGAAGATGAGACAGCCATGTCTCATGGGCAGGAAAATACTTTTGCTATTGATAGCAAGGATGAATTGGCTTGTTCGAATAGCCAAGAGAAGATTGAAGAGAAGACTGTATGGCAGACTTTTGGGGCTGCTACAGCAAGGGAGAATCAAAGTTCCACTCTGACAGGAGATGAAGGTACAGTGGGCAATAGAACTTGGTTTGACTGCTGGAATCATTCAAGAAGAAGGAAGGCCATTGTTGAAGATTGCCAAGACAGAAGAAGAAGCTGTTGAACTTGAGTTGCAGCATGGAGAAGATTTTTTTGGCCAAAGGAGATGGCAAGAATGTTTGCTGAAGGTATTCAGAAAAGGAGGTGAAATGCCAGAACAGCAGCTTGGAGTGTTGCTGGAGAGAGTGCTGAAGCAACAAGCTGGAGTGTTGCCAGCAGAGGAGCATACCAGCAGAGGAGCATAAGTTTTACTGTTGCAGAGAGGACATGGATGATTGGGTGGCAGTAAGCATAGGAGCTTGGGCAGTAGTAATAATTGAAGAGATGAGAATGCAGCAAACAGAAGCAAGCATCCTGCAGTCATAGGAAAGATTAGACAAAGAAATTGAATGGATAAAGAAACTGATGCAGAGGATGCCTCAGAGGAGGACAGCAGCAAAGAAGCAGAGAATTAGTCACAGAAAGAAAGAGACAGTCACTGACTGTGAGGAAATAGCAAGTGGAAAGCTACAGCACAAGGTATGGCAGCCAGGAGGAAGGCGAAAGAAGAATGCTGCAACAAATAACCAGTTGCAGAGCAGAGTATGGGATCCAGGCAGATAAAGATAAAGCACATGATCAGGAGATCATGAATCATTTGAACTTGGGGAGTCTGATGCATGAGCATTAGACCCGAGACAACTTTGTACACAAATAAATGTAGGAGGGGGTCTTATGTTTTGTTTCCCTATGTAAATATTCATAGTTGAGTTATTTTAATTAATTAGGAAGGATAATATTGTAACTGCCCGAATGATTGATGGGCACCCGAAGAGATAGTCAGTTTTGGAGGCTAGTCTAATTGGAATTGTAGGAAGTTGAAGAGTCTGTGAGTCATCAAGGAATTGAATCGATTCCTTGTAGTTGTATAAGAAAAACCTCTGTGACAGAGTCGAGGGGCCTGCACTATAGACCTACACGAGGCCTACACAGACTTGCTTAGAGGCTGCATAGGAATGTAGGGAAAAGGGCCAAGAATTTGCAAAATCTGGTCGATCTGTTGTAAGTTAATTCACTGTATAAAGGTAGAATTGTTCAGTATGTTATGCGCATTGTGATTAGTTCCATGTGTGATTTATTTGTCTTCTTGGTCGAATCATATGAAGAAATGGTCCCAATGTAACTGTGCATTTGATAATTATGCCTATGTGTAGTTAAAAAAATAAACCCGGTATTTATACTGTCGACATCGTACCTCGAATTGGTCGACAGAGGAGCGACAGTGTGGTGATTGTGCAGTAAAGAACCCTGTGGGATTGTTTCTGTGTGAACTCCTTGTTTCCTTCGAATACAGTGAGCCATCCTCTCCGTGAATGAGCGATTGAGCGTGCTCTACGTGAGAATAGACAGGACCGAGCAAAGGAATAAAACCCAGGCTTAATAACCGAGGCAATACACAGGAGAACACGAATCCGACTTAACCCTTGGGGAAACACTGTAGCAAAACCACGGCGGATTTACAAGAGCGGATTTCCCATTCCGCACCACCTTTTGACCATAAGCGGTAATCTTTGGTTGGGCAACGATTCCACAGGATTGTGGACACGTGGCTTGGCTACTGTTCCAATACCACCACCTTAAAGTGCACCTTCGCGCGTTAAAAGCCGATGCAAGACGCCGAGCAGAATTAATACCAGTCGTCGATCTGGAGACTCGACATCGAACGACGATCGTATGTTGAACGTGCCCGAAGTTTAATGGAAGAGCCTGGAGCTTAAGCCAGGTACGGTGCATACATTTGATTGGTCTTTTGATTGTATTGTGGGCCCAGGCGGGGATGTAAGAATCAAATTCGAGTTATTCGACGTATTATGATCTTTGTATAAGGTGCGATGGAACATGTCAAAAGAATTAATCAAAGTTAATTGTGTTATGATGTTGAACCATTGCAAGGGTTATTCGGTCAGTAATTAAGTATTGAATGGGTAGGCCATTTAACTATGCCTATGAGATTAGCGCCTATGGAATGTACGGAGGTTTAACAATATCATGGTGGTTTAATGTTTAAACGGAGACCGTGACCGTAGCATTATATGCGGTAGGGTGACAATGTTTAAATATGTGATGGAATGAGCATGGGGAGCATTATATGTATGTCTTGGAGAGATTATAACTATAGAGAGTGTTGAATTAATATCTCAATTCTCTGAATTGAGATATTAAAATAGCCAGCCTTATTTGTATGAATTTGATAGCGTGGAATAAGAGCAGTGTGAGATGCCCGGACTGGGAAAATGATTGGGCATGAACAATTGGATACACTTACACACAGTTGAGGTGAAAAGTTGAGCTAAAACCGGAATGTGGGTGAAGTGGTTACCTTGCACCAGAAACCCCAGGTTAGCCACAGATGGTTTTCTCATGTGTTTTCGGGTGTCTACCGACTAAAGCCCTCCTCATTGTAGCTTTGGTGCAATTATGTTCCTAAACTTTTTCACAAATCCAACATACAAACTTTATGAAAGAGAGATAATATCAAATGAAGAATTATCTTGTTATTTTGTTTGGCCCATCTGGCCCCAACGTGTAACCACACTCTGATACCACTTGTGACAACTATTCAACTTTAAACAGAACAATTATACATTAAAAAAAAAAATTACTATTACCTTGATAAACAACCTAAGCATACTTATCCCATCATGTATAAGACACCATATCCATAAACTATGCATATATGTTATATATTTGATATGGAAAGTAATCATATTTAGCCTGTTATTCAAAGGTTTTACAAATGTTTGTTTTCGACCCATGCCTTGTCACCAACAGGTCGAGCATTACATCGACAAGACTATTGTAGATATGGTGCTATTAAATGTCATGTATGAAAATCAATTGTGGATCATTTTTCACAAATATTTTATCAACCCTTAGTCCTCTGTACTACTAAAGCTCCAAATCATTAAAACAATTCATTGAGTTATTACAACACTTGTCCTTCATCCTTTCGTGGCTCCATCTCAGCCGTCTATGCCAGATCTGAGAGATTGACGGTGGAATAGGAGGGATGATATGGTTAGGGTAACCACCCACCATATCCTTCTGACTCATCATTCATTATTTCTCTGCTTGGGTCTGCTCTCGGCTCTGCAACTCTCTTCTATAACTATGTCAGTGCTCATAGTATGCTGCTCTGGAATCTTTGTACCATTAATGGAGTTTCCACAAGGTTTTATTCCATTTCAAGGTGAGTCTGCCTTAGCCACTCCTCGGATCCATGCCTTCTACAGGTGTTATTCGATTCATGGTTCACTATTGTGTATTTGTTTTACTTTTAATTTTGTTTCAAAGTTTTTGTTTTACCCTTACCCATTGTGTTAGGTTTTGGCTTACTCTGAAAGCCTGTCCAGGAAGTTTCAGATGACCCCTACAAGCGCGCAACATCATTCCATCTGGGAACACCAGGTCCTCACATTTATGTTGGCTCTGCCTCCAGGTAAATCCCAAGTATTTTTTAATCCTACATTGTTTTCTTTTCTATACTTGTTCAGACTAATTTATTTACATGATAGCTAACGTTACTGTTATTTATTTCCTTAGGCTGTAATGATGACAGGTTGGTGGCACGGTTGTAGCTGTTAGCCAGAGCTCTCGATTTCCACCTCATACGCCTCACCATCCCTGGTAAGTACTGCTACTTCTAGGCAGATGGTTTAGGTTCATAGTTCTCAAACTACTCTTGAGACCCGTCTGCTCTCCATTGTTGCAGGTTATCATTTCAGCGAGGGATTTATCTCCTCTAAGGAGTAGTCATTATTTTTGTTTTTAAGGCTATGGGTGGCATGAGCGTAGCTTGCCTCCTAGCCCCATGTTCTGTCTGGAGCAATCTTGCAAGTTAGCATTGATAGGGTAGGAAAGTCTTCATTTCCTTTTACAATCGGGCTATGCCTTGGTTGCTTATGTACGAAATTGTTGGTTTTTGGAACTGTTATTTGGATGGTTATTCACTGGTTCGGCAGATATATTATATGTAATTATCTTTGCCTCTGTTTCATTTAACCCGAAACGAATTATAGATTTTCTATCGTTTTAGTTGGACTATCTCAATAATGAATACAATTCCTTATTTTTGTCTTTGGACTGTTAAATTAGTTTCTGCTTTACTGCTCTTGTTATACAGATATGTATTCCTCTATGGAGTTTTCTTGTTTGGACCTTCCTCCTTTGGGATAGGAAACCAATCCCTTTCCTATGGGATTCAGGTTCTAAACCCTCAGGAAAGGATTTGTGTAGCAACTTGTACCACCGTGGGTGGTGATATGCGTTTGTTCCTATTTTGAACTCTGCCTTATTACATTTTCTTAAAGGGGTTTTGTATTTACTGCAATCTGAATAGTTTATGAATTATTTTCTATTATCCTACTTAACGAAAATTTCCATGCACTTTCTCCTTGTATATTCTAAAAGAAGGTACTTTATGTTTCATACTATTTAGTGCTGTACTGTTATAGTTTTCTGCTCTATTAAAATTTGGGTCTATTTAGTATTTTCTACAGAAATATACATAAGTCAAATTTTACAATTCTCACACAGTACGACCAGTTAATTCATCTCATACAGATCTTTAATTTCAGTATTTACTAATACTGTACTAAATAAACAGTAACTGTAGAATTATTTTCCTACTTAAGAAAAGAAGCATAACTAGAACTCATAGATACGACAGTACCTAATTCTAGTAATTTTCCTCTTAATTTTGATGGTCCTCCCAACCATGAGCGAGGCGATTACGTCCTCATATCCCCCCTTTCTCCTCACCAAGGTCTAGGTGTTTGATGAGACCAGAAGTGTAGACCTCAGGAAATCAATCCATTATTTTCTTCTTCCGGATGTTAACTGAGCTCCACTGGTAACACCGCCAGCTCTGGATTACTCATAGCAAATCT
This sequence comes from Pinus albicaulis, assembly GCA_034641835.2. Taxonomy (NCBI): domain Eukaryota; kingdom Viridiplantae; phylum Streptophyta; class Pinopsida; order Pinales; family Pinaceae; genus Pinus; species Pinus albicaulis. The sequence goes on from CM076582.1 coordinate 1,090,456,170, forward strand.
CCCATTGCTTCACCCTTCCTTCCTTCTACACAAAACCCCATTCCTTTCTAGGATTTTTCCCTAAATCCTTTCTTGGAATGGTAACTGTCAGAATTTTCTTGACCCTTTTTACCGAGGTATCTTGGAAACATTTTACCAGTCAGTTTCTTCTTTCTTTTACTTAAGATAAGTTATTCATTAGCTCTTTTTGAAACATCACAAATAATTTATTGAAAATTCTCTTAACGAATTATATTTTCAAAATGTATCAGGACAAATATCGAAGTTCGGTGTTAACATTAAACAAGGTGTTATAGGTGTTTTGTTAAGACACTCTTTGATGTGAAGTCAAATGTAGTCTTGCAAAGTTTACCAAAAGAAAAAAAATCAATTTTCCTATTTATTTAATTAGGTTGATTGATTAAAAAATACGTTATATTATGTTTTTTGGGACACTAGGATTCATAAGCCATGATATTGTAACAAAGTCTATTTACATATTAAGAATCACCATGATAAAATCACCATGAATCTCTATGGATAAAAATCTTGTAACATTTATTCCTTAAATGTATATATCTTTAACATATATATAATTCATTTTATGATTAATATTTTTAATAATAATTTAAAATACAGTGATAATTTAACTATTAATAGTAATTTAAAATAAATATATAATTTAGTTAATTTTAATAATCTAAAATGTATTAAAAAATATTTTAATATTTATCATAGATGGATTTAAATATTAATAATCATAATTATAATATACATGTATAATTAGTTTTTTATATCGTTTAATTTTGCATTTACTTATTTAAATATTATTAAAAAATTTAATAAATTTAATAATATGAAAAATATTGTTTAAAAATTATTATAAAAATCTAAAATAATACCAAATGTAATAATACAACAGTAATAATGGATGCATCTAAGCCATGTTATTGGGTTTCACATCTGCTTTTCTTCTTTTTAATTAACATTATGGAAAATGTTCCTTATATGATCATAAAAAACCATAAAATTTGATAATGATGAATTCATGCAAAATAATGTATATAATTGTAATAGTTAAATTAAATATGGATGTATTAATAGTTTTTTTTATTGAGCCGCTCAGTATGAGGGGATGTATAAGTTTGTTTGTCCATTCATTCCTCTTTCAAATAAAAATATAAGTTAGTTATAATAATAATAAAAAATGCCAATGTATTTTAAAGTAATTAGAAGTAAAAAAATGTACAACTAATTTGGTTATTGATCAAATATTTTAATAAGAATTAATATTGATGTATACTTAAAAAATGTTAATAAAAAAAACCATTTTAATTTATGGATGTACATGTTATGTAAAATATTTTAATGTCAATTGTGTATACATTATATATCATTTTTTTTAAATTATGTATATTTCATGGAAACAAATATGTTTTATCGTTAAAAATCTTATTTCATCCTATATATACTCTATTTAGCATTCAAAAATAAAATTTAAACAATGAAAAATAACACATAGTATTTTACACTCTAAATAAATTTGCGCTTGAAGAAATTTGATCCCTCTCAGCTCATGTTAGATCCATACTTAAGATGGATCTATGTTGGTTTTCAAATACATTTAAGGTTTGTTAAATATTAATTTATAATCTGTTATAATAAACATATATTATTAATAGATTATAATGGATTGAATTTTCTGTGTGATAAAAAAACATTTAATTAGAAGGAGCTATCAATCACTGAACATTGCTCAAGATTTATCAGAGAGGTTTGTGTCAAAAGATTAATAAAAACCCTTAAGAGATATTACATTCATGCATAACAACTCAAACAAATGCCTTGAGGAAGCATACCTAAACCCTTGCAGGTTGATGATGGATGTCGGTCTGATGTTGCAAGTGGAGAACCAACTTATCCCCGAAGACCTTGCTCCTAGCAAACCAAATCCAATTTTTCTACAAACAAACACAACCAAAAAAGACAATTTTCTCTTTTGTAAAGTGTGGATTTACGTGAATAAATTATGAACATTTACATGAAAAACATAGCATATACAGAAGGGAAATCATATACTTTCATTAATGAGTCAAATGGATATAGATATAATGGTATACCTTTAGTCGTAAGTTGTCCTCTCTAGCTTACAATATACTCTGAACCTTTAAGAATGATAACCTCACAAATTAGCAAAGCTCTCTCGCTATATCAAAATATTTGGATATAACTAGATCTAAATGGATCTAGCCCCTTTCCTCTTGATTCGGTCAAATTAAATAGGTTCATTCTATCCTCTACGAGAATGTATCTAGACACCTCAAGGCTTCATAAGTTAAGAAAATTCTACAATAATGGACCCCTAGCCAACTCATACACAAGTAGGTCAAGTTTATCTCCTTATGAATGACAAAATCTAGAATATTTTTCTCAATTATAAAATAATTATTATCTCATAATTATGAAATTGTGACAACAATTATGAGAAATTACTCAATTACATAATTTCACCTTTTTAAAATGGAATAACTCCCTTGCAAGACGCATATAAGTAAAATCAATGGTGAAAGCAGATGCATTCTATCCAACAACTGAAGCATACTAAACTTTGGTATCTCTCACTATAGTGGAGTGGAAAATAGGGTTGCATGAGGTCAGAAGAGAAAATGATGGCTGAAATGAATTACAAAAAAAAAATCCTAGAGCTCAAAATTGGAGGGAACCAAAACTACAAATATGAATTGAATTTACTCACAAGATGCAGTCTCAACCCTGCTAATGTCATCCCTGAGTCAGGAATACCCATGCTCTGTCATAAAGAAAAAGTGGACATGGATACTAGCTATACATTACAAATCCATGACATGAAATGCTAGGACATGTCCACGAGGAATACATAGTGGATATGTATCAAATATCATAATATCAAAGCCACTAGAAAATATAGTCTAGATCTATTTTAAGTACATATCAGTAGGAATATGGACACATAGAATAAGTTTCTAAAGTAGTCCTCAAAGTACATAAAATGATACATAATGCTAACATAGCTTGGGAAGGGTGTCATATAATATTGAAATATTTCTAACAAAAGGTATTCTACACAACTGTGATGGTACAAATTGACAACATGTGAATAGAAGTATTGATGTTGATGATGGTAGTAACTATCAGATAGTCAGTCAATGAGATATAACATAAAAGTCATGAGGGGACCCACTAATGATGAATATGGACCCCAAGGTACCTAGCATAGTCCACAAAGTGTGAATAAGTGATTTTACGTTGAATACTCACAAACTTGATTGATAAGGGGTCATGAGGTAAACCAAATATCAATCGCGAGGAATCCTTCCAATGAGGTTTGCAAGCTCCAAGGTACTACTAGTTCCTAGGTCAATCTCTTGCAGAATGAGCTAAATTTTATAAGAGAATATTCATTGAAGGAGGGCCTTGATGTATCCCCCATCAATCAACATGGAAAAGACCAAAGGCTGATGTAAGACAGATGAAGTCTTGAAGTACAACTGACATAGGTATGGTCATCACAAAAATGTCAATAAGGACTACAGATGGCGAACTCAAGGGGACACATCCCTCGAACATATAATAGCATGACACAAAAGTGACTTGGTATAATTGAGTAATGAGCACCATGTGATATCATGCAACAACATAGGAGGAATTGAAACATGTTGCATAGTGACTAGAAGAGTAACCAACCAGAGGAGTAAATAGGCTCATATTCATGATATAAATCCTAGGAAAGACAAAACCTAACTGTGAGGAAAGTATGCAAACAGGTACCATGTTCAAGGGTGACATGAATGGCATTTTCATTTTGACTAATAGCTCAAGTAAATTAATTCCCTTCCCTTTTACCTTCTTATTATCCTTCATATTTTAATGAAAGCCAATTAGAAGACAAGTAAGCTCAATAGTTCCTTTTTACTTTAGTTTTAATGAGTCTGAAAAAGAGATAAAAGGACACTCGGTGCCTTTTAGTGTTTAATGAACATGATAAGGAAACCAAGGAATCTTTTCATGGAGGAATTATTGGTATAAAAGTTATAAACTATTTTTGAGTTTATGGAACCACCATATACATAAGGAGTCATTGAGGTTGGAAAATAAGGCCACTACTCATAGCAGGCCCCGAGGAAAGCTAATAATGCTAAGTGAAAGAAAGATATGGGCCAAGCATAATGTGAAAATGATGATTCAATGAGCCCAAGGCTTATCAACATGTACAAGTAAGGCTAAATTTTTTCAATAATCATAAGGGATAAAAGGTGGTGGAATCATTGTAGGGTAAGGCTAGAAGATGAGGAAGAAGAGGAAATGAGGCTTAATTATGGATGCTTAATGAAGGATTAAGCTTCCATAATTAAGGATTTTAATTAATCCCAATCCATGCTTAATTTTTCTTAATAAGAGATTGGTCTTAATCCCCAATTGTGTAGCCTCATGTGTATATGAATTTTAACTACTAGAATGGCCCGGGGAACTAGGACCATGACGATGTGGCACAAGAGTGAGAGTCATGACATGGCACATATGAAATGGTTAAACATATGGCATGGAACACTATCAATGTGACATTTAGCAAGTAGAAATGGCCCTTTTATGTGACTAAGTGGCTTGTTATTGTATGGCGCATGCCACCATCCAAAGAATGTCACCTGGTAGGATGATGCTAGCTAAAGGTGGTAGTGGTGTGGAAGGTGAATTGGCCAAGCTTCAAGTCTCATGCATGGAAATTGATGTGTAGGTGTTGCAAGGTGAGCTAGATGGTGGAGCCCGCATGGTCATCCAATGAACCCATTGAGTGTGTGTGATGCCTTGGTAGATTAGGGAAAATATGAAAAAAATTGGGACCTCCTCCCCTCATTAAAATTTATAAAATAGAGGGGTCTGGGATGGTTTTTCAGTCGTTCGATTGAACAAGTTATTTTGGGGATTTTTTCATGCTTAGGGAAAGAATTTGGGAGTTACTCACATAGGAAACAAATCCCCGGACCCCCTCCCAATCATTAATAGTTAGATAAATAAGGGGCCCCGATGTCAATCTTAGTTGTTGATCCAATTCCATTAAATATACATTATAAAGCATCATAAATGTTTACGAGTGGAGAAGTTTCTTGGTACTAATTGCTTGAAGGTCTAGGACTATTATTCTAGGCCATGGTCACATGTGATTGGAAGCCTACCGTCAAGGGATATGAAATTAATTTTAGCATTCAAGTGCCAAAATTAGTTAAGAAATAAAATTATTTTGAGTTGATTAAATCGGAGGTGGTAAATATAAATATACAGAGATGTTGACATGAACAAAGTGATATATAATATTGAAAGGTTAAGATAGCTACATTCGATGATGGGAATATTTGTTCCCATGCACAAGACAAAGTGTTAATTGGATGTAAATACTAAGATATGTGTGTGTTGTGAATGCAAAGAAGAATAACCTACTTGATGCATGCAAGGAGAAGAAGGATGTTATAAATAAGAGAATAGATATCGAAGACCTGTAGATATAGTGAACATAAATATGCACATGCAACTTGAAGATAAAAATGAGAACTATGGGAAATAAGAAACAAAAAACTCAATTATAAATATGAAATAAAGATGGCGATTAAATGTTGTAGAGTGTAGATTTGTTAAGATCTGTAGTAGTATGCATAGAAGAGGTGACAAGGCTATGTTGTGAGTGGTTGTTGTTTATAAAATACATGTTAGGTAGGTGAGGTTCAAATCTAAAGTAGATCAAGGAAGATTGATAAACCTAAGATTTAAATAGTTAGTTCAATAATATCTTAGTAAAATATCCTATGGATTTTAGTTTGAAAATAAGATGAAATAAGGATCTAGTAGGCATAGTAGCCTTGGCACCTTCATATCAGAGAGTGGGTGGTCCCTTAAGGTTGGTTCTTGTAAACTTCAAGGACTTGGTGCTTCCTTCAGGTTGGTGCTTATAAATTTCAAGGAGTTGGTGCTTCCTTTAGGTTGGTTCTTTTAAATATCAAAGGGTTGATGACTCCAGTAGTTTAGTGCTTGTAAAAATTGGGAGTTGATGCTTCCAACAAGTTTGTGCTTGCAAAGGAAACAAGGTTTTACCCTTCAATAGGTTTTTTCCTAAGTAAATTTATATAATATAAATTTGGTGCTTTCATTTACATCATAATAATAAAAAAAATTGTGGTGTTTTCCTATATGGATCTCCGCGTAAAATTCTAGTGTTCAAATATTTATTTGATTGATATGTTGCTTCCTTTCTCAATGTCTTTTATTGACTAGTGAATTATTAAAATTGTTAAAATATTGATTCACCCTCTCCTCCTCTTAATATGTTGTGGTTTCAAACAATTGGTATCATAGTAGATTCCTTTATGAATAATTTAACCATTGGAAGGTAGATATCAAGGTACCGTGGTTAACCAAGATTGACTTGCCCCAGATGGAGTACCATTATTGAATTGGTCAAGTTATGTACTCTTGAAGGTAAGGATGGAATCTTACCTAATGGATCTTAACATGGATGTATGGATGTCTATAGAACATCAAAATAAAAATAAACATAATACAAAGTCCAAGAAGGTTATTTTGAGTGGAATTTCAAGTTCAGACTCTAATAAGTGAGGCATTGTAAGACTGAAAAATAAATGTTGGATGAGATCAAATGTATATATGAAGAAGGAAACAAAAATGCACTTGTGAGGACTGAATACCATAGTTTCTCAATTAATAAATCAGATCATGAATAAGACTCCCTCATCATAAATTCTCAAGTTGTTTATCATCAAAATAACTATACATATTCAGAGAATGAACCTAGAGGTGAAGAAGTTAATAATGAGGAGAAATATATGAATAAGTTGTCATTATGTTGCAGTTGTGAAAAAAAAAAAGTCTTTTTTCTTTTAATTTTTCATATGCAAGCTCAGAAAATGGTAGTAATAAAAGAGAACTTGAAGTTGAGAGAGTATCCAATGAGAAAAACAGGATAAGTATTTTTTCCTTAGAGGATGATTGTTCATTTGGAGAAGGTAATAGATTTACCTCTAATAATAATGAATAAGGGATACTACTCATTTCTGTAGAAAACATATTGGATTGATTGAAAGAAGAATATATTGATGAAGAGATATATTTCAAAAGAAACTTATCTTTGCTCTAGAGGAGATTGAAAACCTTACATTAATAAAATATAGATAGAAGTGATTGCTATAGCATTATGAGAAAAAAGTATTGGGAATTTGAATAATCAAAGACAACTATTGTTATCTTGAAATATTGGCTTGAAGAGGCAAAGAGAAGAAAGGAAGTTCTCGCAAATTAGCTAACATAATGGGAAAAGAGGTCTCAAAATCTAGAAGAAAATATTGTTTCTTTAAGGATATATCTAAAGAAATAAAAAGATATAAAGGATATAAACTTAAGGTTTTCTAAAGTATCTAAAGCACTTAACAACATTCTTAGAATTCAAAGGTATGCAAAAATCAATATTAGTCTAGGTATAAGAAGGTTGAATACAAAGAACCAATCAGCCATGTTGAATCATTTAAAGGATCTAATAGTACTCCGGCCAAAGAAAATAAACAACAACAAAGAAAATTCTATAGAAATAATTAGGAGTAGTAGTAAAAAAGAAAAGAAAAATATAACAATATAAAACAGTAGAAATAAGGAAAAGAGAACAATATAAATATATATCAATAGCAACAAATAAAATCTCATAATAGCATTCTGAATAGCTACAGAGAATGAGTGAAAATTAACACAGTTTATCCCCCTCAAAGACAAAGTCATCAAAGGTTCAAGAGCTTATGCTATCAAAGGAAAACTAGAAGGTATAAAAACATTTTCAATGGCTATTGTTTTTCTTGCAATAATTTTTGACACAAGGTAATAGATTGTAGATGTTGTGCAATAAATTAGAATATGTCGAGTAGTAGCAACAAGAGATGAAGCAAGTTGCAACTCCATGCAAATTTATTATCTACAATTCTAAAAACCCACACAGCAATTATACTTAAAACTCAACTATAACTCATTAAATACAAAAATATTTACAACACAATATTGGCTTGAATATTAATGGCCATTTACCCATACTCCACACCTCTCTCACACTCACACTCTTATCATTATAGATTTCATGACTAATATATACATATTATATTCAATGAACCTCGTGCATTTAGATCCACTAATTTAAGATCTATTGGACTTGTATAAGGAAAAAAATCAACAAAGTTGTATTTTTGTGACACCTTCCATATTTCCAAAACTAATCATATCCTAAATACCATGCTTTTCCACAACTTTTACATAATTTAGAAATCCTAGAGATTTTTCCATATCTTATAACTTCTAGACTTTTGTTCAGGAATTTTGGAAATTTCCTTTTTAAAGATGCCCCTAGATGCTCCTACATCAGACACCCAAGGTAGGAAATTATTCATAGACTCTTGTCTATTAGGTTTGTCACTTTTCTGTAACAATGTAGGAACTCCTCTAGGATCCAAAACTTTAAATTGTAACCAACCATTTCCGAGGAAAAAAAATCCTTTACTCATTCTTCATGTGTCCCATACTTTATTCTGTTGTTGTCTATTTAATTTGCTAACATATTTTTCTCAGGTTACTGCATTCTCTAACTGAATGTTTTCTTCTCCTTTCCATGCATTCTCTTGGAATGTTGCTTCATAAGTTTCCACAACTCATCAATCTCTTTGTCGAATTTTTTTCTTAACTAATGGTCATTCCATTAAAAGGCTAAGTGCAATGTATATCAATCCCTAATGGGTCAATGGTGGTTAACAATAATTTTTCTAATGACTCTCTTTTCAATGCAAGCAAACTAAGACTATGTTGATGGTAGCCTTACATGCCTTGACATTTTTTTGTGCGACTTCAGGGGCAATGAAAAATGAGCATAAAGATAACTATTGGTTGGTTGGTTTGGATATCCCACTACAGTGGCTTCCTATAGCTCCACTATATTGTGGACTAATATTAGACTAGGAGACATTGTGTGGTATCTTGGCACATATGATTTTTGGAGCTTAAAAACCCTTGATGAGGATCCCTAGTCTAGCATTGAAATGTAGAGTAATTTCTCACAAAAAACAAACACATTTTTCCTCCAACGGAATTATTTAATGTGCATGATGAATGATCTTATCTTGGCATATTTTTGGAGTGGGACTTTCTATTGTTGCTATGTGGAATTGGTGTCTACGACTTCAAACCCAGCTTTATATCTAGAAACAAGGACCTACCATTTGTCAATATATTGATAGTGGTTGGCAGTCTTTTTTTCAATGTGGTTCACTAACATCGGAGGTTGGTGGCCACTACATCCACAGAAACTATTCGAGAAAATCCTCTTAAAGGGATTGTTGGAAAATGAACTAGTTTTGGTCTTCATAATTGTCATTATACTCATGTCAATATGTATATCTTATGTTACAAGAAAAAAAGAAAAAAAATTATTATTATTAAGCATGGGTTTCATGCTTCATTTTATTGTTCATCTAGCTCAAGCATGCATTTCATTCTCCTAGGGTTTTTAAAGTCAAAATAATATTTTTCTTAAGCCAAGAGAGCCCTTGTCATTTGTATAAGACCCTATTGGGAAAGTTGTAACATGTAAAATATATTAATTATGAGTTTAGAAATTCATATAAACCTCCTAGCACTAGTCGGCCCTACCAGAGATAAGTCGGTCTAGAAGAGGCTATTTGACCTCATGGAAAGGCTATATATAGAAGCAGATTCAACCTCTCCTTCAACCAATTTGATCTAAATAAGAAGAATTTCAATCTGAAGCAAGACAAGAAGATAATACAAGAGTGAAATTTAAGGAAGAAGAAGAATGAAAATCATCTTTTCTCCCCATTCCAGCACACGTGCAAGTAAATATAGGGTTTCTACAGTTGTTGGGGGTCAAGAGCTATAGGTCAAATTGTAGACTTAAATTGCAGAACCAAAATTTTGATTGGGGCAGATTTTGGAAGATTTAGCTTTTGTATTCTTGATGAAGAAACTCTTGGAAAAAAGTTATGGTTTTTGCTTCCTAAAATGTGTCGAAGTTGCATATTTGAAGCAGAGGAATGAATGCTATAATTAAAGAAATTCAAAGAGGTTTTGACTGTCATTGACCTTGAAGGATTTGACTAACTTTTGGAAGAGATTCTTCGAGTTTGACATGGTGCTTGGAGAAGGACTTGGTCTAGGGTTTTGGGTCTTGGTTTTCTCATTTGAAGCATATTTTATAAGAAGAGAAGAGATTATTTTTGGGTTTTCCCCTTGGAGCGGTTTTTCCCTAGCTTGGAGCCTACTTCTTGTGTCCATTATCTTTATTGTTTATGTTCTTGATAATTTTTTAATCAAAATATCTAATAAAGAAGCATAAAAAAAACTAAATTTCAAAAGAAATTATTAAGCTTAAGGAGAATTTGTTTTAATAGTTTCCTTACTGCATTCTCCAATATTTAATCAGACCTAAGGTGAACAAAGAGAATGAAGCTATAATATCATCTTGTTGACATAAGAATAAATTTCTTGTCAAGGGGATTCACTTGCAAAAGGAAGAATAATAGGACCTATTGACCTAGAAGGAAGGTTGCTACTTCAAACTTTCATCAAAGATCTCATCATCTCAAGAAAGATCAAGCTCTTAGTAAAGAAATGAAGGAGAAGCTCTTGTTGAAAATTCTCTAGTGCATCATCTTTAAGAAAAGAAAGCATCAAAAGAAACTTGGCATCATCATACTCTCATTGAAGGTATTTGAAGATATTATTATTGAAGGGATCCTAAAAGTCATCATTCTAGGGCATCTTTGAAGTCCCTTTGAAGGTCTTGAAAGAATCAAGATAGTTGGAGACATCATCAAAAATGGGGATTCTTGGTTGAAAAGTATCATATTTTCTTCTATGTCTCAATCTACAAAACACATGGCTACATTTTGTAAGGAAAGAAACAAGCTTGTTGGATCAACAAACTTCCTAGCATGGAAGACAAGGATTGACTCGGCACTCAAAGAAAATTAAGTCATGGAATATGTGCTTGGTGAAGTGGTTGTACCAGACAAAGAGAAGACTCAAGAGTTTCCAAAATAAAAGAATGGATAAGTAAGAGAACAAAGATCATTTTTGAATCCATTAAGGATCATCTTGTTCCCTTTGTTGTTGATTTGAAGACATCCAAGGATAGGTATGATAAGTTGGTAAAGTTATACTCTAACAGGACATAAGGTCAAAATATTTTCTTGAGGAATCAACTATATAGAATAAGAAGTCAAGGGATGAATACATTGCCAATTATCTTATGAATATCTCACAAATAAGTGACTCAATTACAAGGGATTGGGGAAACTGTTTCCAACTCTAAAATGACTATTTGTGTATTAAATTCTTTGCCAACTTATTGGAGCAGTTTTGCAACCAGTATATACTCAAAGAAGGATGCTACACCTTTTGATAAGTTATGGGCTCAATGTATCTTGGAATAATATAGAATAAACGCAAAGGATGGAACTAAATCAAATGAAAATTCTCAAGCCTTTATTGCAAGGACCATGCATATGAAGAAAGGAAGCTCAGAAAGTCCAAAAGAAATCCATATATGTCCTAAATTCAATGCTTTGGATGCAATGAGTATGGACACTTTAAGAGGGATTGTCAAAACAATAAGAACAAAAAAATAAAGGAAAGAAGTGAATCCCACTAGCTGAAGAAAATAGAACTTGATAAAAAGTCCCGATGACTTTTACTATTAAAGGAAGCTCCATATATATCAGGTTCTTCATGAAATTTGTCTTTCTTTAAGTCTAAAGTAGAGTAGCATACATTGTTGCATTCTATACTAGAGTGTTGATTTTTATAAAAACATGGCATCATAGAAAGAAGAATGTATTAGTAAAAGAATTAGAGTCTACTTTATTAAGTTTCTTTGGTAATAATCATCTAGCTTTCAAGAATGATAATATCGATACCATATTGCATATTATTGTTCATCCAAGCTTTTTCTAACATCATGTTAGAGGTAGTCATTTTGCAAAGACGGGATCATCAAGATCCTATAAGAACCATAATTTTGGAAGGTTCTTGGAAGGAGCATTATGACATGACTAATATATATTCCATCTAGTATGGAAACAATACTCATGAAATATTAAGGAATGAAAATGGTTGAGTTGCATTGTGAAAGGCATAATGAAAGTATTTCTACTCTTAGGAAAAGAAACTTATCTTTGACAGGTATAAGAAGTAAGCGCATTCAAGAAAGGATGGATAGTTGGTTGTATAGAAGCTAAGGTATTCATGTTTTAAGTAACTCTTCTCTTGGATAGGATTCATATTTACAAGAATATTGCAAGAAAGACTTGGTTATAAGAAATGTTTTCAATATGGTTACTCGATGCTTTAAAGAAGAAGTTTAGTATACTTTAGAATGGCTAAAATATCAAGATTCTCACATGACATAGCAAGGCATAAATATAATGATATTGATCAACATCAAGTATAGTCTCAAGAAGAAAGAAAGGGAGTTAATAATGACAACTCCAAGGAAGATCTTGTAGCTTGGTAACCAAGTTCAATCCATGGGCACCCTGATTAAAATGAATGCATGGAGAAATATTCTTGTACAATATGGAGATGGTTCATGCAAAAGGATGTTGATCTCAAAGGATTCAAGTAAGAAATTACTTTGATGAAAGGGGTCATCATGATAAGGTAAGTCTAATATTAATATTTTGATATTGGTTATGTAGTTGACATATTTCTTTTCTACCTGGAAGGATGTTGCAGAAATGCATAATGATAGTTGAGGAAAGTTCAACTGTTAGTATTGAACTCGATTCAAAGTACATGTGGATTGAGTGAATGGTTTTGATAATCCTTAAAAGATTAAGTAGTCAGGATGTTTACATGATAATCTTGGGATTGAAAGGTGGTGCTATATGAGCATAACTCAATGTTCATGAAGATCACTTTCATGTTTAGAGGGAGCTATGATTAATGCTTAAGAGGGCTAAATATAATGCCTTTATTGATGATGACTAGAGGAAATTGATATGAAATTTGATGGCGTGAACCCTGTCACAAGAAGAATATGGCTCCATAAGCATCTCAGAATATATAACCTCAATATGATGATATGCAAAGGAAAGAAAGATCCATGCGGCTTCTATCTCCATGAAGAACTAGTAGTTGCTTAACTTACGAAGACAAACTAGAAATCTTGTGATTATGACTTCCCAATTGAAAGGAAGTGAAAGAATATGATTTATGCTTAAGAGGGAGTAATAATTCTCCTTTAATACTTGTGAAGGGGCAAGGATCTATTCCATAATCAAAATGGAATAGGGATATCCTCCCTGGTTAAGAGGGAGTGATGATGGACATTGTATTATTTTCTATAGTATGTCATGCACTAGGCCAAAACTAACTGGTGTACATCTAAGTGAAGGTCATGGTAGAAAGAATTGATGATTGGATAAGCATCTAATATTTCCTTGAGGATGAAAAACCCAAGATAAGAAGTGGACTAACACTCTCTGAGGATTGGATAGGTATCCAAGATAAGAGTGGTCGAAGAGGACCAATATTCTTTGAGGATTGAGAATCCAAGATAAGAATAGTCCTAAAAGGGCATGCCTAGTGAACCTCTAGATGGGGTATGTACCTTAAAGAAGTATCGTGGCATCTCACATAAAACCTTCGAGCATTATGCTCTGATATGAGAAGAGATTGTCAAGTTAAGGCCTTACTATGTTGACAATGTTGATCATGATTTTGATTCTTAAAGATGACTTACCAATCTAACTCTTCTTATGAGAAATATTCAGTTTGATAATATCCTTGAAATGGTGTACAATCATGAACACCTCCCTAGTTACAAGGGAGTGTTGGAAAAGGTAACTAGTTTTGTTCTTTATAATTGTCATTGTACTTGTGTCAATATGTATATCTTATGTTACAAGAAAAAGAAGAAAGAAAAATATTATTTTTAAGCATGGGTTTCATGCTTCATTTTATTGGTCATCTAGGTCAAGCATGAATTTCAAGCTCCTAGGTTTTTTCAAGTCAAAAGAATATTTTTCGTGAGTCAAGGGAGTCCTTGTCATTTGTATAAGACCCTATTGCACAAGTTGTAATGTGTAAAAGATATTAATTATGAGTCTAGAAAGTTCTATAAGCCTCCTAGCACAAGTCGGCCCTGCTAGTGACAAGTCGACCTAGAAGTGGTTATTTGACCTCATAGAAAGCCTATATATAGAAGAAACTTCGACCTCTCTTTCAACAAATTTGATCTGCACAAGGAGAAGTTTGATATGAGGCAAGACAAGAAGACAATACAAGAGCGAAAGCCAAGGAAGAAGAAGAAAATCAAGAAGGAAATTTTTTTTTTTGCCCATCTCATCTCACACATATGAGTAAATATGGGGTTTCTACTATTGTTGGGGGCCGACAGTTGCAACTCGAATTGTAGACCTAAATTGCAGGACCGAAATTTCGATTCAAGCAAATTTTGGAAGATTTGACTTTCATTTTCTTGAGGAAGACTCTATTGGAAGAAATATAGGATTTATGTTGTCTACAAAAGGTCAAAGTTGCAGATCTGAAGTAGAGTACCGAATACTATAATTAAAGAAGTTTGAGGTTTGACTCTCGTTCACTATGAAATATTTGACTAGCATTCAGAAGAGATTCTTGGAGGGTCAAATTGGTGCTTGGAGGAGGATTTGGTCTAGGGTCTTAGGTCTTGGTTTTCTCATTTGAAGTAGATTCTACAATAGAAGAGATTATTTTTGGATTTTCCCCTTGGAGGGGTTTTTCCCTAACTTGGAGCCTACTTCTTGTGTCCATTTTGTTTATTGTTTTTGTTCTTGATAATTGTTTGATGAAAATATCTAATAAATAAGCATAAAAAAATAACTAAATTTCACAAGAAATTATTAAGGTTAAGGAGAATTTGTTTTAATAGTTTCCCTATTGCATTCTCCAATAGGGATCACTTCTCATGGGCTCATTAGCAGATCCTGACCCCAAGAGCATTGAGAATCAACCCCGTGAATTCACTTTAGCAATGTGCTTTAACAATGGAAACTCTACCAATTGAGCTAAACCATGCGGCTAATATTGGTTGGATTTTTAAGGTCATTCACATCATTTATGTTCATTGTTAGTGTCCTAATCAAGCATAGTTTTAGGAGTTGGAACAAATCCCACATTTTTAGTCACAATCTTAGTTATTGTCAAAGTATGGTGGAGAGATTTCTCTCATTGATCCCCTAGGATGTTTACATCATGCCTAGGGACGAGGGAGGGCTTGTCCAAATAATCTTGAAAATGGATGAACCAGAGACATTAAATAGGTTGGGAAAAGAAATAATGTCACAAAAAATAATGAGGCTACTCAAGGGTGTATCTTTGTTGCCAAATGGGTGGTTTGATCATTGGAGAGGACTACCATATAACAAGTGCTATTATGTGATTGATTGTCTTCAACGTAGTACGTTGGCAAGATGTGAGCATTCTTTGGCTTTTGTGACATTATTTCTTCCCCCAACCTATTCAAAGTCCTCAGTTCATTTATTTTCAAGAGTATATGGGCATCTTAGAAAACAATCCCTAATATTTTTCAATGGAATATGAAGAGCAATAGAGCAAGATGGAATTTGGCAAGACACCCTATTTCAAACTAGAGAATTCAAGGTAGTTGTATTGCAAAGATGACTCACTTCCAAACCCATTGGTTCAGTATAAAGGGCATCTTTTCGTAGAACTTATGGGATTTAGTTGTGTACTTGGAAGGATTGTCATTCTTTGGTTTACAGGTTGGTTTTTCTCCCCTCAAATCATTTATCCATCACAACATTGGTTAGGCTTACCCCTCATGAGGATGTTGTATAAGATGAATATTACTATGACATTGCCCTTTTGGCATGATTGAGGAAGCTTTGGTCACCCTCTTTCAAAGCTATGATTCCATTACACTTTGCTCCATTTTGCACCAATGGTATGCTCAAGTCCAATCATCAATGCTCATAGGGTTTCCACTAAGGAGAAATGGGTTCATCAATTTTGTGATTGGCTATTCAAATTTTCTATGAGATGAGAGTTTTCACTTTGTTATATATCAATGGCTTCCCTCCAAGGCTAAGTTGGCCAATAATGGACTTTCAAACGGTATTTACCCATTTTGTCAACACCTTGAGAAGGTGAACCATAAGTTCTAGTATTGTTAGTTTACAAGAAAAGCTTGAAAATATGTCCAAGACCAAGGCATGTTCAATATTCTTGCATGTAGGATTAATACAAAATTCATAATGCAAGATATCAATACAGGATATCATTTTGTATAATACAAGATTAAAACTTAGGTTTCCATGGTCATTCAAGAATGCTAATATCAATACAACATATTTTTCCTTAATGTAATGATACCAATGCATAATGCAAGATATTTTTTTGAATTACTCTTTAATCTCTCTGAACTTGTCTTGACCTGAATTGTGTAGCATTGCCTTACTTACAAGTAGTACACTAAATACCATCTACAAAAGGTCCTTTCACAAGCACTCGAAGGTCAAAGAACAAGATCCAATTAATGATGACCTCTCTATCAATTCCACTAGAGAAAGTGACCAATCAACACATGCTAATTACAAACATGATAGTGAAGGTAATGTTGAATTTTACCCATTGTGAAAATGCAATTGAACTTCAAGTGAGAAGTTGAGACACATACAGACAAAAAAATTGTAGGGTATTAGAAACCGGACAAGATGTAAAAGAAACATCACTTAATTTCCATATAACTTTGGTTATTATTTTAAGAAGCCATAGTCCTCCGTTGATAGAATAGAACCTTGTAATTGTACAATATATGAAGAATTTCTATAATTTTACAAAACAATATAAGTACTATTAAAGGTTGAAGCACTCATACTCACCAAACAAGATATTGATTTGTCTATTAAGATTGAATTTCACTAGGTCTAAACCAACATTAATTGTAATATTGTGTGGTTTCTTTCTCAGCATAAAATCACTTGTAACTATAACATTGTTTGGTTTCTTTCTTTGCTATAAAATCAATTACATATAGCTGTAATATTGTGTTGTCCCTTTAGCAGCTATAAAATCACTCATATATAATGGAAGATTGTGTGGTTCCTTTCTCAACAACAAAATCACTTGGAAGAATGAAGTCACTTAGTGAAGGGGCCTTATTCATCTTTGGACAAGGCCCACGTATGATAATATGATTGAAGTCATTAGTAAATAACATGGTGTAAGTAGAAGTCAACCAACTCAAATTTGTTTACTTATAGGCAAGGCCGTAGATATTATAATTGAAAAGAATATTACTATCATTCATTAAAAAAAAAGAATCTGGCGGTTTTCGTAGCCACAAGATAGTCAACTGGATTAGAAGGTACTTCATGTGAGATATAACGACATCATCCATTAGGCATCCCCATATAATGCGCGTTCATCTAGGACACCAATTTTGTAAATTTTTGGTTTCTTAATTTTCTTTAAGAAGCCTGTAAACTTTACAAAAGAGAGAAAATAATGATTGAATGGGTTACTACCATCCATACTACACAATTATACAACAAAATAGTTACCCAGAACTACTTTTATAATACTCTTCCTTTATATTGTCTGGAATGAGATGCTCAATTTCATACCATGTGAATGGCTTCCTCGGAAGTTCAAGACCATATATGTAACTCTTATCATCAAACTCCGCTTTCCATAATGTTTTACGATAACTACTTACTGCCTTGTTAGGATGGCCTCTTGCTACACACTCCTGTATCAAGAATAGTGATATATTATTTTATTTGCATACAAGCAAACATCAAATTAAGTATCAAGAAAAGTGATATACAATTTGATTTGTATACAAGCAAACATCAAATTAAATTTGAACCGTGGAGAAGAAACAACATGCATTTCTACCCATTAATTATAGATGAAAACAGTCACTCAGCATGGATCTGATATAAATTTTCAAGCTATCATATAATGTTTCACCTCCAATAATATAACCCACCAACACTCACCCAATGGCAGTTATCAAACTGATAAAGAGAGAAATGCCAATCTTTCTCCTCTTTCCCATCAATTCGAAGATATGCAACAACGGCCCATACCTGGTTTTCAGGGTAATAGAATTCCAATCTCTCTAATTTATATCCAAGTACAACCCCCACTGCTTTGATGTATGCTTCTTTCAAACTCCAATATCTGATAAAGGAAAGACATTGAGATCTATAAGAAATGTATTATTCATCATTTTATTGTTTAAAGAATATAGGAATTTAACAATATAATAGGATAATTGTGTACACTTGCAAACATAGGGCAAGTGTATAACAAATCTCTACCCAGAGTGAAGAGTATCATGTAACGCTAAAATGTCAATGGAAAAACTTTAGCAGCACAACTTCAATATGTTCCTTGTTAAAACGGCTGCCGCTCGTTCAGCCCTTAAGAGTCCTCCACTTTGCTTTTCCAAATTACCAGACATGCACTTCTCAAATATATATTAACCCTGCCTAGCTACGTAGAAATATTGATTTGATAAGTAGTTTCAGGGTTGTTTTACATGTAAGTCATATTGTTTTAAGGTACATATTAGTGAACAATTGAATTAAGAATAAAATAGTTATTTGACATCAATTCCCAATTCTCTATCAACTCAATCTCCATGTTGGTTTTCCTCTATGTTCCACCAAGACTCCAGGATGGAGGGATGCAGGTGCGGGAGATGAGTGGGAGTACCCTCAAATTTTAGGGAAATTTAGGGATGGACAAGTTAACCTTAAAAAATATTGCATTGATCCATACATAATTGAATTAAATAATGAAATGCATTGATTTATACTCATCATTCATCCATACACAATGAGATTCAATAATTATACATTGATCCATATTCATCATTCTAAAATCTACACTGATTTAAAAATTAAATTCATCATTCTAGATTCAAAATTGATTTAAAATTTAAATTCATCATTCATCATTCTAAAGTCTAACTAGTACTTATTACTAGCCAAAATAGACTGTAGTAGACACTAAAGTCTCAAGACCAGAATATTAAATTTATATAACTCAAACTCCAAAATAGTAAATAGTGACGAATCAAATGTTGAGTTTTCTAACTATGGTGAGTCTTCATAATTATTATTTTTATTTTTGATATATTTGTAAAGTGTGTTCTTCATGCTATTTGTCAAAAGCAAAATGTAAAATGGCATGTTCTTCATGTCCTTTGAAAAAAGAAGAAATTTTAAATTTTTAGGATTGAATTTGGTAAAATCGGCCCTTCTCCTAGATCAAGTCAGCCTAGCCTCTAAGAGGCACCCATTTGGCAAACAAGAAGTATTAAGGTATTCGACTCTCTCAAACACCAATTCAGATCTCTCCCCATGAAAAGTAGTTTGCATAATTTGTGGCATGAAACAAGTCGAATCCAAGGATTGATGGGCAGAATTGAAGGAAAATTCTATGAAGGAAGTTCTTTGTGGAAAGGACTGACTTCATGAGACACCATATCTCTGTAATGAAGGTCGAATTACTGGGAAACCCTTTGTTGGAGAGCAAACTTCTTGTTGAAAAGTGTTGGTCTTCTTAATGACTAGTAATTACGAATTTATGTAATGAGAATAGATAATAAAATGTATTTTGTAATGCTTGTCTCATGGGTTTCATGAGCAAGGAGTTTTTATTATAGGTCAAAAACTTCTTATTGATGTATTTATGGATTTGTCATCTTGTCATAAATGTATAATTTAGAGTCATGTAAATGAAGTGTTGTTACACTTGTTAAAGACACATTGTTGATGTAAATGTATGCTTCAAGACCTTGTCACTAGGCCTCCTCAAGTCGGCTCAAATATAATGAAGAACCCTCTACAAGAAGTTAGCTTACCTACTCTAGATGATGTCGGCCTACAAGCTAGAAATAAGTCTCCATATATAAGGGAGAGCAGCTCCATTAGAGGACACATATTTTCGGACAAGTCTGCAATCGATGTGAAATACAGTAAGGAAGATATCAAAGGGAAGAAGGACTCAAAAGGTGCACTTAAAGGGAAATCTAAGGTTCGGTCTTGGGTGATTGTATTGCACATATACTTACAAGAAGGTTGATACTTTCCTAAGGTTCCACAACAACAGAATATACCTCTCTGTTTCAGGTATCATATCGAAGGAAAAGGTCACAGTAAAGGATGAAGGTGAAGTTGAAGTAAGACTAAGAAAAGTAAGGGTATGTCGATAATAGGAGGCTAATATATTTGTCTAAAGTTGCAGAAATGACGAGATAGATATCTCTATCTTGGAATGTAGCAACAAGGAGACCTAGATTCCTCCAATACATGACAAGAAATGTGATGCAGGACGGTGCAGAAAAGGAGGAATTGAGATTCTCAAGAAGAAGCATAGAAGAGAAGATCCATGAAAACATCAAAGGCTAGTGACAAGGATCTTTGAAGCATACAGGTGTCAAGGGTCTTTGCCATGGTCTTGGTACTCGTTAATTGATGATCTATAAGAAGAATGATTATCGGGTTTTCCTCTCCAAGATGGAGAGGTTTTGGCCTTGTCTTGAAAGCCTACATATTGTGTCTCTTGAGAATTTGATACTTGACTTGATAAAGAACATAATAAGCTATTGAAGAAAAAGATCTAAGTAATAGAAGCAGAACAAGTATAACAAAAGCAGTTATCAAGTAAGAGAATTGAATTAAACATTGCCCTACCATATTCTCAACATGGTTTCAGAGCTAAGGTGCTAGAAAGGGCTATTTGACAAGAAGACACTTAAGTACCAATAAGATCAAGGATCAGTTTCTAGAAGGAAAAAGTCAAAAATCTACATTGAAGAATCAATCTTCAAATTCAAAATAAGAAGTTTGTAGAAATTGGAAATCCATCAAGATCAAGGATATATATACATCAAGAAGGACACAATGTAGAAGCCAACAAAAACTGTTTGGTGTTGAAATCAAATCAACATTGTTGAAGTCAACATCAAGTCATCATGGATAATCATCATCATCAAGGATTCAAGGTGATCTTCATCTAACTCTCATTCACCACTACTGAAGAAGCTAATCTAAGAAGGAGCTTTTGTTGCTATCTTCATCATCATCAACAAGGAAGACAGATGTAGAAGAAAAGCACCTATTATGGGAGCTCCTAGAACCGATAAGAGGCAGCATAGACAACCCGACAGATACCAAGACTTGGTAGACAAGTTTGAAGAACCCTTTAGATTTCAGGAGACCGTACAACATGAGGTCTGGGTGGATTCTATGGTAGAGGAGTATAGCTCTATCATGACTAATGATGTATGGGAAGTTGTGCCTAGACCAGAGAACAAATCAATTGTAGGGTCAAGATGGATCTACAAGATCAAGTATTTTGTAGATGGCAGCATAGAGACGTACAAGGCCAGGTCCATGGCTAAGGGGTATTTGTAGAACGAAGGAATCGAATATGAGAAGACCTTTGAACCTGTTTCTAGATACACCTCCATCAAATCTATTGTGTCCTTAGCTATGCATATGGGATGGGAAATTCACCAAATGCATGTCAAGACAGTGTTCTTGAATGTGGTGATCGAAGAAGAGGTGTACATTGAGCAGCCTGAAGGATTTTAGACTCGTGAGAATAAATTTCATGTATGCAGACTGAAGAAATCTCTATATGGTCTCAAGTAGGCACCCAAAGCATGGTATAGTTGGATTAATGGATATGTGCAGCAGTTGGGATTTGTCAAGAGTGACGTAGATCCCAATCTCTACTATTTGATGGTAGAGAATGAGCCACTTATTTTGGTATTGTATGTGGAGTATATATTCCTTACAGGATCATCTAGGCTCATAGAGGATTGCAAGAAGAACTTAGAAGTTGAATTCTACATGAAGGACTTGGGGTTGATGCATTACTTTCTCAGGTTGGATGTTTGGCAGAAGAATGGAAAAATCTTCCTAGGACAAGGGAGATATGCCTCGAAAATCCTGAAGAGATTCAGGATGCAGGATTGCAGGCCCATGGAAACGCCCATGATAACCAACTAGAAGAAGATAGATGCATCAGAAGAAAAGGAAGTGGAACCTACCTTGTACAGGCAGCTCATTGGGTCATTGATGTATATGTTCAACACCAGGACAAAGATTTGCTATGTTGTCAACACTCTCAGTCAGTTCATGGTAGAACCGAAGGGGGTACACTAGGCGAAAACAAGGAAAAATCTCATATATGTGCGAGGAATAGTCAAATACGGGTTGAAATATACCCATGGAGATGATGTCAGGTTGAGTGGGTTCACATATGCAAATTGGGCAGGAATTTCAGTCGATTGGAAGAGCACCATAGTGTATTGCTTCAACATCGGATCAGGGATGACCTCCTGGTGCAATAGCAAACATAAATTCATAGCACTGAGCTTAGTAGAGGTAGAAGACATGGAAGCAAGCACAGTTACGTGCGAGGCCATATGGCTTAGAAAACTGTTAGTGAATCTGTTCAAAAGGAATATGGAAGTGACTAGTATCTATTGTGATAATCAGACTTGTATCAAACTCTCTGAGAATCCAAAATTTCATGATCGGTCAAAGCACATTGACATCAGGTGTCATTTTATCAGAGACAGTGTTCAAAGAGGAGCAATACAGTTGTAGTACGTTCCCACAAGGAATCAGGTGGTAGACATACTCACCAAAGCTCTAGGAAGAGCCAAGTTTGTTCACCTAAGGGAGCAGATGGGTACGATAGAGAATTCGTTTTAGTAGCAGAAACATGTGATATCTCAACAATAGATGCAACATTTGAGAGGGAGTTTTAGTACAAGTGCAATGTTTATTATGATAGGGTCAAAAACAATACAGTGCAACAGTAGTGAAAAAACAACAATACAATGCAACAACAACAGTACGGTGCAACAACAGTACAGTGCAGCGACAACGTAGAGGGAGATGCTTCAGATTCATAGTAGTGTGCAGTGGGGCATATTTGTTAGAGAACATTCCCCGCTAAGAGGGAGTGTTGATTTTTGGTAGCATCGTATGTGCTCTAAGTCCCAAACTTTGTGGAGAGGCTTGGACACACGCATTATAGATAACCCAGAAATCGTTTTGGGAAATTCCACCTAGAAACAATTTTATTAGAAAAATTAATTATTTTTAATGAGGACCCTAAGTCTAACTTAGGATATAAAAATAATTAATGGGTATTAATTTAAACTGTAGGTGAAACTTTTAGAAAAAGACGATCAAGTCTAAATGCAATCTTAGCCGTTTATTGGAGATCTAATCTCGGCCGTTGAAGTCTCAATGAGAAGACTATAAAGGAATACTTGAGGGTCATTTGTAAAACACACTGAGGCAGATACTCAGTTTTCCAAGAAGATCAATTTTCTCACTGGCTGAAGTTTGGCACGAGAAATCAATTCAGAGGGAGAGTCGCAGGGTGGAGAGAGAGAGAGGGATCAATAAGGGCTGAGAGTACAAGATCCAAAAGAGAGAAGAAAATAAAAGGAGGGACCACACATAGGCAGTGACGCAGTGGCAAAGAAATTGCAAGAGCTGGACGTTGGAACTACGTAGTCATTGCGCAGAGGCTGACGCAGTGAGATGCAGAGGGACTCAGGGGCTCTCCAGTGTCAAAAAATAACTGAAAATCAAGTGAGGAATTTGTTCGTAAATTTCTCATATATTTCTCTTCTGTTTCATTTTTTGTACGAGAGATTTTCGCTGAAGAATAATAAAATAAGCCCTCATTTGTTGCACCAGTTTTCCCGCATTGGGTTTTTCCGGGCACAATTGTCCAAAAATAATTGTCATTTATGTGCTTGTATTTCTTTATATTTTTCTCAACATTTTATTTATGAAGACTGCAGTTGAATTTATTTCAATATTTACTGAAGCAATTTTTGTAAATAACTTGTTGCTGAATAATAAGTAGGAGAAATAATATCAGATATTGCAGTAGAAATTTTCACAACACACAAAATTCGTGCATTTTTCTTTGTTATTCATGGGATGATGCACTTGGACTAACATGCCCCCAACCGACTTAGTAGTGATCACATGGTTTGGCAGTTGATCCAAGTCCCATTTGAGGTTTATTTCATGCTTTGAAACATGGGAGGGATAGCACCATCTTTAGTGCCCTCAATGTTGGAGCAGAATCAAACATTCACACCACTTGGAGACCCGTGAGACCCAGTTTTGTGCCCCAAACCCACATTTGGGGTCTACGGGATGATTTTGAAGAAATCTAGGGGCCAACCCCTGGATTATGATTTTAGAGCCCCTCTACACTTGTCATGGCACTTGAGGAGCTCAACGCTTGCCCTAAGCAAGCCTACGCTTGCATGGCATCATCACTACGACTTGCACATGTGGAGATAAATCATATTTCACAAAGGCTACTAGGTTAGCTTGTGACCTAGACATATTTTGCACCTTATTTTATGATTATTTAGGGGATCATAGGCTAAATATCATTTCAACCTCCTCATATAAGTAGAGGAGAGTCTCATTTAAATCAAATCATGATCACTTGTTGGAATTTCAGCCTTCTGAGAGTAGCTCACACTTTCTTTCTTGTAGATTTTTGGAGATCTTCGATGCATTTTGATATTTGGAAGTTGATTTTGGTAAAATGGATGGAAATCTTGCATGTTATTTGGTAAGTTCACTCTATTGTTGAATATCTATTTCTTAATGTCTAATGTATGAAATGATTGATTCTAGGTCATGCTAAATTGTGTCCTAATTTGTTGAATATTAGTTAAATTTCTTTCTAGATGAATATTGCATGCATTACTCATACATAACATTTAATGAATTTTCCTAGTGGTGAAATCCTAGTATTTCTCCCATAAAACTCCATTTTTCCTTTGAGTGGGTAAATGCTAGAAATTTTCGGCCCCCTTAAGAACAAATTTGGCCAATATTTATCATCCTAAACTCCATATTCGCAAAAGACAAGGCACTAATTCAACTTGTTGGTAATCATTCTTAAATTTTATCCATATTTTCTCTCTCACAAATTCGGCCCTTTTAAGACTAAGTTAGGAAACTAGGGCTTTGTGCGAATCTCTAGGAGGAATTTTGGTGGTTGGATGGCCTAACCTTCAAGAGGTTATAATTTTCCATTGAATCTATCTTTTTGGTGGGTATCCACTTAAATTTCATCCATAAATTTCCTTTCCCTAGTTGTTTTCCTAAGAGGGAAACCTTGGTTCTCCTTCCTTCAACTTAAGGGATTTTTTGAAAGTTTCATTAGCCTTGGCATAACTAGTATACGCTGTAAGAAACCTTTTCCCCTAGCCTTGACCTTTTTGTTGCTCCAGCACTCGTCAAATTCATCAAACCCTAAGCTTGGTGCCCTTATTTCTAGGTCTCTTCATAGAAAGTGAATTGCTTCCTTGTGAAGTCTTGAACCTATATTGTGTCTCTCTTGAAGAGTTCCTAGTGAGATAATTTCATACATTAACCCTTGAATACATATTATAAGTGATCTATTTCCTATTGGGACTCCTCTCATTGGTGGAAGTTTTTAAGAGAAAGGGGTTTTGGATGTGGTGACAGTGGGCCACTACCCCATTGTTACTTCTTGGTCTAGCTTATACCTTGTAGGGTTTTCCTCTCCAAGGCCTGCCAGATTTTGCGGCAACAGGGTCAAAGTTTATTCACATAAAATGTTTAGCAAGAAAGCAAGTTGGTGGGCCTTTTTGGGCATACTAATTTTCCTCCAAGTCAATTCAAGCCATTTATTAAGAGATGGTTGGACCTCTAAGGCATATCGGTCACTCCTTAAAGCAAGTTGAGCCTCTACAAGTGGGAAATCAACCTCTTTTTGAGGGTTTCAATGCTTATAAAGTTAAATATTGTAATCACTTAGTATCTAGTATATTGTGGATGAC
The DNA here is from genome assembly GCA_034641835.2 of Pinus albicaulis. Classification (NCBI taxonomy): domain Eukaryota; kingdom Viridiplantae; phylum Streptophyta; class Pinopsida; order Pinales; family Pinaceae; genus Pinus; species Pinus albicaulis. The sequence goes on from CM076582.1 coordinate 1,090,482,127, forward strand.
AAGTCTATTGAGAAATCAATAGGCCTGTAGGTTAGGGTTGATTTCTCTGTCATGATAATTACTTATGAATGTTTGTTGGCTTTATTAAATTTTATGTTCTTCTTCTTCTTCAATTAATTACCAAAATTAAAAAACATGAAGATCACTAGAGACAAGGAACACAAAGATGTAATCTCCAGGCTAGGGAAAAAACCCCACAAGGGGAAAACCCAAGAAAAATTATGTTTTTATAGAATTAGATCAAAGTGAGATATCCAAGACCTAAGACCAAGACCAAAACTATCATAAAGACCCAAGTCAACCTCCTCCAAGTTATCTTCATCAAAACAAAGTAAACAAAAGTCAACGCTAGTCAATTCTTTGAATTCTGGTCCATCCTTGAAAATTCAGCCTTGAAATCTCGGGACTTGAAATTTTGGCCCTATAGAAACCTCAGAAAACCGCAAAAGAAGCTCGCACATGTGAACATAAATTGGGGTAGAAATCAATTCATTTCTCTCTCTCCTTTTTCCCTTCTCTCTCCTTAGACTTCCTTGATTTTTCCTCTTTCTATTGCACAAAAATCGAGTGGTTAGTTGCCAAAATGTGAAGCATAGTTTCCAATATATAGTTTTTCAACCATATGAAGAGACACACCTTATGGGCTAGCTAACTTGTCCATTTGGAGGGCCAACTTGGTCTTGTACTGAAAAAAATTGACTCTTTTGACTCAAAATACAAATTTTCTTTTCTTCCAAATAGTATATATGGGACTTTGACCTGTGAAAATTTTTATTATTGACTCGATAAACCATAGAATCATGAAGAACATGCTTTGACTAGAAAATAATAATACTAATTTCTTTTCTTTGTTCTTACATAAAATACATATTGATACAAGTACAATGGCAATTATGAAGATCGAACCTAGTTACACTTTTCAACAAAGTCAACTTTTCTTTAAGGTTTCTTAAACATTTTCTAAGGAACAAAAGGGGGAGATATGTTGAGAGCCTTAACTATAAATAGAGAAATTACACTCCTGCCAAGTTGTAATTTTGAGGTCATTTTTCCATAATGTAATTATTTTCATGAAGCTTTGGTGTCAACTTTTAAGACTCTTTTTTCTTGGCTATTCTAAATATGTTTCCAAGGCACATTTGTGTTAGTTCAAGACCATTATAAGGGTATCAAGATCGATCCATTTGAAGGACAACTTTTTTAGTTGGAGGGAGATTTCTAGGGTAAATCTCTCACTTCTCCTTGTTGGTATGAGGCAAGGATTAAAACTCCTTATTGGGCCATACTCTAAGGTTCAACAAGGGTTTGATTTATTTCATTCCATAGTTGATCTCATAGTTGAAAGATTTCCCCTTGAACGTATTCCTTCTTTTAGGGCTTGGTTTCATAACTTGTCTTGATCAGACAAAGAGGTAATTTAGCTTCTAGTGTTCTACCTTATTGCCTCAATCCACAATCATTGAATAACCAACTTAAAAGTGGCATTCAACTTGACTAACAACCCTATTGGAGAGAAGGCACCTAAGCCCTAATCCAATAACTAACCATTTTTTTTTCCAAAATTCAAGTTCTTGTCTTTTATTATATTATAATTAAAATAAATCTATATAAGTAGGAAACGAATACAAAAAATAAAAAATAGAAAAATCTAACCATCAAAAATAAAAAGTAAATTGTCGAAAATATTTCATTTATTTTCTAGAAGTGTTAATTTTAGCTAACAATGGTATGTTTTATGCTTAGCACAATTACTTCAATGTCCTTTTAGCATCCCAATGAACATTTCCAAATTTGTTACCAATAACAATCACGTTAACCATAAATCACATTGACAATAATTGTGGATAGAACATGAATAACAAAATGCAGAAGACAAGCCAAGACAAGAGAACACCAGATTTGACGAATTCCAAGGAAAAACCCCAAGATGAGGAAAGCCCTTTGATAAATTCTTCTTATTATTATATCAAATGTTCAACAAAGAGAGAGAGAGAGAGAGAGAGAGAGAGAGATTACAATAAAGTCAAAATTGACTTGCCAAATGATAGTCAAAACAACCCTGTCAAATTTGAAGTCAACAACACTCAAAATTTTCCCTAACTACAAATTCAATGCTGGTCAATGTAACAAAAGACAATGTTTTATGCAGCTTGGTCAAACCTAGTCAAACTCGACCTTCTTTGCTGGTCAAAGTCAACCCAAAATAGTCATGAAAACAACAACCAAACTTGGTCAAACTCCATGGTTAGGCTTACAGCCAACCCTGCAATTGTTTTGAGTTAAAATTCAACAGAATGCCTCAGTTCCTGTGCCAATAAATGCGGCATGCAAAAAACGAAATTTCGACCCAAAAAATGAAGTCAAAATTGGTCAAAAGACCCCTGGTCAAACCTGCAATAGACTGAAATTTCGGCCCTGTAATTCGTCCTTCTGCTTCCACATGTGTGAGGAAAAGAGATGCCCAAAAAGATGTACGAACTAATCAACTAAGGAGAGAGAAGAATGTGTGAGATGAGATGATGCCAAATGAGGTTTGAAGTCTCTCATATCTATACAAGTCATTGAGGGTGCAGTGACATGTCTCTTGGGCTTCATGAACCTACATGATAATGTGGCTGACCTTGACATTTTGCACATGTGTGGGCATAAATTCAAAAAAACATTTTTGCTTATCCAAATTTAATGATCTTTAGGTCAGGTTTGGTCCTCTCGAAAAGAAGAATTCAATGCAATAATCATCTCCATCAAATGAGTTGTCCAAAGTGGAATTTGGCCATAGTGGCCAATTTTAACAAGAAGAAAGTTCATGGATTATGTTCTTTATCTAGACTATTTTATTAGAGTTTGTGCCATATTCATAATCCAAAGGCCCAAGGAAAAGTGATCCTCTAGTTTTATGCTTTAAAATTTTATCTAACATCATTTTGAGAGTTTTGAAGGTGTCTTCACAATTTTTAAATTTGGTTACAACAATATATTATCAAATATTGGTGAGGCTCCTTACCTAATGTTTTATGAGAGAAGTTGTTTCTCACCCCTTAAATCCCTAGTTTCCTTCTGTAGTATTTCAAGTGCATATTATCAATATTTGGAAACATTTTAAGTTGTCCTAAAGTGTTGCAAATTTTTTTATTTTCATCAGGACATTTTCAATTTTGACCCTAGGGGGATTGGACAACCTTTTCATGAAAGTTTGGAACAAACTGTTGTAGCTTTATTTTCTTGCATTTTTATCATTTTTGGGCTATGTTTTCACTATTATCTCAATGCCCAAGCTCAAGCACCTAAGGATCTATCATGCTTGTGTGTTTCCACACTTTTAAATTGCTTCAAAGACACTCCAAGTCTGGTATTTCTGTGTTTTCTGGTTATTTTGTAGATTTGGAAGTGTAGGACAATAAAAAGCTTGTTAAAATAAAGTGGAAACCAAAGACAACTTATCTCACTTGATTTTTATACTCTTCCCTCACTCTTGAGCATCAAAGGTAACCATATTTTGTGTATGTTTGAGTGAGTTTTGCATACTGGTTTGTATTTTTTGTAATTATCACTTGTTGAGAACTGTAGCGAGTGAAGGTCTTCTCTGGCTTGTGGCTTAGCTAGAGAGACCACGAGTTGTATTTCTCTTAGCATGATGCGAATCATGAGATGGACTTCAGTCCATGTGTAGCGTTGGAGGATAAAACCGTGGAACCTTCTTCAGTTTGACTATAAGATCGAGTGGTAGTTACGAGTTCAGTTTAGGATGAGTTGGGACTTCAGTTATTGATTGAAGGAAGGACAAGTTATAACTCCAATGATGATTGGAGAGATAACCAGTTCGACTTAGTTAAATTTTCAATCACAACTAAAGTTCTAAATTTGTACTTGCCTAATTTAGCATGGATCGAATCTATAAAAGAAGGATGAAGGCACATGCATGATCATTGTTGAGTGCATAATTTTTGTGAGATATCTTTGCTTGTGGTGTGCATATCCTTGAGGAGCAAGTGTGAAAATTTTTAGGAGGATTCTTCTGCTAAATAATAGGGAAAAATTGTGCTAGGAAATAGGACGCAATTCTGCGCTAAGAAATAGGAGGGGCCGTGCGTAAGGAAATAAGGCCAGGATTTGCGCAAGGAAGTAGGAGCAGGGTCATAGGATTGCAAAGACAGAGTTAGGCTATGTTCTCAAGAATACATATTTCCTTTTTAATCGATCTATTTTCTCAATCAATAATATACCGCATCAAAGAAGCATGTTTTCCCATTTGGGTTTCCTGAGAAAAATAAGTGTGTTAATTTGTGTGTTGTGTTTCTATCTATGTGTTTATATTCTGTTGCTTATTAGTTAAGAAACTCTGTATCTTGGTGAAAGTAAATTTGGTTTCGGTATTGGTTGCCTTGTTTTCAGTCATTCACTAAGCAGTAGAATTTTTTTATTGAAATTTAACATGGTATTAGATCAAAGATCAGCATACATACAAACACCAAGTTGGTCAGTTAATGAAGAACGCAAATTAGTCATGAAGGATAGCACTATATTTTGAAGAGAAGTTCCTTGGATAAGCATAATGTCGATTCAGGCACTGAGGGAAGATCACTATTTAGAGGGAGCCTCTAACGTCTGCTCATGGAATGAGCAGATATCGATAGTGTTGGAAGATAATGAGGTGCTTGAGTTTATAAAGAAAGCTATAGTTCCACCTCAAGTTGCCTAATGGTTAGTTGGCCTAGCATAACAAAAATGATACCACGAGGAGGAGGATCATTGTATAAGGGGTCAAATATCATATTATCCCTCATCTCCATGGGAAGAAGACAACATATGAGATGTTTAAAGCCATCTTAGATCTGTATCAGGGTTCCAGTGATGTTAGGAAGCTAGCTCTCAAGGAGAAGCTAAGAAGTATTTAGATGGGTAAAGGAGAGCCTATCATCACATATCTTTCAAAGTTCACTCAGGTTCAGGATGAAGTAGGTGGTGTGGGTGAGACATTAGTAGAAAAATACCTTGTGAGTCTTGTGCTTCTGGGACTCCATAAGTCTTGGTATAGTTTCTATGATGCATTTAGTGGAAGAGAAAATTTTCCCAGTTGGGGAAGGTTATGGAGTGATTGCATGCAAGAATAAATCAGAAGAGGGACGAGAGATGGTAGATCAATGAAGATAGAGGACGAGGAGAAATTTTCCCCGACAGGAAAAGGAAACAAAGCCAAGGGAAAGAAGGGAAAAGGCAAGGCCGAGTCCAGTCATAAATGCGAGAAGAAGAAGAGGGATCTGAGCAAGATCAAGTGCTTCCATTTCCATGAGTTTTGGAACTATGCCACTAAGTTCCCTAATAGGAAGAAGGGATCCAGTAAGGATCATGTTGCTACATCAACTGAGGTAGATGGGTTTTTTTGTCAGAATGAGAAAGATTTCTCATTGATAGCTTACATGGCACGCTTAGTAGGGAGAAACATATGGTATATTGATTATGGAGAATCCTTCCATATGACCGGGAACATGGAATATGTTTGCTAGCTGGAGGAGGACATGTAGTTTCATATCGATCTAGGAGATGATGAAAAATACACAAGTAGGGGAGTTGGTATTGTCAGTTTTCAGAGGGAGTCAGGTAATCCTCTTCATCTCAGAGATGTATTCTATGTTCCAGGCCTAAATAATAACCTTGTTTCAGTAGCTACCGTTGAGGACAAGGGTTATGATGTCATCTTCAGCAAGGGTAAGGCTTACCTCTAGCACTTAGCTTTTGGATGCAAGAAGAAGATAGATGTATGGAAGAAGAATATGTACCCGTTGCAGGTTGAGACAAGTGAAACCTTGAGAAACAAAGCTAAAGGTGAGCAGAGTAGAGATGTTGGAGAAATTTGGCAAAAGTGTATGGGACACTTGGATCATGGGGCGTTGAAGATTCTTCAACAAATAGCCACAAGAATACCAACCTGCAATTTTGATTAGCATGACGTGTGCAAGGGTTTCACACTTGGAAAGTATGCCAAGTCATCTTATCAGGGTCGAGACAACAAAACCAAAGGGATTTTGGAGCTGGTGCATTCAGATGTATGTGGGCCCTTTTCTTCTTCGTATCTCATAAAAACAAGTATTATGTCAGTTTCATGGATGATTATTTGCAGAAAACTTAGATATTTTTTATGAATAATAAGGATGAGGTCTTAACCAAGTTCATGGAGTGTAAGGCCTTGGTAGAAAACCAGACCGGGAAAAATATCAAAGTAGTGAGGAGTGATAATGGTGGGGAATATCTCTCCAATGCCTTCAAGGATTTGTGTGCCAAGGAGGGCATTAGGAGAGAGGTGATAACACCCCAAAACTCTCAATAGAATGGGGTGGCTGAGAGGAATAACCACAATATAGTTGGAGCGGCCAAGGCCATGTTGCATGATTAGGGACTGCCTATGTTCTTGTGGGCAGAGGCATGCAACACTACAATATTTTTTCATAACAGGAGTCCACACAAGGTGCTTGGACGAGTTACACCAAAGGAGGCTTTCACATGCAAGAAACATGATGTTTCACACTTCCGCATCTTTGGCACAAAAATTTATTTCCATGTGTCCAAAGATAACAAGAAGAGGTTGGAGCCTCTTACCCACCACTTTGTGGGTGATATCCACAGGAGAAAATTTTCTCCTAGATGGTCCTTAGTCAGCGACAAGTAGCCCCTTGCAGGCACAAGATATATCGATGTGCCACTATCTCTGCCACCTGACCTAGCCATGTGGTCCCTCACCCATCTGTTATGATCGTATGTTTGAAGGTGCGCCTCTTGACCCCAAATGTATGGATTTTCATTATATAGTTGGGTAATTTTTTTTACTTATCATGGGCACTTTTGGGCATGGATTAGTGTGGGGATTCGGTGGAAAGGGTGGGTTTGGTTTGTACTCTTGTATCCTTTGTCCAATTTGATGGTTAGCCTTGTATCCTAGTCTCATGGGATCTATTTTACTGGCTACTAGCTTTAGCGGTGGCACTACATAGGGAAATCTCAATTTTGGTTGCATGGTCCCACTTCCCAACACCACATACATCACTCCCCTATGCTCATTACAACCCATTTCAACATATTTCCCATTCGGGTACACATTTTTCCATTAGGTCCACAAGGAGTTAGCCTCCCCCTCCCCTTTTCCATACCTTGGGTTGGGCCTGGAATAATTTCCCAAAGGTTGATGCAGCTAACAAATAATTAAAGAGCATAATTTGGCCACTCTCAATAGGAAATGTACCACAAAATGAAAAATATGGCCAGGACATACACATTTAGCATGTGGGCAAAAGCCAAACATGAGCTGTACCCCTATCATTATGGCCATTACCCTGGTTCCTAGGGTCCTTCATATTGACCCCTTTCATCATTAAGGAACCCATGATTGTCCCAACCCTTGGTGGGCGATGAACTGCCCCTCCTTAAAAGGGATGTCCATTGCTATATCCTACACAGCATGATCTCATCCCCTCAAGCCCCGAGCAGTTTTCAAAGAAAATAAATAAAAGGGAAAAGGCATATGAAGAAGGGTGGAAAAACAAAGGTCGGGGTAACTCATGTTCCGTGATTTCTACCTCCTATATTCATACACCCAAGTTTGGGCTTCCCTTATTATGGCCACCCTTGTACTATGACATATGGCTTGGAGCCTTTCCCTGATGCCCCATTCCATTTCACCATTATATCACATGCCACCTACCACTTGATTATCAAGATGCACCATGGACATCTCACCTCCTTTAGAGGTAGAATCCACCTAACAGGTTCCTTGTTTAACTCCCTTATTGACCTCGGAGACACCTGTACAAGCCAAAGCCCACTATGGAAGGGCATGCCACTATGAAGTGTCCATTTGACTCCATGATTTGTAAGCTCTTTTACCCAATTACTGTGATGAATTTTTGTACTAGAAGGAAAGGGGACACATTATGTTATAGAATCTTTTATCACCTTTATATACTTGATGATCTATGTATTGGCCTTAGGCAACCCTTTCCATTCAGACTTGGTCATTTTCTTAAAAAAAAATATTTTGAATTCCATACGCGGCCATGCCCTGTCAAAAACATGTGCAGTCGCGGGTTCACTCATATCTGACCAGCGTATAAAATTCAAAATATTAAAAAAATATAAAACTCCCTATTATTTGGGTGGGGTTTATGGGTTACACTGGAAGCCCACCTATAGGAGCCCGTGGCCAAACTATTTCCCAATTGAAAAAACTGTTTGGAGGAAGTATAATACACCTCATGGGGAAGGCCTAAGGGAGGGGAGAGATAGGTATTGATACTATAGCCTGTTGTAGCCTAGATCAAGTCTGATTATCCCTATGCCTCATGCACTTCCTAGGTTCAGGACACCCTTGTTTCCTTATTTGAGACGTTCACCTCCTTTATGTGACATCCTTGTGCACCTTTATGGAAGAAGATTGTTGAGGTTTGGGCTAGATGGGTCTAGAGGACGATTTTACTTGGAGCTGTGGCTGATTTCAGGTGATATTTCTCTACATATTTTAAATACATCAATAAATAAGCTCTGTCCCGTTCCTGATGTCGTGACCTTATATGATTTTTATACATGTTAATGTTCTCGTAATTGTTAATTTCATGTTATCTTTTATAAGTTTATATGATCTAACCACCGAAATTTAGGATATATATTCTATACAACTAGTCTATGTGCTTTTTCTTGAGTGAGTTGCAGGTCTTGAAGCATGTGGAGAAGCAGAGGGTTTTAACTCTGTGGGCACGACCTCAAACGTAGGACATATGGGTAAGGTCATCTCTCCCAAGTTTACTAGTTTAAGCATTAGGACCTTTAGTTTGATTGCTTCTTACTGTTGTATGCCTTCCGCTCTGTTAGGTCCCTCAACCCATAGCTTAGGATAGTTTCACCCACAACATAATTGGCGACTCCACTGGGGATTACATCCGAGTAATTCCTAGTTTGGGTTGTTTTCTTTGGATTTGGGTTCCCTAACTGATCTGATCACTTTCCTAGTCTTATTGGTTCTTTATCCATCCAGGGAAAAGCCCTAATCTTCTGGATCAAGCTTGGATTTTTTATTTTTTCCTTGCTACCTTTTATATACACAAAATTTAGTGCACATAGTCGCGTATACACTCATTTTGGGCCAAAGAAACACACCTATACACGATTTTCCTTAGACATAGAAATGTATGCACACATGTTGTATACTTCCAACCTACGCATGGTCAGTTTCAAATGAAAAATTGATTTTTGGAGTCCTGTAAGGTATTTTTCCTATTCTTGGCCATTTCCGTAGAACCTTTGATGTGTCTGGATAGTATTTCTATCTTCCGTGTATCAATTTCTCTCTTTCTTGCTTGAAAACCTAGTCAACCTAGGGTTTTCCTTGCTTGGTGAAGTTTCAGTTTTGGATTTTGCACCAAGACTTATTTTTGAGGTTCTTGGTTGTTATGACATTTCAGAATAGTGAGTTTGTGTCGGTTTTCTCATGCTTGGCCTTGTCATTGCTTCAATTTTTGGTTTTTGGATTGTTGGCTTGCTTGGTTTTCTTGGTTTCTTGAGATGAGCTTTTCTGGAAAATCTTGAAGTTGTCTTCTTGGTTTCTTGAAGTTTCTGTGATTGTTGGAGTTTTATACTGCTGTTTCAAGTCATTTTCTTGAGTGAATTACTTCATTCCATTTATTGAGTCTCGTCATGAAAGTGACATGGTTGGCTTAAGAAATTTGGAGTTGCTTGTTTGATCAATTTGCTGATTTTAAGTCTTTGGTAGTTTGTGCCTTTCTCAAAGAGATTTTGATACTTCCTTAAAAAGTAAAAGACTAAAAAAAAAATTGGGGTTTTCCTTTGCTTTTGCTTTTGGTTTTTGTTTCATGGTTTTCATCATTTTTTGGAGAAAGTTTGTAGTTTGTCATTTTGGTTTGGATTTCTTGGTTTTGAGAGAAGTTATTGAGTGGAATTGTCTCCTCTTGTATCAAGTTGCTTTTGGAATTTGTGTGCAAGGAAGTCCTTGTTTTGGGCTTGTCTTTGCTTTTGTGTCAAAGTGATCAAACCTATCTTGTTCAGAAACTCATTTTCTTCTCTTTTTAAATAGTCCTAAAATCTGCATTTGGCATTGGTAGTTTTTTATTAGTGTATTTGCATTGTTAAGCATATTTAGTCTTTGATAGTTTCTGAGTGTGTGAGCCTGATCTTGAAAATAAAAGAAACATTTCTTGCTTTTATTACTTGTTTTGTAGAGCCTAAGTAGAAATATCTTTCATCTAAAAAAAAGTTGCATATGAATGTAGCAGGTTTCTATTGATTTCTCTTTTGCGTCAAAACATCATAAGTTGCATTCTCCGTTTACCCCCGACTTAAAAAGAACAACCATTAAAATCAAGAGCATAATTTAAAATGAAATAGAACTTTGAGTTGTCACTAATATACACAAACTAGTCTAGGTTAGTAGGGCCTTGGAATAGGTGAGTGGAGAGTTAACTATCCAAGGCTACACAAAGTTTCAAACATAGAATTTGATTAATGAGTGAAATCCAGCCTTGTTAAGTGGACTGAGAAAGCTCTCCTCCAGAGAGTCAAGCATGAGGGCAAGTGAAGGCAAAGAAGAGAGATACCCCCTCTCCTATTTGCTGGATCCTGACCAAGTACCATTCCGCCCAGATGCCGATACAAACTGGTGTCCATAGTTTCTATTCTTAGGTATCACATATGTGACTGCAGGGGGGAATACCCATGATACCTAAGGCAGACATTGCATCACTCTCAATAGTACTTCTAGAGGGTGCCCTTGCGAAGCTTGGGTACTTGCATCAGCAAAGGATTTTGTTAGGAGGTCAACATAATTGTTTCTGTTACCTTCACTAATAGGCCTAGGGTGTAATTACCCCAGACTATTCTAAGAGGGTCCTTATTTTCACTTTATTGTATTTTGGTGTTTGGTCCTAATAACCCGGAGCAGAAATACCTGAGATATGCTTGATTGTTGAATCTTAGGGACATTTTTGTAGAGAGTTCTCTTTGATCCTAGATTGCCATAGCTTTGTAATTTGTTGAGTTTACATAAAATCTCATAATTATTAAAAGTGTTTGACCGATCAGTTCTTCGACTGAGGAGGCTTCACGGGCTTTCTCTTGCGAGTGCTTAAGAAGGCGTAGGAGTAATTCTGTTGGTCATTTCCAACCAGTAGTTGCAAACACATCAGAGGGTGATCCTTTGCTTGGGGCTATTATTTCTGAGGGTAGACCTAGTGCTAGTCGTGATTTAGAGAGGTGTACCCCACTCCTTTCTCAGGTCCTTTTTACGGCATAAGAAGTTGAGGTTGAATAAATTCCTGAACCTCCAGTTACTCCTTTCTCTCCTCTTCCTGATAGTTTTCTAGATGTTCTATTATACGTTGGGACTCTGTCTTGCAGACCGGATAGGCCTCTTATTTATCCTTCTTTTCTTTCGATGGCCACAGCTGGGAACACAACTTTGGCTATGAGTACTTAGATTGTCCATACTCCTCTTTTGGCTGAGGGAGGAGGTACCATTGCTATTTTGACTATCACTCCCAGTAATGTAATTTTTGGCTCTACCTCCATTCCGTCTCTGAGTGGGGGTACCGAAGCTTTTTCTTCCCATACTGGTCCCTTTTCATTTGGGATGCCTTTTAGTGAAATTCCTTCAGTTTCTCTCACTGCTGCATCTGCTATCTCCATGCCCATGTCTTCTATGGCTAGTGGGTCAGCTTCTTTTCAAGGTTTCCCCTTCGGAAGTGGTCATATCCCTCATTCGAACTCTTCCTTAGGTTATTTTCCTTTCTTCACTACAAGGTAAAAGGTTTTAATCCTTTTATAGGAGGCCAAAGCTCTAATGCTTTTCAAGGCTGGAATCTTGCTTTCATTGGATTGGAAAACTAAGAATCAATTTATGTATGGTCAGTATGGGAATGTTCCTTTATCCTTCGTAGGTGCTTCTCAGGCTTTCTCTCCATTCGTTAATGCTTGGAACACTTACCAAGGGGTTTCATATTCATTTAATAGTTGATTGGGTGGAATATCCTTGTTTATGGTAACCCTACGATGGGAGGGGGTCCTACTCCAAATTATTTTGGGCCACAAGGTTTTTCGTATGGTTCAGCTTTTTCTATGAACAATCCATGGAAAATTGGTACCTCAACAAATCTTGGTTATTATTTTTAGAATGTTGGGGAGGATGGAATACTTAGGCTCCTCCATGCTTACCATTCCTAGAAACCCTAAATTTTCCAGATCTATCAAAGTTGAATAATGATACTATTCGGTACATTCTGGGTTGGCCTCCAGTCCCTACTAAAATTCCATCATATATTCATAAATTTGAAGGGTAAGACTAGTGAGGATCCAACTGACCATGTTACCACTTTCCATTTATGGTGTTCATCAAACTCCCTCATTGATGACTCGATTAGGTTGAGGTTATCTTAGTGCACCCTAAATGGAAACGCTGCTAAATGGTACATTGAGATTACTAGGGGGGCACTTTTGCTTCATTTGGCGAGTTGGCTACCATTTTTTTGAACCATTTCTAGTTTCCCGTTTGTTATGATGCTGGGACTGAGATTCTGGCCAATTTCCAACAAGATAAGGCAATGCACATTTCTGACCATATTCAGGAATGGAGGAGAAGGAAGAGGCCCATTAAAGCCCATATTCCCAATGAATTCCTTCTCAAATTATTCCTCAAATCTTTACAACCAGAAATATCGAAGGGTGTATCTCTTTCCAGGGTATTCACTAAGGAAAAAGATATATTTAGAGCCCAATAGTTGGAACTGATCTATTCTCAGCTTGGGATTCTTAATAAGATCTTTCCTGATGCTCCTCATTCCAAAATAGATTTAACCAAACCAAAGCCAGGTCCTCATGCTGACGAAATTTTCGGTTCGATCGATAGCAGCACGTCTAACCTTTTGAGTCAATTGCAGCAGTTGTCTATACAATCTTCCCCTTCTATTCAGGCTACGCCGTCAGTGTCTAATCCTTCCCAACCCTTAACGATTAATGTTGTTCAATCTTCTAACCCCAAAGGAAATAAAAATCCGATGTGTTATCACGCATAAATTTTTAATTTTGATTGATAGGGTCACTCACCTAGGTTTCATTTTGTCTCATTAGGTTGGTTCATTGAATTGATGAAAAATTAATGAAATAAGTCTTTATCCTAAGTCTGAAACACTCCATTAGTCATGTAATCTTAGTCATATCCATCAAGTTTCACTTTAGGTTCACATGCATGGTTTCAAATCAAGGTAATGGCCACATGTATGTTTTTTCACGGTTCTACAACGAATATAACTGCAAACTGGCAGATTTAGCTACGGAATCACTTGACCATTCTGTAGCGAATCTGCCATGTTTATAGCTATTTTTGCTGTGGAATCATGTTTTTCTACACCAAAACAGAGGACAATGAGTTTTCAAATTTCTAATGGTTAGAGATAAAGTGAGGTCATCTAATTCATTACCATGATCACCCAAGCATGTAAAAGTGTAAATACCACTCATCATTAACCTTCACTCCCACATTTGTCATCATGCTCTTCACATTCGAATTTTGTCTTTAAAAACTTATCCCCAAAGCACCTCTTTGTCATCTTTTTTTCAAGTCTTGCATGCATCAGTCCATTATCATCTTTGAGAATCTTAGTCCCACCGCAAGAATCTTGTTGTTCAAATTTTCTCTTTGCAGGTGTCACAGTTCAAGGATGAAACATGGTTATAAAAGAGGTGGCTATGAAGAATAAAATAAAAAAGTGAGGCTGTTGTGTGAGATACGAACCCATGGACCTCAAGCTACTAAATGAAGACCCCAGTTTTGTGGAAGCATTCAGCAATGTTGGATAACTGAAATTTTGTCAAAAATTCCAAGGTTTTCATGCTCAAATATCAAAGGATTTTGCAGTAAATTTCACAGGCAAAAATTCGAAGGTGGGGGTAATAAATTTTATAGTGTCACCTGATACCATTTCTCAAGCCACAAAGATACCAAGAGAGGGTGAAGAGTGGTTCAAAGCCACTAAATTCAAGATGCAGAGTTGTGATGAATTTTTTGAACCAAAACACATTGGAGCTGACAGGGAATCTGGGATTCCAAGGAGTTATATGAAGGAGAATTATTCCAAACTGCTGTTTTTGATCCAAAAGTACTTTAATTGCAAGGGGAGATTTCATATGGTTTACCTATACCATTTCACGCTTCTATTGCACTTCACTGGTAAATAGTCCCTTGATCTTCCTTTCTTTTTGTTTGGGAGATTAGGGAAAATGTCTGATAAGGTTCAAGCCAGGGCTAAAGGTAGTGAGACATCAATCTTTCACCATGGTATGATTAAACTCTTAGTGCTAGGAATTGAAGAAATCAAACAAATATTGGGCTACTTTCCTTTTCCTCAGTGGTTATGAAGTTGATTCAGTGACACCTAAGAAAACCCCAAAGCCAAAAGATACTCCATCAAATAAAAATGATAAATCTCCAATTGGGACAAAAGGTGTAAATGAAGAAGAGGTAGAGCCTATCCTAGAGCTAATGGATGTTGAAAAAAAACCTATACAAGAGGCAGAAATTCCACAACTTTCACCTACATGCAACAAACAAAAGATTAGTAAGCATGACCACCAGAGGATAACCAGAGGTCAAACAAGTGGAAAGGGAAACCTTGAAGACATAATTCAAGATATAGATATTGAGGAGACTCCAGTAGTCAGAGATGAAGACATTGAAGGTGACAAGAAGAAAAATAAAGGTAAGACTGTTAAAAAGATTGATTTTGCAGGAGAAGATGCAAGTTTCTTATTTCAGCCAATGAAACCACTCACTAGGTTCCAAATTGGAAAGGGTGTCATGGAAAATAAGAAGACAAAGGACACTGAAAAAGGAAAGTAACCTCTCACAAAATATATTATTGACTTATCTCCAACATCAAAGGAGGTCTTTGTGCAAAGGAAAGGTAAAGAGAAGATGGTGGAAAAAACTAAAGTGTAGGTACTAAAGGAGCAGTTAAGAGAGGCTAGAGAAGAGGTCATTGAGATCAAGTTAGACTTACAGGAAGCCAAGGTAGAAAAAAATCTAATGGAGGATTTCAAAGAAGAAGTAAATGACTAGCTAAACAAATATGATGAATCACTAACCAATGCCAAGAAGTTGCTGAAAATGACACTTCCTTTGAGAAGGGTAATGAAACACACCAGAAAAATAAAATTATGGCTATAATATGAAAAGAAGAAGCTCAAAAACCACGTCAAATAATTGGAAGATAAAATCAAGATGATACATTCAAAACTAAAGAAAATAGGACTTAAAATCATAGTGATAAATGAGCTTGAAGATATTCAGCCTCCTACTGCTAAAGATGAAGCTCCCAAAGCTTGAAGAGTTGAACTAAATTTTTTTTGACAATTTTGCAACACTCAGGAATAAAAATTTCCAGATTTAAAAGTGAAATTTTGAAGAAAAGGGAAAATTTTGGGTTTTTCTGCCAATTAGGCAATTTCGTAGCAAATCCGATGCTTGAAGCCCAGATTTCGCTATGAAAACCCTGTAGGTGACTTTTTGTCAAAAATCACAGTTTTGGGCGAAATCAAAGATGGAGGAAATATGTATTTAGATCATTTTGTATAACCAACACGTCCAAATCAGAGAAGAAGGCTGAAAATTTGGCATAGATAGGTGAAGTGGAGTTGCTACAAAATCACGCTACGAAACTGCCTGTTTTACTCCATTTTTGCAATGAGCAGCATTTGGTAGCATTTTGGTATTTTGAAGGTGTATTGAGGATCAACCAGCCACATGGAGGCTTTAAAGAGTATCAATGGAATAATCCAACATAAATTTTCTCCTCGAAAAAGTTTTCTTTTGGTCCATCTCAGCATAAGGACAATGATCAAATATCATGATTATCTTTTCCTTAAAAGTAGGGTGATTGGTTTCTAAATCTAGTGGGGGTATTTATGTCTTGATTATGGTTAGTGCCACTCGAGAAATTGGCTATTATTTATGTAATTATCCAGTTCTATAGTTAGTGAATGTAATAGATAAGAAGTAGAGTCCAAATAGGCTTCTAAGTCTAAAGTCATTAGGTGTTTGTTTTATTTCCAGGTATCTAGTTTATTGTTAAGTGAGGTGTCAAAACAAAGGTTTGATGATCTAGCCATGTGGTTAGATCCAATGTAAATGACTAAAGCCTATTAAGAGGCAGTACTTCAAAGAATACAACGTTGGATAATGTTATTCTACACTACCACTTTGTAAAGTTTTGATGATCAGTAATATACAGTGATTATGTTTTTTCTTCTTTACCTGAGATTCTTGTGGTGTTTCAATGAGAAGTTTTCCTATGTGTCTTAATATTTTTCTTTCAATATCTTGATGTTTAATTACTGAGAATTCATTTTCTTGATGCTCTAACTTCCTTTGAACATTAAGCTATTGAATATTTGATGTGTGTGTGTTTTCCTTTCATTGAAACATTACTTGCCTCAACTTTCACAAGGAGAGCCATTGTCATTGAATTTCCTAACACTGACTCCATAAGCCCAATGGTGGTAAACCCTATACATTTTTCACCTGAAATCAAACACATTCAAGATAATATCATAGAGTTAGCCATCTTATTGAATCATAATTGAACAAATCATAGTTACTTTGAGAGAGCCCTCTCAGGCTGAAGAGGCTAATTTTAAGTCAAAAGCTGGTTTGAAAGAGTTACTCTAGGTTGTCTGGTGGAGCAACCCATCAGTACCAACTTAGTGATAAAATTATGGGAAGAAGAAGGGACATAATAACAAGAAGAAGGATAAGGATGTGAAGGGTAATGAAAATAAATCCAACGATAATGTTGGAGAGGGTAAGAGAGAGTCAAAGAATAAAATCAAGTTTCCATGCAAGTTATGCACTGGAGACCATCTCTCTCATCTCTTCCCTAAGATTTAGGATGCTCAACACTTGTTAGCTCAGCAGGGTTCCTCTAGTTTCTAGGCTGTCCTGACTAAACCTTTTCCCCAAGGCCAACAAATGCTTGCTGACATGAATGCAAATACTGGAGCTCCCACAAGGGGAAACCAGGAGGGGAAAATTATTCAAATGTATATATGTTGAGTGCTCACATTTATGTCGCCATGAGATCACGTGATTATGGTGAATTAGAGTCTTCGAAGGCTAAGGCTGCTCTTGTTACTTCCAAGCCACTCCATATTGAGAGGCCCGCAGTTGAGCCTATACCTCACATGCCAAAAAGTTCTGCTAAACGTTCGAAAATAAACCCAAATGCCAAGGCAACCCATAACTAATCCATTTAAGAAGATCTGGCTCAGAGTCCTTGTGCTATGTTTGTGTTGGAGGTACTCCAGTTATTCCAAACACAGAGGAGTGCACTCCTCACTACGATCAGGCTGATAGATCCAAAGAACTCTCTTATGATCACATTCGATATGTCAAATATTAAGAAAAGACTTCCTCATCACATGGATTTTAAGATCAAATCTACGTATCAGAAAATAAATATTTTTCAAACGGTAGTCGATGAGGGTGCTTCCACATGTGTCATGTCTATCTCATGTTGGAAAGCCATTGGATCTCCTCAAGCCATTCCTTCACCTACTCTCCTCACTACATTTGATGGTCATTCTCATAGGCCACATGGCATTGTTATGGCTTTTCCCATCTGTGTTGGGGGTAAAGTTGTCAATATTGAAGTCAAAATGGTTGATGCCAATTTGGACTACAACCTTCTATTGGAGCAGAATTGGATTTATGAGATGGATGCCATTTCTTCATCATTATTTCACATCCTATGTTCTCCCCATGAAGGGAGGATTGTCATTGTTGATTAGATGGACTATTCTGCGATAGATCCTAATGCATCTTTTGACTCTACTATTCCCTTGGTGAATGATGCCAAGCAACCTGTGGAGAATCTAGGGGTCGGAATGTATACTTCATTGATGGGTACCTTTGATCTTTTGCCTCCTTCTGTTCATATCAATGCTATTTCATCCTCTAGGGCTCCTAATCAAAGATAGTTCTTTCAAACTCATTATTTTTCGGACCTTTGGACCTTACATTCTCCTACTACCACATTAGAAGAAGGTCAAGTGGGTGGAATGGAATTCCATATATCTTTAGTAGAGATTGCTTATCAGTCTATTGTTGACTCTGCAGATTCCAATCCAGTTTCTCTTTCACCAGAGGATTTGGATGGAGATGTGGCTTCGACTTGGAAACTTAACCCGTCTTCTGCTCAAGACTGCCTCGATACTGTTCTACCATATGAGGAGGCTATCCTTGAGGAAATGACTGGTGTGGAAATATCGTAGGATGATTTTCATCATCGGTCATATTTTCTACTTGATTTGCGAGAGGTTGAGTCAAGATTGTCTAGCCCTGTGTCTACTGGTCCTGTTCACCTGATCCCAAACCCTTTGGCTCCAACATGGTTCTTTGTGGAAGGGAACATGGCTGTTGTTAACACTGGAAAATCGTATAATAGAAGATGACATTAATTAATTTCAAGCCAAAGGATTTACAGGGTAGGAAGACATTATGGAATCTAGAAAGTATTTAAAATCTCTAAGGTTTTGAGAAAATCAAATTTGAACTAGTCATAAAATGATATTTGCGCACATTATCCTTCGAGAAGAGTGCCTTCTACACACATTTTTTCCCGATAAGCATGCATTCTTGAAAGTGGAAAAATGTCGCTATCTAGGACCACACAAAGAAAATGACAAGTTACTCCTTACATGAAGCTGCCTAAGGACAACCACCAACGCCTCCTTAGACACTATGTGAGCACACAATGGAATATTTGGAGCACATCCACATTGTACCAAGGGAGGGAAGGAGGATTTGAAATCCCCTATTTAAAGCCACCATGAGATGAAGAATGGGTAATCACATTGTTATGCTGGCCATAATTTCCCAAGCAATACCTGTAGTGTGTGACCTAGAGCTGGAGATAGAGGGGACTCGATTGTTGGCCATCCAAATTTTTCAGTCCAACACAGTAGAGAGAGAGGGAGACTGAATCGAGGCAAGCTTGGAGTAAACAACATCCTTGCATCGGGGCCTAGAACCATTGTCTAGGGGCCCTTTGGAAAGAGGGTAAAATTTTTTCTTCGTATCAAACACTTAATAAGAGGGGCCTAGAGCCACCGTTTGTATTATTATCATTTGACTCTCTTCAATAGCTTCTGTATATTTGTTTTTTAGTTTTAGTTTAATTTGAGTATACATTTGCATGCTTTTTCCTCTAGATTGTATGCTTATGAACTCCACTTCTTTTTGCCTATTACCAATAGTTTAAAGGGGTAAACCACACCCCTTAAACTGGTGTGATTTCATACATCCGTGCACCAAACACACCACAACAGGATTGATGACTCCACTAACGTTTTACCAAGTTTATGTGGTTGTGCCTTTTTTTGCAGGAGACCTTTGTCTATGCTGGGGAGTGGAGCTGATAGTCTTTTGATCTCTCTTACAGTCCCTAGATTCACCCTGAGTGACAGAATGAAGAAGAGCAGCTCCTATTTTTTTTTACTAGCAGGAATTTGCACGCGTTTCTTCCTCACAGACGTGCAGGGCGTGCGTTCAGTGCTGACCTGTGCGCATAAAGTGCACCTGTCTCGTCCTTTTGTGCGCAATTTATAGAATAAGAAATTTCTCCCTAAATTCTATCTCTTTCCGCTTGTAAGGTGCTTGGCAGCCCCTAATGCATCTGCCAGCACTGGTTGTGGTACCTCGTAGCTTGTTAGAACTCACTTTTAGCTGCTTTCTGTAGGCTTAGAGTTAGTTTTGCTTCAAGTTGATTTTTGCAAAACCTTCACATAGTTTAAGTAGGGGGAAAATTAACTTGCATTTTGAAAAATTTAAGTTTTTCAAATTTTGGTATTCACACCTAGATAAATAGTCCAAGTAAGTGGCCCAAGACCACGCATGCATAGCTATTTTTCTTTGTTCTGGTGTAAAAGTTTTTAAGTTTAGTTCATTTTTTGCACTAGGAATTGCGGGACTAGGATTAAGTTGTTTATAAAAGAGCAAGTAATCTCTGCTACCTTTGCACCCTTCGATGATCCTAGGTAAGCATATGAACGCTCCATATTCACAATTCGCCATCTCCCTATAGTTAGTCACCTAGATTAACTAGGAAAATTTGAAAGTGGCCCATTATCCGCATATGTTTTCCATTTGAGCTAGGAACAATATAACATAGTTTAAATAGGGGATTTTGTAAAGGATCAATGATATCCAAACGTTCAAACTATGTGCTTGTCCACCCTATGCTCACACACACTCACCCACTAAGCGAAGCAAAGACACCTAAAACTAACTTAACCAAACTCACTAAATTATCCCCACAGGGGCCACAAAAGAATTTATAGCTTAAGTTAGGATCAAGGGGGTAGGCATCTAATAAGCCACCTTGATCATACTTCCATTTTGAAACATAGAAGTTGTGTATTTAGGGAGCTTCAAATCCACATATCAGCCCACGGAAAAGAAAACCCGAGCGTGACAGAGACCCATTTTAGAGGGGGTTAGGCTTAGGCGCAGTGCGCGCGGTATCATATCATATTCAGATCTGATCTGAATAATGTTCTATTTGCTTCAGAATTTCTGAATCATTCTATAGATTTTCTGCATAAGATCTCAGATCTACTCCATGTACTTCACTTTTTGCTGAAAACCCCAAGGGGAATTTGAAGAGGAGCCTATCTAGTGTACCAATCTGATATAGATCTAACTTTTGGTACACAGATTTTCCCTAGATCTGAAGTGTAATCTACAACTATTATTAGCCAATAAAATAACACTGTCAAGCTTGTTAAGTCATAATATATGGTTGCAGCACCTCATTTTTGAGGATTTCTTCATGAAAAAGTCTTCTATTTATGTATTACATCTTATGGGCCATAATGTAAATCTGATTTGCTGATGTAAATGTCATTTTTGAGCCTCCATATTGGCCTTCTACTCTTA
This sequence comes from Pinus albicaulis, assembly GCA_034641835.2. Lineage (NCBI taxonomy): Eukaryota > Viridiplantae > Streptophyta > Pinopsida > Pinales > Pinaceae > Pinus > Pinus albicaulis. The sequence continues at coordinate 1,090,503,107 of CM076582.1, forward strand.
ATTTGCTGAACTGCGTTATTTCTGTGCAATATTGTTTAGTATTGCTGCTTGTTCCCATTTGGGGATATTACAGTGTTATCAGATAAATCATCTTGGCACAGCCTATAAGAAGCCAATATGTCTTCGGAAGAAGAAGAGCCTCTTACTGACAGAGAGAAGAGGTATCTAAAAAGAAGACAAAAGAAATTTGATTACACAAATGATGACAAAGACAAGGGTAAAGCCCCTGAATCTGGAAGTGATGATGAAGGAAATGACTTTGCAAATATCCTTTTGAAAGCCATGAAAGATCTTGCTAGAGAGATCAAAGAGATGAGAATGGATAGAATCAAAGAATCTCCTAAGAGCTTTCATCTTGGAGAAAGCTCTAGCATATCTGACCACTGGAATGATCAACTAGTGCACCAACCACAAGTTTCCCAACGCTCTACCATGCCTACCTTTTTGGTTGTGGGAAATGAATGGTTTTAAGAACAAGCATCCCTTGAAGACTACTTTGAAGAATATGAGTCTCAAAATCAGAGATTCAAATATCACTTGAGTTTTCAAGAGTTCTGTCACCCGAAGGACAAAATAATACCAAGGCATCAACATAGAGATGATGGATTCACTCAGAATCATGATTGACATCACTCTATGGGCAGATTATTTCTACCCAATTTTGATGGGTCATCCAAGTGTTCTGCCAAAGCGTGGGTAGAAAAACTTGACATCTACTTTCAGTTGAACAAGGTCCCAAAGATGGAAGCTATCAAGATTGTAGCACTGCACTTTGAAGGTGAAGCACATGACTGGTGGTTCCATGGCTTGTCTACATTGGGTCATGCCAATGTTATTTCTTATTCAGAGTTCACTAGAAGGGTGGTGGAGAGATTTGACAGAAGATATCTAGAGGAACCTTTCATGAGCCTTGCAAAGTTGAAGCAATTAGGTAATACATAGTCTTATATTTCTAAATTTTTGAAATTATCTGTTATGGTTCCTGACTTGTCTGCAGCAAGAAGGGTGTATATTTTCATCGATGCTCTAGATGAACCTCTTCATGGGTTGGTAAAGTATACCAAGCCCACTACCTTGCATGATACCATTGAGAGGGCTAGAGACCTTCAAGATGCCTTGGAAAAAGCATAGGAAAAATTTCAACACAAGCCCTTTTTTCCTTCTAAAGGAAAGGAAGAGAAGTTGCTCCTTCAAAGGAGATCTCATACAAGAAGCCTCTTGATGAGGAAGTCCAGAGAGAACTGAGAAAGAAGAGGCTATGCTTCACTTGCCAAAAATCATGGGCACTTGGACATAGATGTGCTACTGGAAAAGCACATTATATAGAGGTCTTCTTCGATCGTGAAGAAGAAGAAGTTGACAAACCAAGAAGGGTCACAACGCTGACACTGTTGAAGGAGATCCAACACCATCAGGAGATGGAAATGGAGCATTTTCTCCTATTGGAGGAACTCTTACATATTTGAGAGGAGTACCTAAGTACTTGACCCTAAGAGTTCAAGGTTCAATCATGAATTAGAGAGTTTTTGTATTGATTGACAGTGGGGCTACCCACAACTTCATTGATGCCCATCTTGTGCAAAGGAGGGAAATACCCACTGATACTTTTGAGGGATTCTTTGTTTTGGTCCCAGGAGATAGAAAAATGCAGTGCATACACTATGTCCCATCACTTTCAGCAACCATGGGTACCTACACTTTGTTTGATCACTTCTTTGTGGTTGACATACTGGACACCAATGTTATTTTGGGTGTTCAATGGTTGATTACATTGGGTAAAGTCACCACTGATTGGGAGGCTTTGCAAATGGAATGGGTGGAAAAGAAGAGTGATGAATCTCAAATGATCAAAGGCATGCATACTTACCCCTCACATAACACTTCCACACAGAGAACAAATATGGATTTGCGCAGTGGAAGCAAGGACCTTACAGTCCCATCTATTATGTTCATGAGATTTCTACATGGGACACTCGTATCTAGTGGCAAAACACCTGGGAGGCCACTTGTTTCAAATTTTATGGGGAGGACCTCACAACATGCTGCTCAAAATTTAGATCCAGGAGGGATTGGAGCACTTGAAGACAAAGCTACAACGCTGGGAGACTTGGGTAAGCTCAAGAAGGAGGGAGATATTTTTCCCTTAACATCATCATCCACTCTCATTTCTGGATCTGCGCTGTGGGAGGAGGAGAATGGAAGGAATGGCCTTCTAACACACACCTTTGGCATAGGAGATGTCAAGGAAGGGAGCAACAACATGACAAACATCTATGTTGATGCATCATCAACACTGTCATTGTTGAGCAGTTTAGCTCTGTATTGGAAATCCCAACTGTTGGTGGATTATTCCAAAGATCTTCACACTTGTATGATACTTGATGACCAGTTGCATGAAGAGGTCTACTTAGTTCAAGGAGGGGTCATCTATCATCATGGTAGGATCTTCTTGTCTAGAGCTTCTAACCTCAAGAAAAAGTTACTACAAGGAGCATACAAAGAGTTCTGTTTCACCCATATGTATTCCATGAGGATCTACAACATCATCATGAGGAGCTTTGATTGGGAAGGCTTGAAAGAAGAACTACATCAGAATTTTCAAGAGTGCATGAACTATGTGGAGTTGGGGCAGCCATATGCCTCTATGCAAGAGTTATTCAAAGCCATCTCTTCCTTATTTTGAAAGAGGAGAAGGATCCATGCACAACTCCATGTGTATGAGGAACATTGTTGGTGAAGAATATGATTATGTAAAGCATGTTTTATTTTCTGATTGTACATATTCTTTCACCATGTTTATGCAGGCCATGACTCCAAGGAGGAGTAATGTATCATGTAAATCCTAGGCAAACATTGGGCCATTAAAATTTCTGAATTTGGCCACTCCCTTGATGTGCAAAGGGAGATTTTCTATCATGATGAGTGCTTCCCCAAGGCACCAAACATATCTCAGAATTTTAGTCATAGTGAGATAACATGGGAAACAAGTAAGTGGCGGGGAAACCACTTACCACAACTTGATTTGATGCAGGTAGGAGATGCACTGCACTGGTATCATATGTGGGACTATGACCCACCTCCTCATACTCAAATTTCTGTTTGTGTATATGTAGTTTTGCTTCCATACATTGATGACATACTTGTACTTTTTATGGGATTGTATGGAGGGAGGATGGGAGGCATGTATGTACCACATGGGATGGAGACTCTTTATGTACCTTATGCTACATGTTTCAGGGAGAGTATTGGTTCAAATATGTTTGTTTCATTTGAGTTATTGACTCCTTGTGGGATGGATGATGTACATCTCATAATGACTTTGGAGGAACAGTTCATGGAGGGTTGGATTGGTGAAAACTTAGTTTATGGAGGAAGCTTACTCATGATGGTGTCACCAATGGAGGAGGAGAAGTGTTGCAACACTCACCTTATCAGTTGCTTGAGGACAAGCAACATTTTGGAGGGGAGGACTGTAATATTCCCAATTAGCCCAATCTAATGGGAATATTAATTTTTGTTTCATTTTCCTATTGCATGAATAAATATGTAAAGGAGGACAATAAAAACTCCTAAAACAACAAATAAATCAATGCCACATGTGAACAAGATTAAATCTGGGCCAACTAAATGAGAACCCTTAGGTGTGAAAGGGGTTGAATGTTTTGACTAGGTCAACCATGACCAAATCAACAACGTTGTCTAGAATAAGTGATCCTCATTGATGCACAATGCAATTTTAGTTGGAGGTGGCACATGTGAAAGAAGCTAAATCATTGAGATGGTTTAGGGTTTTGCAAGATCTCAATATTATAAAAGGAAGAGGAGGACAACATGAGAGGGGTTGTTGATGATTATCATATTTCTGAAGATTTTGTCTATTTAGAAATTTTTTATTCTCTTGGCTGTTTAGAAGAGAATATTGCTGTGTAGCACTGGGTGTTCTTGATCGAGAATCCCACCTCCTTCCTTGAGAGGCCTCTTGGAGGAGTCTTGCATTTCTTGTCCACTATCAGGCATTTGGCCAAGCTCTTCTTCCAACTACAACATAGATTCTGTTGAGGGTTTGGTTGTCTTTGTAAGCTGTAGCAAGTGGAGGCTAGATCTACTTAGATCTAGGCCATTCTAGTGCCTCTTTTAAGTGGGAAAGTCTTCTATCCCATTGGAAAGAGAGTATTGTATGATTGGAGCACATTTTTCAGATATTGGCTTGAGGCCAAACATGTTCTAGGGCCTACAATGTAGTTTTCATTCCAGCACTGTGTTATTTGCAAGTGTACAATTGCATGGTGTTTTGGCACGCTTTTGGAGGAGATATTTCTAGTGTTGGGGATCTGCCCTTCATTATGGAGATCCATAGATTCCATATCTATTCCATGTCATATTGAAATCTGATCTGAATACTGTTGTATTTGCTTCAGAATTTCTGAATCATTCTGCAGATCTACTGCATAAGATCTCATATCTACTCCATGTACTTCACTTTTTGCTGAAAAACCCAAGGGGAATTTGAAGAGGAGCCTATCTAGTGTACCGATCTGATATAGATTTAAATTTTTGTACACATATCTGCTCTAGATTTGAAGTGTAATATACTGCTGTTATCAGCCAATAAAATAATGCTGTCAAGATTTTTCAATCATAATATATGGTTGCAACACCTCATTTTTGACGATTTATTCATGAAAAAGTATTCTATTTCTATTTTACATCTTATGGGCCATAATGTAAATCTGATTTGATGATGTAAATGTCATTTTTGAGCCTCCATATTGGCCTCCTACTCTTACTTTGTTGAATTGCGTTATTTCTGTGCAATATTGTTTAGTATTGCTGCTTGTTCCCATTTGGGGATATTACAAATACCAAGAAGCCCAAGACTAGAATGCTCACGTGGGATGGTGGTTCTTAGTGGACATAAAATAGGCATCCTTTTCCCTATAGGTGGCGGTGCAGGCAAGCGCCAGACCCTCTACCCTTACCTTGGTGGATTATCTTCAGCTGACTGGGGGCGTTTCCAACTCTTAAGGGATGTTGTGTCAGCACTCGCAAGAAATATTCTCAAGGCCCAGTTACTTTTGAGTGTGTGAGGACACAATAGGTCTTATAGGATTTTGAGTATCATACGCAAACAAACAAAAACCACTTTTTTTCTTGATTGATCACATAGAATAATTTAAAGGGAAAATTTATTTTATTTTCGCTTTGTTTTAGGTATGTGGCCCTAATTTTTCTTTGATCATAGACTCTATCCTCTCAAACTTTTCCAAAACCTAACCTGGTCAGCACCCGAATGGTCCTAATGGAACCTCGTTGATCCAGTCGTCTTTTGGACCTCCCCCCATTACCGGGATGGGTTTGAGGTCTTTCACCATTTAGGCGTCAAAGACAGAACACTTCCACCGTCATTGGTTCATCCTTCATTGGAGCAGCCATATTTGGGAACCCTAGTCGGTCTACTAACACCACATCACACACCACTCCTCCCTCAACCCCTAGGGGGCAGAGGAGTGCATCCCATTTGGGAAGAAAACTGAATACACAACAGGGTACGTCGCAAACTAACCCTCATTTTAACCAGAACTTTGTGTCTTCACACTTTGCAATGGTGTCAACATCCCAGTCACCTTTCTTAACTTCTTTGAATCTATCCTATTTAACCAAGCTAATGAATGAAACTATTGCACATAATCCTACATGGCCTCCCATGCCCACGAATCTCCCTTAGGATATACCAAAATTCGAAGGCAAGCAAGCAGAAGACCCAGGTAATCATGTAATGACCTTTCACCTATGGTGCTCATCGAACAATATCATTGACGACACTATTTGATTGAAGTTATTTCAATGCACTCTTACAGGAGTAGTCATGAAGTGGTACATGGAGCAACCTTTTGTGCCCTTGCCATTGCTTCACATGGAACATTTTGTGCCCTTTCCACCGCATTCCTAACATATTTTCAGTTACCCATTCACCATGATTCCGTAATGGAATTACTGAATCATTTTAGACAAACCCCCACCGTCCATATCTTGGACCATCTCCACGAATGGAGGTGGCGTTTCAGTTTATGCTCGCCAACACTCAAAGAAAAGGACTGGAAAACGCTAAACTCGACGATCGGGTCCTCTTAGATTTGTTCTTGAAAACTCTTATGACAGATATTTCAAAGGATGTGGCACAGCAAAACCCCACATCCGAAGGATGCAATCAGTAAATCCCAGAAGCTTGAACTGATTTATACGCAGTCAGGATACATTTACAACATCCTACCTAATGCCCCGCGCCTGCAAAATTATCAAGAATTGCTAGGCACGTTGAACTCTACAGACGGGCTAATTGGGTCAATGACCCAAGGTTACCTAGGCAGCAGAAGTCAAAACCCATGTTACATATACAATTCTACCCAGAACGTGCCTCAACCCAGTTTTCAAAGTCATCATATGCCTCAGCAAAATTTGATTAATAGGGCGCAAGCATATCACCAGGGAGGACCTTATCCTCCGGCTTAGGGGGCCTAGTACGCAGAAAGAAACAATCATGGAAGAGCTCCCCTCCAACAGCTAGGTGCAAACCAGGGACAACATTATGCTCAGTCCCCAACACACGACCCACCTATGCAAACCAACGCACAGGTGAAATTTGTGCAACCATCCCAAAACCAACCACACCAGTGTAACTAGGAGAACTACCCTCCTAATGTGGTGAAGAAAAATAAAAAAACAAGACAAAAGGGAATCCTGGACAGGGGAGCAACAACCAGCAATGCCCACCGCGATCTCGAGTCGGAGGTAACTCCAGCCAAAATTCGAGCCAGGAGCCAAGCAATGCCCAACGACAAGGCAAAAGGCCACCTCTGCGAACAAACCATTATTTTTCAATATGTGTTGAGTACAGACACTATACTCACCACTGTCTTGATCTCCTTGAGTTGAAGAAGCTACAAAGTAACCGAGGACAAGGAGGATATTCCCTGCAAACAACTGTGATGCAAGAACCTTTCCCCCACCAAGGGACAATCAACAGTGAGCAGCAAAACCCAGACAACTCCGGGAAAATCAGCCATGAAATATATATGATTGGTGAAGAGATGTTTTTCCAAACACGGAATCACAACTATGACACTCGACCAGACACCAATGCATCAGGGGTTAGTGCTAGTGCACCAAATGCACCTTTGACCATTTCAAAGATGCCTATAGAACCATTGCCAAGGATGGAAAAGGGACCAATAGGCAAGCAGGAAACTACTCCAAAGCGACCCATAATTATAGCAACGTGGACGATTTGGCAAAGAGACCCAATAGGCGAGCAGGAAACTACTCCAAAGTGACCCATAATTATAGCAACGTGGATGATTTAGCACAATCTCCCACTGCTATGTCAGCTCTGGAAGTACTGGAGTCATGCCCTGTGTTGATCATCATCGGATTCCTATAAAAATTCCACAGGAAAACTGGCTTATAATCCTGCAAATCCCCTCTTCCAGCCTTAAAAAATCATTTCTACAACTACCATTTCCTTTCCGCCCTCAAATCACATTATAAAAAGCCACATATCGTCAAGCCGAAAATATCACAGACCTAGCCCCTTCTGCTAAGCCTCTTCTCATTTCCTGCATGGGACCAAAAGCCAGAACCGAGAGAAAAGGCATGAGGTGCTTACCAAAGAATATCAGGCGCATTCTGAGCCGTCCGATCAGACCATAGATCAACGTACCTCAGCCCTCCCGCCGTTGTGGTCCCCGCGCCCAAAGCACTGTTCAAAATCGGGTGGCATATATCGCACCGCCTTTCGGCGGTAGGCGGTATTTCTCCTTGGGCCAGCGATTCCATACAATGCTCACCACGTGTCCCTATGTACGGACCAAATACCGCCCTCCATCGCACATTAATGTTCGACCAAAGTCACGCAACGATATTCATCACAGCCGTCAGATCTGAGGGCCTTCATCAGACGGTCATCGCACTCCGAAGCTGCACGAGTTTTAGCCCAAGCGTACAGTGCTCCTGGCCCACAGTCCATCACCTTCGACACTCTTTCAACCGTTGATCTCCTCCTGAGATCGGATGGCAAATATTTCATCACCCCCGCTGTTGACCCAGTCTTCCTCCACGTCATCATCCCATGTGTTTATCGAATCTTTCCCCTCCGCCATTTATACATTACATTCATATGTTTACTTTATTGTTTCACATTACAAACTCTGGCCAGCCCTTCCGCCATTATTTACACTGCAATTTCTTCATCACCACGCTGCATGTTTCCGCCACTTCATCACGTCGCTCTGTTACACAGTCGCTTCCATTGCATTGCCGTCCCCCATGCATTTGTTTTCTTCACAACTTTATGTGTTTTGTAGGTTGACAACGACGGAGAATTATCATAATTTGCCGCATCCAGTACAAGAGCCGAGCACACGTCAAAGGAATATTTTCCAGAGCAGAATTATGAAGAAAATCCTCGGAAGCCAAATCGACAAGACTCCAATTTAAGAGGCAGGGTTCAAATTTGTCAAACCCTGCAGGGAGATTCAAGGCGCCGATTTCACATATGGAGATATCAATGGGGCAGATAAAGAATATTAGTGATCAGCAAAGAATTAAAGGCAAGTAGCTGAAGACTTTAGGGGCCTTGTCCTAGCCTTTTGAAGCAGAGTACCAAATTGAAGATCCTGCACATCATTCAGAAGATCTATACACAAAAAAATGTCCTCAAAGCTTTATTTCAACAGAGTCTTCTTTCCAGGCAAGGACAGATATTTGTGTGGTTTTATTGCTTTACCGTGTTCCTGAAGACATTTTCACCCAGTGCAGTTACTTCGGAAATCAGGCCACAGGGTACAAACAACACAACATAGTCATTCAGCAGTATGGATGCAAATGTTTCCGCCATTTCTCTTTAATTATGCCAATTAAATGTTCATCACCTACCTTTTTTTTTTACTAGGTTTTGGTTTCTCCTATAAAAACCATGAAGAAACACATTGTAAGGGTTCCAGATTTCATCAGAAAAATTATGCAGTGAAAGGATTTTTGCATACATTTTGTAAAGTTCTTGTATGAAGGCTCAGAGCCCATAGGGTCTCAGTGAGGAGGAGTTCTATCTGTCAAAGAGGATTCTGGTCTTTGGTATTTCACAGTCTGTAACTTTCTTTATTTGTGTTATATTAGTAGAACACTTCATTTCATCCATATTTCTTGTATCATGTTTTGGAATGCGAGTGGCTCACTGATATTTAGTATGGATTCATCCTAGTTGATGCCCATGCCCGGATCAGTCAAGTGCTTTAAATATGGCTCATGCATGATATTCTGTTCCATTATTCAGCTAACCATACTTCTGCTATATTAGTTGCTTTGGGAGGGTGCTTTTAAAATGCTATTATCATGTATGGATTCTTAGATTGGTAAGCCTATGCATGGTGGTATTGTATATCTGGGTATCAGCTCAATGTTGACTAGTATCTTCTCAATATTTATTTCACTACATACACCTTCTGATAATTTATGTCTGTGAAGTATTTTTGAATCGACCCGCTTTGCAGTAAACTGTCTCTGAATTGTCTGTTGCTTTCGTATTAGAGTTATGCATCTTGCCTCTGCAGTATCTCTTTTCCTGTGTCAGTTTCTGAGAGTTTGGTCCCATTTTATTTCATTTCCCTGTTTACAGGAGATAGCATGTGAGCTGAAGCTGACAACTTCCTACATTATATTATATACTCCTTGCTATGCTAAGATGTCCTAGGCACTGGTCTATCACAACTCTAGGCTGTCTCTAGGAGCTACAACATCTTTTTGGCGCTGTTTCCGGGGACGAATTTAAGAAAATTAGAATCCCTAGGCCTCGAAAAAATCAGATTCACTCTCTAAGTAGGTGAGCACAGAGAGTTGAGAGTTGTAAATCCCTCACCTTGGCGACTCCACATTTTTTATTTGATATATCTATTTGCAGTCTTGGCTCCTCGTAAGCCACACCTAAGGTTAGATTTGTCTAAGCCAAAGACACCTTTGGTGTCTGACCCTGACCAGATTATACATAGAAGAAATTGGAGGGAAAGGAAATCAACCCGTTCCGAAATTCCTGAAGCGTCTATAGAGGATTTTCCTTCCTCCTCCTCTCAGGATTCTCAATTGAAAATTCCGACTCCACAGTGGGAGATACTGATTATTATTATTCAGATAATCCACCTCGAGAGGGTATCTAAAACAAAAATAGTCTGCATCCTACTCCTGAGGTTGAAGAGGTCAAGGAAGTAACCGAAGTATCTACTGTTAATAAACCTTTGTTCCCCTCAACCCCTCAAGCTGCAGTTGAGTATATTCCTATTATTATCCACACTCCACCTCCTCCTCCTTTTACTCATCAAACTATTGCACTACCTCCACCTCCTCCAATGGAAAATTTTCCAGCCTTCTTGATGAATAAATATGCTCCCCTGCCATTACCCCAAGTGTTGAATGATATGCCCTAGGATTATCTGAAAAACCTGCCCAGATTCAATGGAGAAAATGAGATTGATACTCAGAAACATCTTGAGACTTTCTGCTCCTTTGCGGAGAACTTCAATGTTGAACATTTAGATGTAGTCCTAAGACTGTTTGTGCAATCTCTAGATGGTGAAGCTCGAAAATGGTTTAAGACATTGGCTGGCCATTCTATTACCACTTAGGATAACATGGAAGACACTTTTCTCAGGAAATGGGGAGAGAAAAAAGATCATGGAAATTGTCTCATTGAGTTCAATACACTAAAGAAAAGATATAATGAAGGAGTATCAAAATTTATCAAGAGATTTAATAAGTTGTATCTGAGTCTCCCTGCTGATATGAAACCCCATCAAACTGCTGCTAAAGTTATTTTTGTAGCAGCCTTTGATTCAGAATTTGGTTTCTCTCTTAGAGAAAGAAAGCCTGCTACCCTGGATGATGCTCAGGAAGATGCACTAGAGTTGGAAGCAAACTTTGCCTCCACTGGAAAATCAAAAGGAAGAGCTAAGTAGGATACCAGAAGAAGGGGCAAGGAAGAGGTATCTACCTCTAACCAAGACAGAGACTCAGCCAATGACAAAATGGAAGAAATGAGCACATTAGTTAAGAAAATGGTCAAGCTTGAATTGGAAGCCAAGAATTTAACTTTCAGGAATTTCCAGAATGCTCCAAACAGAGGTTACAATCCTCAGTATAGGAAACCACCCTTGCAAATATTACCAAGGGAAGGAAAGGAGCAACAGGACCAAGCACCACACCCATTGTACCTGGAAGGTCCAGTAGATGACTCCACTGAAGATGCTGCCTATGGACTGGGGGATGCTGATCTTGGCTTTTCAAATAGTGATGGAGAGGAATGCCCTTTACAAGGGAATGATGAGGCTGGGTGCTCATTGCAAAAAGAAGAAAATAACAGAGACCCTGAAGAAGCAAAATTTTATCATTATTGTAAACAATTTGATGATTTCATGCAAGCAAATTTCAATAGAAGATATGATCTTAGATCTTTGAGGAAGAGGAATCGTACCCAGGAGCAAGAAGAAGATCTGTCCCAAAAGGAAGCACCTGCTTAGGAGGAATCAACGATGCAGAAAGCTACACACAAAGGTAAGCAACCTCTAAACAAACCTTTGTAGTCTAATGATCAAATTCCTTCTTCTTCAAAAGTGGTCACTCCCCCTAATGACAAACCAATGTCAAAAGTAGTCAAACCCCCAGTCGAAAATAAAGAGCCCAAAGAGGTTGTGATAGAAAAGTCCCCTCCTGCTTTCAGTTTGCAAAAAGAACTTGAAAAGGTCAAAATCTCAGTCCCCTTGACTGAACTGTTGAAACAACCAGTATATCAATCTCAAGTCACCTCTTTCATGCTCCCTCCAGAAGCACCAATCATTCCAGATAGTCTCAACCTTCAAGAAGAGAGACCCATGGTAGTTTTTGGCCCACATGTCGAGGAGATAGATCCCTCTATTCCTCCCTTCTATGTGTCTCTAGTAGTCCATGACCTACTGTTACATAACTGTATGCTAGATTCTGGAGCTTCCCACAATATTATGCCTCTATCAGTCATGGAACAACTAGGTTTACAAATCACACGTCCATACAAAGACCTCTACTCATTTGACTCCAAAAGAGTTAAATGCTTGGGGATGATCAAAGATTTGGTGGTCAATTTGGCCCAAATCCCAGCAAAAAGTGTGGTAATGGACATAGTGGTGGCTGACATCCCAGCTCGCTTTGGTATGTTGCTGTCAAGGTCCCGGGGAACAAAAATTGGTGGATCAATCGTGTTAGATTTAACATATGCCACAATCCCAGTTTTTTGTGGCCAAGAGAGGAGATTGTACAGGGAGACTAGATTTGTCAAGATGGTGACTAAGGCTGACAATTCTATAAATTCACCAATATACAGTAAAGAAGGAGATTTTTCATGCTTGATGCTGGAAGAAGATCAAGATTATGCTCATGAACCATCCTCCTGCCTGATCAAGGGTGAGCAGCCCTTAGAGAACATGGAAGCAGGAATATGGACACTACATTTTGATGGAGCAAATTTAAAAGAAGGAAATGGAGCTGGAGTGCTATTGATTTCTCCTGCAGGAAAATGGATCCCACTGTCTTTCAAATTAGAATACAAAGCCACCAATAATGTGGCTGAATACGAAGCACTCCTGTTAGGATTGCAGACAGCCAAGAATATGAACATACAATGCTTAAAGGTTCTAGGAGATTCAGAACTGGTGGTCAGACAAGTCAGGAATCAGTGTTAGACCAAACATCCTAGGCTAAGGGATTATAGGAATGAAGTTTGGGACATGGTATAAAACTTCTTCTTGGCCTTCAATATACAGTTCATGCCCCGAGAACAGAATATGATCGCTGATTCCCTTGCTGTGGCTGCTAGTACATTTAGACCACCTTAGATCCCTCTTTTGAGATATGAAGTTGAGGTGCGTTATCGGCCTTCAATCCCAGATAATATCAAACACTGGCAGGTGTTTGAAGATGAAGAGAAGATGAAGAGATTCCTAGAAACAGTGGGGGAATTCTCCAATATGGAGATTGATGATGAAGAAGAGGTAGAATTTGAAGATGTTTCAAAAAGAAATTGGGAGGAGAAAGTGGCAGGAAATAAAGTGTTGCAGTAAAAGGGAAACATTATACCTAGAGGGCTGGTACCTCTAGAAAGATTATTTGACAAGAATGATGTCTCATTGCAGCCGAGCAAGAATCAGGTAGAAGACCTGAATTTGGGTACTGTGGCTGACCCCAAAATTGTAAAACTGTCCAAGAAAATCCCTGGAGAATATAAAGAGCTATATCATAAATTATTTCAGTCTTACAAAGATGTGTTTGCATGGTCCTATCAGGACTTGAAAAATTTTGATATCAGTATTATGTAGCATATATCTTTCCTAAATGTCAGTGTAATCCATGTGAAACATCATATAAACAATAATAAATGCTTAATTAATAATCTTTTCACATATGCAAGCAGATATTAACACGTGAATTCAGGAACAAGATGGTTCTTATTCATTACGAACAGCATGTACAATAATAGAAAGGTGGAGAGATCACCTGAATCCTTCCATGATCTTTGAACAGACTGTTGTCTGGATTCGTCCCGCCCTTGCCTCACTAGGATACTTTCAATACTTGTGCACACGAGATGACATATAAGTTGATGCACATCTCCAGGAAACAAGGGTTTCTTGTAAAAACTCTGGGAAGTGCAGGAGGCACGGGAAATCAGACTTGAATTTGGGCTCCAACAGAGTATAATGTCTATAACTTCTCTCTCCCTTAGGCCATGCACACGAGGGGCTTTTATACTTCCTCAAAGTAGTTTCAATATGTTAGAAACAGTTGGCCACAGGCTGGGGTGGTTGAATTACAGGAATAACCATCAACCCAACCTCAAAAATAGGGATTTTTATATATTTTTTAAATGATTTTAATGGCACACGCGGAAAAGTATCTCTGGACTCACGTATACACGCAGAAAAGTCTGGGCATACCCGCGTATGGGATTTTAAACACTCTTTTTTATGAACTTTATTCAAGTCTATGGGAATGGGTGCCCAAGGCCAAAGAGACAATCATGAATCACATGAGGGTGAAAAATGATGTTATAACATATGCCCCCTAATATATGAGGTTAGAAGGGGTACATGATGGCCGAAATGTATTATGTGCATAGAAAGAACTTCACGAGGACAAGAGAGGACTTCACCAGTTTTTAGCCTGCCAAAAAACCAATGAAAGAAAACAGAGAGTCAACTCATGTCCGAGGCGGGCATACCCATGCTCAGTCAAAAATATATCCATATAGAAAGTACAAAATAGATCCAGAATGTATACAAGTATAGCTGAACTGAAAGTACATAATGAATCAAATGAGCATGGCCCGAAAGTACAAGTCGGAATCAATGTCCAAGTATCACATATATCAAACTGATCAATAGTGCTGAAAATGGATGTCTGATCACAAAAGTAACTGAATCTCCAGGACCCAATCATAAGGGGTGGAACACATGGTACAATCACGCAACTCGGGAGCCAACATATAGGATGCTGCTGTACTGACACTGCAACATATAAGGGTGAACTTTAGTCGAGGGCGGGTTACAAGTAGTATAATCAATACCCCACTTTGTAAAGGGATTGACAGTAATGACTGGAAAAAGCGGAGCTGGATGAGCGCGCATTTTTCGAGTATAGACTTGACACGGATGAAACTTTTTGACTGACTCCATACAATCTTTGAAAATTTAAGGCCAAAATTATCCAGCACGCAAGATTTTTTGGGCTGTAGCAAGCCCAGATAAATGACCACCACAAGCTCCACTGTGGCAATCATTCAGCACAGCCTCAGCTTCTTCGAGAGTTAAGCAATGTCTCAGGATTGAATCAACCCCTCGACGGTATAAAGCATCACCAATAATCAAATAATTTTTAGCCAAGTGACGCAACTTACGACGCTCAGCTTTTGAAAAAGTAGAGGGAAAATTCGCAGTCTGAAGATACATAATGATATCTCCATACCAAGGATCCTGTGGAGAGATGAGAAACAAATGTTCATCTGGGAAGGATTCATCATAAACTACGTCTTCTCCACAGGGCAACTCGGAGATTAATTCCGCGAAAACTAATGATTTCTTGGACTTGGCAGACATAAACTCAAGATCAAATTCCTGCAAAATCACAATCCATCTATTGTATTTGCCCCCAATCACTCGCCTACTAAGAACAAACTGAAATGGATTGGCTGCTGCCAAAACATAAGTTTTTCGTAGAAGAATATAATGTCTGAGTCACTGTACAGCATGAACAGCTGCTAAAGCTAGCTTCTCTATCGGAGTATACCGGAGTTCAGGTCCTACCAAGCCTCGACTAAGATAGTATATAACATGCTCTGCAAGAGCATCGTCCTCCTGAACCAGAACCATACCAATGGTAGATTCTGCTGCTGCAAGATACAAAAGGAAATCCCTGCTATAATCAGGTGGACTCAATAAAGGAGCAGAGGTCAATGCCTTTTTCAAAGCATAGAATGAGCGCTGAGCGAAGTCATCCCAAAAGAATGGAACTCCCTACTTCAACAATCTCATAAATCCTTTGGTAACTTTAGCATAATTTACGATAAATCTCTGAAGAAAATTAGCTTTTCCTTGTAGACTTTGAAGTTTACGAATAGACGACCGGGGGGGGGGGGCAACCGAAGTATTGCCTCAACCTTGAAGGGATCTACCCTAATCACTTCCGAAGACACAATGAATCCCAATAACCGACCGGATGTAACTGCGAAAACACACTTGTTCGGATTCAACCTAATCTTGTAGAAATGACATCGTTTAAATAATTGACGGAGGTGAGCAGGATGATCAAATCTCTTTCGAGAACGAGCAGCTAAATCATCCAAATACGCCTCGATAATATCTTTGATGTCGTGGAAGGCATATGACATGGCCTGCTGAAAAGTAGCCCCAGCATTTTTAAGACAAAAAGGCATCTTCTTGTAAGCAAAAGTACCCTAGGGACAAATAAAGGCAGTCTTATGCTGATCTTCAGGACGGATAGTAATCTGATTGTATCCAGAGAAACCGTCCATGAAGGAGAAAATCTTGTTACCGGCACACTCATCGATAATCTGATCTATAAATGGTGTGGGGTAATTATCTTTCAGACATGCTTTATTAAGGTCTTTGAAATCAATGCAAACTCAAATCGTTCCTTGTTTTTTATCCACGGGAACAGGATTCGAAACCTACTCCGTCAAAGGAACAGGGAAAATAAATCCCGCCTTGAGCAGCTTCTCCACCTCGGCTTTGATAGCTGCAGCCTTCCTAGGATTGACCGGATGAAGTTTTTGCCTCACAGACTTAGCATTTTCGTAAGTCTTGATCTCATGCTGGACAATAGATGGATCTATACCAGGCATTTCCTCATAAGACAAAGCGAACACATCCCTAAACTCTTTAAAGAGGTCGGTGTAAATCTGAATCTCTTCAGGGGAACATTCAGCTCTGATGAAGACATTCTATATAACATTGGGATCCCTGGAAATGTTCACCGAGATAGTTGGAGAAATCACAACCATGTTCCCTTTAGCATATACCTGTGTTGGTGTTAAAGGGTTCAGGACTGGGTGAACAGGACCAGGAGACAAAGGACTTGGAAAACTTGACTCAACTTCGCTCAAATCAGGTAAAAAGTAATATTGATGATGCAAATCAACCCATGGTCTATCTATACCAGTCATAGCTTCCAGGATGGCCTCTTTAGATGGAAGAGTGGTATCGAGGCAATCCTAAGCGGAAGAAGAACAAAGTGTCCAAGCCGGAGCCACATCGCCATCCAACTCCTTCGGAGAAAGAGGAGTTGGAATGGACTCTGCAGAGTCAACAATAGATTGATAAGAAATCTCAGCTGCAGACATTGGAAATGACATTCCACCCACTTGACCTTCCGCTAATGTGGAGGTAGGGGAAGGTAAGGTCCAAGGGTCTGAAAAATAATGAGTTCTGAAGAACTCTCTTCAAATAGGAGCCCTGGAGGATGAAATTGCATTTATATGAATGGTAGGAGGTGGAATATCAAAAGTACCCATCAAAGAAGAATACATTCCAACCCCTAAATTCTCAATAGGCGGCCTGGAATTGTCCAACTTTGGAATAGTTGAGTCAGTAGATGCATTCGAGTCTACAGGAGAACAATCCAGTTGATCCACTGTAACAATTATCCCTTCGTGAGGGAAACAAATAACCCGAAATAATGAGGATGCAATGGCATCCATCTCATAAATCCAATTTCGCCCCAACAGAAGGTTGTAGTCCAAGCTTGCATCAACTATCTCAACCTCTATATTTACAGTTTTTCCCCCAACACAGATGGGCAAAGCTGGGACAATACCATGTGGTCTGTGAGAATGACCATCAAACGTAGTAAGAAGACTAGTAGATGGAACAACTGCGGGAGATCCAATTCCCTTCCAGCATGCGAGAGACATGACACATGTGGAAGCACCCTCATCAACGACCGTTCGAAAGATATTGAATTTCTGAAATGACGATTTGATATGAAAAGCCATATGATGCGGGAGTCTCTTTTTAAAATTAGACATATCGAATGTAACCACAAGAGAGTTCTTTGGATCGACAACCCCGATAGCAGTGATCAGAGCACTGCGCTGAGTTGGAAAAGACTGGAGCACCTCAAGAGCTGACATAGCACAAGGACTCTGTGCCAGATCTTCTAGAATAGAGTAGTTCTGGGCAGCCCTGGCATTTGGATTAATCGTCGTACGCTTGGTAGATGCTTTTGGCATCCGAGATATAGGCTCAACAGTAGGCCTCGTAATATGAAGTGGCTCAAGACCATCGGGAGCACCCTTAGCTTTCGAAGACTCATCTTCGCCATAATCACAGGATCTCGTAGCGATATCCGCGTGAGCACTCATCATGATGTTTGATGGAGTTTCCCCTTCCTGGGTGCCCCCAGAGGAAGCCCCAGTATTTTGATTCGCGCCAACAACTAGCTGTTGCCCTTGGGGAAAAGGGTTTGTCAACACAGCCTGGGAACTAGAAGAACCCTGCTGAGCTAACAAGCGCTGCGCATCCTGAATTTTAGGGCAAAGGTGAGTAAGATGGTCTCCAGCACATAACTTGCATGGAAAATTCACTTTCTTTTTATCCTTTGGACCCTCACCAACATGCTCGTTGGATTTATTTGCATTACCCTTCCCATTCTTGCCCTTTTTCTTATTATTGTTCTGTCCCTTCTTCTTCCCTTCGGATTGTTGATTTTCTTTAGGGTTAGAAGTCTGAATGGAATTTACCGACAAAGATTGAGAAGGCGATGACTCACCTAGCACATCCTGACCAGAAGAAGCAGATTGTATAGACATCTGTTGCAATTGAATAAGCAGGTTATCTGCACCACTATTGATCGACCCAATAAGTCTGTCACCATGAGGACCGGGTTTAGTCTTGGATATGTCTAATTTTGAGCGAGGAGCATTAGGCAAATATTTATGAAGGACACCAAACTGAGAATATATCAATTCAAGCTGTTAGGCCCTAAAAATAGCCTGCTCCTCAGAAAATACCCCTGAGAGGGATACATCCTTAGAAATATCTACCTGCAGAGATTTCAAAAACCATTCCAAAAGAAATTCTCCCGGAATATAAGCTTTGATAAGCCTCTTCCTTCTCCGCCATTCCTGAATATGATCAGAAATGTGGGTTGCGTCGTCCTGCTTAAAATTAGCTAGGAGTTCAGTCCCAGCATCATAACAGACAGGCAACTGGAAATGATTTAGAAATATAGTAGCCAGATCTCCAAAAGTAGCAAAACTTCCCCCGGTTAACTCAATATACCACTTGGCAGCGTTTCCAGTCAAGGTGCATTGAAACAACCTCAACCTAATCGAATCCTCAATCAAGGAGTTAGATGAACACCATAAATGGAAAGTGGTGATATGATCAGCCGGGTCCTCTCCATTCTTGCCTTCAAACTTTGGAATGTCTGAAGGTAGTTTGGTAGGAACCGGAGGCCACCCCGGACTATATAGGATCGGATCATTCGTCAATTTCGACAAATTTGGAAAGTTCAACGTTGCTAGAAAAGGTAAATGAGGAGGAGCCTCAGGATTCCATCCTTGGTGGGATGAATTCCCAACATTCTGAAAAGAATAACCTGGATTTGATGAGGCACCATGTTTCCAGAAAGAACTCGTAGAAAATGTTGGGCCATAGGACCCAGCATTTGGAGAAGGACCCCCTCCCAACGTAGAGTTACCATAGACCGGACCAGTCCCCCCCCCGAAGTAGTGAATAAAGAGGAAACCCCCTGGTAGGGGTTCCAAGCGCTAGAAATAGGGGAAAAAGTCTGATAAGCACTCGACGAAGGGAAAGAAACATTCCCTTGTTGACCAGCGAGAAATTGATTCCTTGCCCCCACTGTTGTAAATACAGGGTTCCAACCTATAAAGGTAGTCGAACTCTGACCTCCAGACCAAGGGTTAAAACTCCAAGTCTGAGAAGTAAAAGGAAAATACCCTAAGGAAGGATTCGAACTAGGAATATGCCCACTTCCGAAGGGGAACCCTTGAAAAGAAGCTGACCCACTAGCCATGGAAGATATGGGTGCAGACGCAGTTGCAGTAGAGGAAAAGGAAAACGAAGGAATCCCATTAGTGGGCATTCCAAAAAAAAAGGGACCAGATTGAGAAGCATGTGCTAGGGTGAAACCAGAGCCAAACACAGTAGTACTAGAAGCAATCGAAGATATAGAAATTGTGCCTCCTCCTTCTACTGAAGCAGGATTCTGAATGCCTGCAACACTCACAACCAAAGCTGTGTTCCCAGTCGTGGACATCGAAAGGTATGAATAGGATGGATAAGGACTTTCTGGTCTTTCTGACTCAGGTCCGATGTACTCAACAACAAACGATAATCAGGAGGAAGAGGAGATGGAAGTGATTCAGAAATCTGAGATACTTCCTCTACTTCTACTTCTTCTTCCCGCGGAAATAAGAATCTCAAGGTGAGCGAAGCGCTCCTCTCAGAACCAACACCGGAACCAACTACAAAACCTTCAAGCCCTTGTGGAGGATCTCTCTCCACTGCGTCAGATACCACTGGGTGATATTCACCTGCTATATTACTCCTACGCCTTCTTGAAGAAGGCTCAATAGTTTTGGGAGATAACCCCCGAACTCTCCTCGATCGACGAGGCACTTATTCAGCCACTTTAACAGATTAATTAAACTCAAAAAAGTATAAATCTAGGAAAGCTAGGAGCAAAGAGAACTCACTACAAAAATCCCTAAGATGCAACCAAGCAAGCAGCCTTCGGGTATTTCCACTCCAGGTGATTAGGACCAGACACCAAAATACGAGAAAGAGAAAAATAGGACCTCCCGAAAGTAGTCTGGGATAATTACGGCCCAGGCCTACTAGCAAAGGTAACAGAAACAGTTACGCCGACCTCCTAACAACAACATTTTCCGGTGCAAGTACCCAAGTTTTGCCAGGGCACCCTCCAGAAGTACTGCTGGAAGTGATACGACGTCTGCCTCAGGTACCACGGGTATTCCCCCCCGCAGTCACCTGTGTGGAACCTAGGAATGGCAACTAAGGGAACCAATCCACATCAGCAGCCGGGCCGAACGATCTTAAGGCAAGATCCAGTAAATCGGAGAGGGGGTATCTCTCATCTCAACCTTCACTTCCCCTCGCGCTTGACACTCTGGAGGAGAGCTTTCCCGGTCCACCTAACGGTGTTGGATCTCGCTCATTAATAAACTTCTATGTTTTAGTTTGAGCGGACTTGGAGAGTTAACTCTCCACTCACCTAATCCAAGGCCCTACAACCTAGCTAGTTGATGTATGACACTTAGTAAAAAACTTGCTAGTTGTTTTTAAATTATTGTGCTTATTTTAGTTGGCTGTTATATTAAGTCAAGGGAATATGGAAATGAAACTCGTGATGTTTTATGACACAGAAAAGAAATTAATGAAAACCAAACTACATGCAGATGCAGTAATTTCCTTTCGATGAAAATAAATTTCTACATGGGTTCTACGAGACTATTTTTTCTTTTCAGATATCAAACCTCACACTCGCAAAATTTATGAAAAAGACTAAAAATGTTTAAGTGCACCTAATGCAAATTACTAAGAGCATGCCAATTCTAAGATGCAAAATCTAACAAAGCAAAGAGAAATTCCCAAGAATCCCCTAGTTTTATCACATTTCCGGTTGTCCACAAAGCTAGTTCCCAAATCAGAAACTCTCAGTATAAAGACACCAAAATATGCTCGAAATAAGAGAAAGAAACCAATGAAAATTCCCTTCCCAAATCAAGTCAGAAACCGAAGGCAAGAAATCTCAACAAGGCTTCAAAATATGGAAAGAAACCAAAACAAAAATGCAAAACAAAGGCAATGGAAAAACAAAATGTTTTTGAGCTTTTGAATTTTATAAAAAGAAGATTTCAAAGAGACCAAGAAGAACTATCCAATTCCCAAGACAAACAATCTCTGAATTTCAAGTAAAAATTCAAAAATAATGCTCCAAATCTTGTAGTGCCACTTAGTAGCAAGATTTATACGAGCAAAAGGAAGACAAGAAACTTCAGTAACTCAGCCCAGAAGAATATCACAATCTTGCAGCAAACAAAACTTCAAAGACCCAAAAATGACTCCTCAAAAATTGCAACAAGACCTATTCAAATGAAATCAAGAAAACCAACCGAAAAGCAGGCAAAAATTAAAGTGCAAAGCAAGACATAAAGTTAGGAAAGAGCATATGAGCAGAATCTCTCTGTCCTGATTAAGCAGAACAACCATGAATCCCCAAAAAGAGATCTCGGTACTCAGACTAGAAATGCAAGCACTACAAAAACAAGATTTTCCAACTGAGCCAGTCTTCAACCAAACAAGAGAGAAAAAGACTAATAACCACCTTCAACACAATCCAGAGACTAAAAAGACACTGCAGGAACAGGTCACCACAGGCAGACAAGACCAAAAAGTCAAAAAATCAAAAATTTCAAAATTTGCCCAGGCATACGCTACTTAGCAGTTTTGCAACAAGCGTGCATACGCGACTGTGGCAAAGGAAAAACGCGTATACGCGACTTCCTTTAACCAAACCTGCATGTATACGCGTCTGTGTAGAGGAAAACTAGCATATGGGAAGGTAAATAATGAAAAACAAAAATGATCAAGCCTGGCTAAAGAACCTGGTCTTTAGTCTGACTGAGAAAAAACTAAATGGACTGGAAATAATGATTAAAACTGTTGGAAACCTTTAAAACAGATGAAACCATCCAACAGGGGAATCACAAGAATGCGATCCCCAGCGGAGTCACCAGTTCTGTTTTGGGAAATAACTCCCTAGAGGTCGTTGGGCCAAAAACCTCCACAGATCAGGGCATGCTATTCAAGAAGGACTCACACAACCAAACTTGTACGCTAAAAACTAGATATTATAGATTGTAGAACTCACCCGTAGATCCTACGTTTGATGTAGATCCCGTGGGGTCCAAACCCCCAGCAACCATTCTTCCTCTTCAACCTGGAAATCAAGAAGAGACATGCACGGAAATCTAGTTGTATAGCATATATCTTTCCTAAATGTCAGTGTAATCTATGTGAAACATCATATAAACAATAATAAATTCTTAATTAACAATATTTTCACATATGCAAGCAGATATTAACACGTGAATTCGGGAACAAGATGGTTCTTCTTCATTACGAACAGCATGTACAATAATAGAAAGGTGGAGAGATCACCTGAATCCTTCCACGATCTTCGAACAGACCATCGTCTGGATCTGTCCCGCCCTTGCCTCACTAGGATACTTTCAAGACTTGTGCACATGATATGACATATAAGCTGATGAACATCTCCAGGAAACAAGGGTTTCTTGTAAAAAATCTGGGAAGTGCAGGAGGCATGGGAAATCAGACTTGAATTTGGGCTCCAACAGAGTATAATGTCTATAACTTTCTCTCTCCCTTAGGCCATGCACATGAGGGGCTTTTATACTTCCTCAAATTAGTTTCAATCTGTTAGAAACAGTTGGCCACGGGTTGGGCTGGTTGAATTACAGGAATAACCATCAACCCAGCCTCGAAAATAGGGATTTTTATATATTTTTTAAATGATTTTAATGGCATACGCGGAAAAGTATCTCTGGACTCGCATATACACACGGAAAAGTCTGGGCATACCCGCATATGGGATTTTAAACACTGTTTTTATGAACTTTATTCAAGTCTGTCGGAATGGGTGCCCATGGCCAAAGAGACAATCATGAATCACATGAGGGTGAAAAATGATGCTATAACATGCCCAAAACAACAGAAAGCCTTACTTTCTGCATTAGGTGCTATCGATCCTGCCAATACACGCCTAATGGATTTTGACTTAGACAAAGCCACCCCTAGGCTTCCTTCCATGGTCGCCTTCCAGATACTAGTGTCGGTCCAGAATATCTCTATTCACTGATGTGTCATAGACAAGGGTGCATTGACATGAATCATGTCAAAAAATGTTTGGCAAACCCAAACTAAAACCCTCAATCATCACGCTCAGAGCAAATGAAAGTCATCCCTCGATTCCCATCGGCCTGTATCAAAATGTCCCTGTCTATTTAGCTGGAAAGATAGTCCACATAGACATCGAAGTCTTGGAAGCTCACTTGGATTACAATATACTCCTTGGGCGGAGTTACACGTACGCCATGTCTGCCATAGCCTCCTCTTCTTCCACATTATGATGTTCCCCCATGAGGATCACATCATTACTTTAGACCAACTAACTCACAATGAGAAGCACCCCTAACAAAAAACGATGTAATTCTACCCTATGTAGATACAGTCTTGGATGGTCTTTCACAGTACCAAGAATATGGCCCCGACCAATTTAAATCGTCATCCATTCTAGGGTCGTTCCTAGGAGATCCTCTCATTATCCTTGAGTCATCACCCGATGTCGCAGGGGCCCTGGTATGCATGATGTCGACATCAAGCACCGAGGCTATTCAGGACACATAATCAAGCAGTAATGACACCAAGGGATCGGCCATGACAACCTCACTAACCTACGTCGCCTCCTAAACACCTTTCCTCTACCCCCAGCTGGCTTCGTCTCCCAGCAAGTTTTGGAAACACTAGTATTACCCAACATATTGTTGGCATTTCCAGTTTGGTACCTCATTCCTCCTTTCAGAATAGGAGCCACCCATGTTACTGCCATAGGGTTGAAGCCCCTCAGTCCTGAGGAGCCCCCACCCATCCAACAAACTGTCGAGACCACCCCTACAAAGCAAGTTCCCTTTGCAAAACCAGTGATCACGACCAAGAAAACCGCGAAGAGAGGAAAGAAGAATGTCACCCCCTTCGCACAACGGGGACAACACGTCTGCGCCATATGTGACATTATAGGCCACACTACCCATATCTGTCTAGATTTGGATGAATTAAAACCACTCCTTGGATCTGAGGCAAAAATCGCGACGCCACGTTCCCGTAAAAAGGAACCTACCACCAAGGGTAAGGACAAAGCGCTGCATACCAATCACGCATGCGCTCTCTGTATCAAATATGGGCATTATACCCATCATTTCCCAGATATACCGCGATATAGGGATGCCTTACATGCCATTGAGTGATCTTATCAAGAGAATCCCTGCACCTAGGCATCCAAAAATGAACCTTGTACCATCCTATACTTGCAAGAAGAACGAAGGGTTGTAGAAAGACCCCCAGTTATGCCTATTATACGTTGCACGCTATGCGATGAATGTGGTCACTTCCTCGAAGAGTTTGCAGCCCTGGAGCTCATCCATAAGTGGTATCCAATCAAAAGGGTTTACTACGTTGGATTGCGGGCAACACAATTTACATGTCTGTTATGCGTCGACAACCACCTTTTGGAGAATTTTCACTACATACCCTGATTCTGGCTAGCCCTTGCTAGCCTTTGCTCTGCCATAGTCTGCCTCTCTGAAGGAGATGACATGGACGTGGAGTCTTGGGCAGCTCCATGACCTAAGTGGATGAGATGAGCGGATCCATCATGTTCTTGACAGCCGAAAAGAAACCAAACAAGGGACCCCTAGTTACCCTGAATCACTCTCTACAAAGCAGACCCGCATGCACGTTATGCAAAAAGACAGATCATGCAGTTGTCCATTGCCCCAATTTAGCTGCCTTCCAACGTTGGTTCCCCATCAGACCCCAGACTGAACTCAACGAAACCTTCATATCAAGGATATTTTGCCTTATATGTCAGGGCAACCATTATGAGCGACAATGTACTTATGCCTCAAAAATTCGTCCCACCATCGACATGATTAGCACCACAGAGAAGAGACAGGACGAAATCTAGGAATGGCATAAAAAGTACGTCGCCGGGTCAATTTCCCCACCCTCGCAATGGTGTATCAGGAAAGATAAGACAACACACCAACACCGCATGACCTAGGCTAAGCCTAGGATAACATGTTGTTTATGTGATTTGAACGACCACCGAGTCAACCAATACAGAGAACTGAAACCTCTTGCAAATAGTCTACGCATCATCTCTTCTCTCCCTTAGAAACTTCTCTCAAAACAAGAGAAGATCACACGCACCTATTGTCGGATTTGTTCACAATTTCACCATATGATCAAATGTGTACATTTCCCCAGGCTGAGAACGGCAAGGGCCGCATTGAGTCTACACTCCCCCAAAGAGGTAGACACACCTAAGCCAACGACACGGAAATGGAAGTAGAAGACAACCTCTCCTACACCATATCCTTTCCAAGCATCCACATCAAGAGAAACGAGTAGCATAAGTTCTCACACTATCTACTCCGTTGGCTTAGTGATACTGTGCACCATCTGCACTGGCCAAAATCACACACCAGAGTTATGCTCGCTAATGAAAGTTTTCAGGCACCTCTGTGGTAAGAACAATTTCCACCTACCAGAAATCGCCCCTCCTGGCAGGACGCCCAACCTTGTGCTCATATAGAACTCCATTATCAAGATTCTTCCCCCACCTCACATCAATGACAAAATTCACCATATACGATTTGTATCATCGCATGCCAAAGATAGGATTACAGCCGCCCCATCGTCCCAGGATTTCCACCTTATTCCTATCGTGAAAGACCAAGGTACCCTGCACTTTTGCATTGATTTCTGCAAGATTCACAATTTTCATGCCGCCATCGAACTCCTTGATGATACCTAGCCTCTAGAACAATGCCTATTACAATTAGAACATGTCGACGAAAGTCAAAGGCAGTCGCTACATCACAACGAGACCCACAAAAAAAGGGCAAAATCATCATTCGATCGCCACATCACTCCTCACTCTTTCACCAAGGGAGAATTAGTCCTCTGCTATGATGTCACAAAAGAAGCCTTAGGGCCAGGAAAGTTTGAGACCTTGTGGAGAGGACCCTACATCATCAAACATTGCCTCCGATAGGGGGCATACATCTTGATCGAACCGGATGGGACATGTCTCAACAACCCCGTCAACGACCTTTACCTCAAGAAGTTTCACCCATAAGGGCCACAATGACCCTTCCCTAGAGTAAGAGTACACGAAACCCAACCAACGAAATTTTTTGACCAAAGACTCATTAAAAACGCGCTCAAAGTGCCACCATGAATCACCAACTTAAACCCTATTTCGGATTCGCTGATGGAGCATCACAATGATCTCAAAGTTTAGCTGCAGCTGCGTGGGTCATCTACCACCCTGATCAGTCACCACTATGTTCAAACAATGTGTGCATCGGTTCAGCAACAAAAAATCAGGCATAATATGATGCCATCATCGGACTTATTTGTGATGCCCTCCATTAGGGCAAACGCCGTATGCATGTTTACCTCGATTCCCAGTTAGTAGTATCACAGTTAAACCAAACATTTGAGACAAGAGATACACATCTGTTTAGAAAATATTTGCGTGCAAAAAGATTAAGGAGACAATTTGACTATATTATATTTACACATGTACCAAGGAGTCAAAACCAAATAGCTGATCACATAGCCAACAATATTCTAGACTGGAATGCGTCTCGAATAAACCATCAGCCATAAAAATGAAAAATATAGACATCCATCAGCATAACATCATAAACCAAAATAAGTGACACACCACATAGAGTTGCCAAAAATATCTCTCGTATATATATATCACAATGTATATGCTAGAGTACAAAAATAGTATCGATGGCCCAAGGACCAACCCAAAGATACAAAAGTTGTCAAAAATAAGGGAAGCATCCTCATAATAGGCACTTTCCCTGTGTACAAAAATACTCTAGGGTGGTGCCCCCTCAAGTGGGGCACTCGGACCCACCACTGCTCCCAGTGCCACCACTAGAGCTGCTGTCGCAACTCTGATCGCCACTCGACGTAGAACGGGCTGATATTCCCTCTCACGGGCCATCACAGTCTCCAACCACACCTCCTTGAAGTCATCCATGAAGCCTCGAGCATGCATCCCCTGGGTCAGGCGGTCCACCCGACCCCAGAAGTCCTCCAGAATTGACACATGAGCTGTCAATTCTGTGATACATGCCTCTGCTGCATTGGCATGCGCTCGCTTGGCTGCGACCTCCACCGCAGCTAAGCTGCTACCCTCACCTGAAGGGCCAACACCATCACCACCACGTCTGCCTGCATCGCCACCTGGTCCACCTGTAGCCCCCCCTCCCTGACCACCCCTCAGTCATCGTGGAGGATTGTGGCCCACCAATCGAGCCACGGGGCGACCAACCTTGCCAACATTTACAAGAGTAACCAAAATAATGTTAGTGTTACTAGAAAAACATAGAAGTACATATATACTCGAAAAAACGCAAAAAAAATATAAAACATACCTGCTGGCCCCCAAACATAACTAAAAGGGAAACCCAAGTCTGGATCGCCCTGGAAGTCCATTCCCGCATACGAAAATGGCAGGAACATCTATGGGTTTGCCTCGAACTAGGCCTCGGTCGTGGCATTCCAATAATGCTCCACCATCCCACCACCACCCCGCGGCATCACCGGAGCCCACCTCCTCATACGAGGCTCCCGTGGCCCCCCAGCAGGAACCGCCACTACCAGCCTCAATAGAACTACCCTCTTGTACATAATGCTGCATAAAATGCTGGCGTACACAAATGACTTAGATCCACCTTGGACCTTGTTCAAATACGACACCATCCCGTCAAAACAAAAGCAGGAAAAGTTGAAAAAATGCCCAACCGTTAACCGGTGCAACACTCTAACTTGCGGGCCCGATGCCCGATGTGGAGCCACTGACCCTACCAGCCATACAATCACTGCTAGAGCACACTGATCTACCACATCTGTAATTGATGCAATTCTGATACATCCCTCGGTAAGAGGCGCCCCCCTCCGCAATGACGCCTCCAAAATCTATCCAAATCCACTCTCCGTGATGGATGTGGATACCTCAGCACCTCACCCTGAGGCAGTAACCTGATCACGAAATAAATATTCATCTCGGGACGGATGATCAGGTTCGTCCCCCGCAACAAGAACATGTTGCACCTTCTGCAACAGTGCTGGATGATGTATTGAAGTAGTCGGTCCTGCGACCGAAGACACTCATTTTTAGCAAACTTCAAGAGGACCCATACTGCAAACTGGCGGCGTGCCCTCGCATTAGAATCTAAAGTGGTTCGGATCTTGGGCTAGTCCCGTTCCCTCCACAGTAACCTGTCATCAAAACAGGTACCCATAAGTACAGAGAAAAAACCCAAAAATAGGCAAAAAACCAAATAATTTTTTCACCTCGGCCTTTGTGTGCCTGTATTTTATACAAGCACGCCTAAGGCGCTTTAAAATTAGGGAATAGAGCACCCTCACGTGCCTGTACCTCATATTTGTGCGCAAATAAGGCGTACTTTTGCTTATATTTTCCTTGCAATCTATGAAAAAAGTCATCCAAAATCCATACAAACCCAGTCTGTACAGACCCTAGCACCATCAAACTGAAAAAATTAAAGTGCAGGATGTCATGGAAGTTACTTGGGCATTGTATCACTAATCCCTGGTGCGCGTGCTAATCACAATGACAAGAAATGCTACGGAATCGCCTCTGACCTCTCAGAACTCAAAAAGTACAAATGAGTTTAATTAGGGCCATAATCACCTATTTATCACCCTTTTCACAAATTTCAGAGGACCATAACGAGAGATCAGAAGGACCATTTTCCAAACCGTAAGTTGCACCATAATTAGCACTCCATGATGAACAAAAGTGACACCACACATTCGCATTCCAGGAAAAATAGTTTTTCAGCACTGACATGTATGCCCTCTCTCATCTTCCTTTTTAGAGCCCGTGACTTTCAATATTATTTTGATAAAGAAGATGATTTCACTTGAGGTAGTTGTTTTTGCAGGAAAATCCCGCAAACCATCCACAACATTATCTCTTGAAAGTTCCAGAGCAAGTGTTAGTATGAATCTTAATTCCAAGTGTACAAAAAACTACCACTTTAGCTGTGCATAACAAACAACCCTAACAACAAATATGGCTGCCAATATCCTTAGATCTACAGTTAGGTGATCAAGTTAAATGCTGCAAAAATCTAGATATATGCATCAAAAGACATTAAGCAGTAAATAAAACAATATTTACTCCATGCATCCAATAGACAAGACAAGAATATGTTGAATGAATTTTGTATTATGGGCACCTGGGAGGAAAGCATAGAAGGATGTTACCAGCTCTCCTCAATGGGATGGGTTCTTGTAAGTCCTCAAAATTTTAGATCTAAAATATCTCTCTCTTGATGGTGTAGAAAACCCAGACAAAAATGGTAGCAAAATATGACTATGATGGTGGATCAAAGTCAGACCAAAAGTTTAGATCCATAGTGATCTTTAGGCAACAGAAGGTGGTAAATGAATGGGAAAACCCTTCTACTTATAACAAAATATTGAGTTAGTCTAGATATTGGTGCATATTTAAAACATTATTAACCAAATCAAGATCCAACTTTTATGGAATATTTTATTATATTTGTTGGAGGGAAAATGAATTTGACTTAGGTCAAACCCCTTTATTTGTAAATAATAAATAAATAAATGATTTATTTATTATTTTAAGGATGTGTTTGAATAATAATCAAATAAATAATGATTTATTTAATTATTTATGAGTGATTTAGTCATATTTAACAAAGAATATTATTTAAATAAAATTTAAATAATTATTCCTAGCAAATAATAAGATAAATAATTATTTATCTAATTAATTTCCCTGTTTTGGGTTAAATATAAACGGGAATATTAATTCAACTGCTATTTAACTAATTATTCCTTAAGGAAAATCAAACAAATGTAGATTTATTTAATATTTTCTCATGGGGTTTCTTGTTTAGACCATAAACAACTTAATAAAGGTGGTTTACTAAGTTATTTTCATAGTGAAAGCAATTTTACTTAGGGTAAAATTCATCTAACATGGTGTACTTAGGTCCATCTAATAGTAAAAGGTTAGATGACCAAAAAATGGTGTAACAGATTGCCCCCAGCGTGCAAGTGTTAGGAGCTAATCATATGACCGAAGTATGTTGTAAGAACTCAATCCCTAGACACCGAAGGGGAAGTCAGAGAGAGAGAAATATAAGGTAGACCGACGTGCTGAGAGGAATAGACCTTGAGGAGGTGAGACTTATAGGTGCGACAAGTCTCTTTTATGAGTGAGTACGTGTGCTATAAGTGGTGGGGGAGGCTTAACTATGCCCACTGAGACAAAGTAAAAAGAATAATGCATCCAGTAAACAAGGGACTGAACAATATAGTACATGCTAGCATAAAAATGAGCTAGATAAAAAACATGATAATGAATCCCACATACATACTGTGCCTGGGATAAAAACCAGGACTTATACAATAATATCTGAGTACATGAGATATAAATACAACCCAAATGGCCCTGTAAATAGGAAAGGGCTCTGAACATCTGACTGATACATGCAATCAAAAGGCGCTACAAGCGACTGAGGCCGACATCATCAAATATAGGAGCTGCATCGAAGGCTGTAATGAAGAGGTCATCCGGGCATGTGGGGGGCTACCTATAGGGCAACCCCTTCATGAGGGATGAAACATCTCACACACACCCAGGAATCACCGGTATCAACTGCTGTATCATTGAACCATCAAGCATATGGATCTCGATCATGTTGAAAGGAGCTGGAGCTGAGAAAAAATCAAGTCAAAGAGCTGTAAAGAGTCCCTTTGCTTGATCCGAGGCACCAAACAAGAGTGGAAGCTGGAACCAAGGTACAACGCCCTCTAGACTTGTCTTCTAGAATGAATGATCTGATGTCGACAGAAGGAGTTCTGCCATAGGTGAGGCAATAAGGGATACTTAACTAAGGCACGAGAGAAAATAGTAGAGTGACTGACAGACTGACACCAGGGATGATGATGAAATGGAGGGTACTGAGTAGCGGACATACGACTTCCCTTGTTATAACATAAAGGGCATGGATGACCTGGCAGCGACTGACACAATATCATGAGGGATAGGGGATAGAAGGGCTGGAGGCCATAATGTGTGACACGAGAGAGGAACCAAGCAATGAAGGATGGAGGACTATAGCGGGAAAAAGGGCCTCGGGATAGACTCCATGAATACAATGATGACTCAATTCGGATGCTCTAAACAAGGGTGACTCGATGGTGTTGCCACACAGTAAAGGTCCAATGGGGACCATATAGATATGAGTACAAGATGGTAACTCACGACGAAAATAGACACGAGCGTGGAAAAGTATGGAGGCAAAGTGGTGCCCCAAGTACAAGTGTTGCAAGTGAAAAAATTTGATTTTGAGGAGTGGTTAAGTGACACTTCTTGGACAAAATGTGTCCCGATGAAGTATCAAATAATGGAAAAATAACAGATACCCATTTGAGGGCTCGATGAGAGCTTTCCAATGGTTTAGACGGTTTGTCAAACTGAGCTATGGTTTGGCCACAACAGGTGAAAGAAAAACCAGGAGTTCTCTTTTAATAAGGCATTTTCCCTCCAAATTCACTCATTTGCATGTGGAGCTGTGGTGAATGTAGTGAGGAGAGAAGGCCCTAAATCTTGCGATGATCGTAGTGGACAAACTAATTGTTGGAATCGAGATTTTTCAATTGTAGGTAAGAGGCCTAATCCTAATCTTTCATTTCAGTGGATTGAAAGTTCAGTTTAGATGCCCAGAGCTCATGAACATGCCAGGTCGCACTTTTTGGTGTTTGTTCGGCGACTTGGGTAGCAGGTACTAGGAAAAAACCGCAACCTGTCCCAGGGAATGACCTGAAAAGTGCGACCTATTAGAGAAAGAAGGTTTCAATGATATTTTTTTCTAAGATCTGGGATTTTTATGGTTGAGGGGCATAGGTGCCCCCAAGCATGTTATGGTCATACTAAAATGTATCTAGAAAGAGGGAATCTAAACACATTTTAATAATGTGGTGTGCCATTTGTTTTCGTTATGGTTATGAAGTTCGAGAAAGGGAATGGAGGATTATCGATCTCTTTTGGTACTGCATATATGAAGCAAATGGACTTAAGTTTCTGGGTTTGCATACATGGTGTCACTATCCCAAAAAGAGGATTTGGAGATAATGAACTAGTGCTTTCCTAGAAAACTCACAGGTTGGTCAACACCAATGTCGAAGGGACTGGGTTGATGATGTAATATGAAGGAATGATGAGGGATATCATCCCTAGAGTGATCTGAAGTGATATGGGACTCTATAGGTTCTTCTAAATGTGGAAGAATAATGGTACTAGAGTCGACACAACCAGATACACTAGGAGAGTTGTGGAGAATTGCTTTTCCTGGTCTCTCAAATATGGGTGCCCCCTTACCCAAACATTGGGTGTCAATGTAATGGCCACAAGGTGTATGTGGTTCAAATGCATGGTTTAAATTTAAGGGGGGAAAGATAAAGTCAGGGGTGGTAAATACTTCCATAATTTCGTCATCGTAATAGAATATGGGGTGACTAGTGGAAGAAAGATCACATGACACAGAGAAGCTACCTGACTCATCATCATGAGAAGAGAGGTTCAGATGCGCATTGTCACAAGGGGTGACAAAAAAACAAATAGATGAAGGATCCATTTATGTTGAGCCCAATGTGATCACTGAAGGGAGGTCAGGCGAAACAGAAGGGAAAGTCCCAGGGGGGTCTTCCACCGAGGATCTCATAGATGATGACAGGTAGTGGACAGTGGCTGAAGACTCTGTCATTTCTACATCCAGAGGGTGAATGTCAATAGGAGTGGATGTGTTGTCTGGTTCTGCTGAAGTAAAATGCACAAATAAGGGAGTGGTGGACTCATTGTGTTGTGCCTCGAATTAGCAAACTATGACTAGAGAGGTGTGGAAGTCCTCGAGGCGGGGACAGAGGTAAGTATAGTGGCCATGGAAATCACACAAAGAAAAGGGGTGATTTGTGCACAGAGACTTGAGTTTCGAGGCTGAATCAGGTATAGTGACATATAATTCTAGGATATCAGACTCCGGAAATGATTTGTTAACCATGGGCTTGAGATGAGGAAATTCAGGACAATTATGGGTGGCATGACTGAAAACATCACACAAAGCACACAAAGATGTATGCTTTGGAGGTTGAGGAGGAGAATGGTTTGTCAAGGCAGCCGCGTCTTTAGGTGCCTTCTTGCGACCTTTTCCCTTCTTACCCAAAGTGGTCGCAACAAGAGATGTTTCTTATTGAGCTGGGTGAGGCACTATAGCAACGGGAGAAGTCATAGGGACCAGTTGAACCGAGGTCAAATCAAGATAAGGTTTGGGTTGACTAGGTGGGGTAGCGGCTGGGGGATCAACATACTAGACGGGAATCTCGAGGTTCAGGTTAGGAAGAGATAGGGTGACCATGATAGGTACCGAGTACACTCTAGGAGGGGGAGCTAGGAATGGTATTTGACTAGAGGGGTAATGGCCAGGCGGGATAGCTCCAAGATGGTTAAGGCTTGGAGGAACCGTTCCAGGAGGGTAGAGAGGCTCATGAATACCAGATGTAGGTGAAGGGCCAAGAGGAGGAGGTCTAGAAGGCTGAATCAAAGGGCTAGGAGTAGGCTGTAGAGGGCGAGGCTGCTGACTAGCCAAAGCGGGCTGCTCGAGGGAAGCCTGAGACGATTGCATCATGAAAACATTCGATGAGATGGAATCAAAGACATAAGGAGGAAGACTAGGGAATGTACCAAGCAGAGAGGAATATTTGTAGACTTCAGGTAAGACACTGGTCAAAGGATCGACGGTTTTCTTATTGGCCACTGAAGAGATGATGGACTCAGGGGAGGTCCGAGACTTCGGTTCGTAATATGTAAACTGGTCAATGGTGACTATCTTTCCTTTATGAGGGAAGGAAATCTTGCAGTGGACCACAGATGGGATAGAAGACATCGCATAGGTGTAGCTACGACCCAATAGAATGTTGTAATCTAAGGGGACATCTATGAATTCTACGTCAACACAAACAGTCTTGCCTGCAAGAGTAATAGGACAATTGCAGAATAGGCCAATGGGATGGGAGGTGTGGCCATCCCACACTCGAAGAGTGATCATGGAATGATCCAACTCAGGTGATCCGAGTTGCTTCTGAACCGAAGTGGATATCACACAGGTGGATGCCCCCTCATCAATGATACACCAAGAAACTTTGGCATTCCGTATCTTGACTGGGATTTGGAAGGTGACAGAAGTAGGAAGAGGAGGATGTTCTGACCGGTCAACATTGTAGACAGCCAACCGATCATCTATAGGATCTACAATGCCCATGGCAGATAGTAGAGATTTTCGTTGTGAAGGGAACGACTGGAGGAGTTCTAGCGTTGAGATGGCAGCAGGAGATTGCGCCAAATCCTCTACTATGCTATACGAATGGGAAAATTTTCCAGAAGTAGCATTTTGGCATAATGGTCCCTTAGGGATCTTGGTATGAACCTCTACCTTAGGTTGAGGGATTTTTAAGGGACCATTTGGTGTTGAAAGAGGCTTTGTAGAACTTGAAGGAGGTGGCTCGGGGACAGACATAGCGGGAGGCTTGTTGTACTGACGGGACCGAGTCTGAAGGTTGATGTCTATGGTTATAGGTTGGTCAGAGTTCATCTTGAGAATCTGGTAATCGGAGGTACCAGATAGAAGAGGTTGAGTGGCCACCTATCCTTCGGGTGGTTGGGTAGCCACAAATCCTTGTTGAGGGAAAGGATTAGTAAGCACAACCGACTGACTAGGCGCAACACTTGGAGGAACGGAAGGGGAGGCTTGCTGTCCTCGCAATGTTTCTTGAGACTCCCACATCTGCTTCATATATGGTACAAGAGGACAATCATGCGTGTAATGGCCATAAACAACACAACAAGAACAATGCTTATTCGTGCAAACATGCCTGTCCTACTTGGGCTGAGTGCCCTATTGCTAGTTAGTAGTGTTAGGGGCATTAGTTTGCAGATTAAGTCCAAGATTACCAGGAGCAGATTGAATTTGAGTGCCTTTCCTCTTTTTTTGGAAGGAGGAGGATTGGTCACTCCATGCTGTGCATACACCTGCCCCTGAGGGGGCGTTGGCTGCTGTTGCGGGGTTTGAGAAGGCAAGGGAGGAGGAGGTGCTATTGCTGGAGGAGCTGGAACACTAGGCTGTGGATACAAATAATATGGAGGTTGGGTAACAGTGTGGTAAACAAGAGGTTGGGAAAAAAGAGGAGGTATGCCGTATCCTGGATACGTGCTACCGGAAGGGGGAAAAGTGCAGGAGGTGCTGGCCCCCCCTGAGGAAAACCATAGCCCATAGGAGGCTGAGCATATGGATTAGAGAGAGCTCCAACAATACCGTCGGTGGCTTGAGATGCCCCCGATGCGTTGGCACTACCAGGTCTAGGAAGATCAGGTAGAACGGTATAAACATAACCTGATTGAGCATAGATCAGGTCATATTTTAATGCAATTTGGAGAGCGGCTTCTTCGGTTTGAGGAAAATGCGATGCGACATCTTTGCCAATAGAAGGCAAGAGAGATCTAAGGAACCAGTCCATGTAGACATGGTCTTCGAAGGTAGGGGCTCGACATAGGGTCTTTCTTCTCTGCCATTCCTGGACATGATCGGATAGGTGAGTCGCAGACGAATGACAGAAAGAAGTCAAAAGTTCAGTACCAGTGTCATAACGAAGAGGAAGCTGGAAGTAAGATAGAAAATCCCAAGAAAGAGTTGCAAAGGTGGTATGAGAGGAAGGGGCCTGATCAACATACCACTTAGAAGCTTCACCAGTAAGCGTACGTTGGAACAAATGAAGACAAACAAAGTCATCGGTAATGGAGTTCGACGAACACCACATGTGGAAAGATCGAACATGATTTGTAGGATATTCGCCAGCAAGACCTTCAAACTTGGGGATGTCGGAAGGGAGATTGGTTGGCATTGCAGGCCAACCAAAATCATGGTGTATAGGGTCATTTATGAACTGGTCAAAATCAATAATACTGAGGCTTGCCATATAGGGGAGCAAGGGAGCAGCCGGGGTAGTGTTCATTGCAGTCCCACTAGTAGTATTCCCAGTGTTAGGTCTAGGGTTACCACCAGCGTTAGGTCATGAACCAGACATGGTGAAGGTGACAGGAGGAGAACCGGGGGCGGAATGAGAAGGAGAACCCAATAAACTAGAATAAGAGTCGGAGTGCAGACTTGGTGGAGGACTAACTCGAATCCTACGCGGAGGAGTAAGTATTCTAACCGGAAACTGAGGATGAAGGCCAATAA
Organism: Pinus albicaulis; assembly: GCA_034641835.2. Lineage (NCBI taxonomy): Eukaryota > Viridiplantae > Streptophyta > Pinopsida > Pinales > Pinaceae > Pinus > Pinus albicaulis. The sequence continues at coordinate 1,090,539,918 of CM076582.1, forward strand.
GTCTTCAGGATAAATGCCTTGGTGGCGTAATGATGATGACACAAACACGACACAAAGGAAAAATAGACCAATAAGGGCAGGGAGGTGCAGGATCAACTGATTACAATGTCGAAACAAGGGCAAAAAGGTGCATGATCAATTGATTTCAATGTTTTTAGAGTCTTTGCATGGCGGTGTTAACCAAGCTCATTTTCTCTTAGGGTGTGTGGGAAAAATGTGTAAATTTTAATTTTTAAACCGAGACGTTTGTAGAGAAAAACAAAAAGTGTGTTGTGTAACTGTAAATAAACCTACAGATAACAATATATGGAACTAAAATAACAGAAAATAAACAACTAATAATGAAATAATCTAAACCCAAGGAGGCGGGCCTCTCAACAATTAGTCTGTAGGCGGGTAAAAAAATAATCAAAACACACTAAAGTAGCCAATAGATATAAGGTTAGGAGGGACAGGGATCTAAAGGTCAAATCTGCTGGAAAGTGGTGCAGAAAAAAACAACAAATCAAAGGAAAGATTTCTCTAAATGAGGTGGCGAAAGGCTATATCCTGGAGGGAAGTGGAGGTGACCCTAGAGGAAAACCCAAACAAAACTAAATGAGGTGATTTGGATTGATAACAAGCCATCTGAAGTGGATCTGAAGGTGAGGTATCAGATCTGAAAAATGGTTGAAGACTCTGAAATTTTAGATAACCTGCAACAGCTAAAACTCTTCCACCAAAAATGGAGAGTAATGAAGCCCTAAGGTTCTAGGTTCCCACTTAGTTGAGTAAAACAGAACAAGTATAGGTCCAACATGGGCGGAGACAGAGGTCAGACAACCATGAACAGAGGCCCAGACAAACCTAGAAAACTTTCGAGGAAAAAATCACAGAAAAAGTCTAGGTCACAGTTTCTGACTTGTTTTCTGCAGAGGTCGCAGTCCTTGGGCTGAAAAGTGCGTCCTGAAGCTCCAGGTCGCAAGTTTAGGGCCAAAAAGTGTGACCTGCACTTCCGGCACTCTTGGGGGTAGATTTCAGTGAAATTTTTCATCTCAGCTGCGACTGATGTCTGTCACCTGCGCAATAGGTCCGAAAACACACAGAAGTTAGAATTTTTACTGTTTTAGGGTTTTATAGGTTAAAAACAACATCAAGAAAAGAAAACACAAGAGGCTGAAGAGAAATCCTAGGTTTTGAAGCAGCTGGATATGCAAGGATCTAAAAAATGACAATGGTCATAATCGTAAACCTATGTGGAGTCACCAGTTGTTAGTATGAATCTTAATTCGAAGTGTACGAAAAAATACCACTTTAGCTGTGCCTAAAAAACAACCCTAACAACAAATATGGCTGCCAATATCCTCAGATATGAAGTTAGGTGATCAAGATAAATGCTGCAAAAATCTAGATCTATGCATAAAAAGACATTAAGCAGTAAATAAAACAAGATTTACTCCATGCATCCAATAGACAAGACAAAAATATGTTGAATAAATTTTGTATTATGGGCACCTGGGAGGAAAAACCTAGAAAAATGTTACCAATTCTCCTCAATGGGATGGGTTCTTGTAAGTCCTCAACACTTCAGATCTAAAATCTCTCTCTCTTGATGGTGTAGAAAACCCAGACAAAAATGGTAGCAAAATATGACTATGATGGTGGATCAAAGTCAGACCAAAAGTATAGATCCAGAGTGATCTTTAGGCAACAAAAGGTGGTAAATGAATGTAAAAACCCTTCTATTTATAACAAAATATTGAGTTAGTCTAGATATTGGTGCATAATTGAAATATTATTAACCAAATTAGGATCCAACTTTTATGGAATATTTTATTATATTTGTTGGAGGGAAAAGGAATTGACTTGGGTCAAACCCCTTTATTTGTAAATAATAAATAAATAAATGATTTATTTATTATTTTAAGGATGTGGTTGAGTAATAATCAAATAAATAATGATTTATTTAATTATTTATGAGTGATTTAGTCATATTTAACAAAGAATATTATTTAAATAAAATTTAAATAATTATTCCTAGAAAATAATAAGATAAATAATGATTTATCTAATTAATTTCCCTGTTTTGGGTTAAATATAACCAGGAATATTAATTAAACTACTGTTTAACTAATTATTCCTTCAAGAAAATCAAACAAATGTAGATTTATTTAATATTTCCTCATGGGGTTTCTTGTTTAGACCATAAACAACTTAATAAAGGTGGTTTACTAAGTTATTTTTCATAGTGAAAGAAATTTTACTTAGGGTAAAATTGGTCTTACATGGTGTACTTAGGTCCATCTAATAGTAACAGGTTAGATGACCAAAAAATTGTGTAACAACAGTTATCATTCTACCCCCAACATGATAGTCCCAGAGAACTTTTCATATCCTGACATCATTTCTCCATCCGAAATAAACCATAGGGTCCTCATATCCGACCATGTTTATCATCACCCCATCCTGCACATGATAAACATCCGCGTTGGTTGGTAGAGCCTCCCCTCCATGGCACTTTTCACACAAAGTAGACCATAAACCACAACAAAAGTGATGCCATGGCCATACCACTTTAGTCCGAGAAGCACCTCATGCCCATCCATTCATCATGCATAAGGACAAGTTTACCATATAAGCTAACACCCTCTTCCTGGATGACCAGGTTGTACAAGTAGATCAAAAGCGCACCACCGCACCTCGCATTTGGCCCACCATACCTCCACCACCATAATCCCATCTGTGACACTTGTTCATATGCTTCATCAACCCTGCACATGAGACCAACCAATGGGATCCCCACCCCCAACAAAACACCTTCCTCATACCATCAATGAGTGAACATTTTTATGTTTTGGGGTACCCATATCTGTGTTTTGTACAAACCAAAACCCATTCGTCTATTCTTTTGGTAAGTGTACAAAGATTGAAAATGCTGCAATTTGCCCCTCCACCCTCTCATTTCATATTTTCTCCCATGGCAACAGTACTTGAACACCCTTGGTCGGAGTATTTTCACCCCCACGCACAAGCCATCATGACATTAATAGCCGGTTTACACCCAAGTCCTGCCGACTCCAAGTATTTCCCCTTCAGAAATAACTATGACTGCCGCCAAGATGCTCAGTATACTCCAACCTCGGGCCACTGATCCCCCCACCATCAATTATCAAACATTACTCACCAACATGCCTATGTTAAACCCATTGCATCCAAGTCCCCGACTCCTCAGGTCGGTGACCCATTGTTCGGTTGAGGCTTCCTTTTTTTCTACCTCGACACCTCTTTTCCAAAAAGGAAGCGGTACTTTGGATTACCCCTCTCCATACAAGGGGCATCGTCGGGTGGCACTGTGGGAGACATCATTGTCCACAGATGTCATCAATCCTCCTGAAATTTGACTATAACAAAAGATTTCATGTCAAGATGGTATTGTACCTTACAACCATTGCACTTTGATCAAATCTGTTGAAGATCAGTGCCTCCATAAGCGTCTCTGTCAACAATGCTTACACGGGAAGGTCCCAGCAAGCACCTATGCGTACAATTCGTAGCTATATGCCATACTAGGTTGACACATATGGGTAACACATTCCACCTATTGTCAAATAAAAAACGCCCCTGAGGGCGTCAATAATCGTCGTCAACAACCGCCAATATCACTACCATAGTAGTGGCACCGACAGAACAATTATCTGTCAATTTTGTTTAACTAGCCATATCATCACGAGTAGGGGACATGCCCACCTCGTTGAAATTTTGTACATGTATTGTAAATTTTATTTTCTTGCAGGGATCCCTTAGACGTGGTCATTCTTGGAACCGGTGCACGGTGTTTTCAATTCCAAGGCTTCACGCAGGTCTCTCTCTCTCTCTACGCATGATACTGAAAAGAAACTATAATGCATTTAGGCTATACAGTCCTTCCTAGACCTCACACATTAGGGGGAAACTATTAACACTGTAAAATCATACAACAAAATATGACATTAATTAATGTCAAGCCAAAGGGTTTACAGGGCAGGAAGACATTATGGAATCTAGAAAGTATTTAAAATCTCTAAAGTTTTGAGAAAATCATATTTGAACTAGTCATAAAATGCTATTTACGTGCATTCCTGAAAGTGGCAAAATGTCGCTATCCGAGACCACACAGAGCAAAGGACAAGTTACTCCTTACTTGAAGCCGCCTAAGGAAATCCACTAATGCATCCTTAAACACTATGTGAGCACACAATGGAATATTTGGAGCACACAAAGGAATCATACTCCTCCCTTGGGTCACCATCCAAATTGTACCAAGGGATGGAAGGAGGATTTGAAATCCCCTATATAAAACCACCATGAGATGAAGAATGGGTGATCACATTGTTATGCTGGCCAGAATTGCCCAAGCAATACCAGCAGTGTGTGATCGAGAGCTGGAGATAGAGGGGACTCGATTGTTGGCCATCCAACAATTTCAGTCCAACACAGCATAGAGAGAGGGAGACTGCACCGAGGCAAGCTTGAAGTAAACAACATCCTTGCATCGGGGCCTAGAACCATTGTCTAGGGGCCCTTTGGAAAGGGGGTAAAATTTCTTATTCGTATCAAACACTTAACAAGAGGGGCCTAGAGCCACCTTTTGTATTATTATCATTTGACTCTCTTCAATAGATTCTGTATATATTTTTTTTAGTTTTAGTTTAATTTGAGTATACATTTGCATGCTTTTTCCTCTAGATTGTATGCTTATGAACTCCACTTCTTTCTTCCTGTTACCAATAGTTTAAAGGGGTAAACCACACCCCTTAAATTGGTGTGATTTCGTACATCTGTGCACCAAACACACTACAACAGCTGTCATTTCAGAGATGATCCCAATGAACATTTCCAGGAATCAAAATGTTATAGAGAATGTTTTCATCAGAGCTGAATGTTCCCCCGAAGAGATTCAGATTTATACCGATATCTTTAAAAAGTTTTGTGATGTGTTCGCTTGGTATTATGAGGAAATGCCTGGAATTGATCCATCTATTGTCCAACATGAGATCAAGACTTACGAGAATGCTAAGCCTATATGATAGAAGCTTTATCCGATCAACCCTAGGAAAGCCTCAACTATCAAGGCCAAGGTTGAGAAGCTGCTTAAGGCGGGTTTTATATATCCCGTTCCTTTGGCTGAGTGGGTTTCGAATCTAGTGCCTATGGACAAGAAACAAGGAATGATTCATGTCTGCATTGACTTCAGGGATCTGAATAAGGCATGTCTGAAATATAATCACCCCACACCATTTATTGATCAAATTATTGATGAGTGTGAGGGGAATGATATTTTCTCCTTCATGGAGAGTTTCTCGGGATACAATCAGATTTCCATCCGTCCTAATATTAGCACAAGACTTCTTTTATATTCCCATGGGGTACATTTGCATACAAGAAGATGCCTTTTGGTCTTAAAAATACTGGAGATACTTTCCATCGGGCCATGTCTTATGCTTTCCATGATATCAAGGATATCATCGAAGCTTATTTGGATGATTTAGCTACTCATTCTCGAAAGAGAATTGATCATCCTTCTCATCTTAGACAGATTTTTGAAATATGCCATCACTACAAAAGCCGGTTGAATCTGAATAAGTGTGTTTTCATTGTCACATCTGGTTGGTTGTTGGGATTCATAATATCTACTGAAAGGATTCATGTAGATCCCTTCAAGGTTAAGGTAATACTTCAGTTGCCTCCCCCGTCTTCTATTCGTCAACTTCAATGTCTTAAGGGAAAATCCAATTTCTTGAGGAGATTCATCGTTAACTATGCTGAGGTTACGAAAGGGTTTATGAGATTGTTGAAGAAGGGAATTCCATTCCTATGGGATGAATTTTCTCAAATATTGTTTGATTCTATGAAAAAGGCACTGACCTCTGCTTCTTTATTGAGTCTACCTGATTATAGCAGAGACTTCCTTTTGTATCTCGCTGCGGCATAATCTACTATAGGTATTGTTCTAGTTTAAGAGGATGATGCTCTTTGTGAGCATGTTATTTATTATCTAATCCGAGGCTTGGTAGGTCCTGAATTGCGATATTCTCCTATTGAGAAGTTAGCTTTGGCAGTTGTCCATGCTGTCTAGTGACTTAGGCCATTAGGGGAATTTTGAGGTCTAAAATGGGCCTCCTAAGAAAAATGTACAATCAAAATTCACTTTATGAGAACCAATCACATTTTAGGGGATGACATCATCCCTAATGGTTGAGGTGGCATTGATTGAGTTAAAGGTACTTACTTGTCACATTCTCAATGGTGGATAAAAACTCATGGTTAACCATGATAGTGCTATAAGTACTTTTAAATTCAAAGTAAAGTACTCATAATAAATGTCATTTCACACTTTTTGAACAAAAATATATTATTGTCATTTCATATTTCTTCAAAGAAACAATGCATATCCCTTTACATTTATTATATTATATTATATTATATTATAGTATAGTATAGTATATTATATTATATTATAGTATAGTATATTATATTATATTATTTTTATATATTATATTAATTACATGTTATTATACAATTTAAATAATATGAATTTCTATTAATACCATATAATATAATTAAGAATTTATAAATTTATATTTATATTTTATTTTAAGTTATTTAAGTACAAAGGACAAATGCATTAGTTGTTCAATGATAATGATTTTTTCTTGAAAATAACATTCATATTTATAGTCACATCAATACAATTTTTTTATTAATTTTATTTTGGTATAGCTTTTGAATTGAAATTAACTATGGTTACATGGATTGTGGTGCAAAAAATGAATTTCAAATTCATAAATATTATTTTATTAGTTTAACTATTATTTTATTATGTCCTTAGGAGGCCCATTTTAGACCTCAAAATTCCCCTAACGCATTACGTTCTCCTTTGCAAAACTTATGTTTTGGCAGCTTTCAAGCCGTTTCAATTTGTTCTCAGTAGGTGAGTGATTGTCATTATACAATAATTCAATCTCGAATTCCTATCTGCCAAATCCAAGAAGTCGTTGGTATTTACGGAGTTGATCTCTGAGTTTCCTTGTGGAGATGAGGCTATTTATGAGGAGTCGTTCCTGGATGAACATCTTTTCCTCATTTCTTCACAAGATCCTTGGTATGGAGATATTATTGTTTATCTCTATACTTCGAAGTTTCCCCTCGATTTTTCGAAGGATGAGTGTAGAAAATTGTGTCACTTGCAAAAAAGTTATGTTATTATCGGTGACACTCTATATCATCGTGGGGTCGATTCAATCCTTAGACATTTCTTAACTCTCGAAGAGGCTGAGGTTGTGCTGAATGATTTCCATAGTGGATATTGTGGTGGTCATTTATCTGGGATTTCTACAACTCAAAAATTTTTGCGTGCCAGATAGTTTTTGCCCTCTATTTTCAAAGATTGTGTTGAGGTGGTTAAAAAATGTCATCCCTGTCAAGTTTATACTTGGAAGATGCACACTCATCCAACTCTGATTTTTCCTGTTATCACTGCTGGTCTGTTCACTAAGTGGGGAATTGTTTTTACTACTTGTAACCCACCTTCAGCAAAGGGTCACAAGTGCATTATCGTAGCAGTGGAATACTTCACCAAGTAGGCCGAGGCTATGCTTACTTTCTCGAACAATGATGAAAAAACATCCCTATTTATGTTCAACCAAGACATTTCTTGCTTCGGTATTACCAAAGAGTTTGTCACTGACTATGACAGTCATTTTCAGAAATCCATTATGGCTGGGTTGGCTCTTAAATTACGTCTCCGAGAGGAGCATTCGTCTCCGTATTATCCTCAAGCCAATGGGTAGGTTGAAGCCATGAATAAATCCTTGAAGGTTTTCCTCCAAAGGATAATCAATAAACCTAATTCCAATTGGCATGTCATGTTTTATCGTGCGCTTTGGGCATACCGGATGTCAGTTAAGACTACAACCAGGTTCACTCCTTTCCAACTGGTTTATCGTTTGGAATTAATATTTCCTGTTGAGTGTGAGATTCCTTCCCTTAAGTTAGCTGTTGAGCTTCTTCTGAACACTTCGAGTCTCGAAGAATGCCTTGTTAATCTAGAATGTCTCGATGAGTAGCGCCGAGTTGTAGCTATGATTAATGAGGCCCATAAGAAAAGGGTGAAGGTTCAATATGATAAGGCTGTAAAACCTAGGGCTTTATCTAAAGGTGACCTCGTTTTGGTCTATGACCAATACAAGGATGCCTTGTGGGTAGGGAAATTTAAATCCATGTGGTATGACCCTTTCATTGTCAAAAGAGTCCTTAAGAAGGGAGATTATGATTTGGTTGAATTGGACAGAAATGAGGTGGCAGAGCCCAGAAATGGACTCTATATTAAGAAGTATTATGCCTAGGTGTCTGCGTAACATTTTATTTGGTTGTATATATTTTATTTTTGTGAATATCTGTCTATCTATTCTATTGTGACCTTGATATTTTTGATCTGGTCTGGCAGGTATTTATGGATGATATGATTCATTTTGGCTTTGCCGATGGTGCTACTCGACATACACAGAATCTTGCTTCCTCGGCTTGGGTAATCTATTATCCATCCAGTCAGTTGTTAGTCTCAAGGGGCATATGTATTGGTCATGATTCAAACAATGTTGCAGAATATACTGATGTGATCTATCTACTTTATTAGGCAATGTATCTTGTTATTGGTTCGTTATTAGTGTACTTGGACATGCAACTGGTGGTTTCATAGTTGAATAATATCTATCATGTCAAAAATCCATATTTATATCGTTACATACATTCACATTCCATGATCATAAAATGCATTTTATGATTCATTAGATAATCAAGCAATCGATTGGCATATCAATAATTCATCACATTAAATATCAAAAATCATCAAAAATCATTGTATATATGAGATAGTCACATCATAAAATCGTTCTATATATAGATCAGAGTCATATGTTCAAAATATACAAAAAATGGACAATTATTTCCTACAAAATTAGGGCTTATGCCCGATCATGTCCATCATAAAAAAATATCAAAGTCATCCAGTCATCCTTAAAAGTATATGCCTGTGGGCCCTGCCCATAGATAAGCATCACAGAAGAATACTATGGCAGTAGCCACATGACAGAATAATTTCACCCAATCACATGGTACACTGACCACACGTCTCTGAATAACCTCAGGGAGGTCCTCTATTGCAACCATAGGGACCTAGCGGGTCAAACCCTCCAAGTTCCTCTATATGGCATGAAGGACTCTCTCGGGGTCGTCTACGACATTCTCTGCCTCTCTTCCACAGCGCCTGTCACTCGATATACCCTCAGGTCTAACTGGTCCAACATCTATAACATGATCAATAATTTTGTAAGTACATTGTCCTATTAATTTTTTTTTTCATTTCATATTTTTATTGAAAATCCAAAAAATCAAATAATCAAAAGTCATTTAAATGCAATCTTAACAATCGCTCCCCATGCAGCTCCGGGTGGTAAGGGAATATCTGGATTTCCCCTGAATTCCATGCCCGCATAGGGGTAATCCTCTATGATGATCAATTTTTATCCCCACCACAAGAATAACTCATCATCCTAGGTAGTCCTAGGGACCTTTCCACCCCGTAGTCTCTTTATCAGGTCAACCCATTGTGCTATATGTGGATCCCGTGGGTTGCTGATAGTAGATATTACCTTGGGTCGAAGCCCAGGGATCATCTGAAAGAAGAATGTACACAAAATGGTCCCATATACGAAATGTTTAGTCTTATTTTTCTAGATGGAAGTCAATTTTTTCTTCAAGTTGGTCAACAATGCAGTGCACCAATCATATAAAGTAGACCGACATTCAACTTCCAAAATCATGCTTCCACGTGAGGCCTGGTGTACTGAATTTGAATCAGCTACTCGGACTATGGTGAAAAGAAGGATTTTCAGGTGTAATCCTTGCACATCTCTAAATGGGATCTGGGTCCCAACCTTATGAGTACCCTCTGCACAATATATCTGAATGTAATCATCAACATTCAGCCCTCCTATTGGCTTGCCTTGCGAATTCACTGGCTCTCCTCTTCAAGGAAGCCCAATAATGAAATAATGTCTTAGATTTCAATTCTCAAAGGCATTTTATCAATCATGGTGCAATCTTCCTCCGGGCCCCAGTAATTAACAAGCATATCCAACAATTTGGTATTTGTTTTCATATTGGAAATTTTGACAAATTTGAGCAATCCACATCCTTGGAGTATATCTTAAGGAAAATTGGTCCTCCATTACCTCATTATCAATTGCACTATGCTCCCTCTCTCTCCAACTGATAGTCATCCTGAGTCAATTCAAAAATTCATGCACTATATTTTTATTTTGAAAAATTACTCTGCGCATACGCGAGTTTCATTTTGAATAGTCACGTCTATACGTAGCTTGGATATTTTCAACTTGCGCATACGCAGAGGGTTAGTCTAAAAAACTAAATCCTATGGTGAAATTAACTTAAAATTACTTGAATTTATAGTGAGCTGATTGAGAGGATTACTTGGAAAATTTGAGCTGATTCGGCTGAGAATTGGTCCGGATTGAAGTTGGGGATTTTTAACTCTAGATATTTTTCTCAAATTCACCAATGCACAAATGATCAAATGTGAGTTCAAAAGGCCTATTTATGCCCGAAATTCATTTTTTTTTAAAAACCCAGTTGTCTAAAGTTTTTTTTTACTTTTTGAATTAGTCGAAGACTTTATGACCTTTTGGCTTGTAAGTGATGGGATAGGTTGTTTTCAATACCATTTGATGATTTCGACCGCTTCGACTCCATGATCGCTGACCTGTCATGGCAAGTATTGTGTTCAGAACTAGCATATAGGTTAGGGATTTCACTTTCCATTGCACTTATGCATTCTAGCTTCCATACTAAAAGCTTTCCATAGGGTCGACCCCATCATGTTATGATTATTAAACCATTTTGGCTTGCCGACTTATAAAAAAATGATATGATGGTAGAGCCATCCTTTACATGGGCTTCCAAGTTAGATCCTCGCTAGCATATGTCACCAATGCTAAAAATTGTATAGGCTCGGGAGTCCTCTTTAGTCCCGCCATGACTTATGCGACGAAGCTTCATTCTTCTTCTTCTTCGCTATCTTTCTGTCTTTATACCCTAGAGGCTCCCCCTTTTTGTTAATTTATTCTGCTACATTTCATATTGACCATTTGTATATCTTGGCCTTAAGGTGACTTCACTTGGATTTGTGTATAAGCCAACTTTTTGACCATGTCCTTCTGCAAAGTCAACCTTGAAATCAATTAGCATCTGCAACTTGACACACTTTCCCGTGGACAGAACATTCCTCTGAGTGTCATCTACCAGTTTCGCCACCTTGCATTGAGCATAGGGTTGTTCCTATCCCAGGAACTAGTGCACATGTTCACCGACACTCGTTCTATCCACTGTACTATAGGCATTATTTTATTCTTTTTTTAGGCTTTCAATATGAAAAAGATTAAAAAATCAAAGATCCCAAAAAGAGTGGCAACGAGACATTACTTCCATATTTGATGGAAGCTAAGAGTCAGTTGTGTCACCCTTGAACAAAGCACAACAAATATAAGTATTTTCTCCATTTGGGATGGGCTTTAATTTGACTTAGGAGAGCCGTAACCTTGTTATCGAGTCAGTACTCCCCCGGTTGGTTATCTCTTCCACTCATATGGAGGGTTTGTTCGTGCCTCCTGCATGAAAAACTTATACAAAGTTATCATATGCTGCCATAGTCACATTGAGTCGTGCTTTTTTTCAAGGGAAGTAAACCTGAGTCAGCCTCTCTATGGTGTCTCTTGACTCATTTATCAGTCGGCCATCCCCAGTCTGCCAGAGTCTTGTTCTATCACATCAACTATTTGGTCCTTTGCTCGTGCTGGTTTGAGAAGGTATCTATTGACTTCTTTCTGGCGGTTTTTTCTCTTATCAACTTCGACAAATTGCTCTGAGAGTAAAATTAGAGCCACACCCTGGACCTATTTACATCATTGATAGGTGAACTTGTGCTCATCATTTGATCAACATTATGGGTCTTTGACTGAGTTGTTTCCCTTATGTTCAACTTCAGCTTTCATTATCACACCTGGGATTCGTGCAGTACCTTGGTTTCCATTTTATCTTATTAGTGGATTCCTCACCTCTTTGTCGGCTTTCATTGATGGTTGGTTCAGAGGGTTTCTTCCATGCACTAGCTACATTTTGTGTATGCCAAAAACGTGCTTTGGGTTGGTTAATTCACTTTTCTTCATCCAATTCGTTCCAAATTTTTGCCTGCGAGTTACACTCACGCTGGATTGATGTGGGATGCCTTAATGCCTTCCTTCCAACAGTTATTTTCCCATCAAATCCGACAAATTTATCTGAGAATAAGGTCTAGATTCCTTTTGTCAGTACCTTAGGGTTTGCAGTCATCAGTGGCAGATTCCTTCGCTATCGACAGTGAGAATACATCAATGTCTCCTGATCGGTAGATTCTGTTAAGTGTTTGACTTCAACTCATTCATTCACCCTTGTTATATTGTACTGGGGTACCTTGACTCTCATCATCATTATCCGTGAGTTGTCTCATGTTTGTTAATGGTATACATCAATGATTGATAAACAAATGATTTCTCACATGGTCGAATTCAACTCATTTATTCCCATAGTGTAGAATTCTTCCATGGTGATCAGTGAAGACCTTGGATTTGCATCAACATGCTTTGGTTCACTTTGACAACTTCTTCAGTTTTCTGCTAGTGACACCATTCACCCTTATATGTTGCAGTTCATCACAACAACATTATATATGTTGGCGCCCGAGTTGCTTGTAGTACCAATTTTCCACCACTTATGATTTGGTACTTGGAGATTCAGTTGTGACTTCAGTGATCAGGTACCTTTGCAACATCATTGATCAATATTATATATGTGATACTTTGACATGAATTTGATATGTACTTTGGGGCAGAGGTCAGATGATTCACTATGTACTTTACAGTTTCTGCTATACTTTTATACATATTGGATCAACTCCATACTTGTTATGCAAACATGCTTTAATTTCAATGAGCATGGGTATGCCCACCTCAGACATGAGCTTGCTTTCTGATTTATTTCACTGGTTTTTGGCAGGTTGAAATCTGGTGAAGTCCTCTCAAGTCCTCGCAAGATTCTTTCTTATCTGTTAGGCCTCTATAATTTAGTAGAGTGGCAAGAATAAATGCTGCAGAGACTACATCAAAAACCACTTTGGGATTCTAGGATCTAGCCCTCCTGAATCCGGAGAGGGATCTCTCTATAAGTGCAAAGATTTATTTATCTTTAAGGATTTTAGTATGATATTAGGCTAGTTATTAAGAACAAGGGTTTTTTGTTTGTTTGGTTGGTCAGGTATGATATTTAATTGGATGGAATATCAAAAAATGAAAGATTTCAAAAGGTGAAGATGCAAGTATATTGAGAAGTGTTCAACAAATAGGATAAGTGTGAAACAAATTTAAACCATTGGGCAATGGAGTCACAAAAGGGTTTAATTGTGCAACAATTTCAAGAGTGGCCCAAGGGGCAAGTCATCTATATAAAAATATCCTTTAGATTTAAATGATGGAATGGAACATTAAAAGTGTTGTGAAGGTGGAAAAAGCCAACAATTTCAACAATGATTTATCAACTTTCCAAACAAGAAAAGCCTTTTTAAGCAACTGTTTGAAACCAAACAAAGACAGGGCTAACCATAAAATTCTTTGGACAAGCTTGTATTAAAGCTAACTTATCAAACAAACAATCCAGTAATCCACATGACTACTTTCAGAAGGGATGAAAACATATAAGAAAACAAAGTGCAACTTAAGATCAAGCAAGATAAATTAAAATCAAAGCTTGCTTTAGCTTACTCTTAGGGAAACCTTCAAAACAACCTTTAGAGAAAGAACTAGAAGACAGGGCAAACCATAAAATTTCTTAGTCTAACTCTACTTAGCATGTATTGAAAATATCATTCAAGAACTTCCTTTCAAGTTTTGCACATCAAGACATGGAATAACCAACATTCCTTAATAATGTTTACACTTAACTTAAGTCATTCTTAAATACACAATTGGAGGAAAACATAAAGATAAATCTTATCATTGAGAGTATGGTACTTTTAACAATAAATCGTAGCTCTATATTTGCTATTCTTTATCAAAGAAAAGTGAACAAAATGGCATACATGAAAGGAAAACCATAACAGTAAGAAGTACTTCACTAATGATATAGACCAGGATCCAAAAAATCAGCTTGTATATTGATTGTCAATCCATTTACATGCTTCAAGTCCAATGTTTCATCACAACAAAAACTTCTCTTCTCAGCCTAAATTCTTCAATAACTTAACAGAGCTTCCGAGCTTCAGAATTTATTTACATTCAACAATGATTTGAATACATCAACTATTACATCAGAAATCCAATAACCAACCCTTTACAATGTGCTCCTCAAGGAGATTTTATAAGGAAATGAGGAGGTGCAAGAGTTTCTAGGGTTCAAGTATCATTAATTCTACACTTAATGCTATTCCTAGCCTTGAAAACCATGCAAGGCATAAGGCAGGAAAGCATCCAATTTAGAACTCTGTCTCATAACTTTGTTTGCTGTTTTTTAGGCTTAGTGGATGAGAATATTGACTTCAAGGCTCTTTCTTATATTTTCAATAACTTTGCTGACAGTTTGAAATAAGTTCTTTTGTTTGAAATAACTGTTCAATTGTCTTTAGGCAAATATCTTCTGAATAAGCAATAACTATGCCTTCTGTTGATTTATGAAAGCTGCAGGTGGCTCTTTGGTAGCTGAAGAGGATTCAATTAGCCTCTGATGTGGCAGTGGAGGCCCCCTTTGCTGATTTTTTCCTCTGTTTTACCTTAAGACATCTTTAATCTTCTTTACTCTGTGTTTAGGCTTGTTTAAGCCTTGATCTTAGTCTTTGGTCTTCATTCTCTGATATTGGATTTATTTCTTTAAACCTGGGGATTAAAAACCTTGATTTTCAGGCTTAGGCATTAATCCCTTTATTGTTGATTTCTTCACTGATATACTTGGTTTAATTGATGTTCACTGTGTTTTTGTTGTTTTGCAGGCGCGCAGAAGGTTTACATAATATCACCGATGCTCATGAGGCACGGGAAAAATCATAGTTTTAAACCTTGTAGATCCCTTTTCTTCGTGGATAATTTCCTATGGATTTTCATCCTTGGCCTTTCGTTTCTTTTTAAAACTGTGGAAAAAACCTTTATAACCTGCAAAAAACACACAAAAGTTAAGAAAATCCCGTGAAAAACAGGTTAAGAATGCTTTGGGCGGTTTGGGAGTGAGGTTAAATCGGAGCCGTCGGATTAGAATATCCAATGGTCGAGATCATTCGGTGAGGTCATTGGAGAGTAGATGGAGGGAAAATGAATTGGGATCAGGATATAACGTGAGCCGTTGGATTAAAATAATCGACAGTTGAGATCGTTTGATGGAGCGTTTGGGAGAAAAGGCGAAGGGCAAATGACTTGGGGTTGCAATACAAGGAGAGCCGTTCGATCTTAACAATCAATGGCTAAGATTAAAAGTGAAATAAAACTACAGAGGGTAGGTGGTTTGGCCGAAAACCATTAATGGTTTTCATGCGACGCTGAGGGGGGTGGGCGGTATTCACAAAAATAACACGATATGGTACGTCGCTTGACACCTGTCTTTTGAATACCACCCATTTCACATTTTTTTTTCTGGATTAAACTGCAGGTGAAAAAAAAAGGTGAAATGGATTGTCTGTCGTCAGATTGGAGGCTCTAGATCCGACGGTGCGGATCGCATGCGATGGAGAAGTTGGGGGTTAAGAGATAAGCGGGGCCCATAGGATGACGTAAGGTATTTCATCTTGTAGCGGACGGGTTGTCGGGGTTTTTGAATGGTCGGGATAGATCCTGGCCGTTGGATCTTTCTAATGAACGACTGAGATTTGAAGATGGGCGAGTTATTGAAATGAAGGAAAGCTTGATAAGTGAACATGCGGGTGTTTGGGTTATCGAATTAAGTTCCCACCATTAGATTCAAAGAAAGAACGGCTAGGATTAACAGATAAGGCAGAGGATTTTGAAAGGAGCAAAGGGAGGTAGGTGAATAGGGAGGAGAAAAAGGGCCCGATGGCCGTTGATCATTGCAGATCAACGGTCCATACTCGTTTAAGTCAAAATGTCGGGGAAGTGAAAAAAGCAAAGGAAAAAGGGTTATGACGGGGTTTGGAGATGGGGTTAAAACTTTAGCGCCTGATTGCGGGGTTGTAGGTCACATGAGGAAAGGGGCCAAAGGAATTAAGCCCTCAGGGGCTTAGGAACCTTATAGTGCGGAAAATGGATTTTTAGGCCATAAATAATGTTTTAAAGCCAAAAATGGGGGTTTTGGTAGGTAAAAGGAGGCACTTTTAAACCAAATAAAGGGGATATATAAGGTTCTAAAGGGGAGTTTGATGATTTTGAAGGTTAAATGAAGGATTATGGAGGGATTTTATGAAGGAAATGAGAATGAAAAATGGGATTTATTTATAAGTAAAGGAGGAGTGAAAATGATGAAAAATGGGGTTTTAAGCAGTCTTTCTCTTGGCAAACAGCAGGTTCTTTAGGATTATGAGGGAAACAACAGTGAAGATTAATTCAAAGGGAAAAGATCTTCATAAGACTTTAAGAACTAAAAATTTTGAACATGAATTGTTTCTTAAAGGCTAAACAAGATTTAGCCACCATTTGATATGACAAATTTTTATAGGTGGCTAACATTATCCACATAATACATTTCGACCATCATGTACCCCTTCTGACCTCATATATAAGGGGGAAATTGTTATAGCATCATATATCACCTTTATATACTTGATGATATATGTATTGGCCTTGGGCAACCCTTTCCATTCAGACTTGGTCATTTAAAAAAAAAAACAATATTTAAAATTCCATACCCGACTCTTCCCTGTCAAAAACGTGTGCAGTCACGGGTTCACTCATATCTGACCCGCCTATACAATTTAAAATATTAAAAAAATATAAAAATTCCTATTATTTGGTCGGGGTTTACGGGTTGCATTGGAAGCCCACTTACATGAGCTCATGGCCAAACTTTTTCCCAACTGAAAAAACTATTTTGAGGAAGTACAAACACACCTCATGGGGAAGACCTAAGGGAGGGGAGAGATAGATATTGATACTATAGCTTGTTGCAGCCCAAATCATGTCTGATTATCCTTGTGCCTCCTACACTTCCCAGGTCTAGGAAACCCTTGTTTCCTTCTTTGATATGTTCACCTCCTTTATGTGACATCCTTGTGCACCTTTATGGAAGAAGATTGTTGAGGCTTGTGTTGGATGGATTGGAGGATGGTTTCACTTGGAGCTGTGGCTGACTTCAGGTGATATTTCTCCACATCTTTTGCATATATCAATAAATAATATCTATCCCGTTCTTGATGTTGTGATCTTATATGCTTTTTATACATGTTAATGATATCATAATTGTTAATTTCATGTTATCTTTTATAAGTTTATATGATCTAACCACTGAAATTTAGGATATATATGTTGTAAAAATTGTCTACGTGCTTTTTATTGAGTGAGTGGCAGGTCTTGAAGCACATGGAGAAGCAGAGGGTTTGAACCCCGCAGGAGCGACCTCAATCGTAGGACATATGGTTAAGGTCATTTCTCCCAAGTTTACTAGTTTAAGCATTAGGACCTTTAGTTTGATTGCTTCTTTCTGTTGTATGCCTTCCACTCTATTAGGTCCCTCAACCCAGACCTTAGGGTAGTTTCACCCACAACACATTGGATCTTATACAAGATTGTAGGTGGGTCACCAGGTGGTGTTTGATCTCCCTGTACGGGGTACAAGCCCTCTAGAAGGTCACATTGGCACTTGCAGGGTGAGTGTTGAGAGCCATGGGCCTCCACCATAACAGAGAGAAAATTTCTGCTTCATGGATCCCTTAGCACCATTCATTGATTGATCATGTTCCACCTTTTGGATGAGGATGATGCACCTAGACCACCCTGCCCAACTGACTTCACGATTGCACCACATACTTGGCAGATGTTCTAGGGCCTAGATGAGGATGTGTCTCATCATGGGAGACAAAGGGAGTACTTATGTCATCATTATAGCCCTTATAGATGGTACACATGCATCATCGATTCACTTGGAGACCCATGAGGATTTCATTGTGCCCCCACACCCATTTGGGGACACCACATTGGATTTTCTTGGATATCAAGGGGCTACCACCTTGATCACTATGTTTGGAGCCTTCTCTCATATTGACACACTTTGGACTCCCAATAACTCATTGTATCTACTATTTTTCCCTCTTGAGAGGATTCAACTTTGTATTATTGAGCTATCTTGGTGGGCTTGTCACCGAGTCATGTTGCTATTGTACATTATTTTATTATTTGGGGCTTAATTAGGCCATTTAGGCTATTCGAACCCCCTTATGGGTTGTATAAACAAAATGAGAGGCTCATTCATTCCTCTCATCATCACTTGGATTGGATTAATATCTCTTGATATTTTCGCACTTGCTCTCTTGGACACAATTTTGGAGTTTCTTGATGCACTATGATGTTTGGATTTTCGCTATTATCTTTGGAGATTATTTATATGTGAATATGATGGATGGATATACTCCTGTCTCTCTTGTATGTAAAATTTAATGCTATTTCGTCTTTCTTACTTGTTTAATCCATGAAATTTTTATCATTGTTCTTGTATGGGCCCCTATAATGAAAAATTCTTCCTAAGTCTAAAATAATTGATATATTGCATGCGTTGCACATAGAGAGGGAGTGAGAATTTTCCTAGAGGCACCCTAGAAATTTAACAAGCCTAGAAACATCATCTCCTTTGCAAATCGAAGTATAAATCCCCAAATGACCCTGTTGCTACACTTGGAAGGGCTAGCGAAAGTCATCTAGGGCTCCTTAGCATATGAAAATTCTTGATATAGGTGTATCTTGACTCCATTAGGCCCAAGAAGCATGGAATTGATCCTCACATCCCTTTTTTGGTCAAAATAAATCTTCTTTTCTTCCTTTCATATAAATTTAGGCCTAACCCTAGAATGCCTCCAAGGGCATCACACAAAATCATTTGTAGCCATAAAAAACCCTCGAAAATTCATCCACTACTATGCCAAGGTCTTCTTGAGAGGTCCTCCAAATTTGAACACAATCTGATGGTGGAATACCTAGATATTGCAAGCCCTAGCTTGAATACTGTTCATATCACTAGGTTCCTTTGGGTTAGTGTATTCATTTGGATCATTGCACTTAAATTTCAAGAGAAAAATTCTCCCTTGATCGTATTATTCTCCCTAATCTGGTCAAGTCCTTAGAGTGAGAGCAGGCTGGAGTACACAGGATATATGGCAATGATGACAAAGTTTCTGGACGTAGATCCTTCTTGTTATGAGGAGGTGAAATCTTAGCAAGTTTGGAAGGATACCATGGTGGATGAATATTCCTCCTTCATGAATAATTATGTCTAGCAGATTGTGCCACAACCATAGGGAAAATCAGTAGTAGGATCTTGCTGAGTGTACAATGTGATGCATGGAGTGGATGGGAGAGTGGAGAATTTTAAGGCTAGTTTTTTTGCCAAGGGCTTCTCACATATTGAGGGCACAGATTATGGGGAGAGATTTTCCCCAGTAGCACGGTATTCATCCATCAAGACGATTCTGGCACTTGCAACACAGATGGGGTGGAAGATCCTCTAGTTGGACGTGAAGACAACATTCACTAATGGGGTTGTTGATCCAAGTGGATATTGTTGGCCACTTTTCTATTCCACTAGGACCCCCACCATTGTTTCTTTTGGATTTTTAATTTCCTTAATTGTAGTAGAATTTACTATTTTGGCCATTTTTCGGGTCCTAAACTTCCGGTGCCGTTTTGAGGCCCTAAAATATGTTTTTTGGGAAAATTGGGACCAAATTGGGTCTTTCAATGATGTTCATCCCTCAAAAGTTGTAGTCCTCGGATAGATATTTCTAACGAGGTATTGTGTGTGTCAAACATAGACCATATTCCAAAATTACGTCCCCGAAAATTTTATGTACCAGTTTACCCAAATGGGGCCCATAGTTTTGGCGCTTCATCACATACGGTTAGGTTTTTGGATGTTTAGGGTTTTCCCATGTTGTTCAATAATAAAAAGGCCCTTGAGCCTCATTGTAACACAATTCAGAGGCATGTAGCCTCCACATCTCTTCTCAGAGATAAGATACCATTGCTTGAGCTATTTTATTTCTATTCTGTCTGTAAGCATTTCGAGAAACAAAGGAACACAATGATGGATAACTTTGCCCAGATGCTTCAACGACTACCCACTGATGGCGCATCTTCATCCAACAACCACTCTGGATGTGCCACTTCTTTTAAGGTACAAGTTAACTTTGAAATTCCCATATTTGAGGGCAAAATAGATGCAAACTCCATAGATATATGGCTAAATATATTATAAATATATTTATCGATTCACTACTTTTCCAATTGGGAAAATATTACTTTTGCACTCTTCAAAGCCGCCCCCCATGTCAAGGACTAGTGGGAAACCTACTGTGAGAAAAAGGACGAGAGGGAACCCTACCTATTCTCGGATGCACCCAATTGGAATTATTTCTAAGATGCCATCAAGGAAAAATAGTATCCCATGGGGAGCTATGAGGACAAGCACATACAATGGACTACACTGCGACAAAAAAGGGATCAAGATGTGCATGAGCTGACGAATCTATTCCATACCCTACGCACAAAGTTGGGTATCAAAGATTTAGAGAAAAATTTGGTTTTGAAGTACCACAGTTGTCTGCACAAATACATTTAGGTGGAAATGGAGTTCCTCGACATTGTGAATTTTTTTGAATCCTCTAAATAGAAACCCTATTGTACAAATATGGTTTACTTCTCCTACTTGTATTTTTAAATTAACAAGTTATTGTTGTAAATATTCATAAAACATTGAAGTAAACACACTGCAGCCTACACATACATACAAATCAAGTACTGAAGAATTAAACACATTCGACAAAGGACACACAACATTTTTCAGACAAATGTCCTTGGAAAAACCCAATGCCGGAAAACTAGTGCAAAAAATATTGAGGGTTTTATTATTATGCATAATTCTGAATAAAAGCTAGGGTAGCAATAGTGGTTTACCCAACAGAGAAAATCCTGGCTGAATTAAATCTATCTCCAGAGACAGATAATATGGATGATTCAGCCGAGGATGAAGAACCCCACAGGTGCCTACACATTCACTCTGTAACCCTTTAGTGTGGTTGCATCACTCCTTCTTGATCTACCGAAAATGAGCCCTATCTGGCCCACTGAAACCCCAACGCTACCCTTCCTGGCTTTGCGTTAGCACCTCTTAGCCTGTGTCACCCTTCTGTGACCGTGTCAGCCTCTACGTGAGTCTGGCTGGGCCTGCATCACCCCTGCTAGGCCTACGCTGCTCTGTGTCACCCTCCTGTACTGTGTTTTCTCTCTGGTAGAGATCTTCCTCTACAATTGTATTCTCATCCTTGGATCTGAAATCCCTCTGTCGATCTGCCCTTCGCTGCACTGCAAGCTCACTAGATAATTCTTAGCAAACCACACCCCAAAATTTCGACTTAGCTCAAGTGCTACCACTATGTGTGTGTTCTCCAACTAACCCCAAGCCTTCCTTTAATAATTTTATCATTAAAAAATCAACAACCGTGATCTAATCTCTAATCAATGACTTATATTAGAAAATACTTGATCCTTGTTACTTAGAAAATTCTTACCCGCATGTTTAAAAGTTAGGCTTAGGAACTCCATTAAAATAATTAATGATTGGAATAACTTAAGTTCTGGGTGGAATTATCCAAACAATTTCTGGGTCTTGGAGATCTCATGTTTTCTATCCCCTCCACAAAGTTTCGGAGCTAGAGCACATCCAATGCTACCTAAAAATCAACACTCCCTCTTAGCGATGAATGTGTTCTAGCAACACTTCAATCCAAAAGCATTACTCTGATCCACAACATCGGTCCTCGGCGCTGCTGATGCTTGACTTCTACCCCTCATCCACTACACTTCCGCCTTCTGTACTGTTGCCCATGACTCTGCCACAGTCACTGCCTCATATCTTCTACAACTCCCTCTCAAATTCTACATCATGCTGCCCATATCACTGCCACTTCTAACTGCTGCACTACAACTCAGTTACTGAGAGTTAAACAACTGAAGGACGTCACCCAAAATACTAATAGACAAGTCAGTCTGGATACATCTCGATATGAAACACCCTCTGCTGCTAATCTACGTTGACCCTCTAGTGCCTCCGCATTGCTGCTGCTCTGCATTGTGTAAGCACTGACTCTACACTAATAAAATCCCATCAGCCTCTGCAATGCTGCTGCCATTGCTCTGTGTTGCTCTAGTATTCAACGTCCTACCTCTGCCAATGTGCCTCCATAATCCTCTGCACCAACTCACTCCAGTCATCCTGCTATTGTCATTAAGGGATCCCGTAGCTCGTATGTGATCCAAGAGTTTGGGAACCTGAAGGATCTTACCCCTCTACCATATGTAGCTCAATCTACAGATCTATGTCAACCCAAATCTTCTTTTGAGGCTCATGAGAAATCATAGCCACATCGTCATCACTACTATAATCCCCCTTCGCTGCTGTAGCCTTAGAATCCGAATCTTCCTTGCCCTTCTTATTCTTAGGATAAGTAGTGGTGAAATGCCCCAATTCACCACATCTGAAGCACCAGACCTTAGAAAGGTCTTTCTTCTTCTTCCCTTACTGCTGTTGTTATCCCTTAGATGCGAGAGACACATCTTCCTCTTCCTCCTTTTTGATCTTAGCTCCTCCGCTGCTGCTGCCCAACTTGGTCAATCTCACGATCTCTTCTTGATGAAGAGCTACCCACTTGTCTTCCCAATTTGGAAGTGTCACTCTGCCCAAGATGCCTTGGACAAAGGTCTCCCACTCTTCAGACAGTACATTCAGGGAAGTCATCACCATAATACCATCATTAGGAGTGGCCCCCATAGCAACCATATGATCTCGAATTTCCTTCAATCTACTGAGGAAGGGGCCGATTTCCTCTCCCTTATGCATTTGAAATACTCACAGTTGATTCTCTAGAAGCATATTGCTCTGGACAGAGGTGCCTTGATGCAATGTGGTTAATGTCATCCACATCTCATTTTTCGTATTCTTATTGGCAATGTGTGGGACCACATGATCCTTCACCCCATCCATAATCAAGCGCTTGGCTCTAGCTTGATTTTCCTCATACTTCTTCAATGGATCAGCATAAACAAGAATATCTACAACCTTCTCGGCATGATATTTGTTGTGATATTCGTCAAGGAATGATAGGATTCTGGCCTTCCAGATGATGAAGTTAGACGCTTCATCTAAATTTTCTTGATCCCTCAATCCATGAGAGGTCATATTTGCTCAACGATGTCGAAAAATAGACTCTTCTCCCTTCTTCTGGTGCTGCTCTTAGCAAGAGACTCGGATCTGGGTTTCTTGGTGATAGAAACCCTCTAGAGAATACAGTCCCTTTGACAAGTGTTTTCCTTCCCAGAAATCCTCCACCAACAATAGTTGAATAAGCCATCTCTAATCACTCTGCTAATCAGATCTTAGACTTCTTGGTGAGAAAGTCTACTGAGGAACTATTTCCCCTAATTCATACCCCCCTTCTAGACATTGTTCTACAATAGAAAAAACAATGCCCCACCAACAACTTCAAAGAACTAGGCTGCACTTCCAGCCACGACAACTGGAAAAGCATCACCTCGCCTCGGACTACGTCACACTCCTGGGCTTGCGTGATCCTCTACATCACCCCTCTGGGTCTGCATGAGCCTCTACGTAAGCTCTGTGTGATATAGACAGGCTCTGCGCTATCCCTCTGGTGCTGCGCTGCCTTTTCTTGCATCTATGCTGTCAAAACTGCCTTCGTGCAGCAAAAAATTTGCCTCTTCATTAATGGCTTCAGCTCTCCCTTATCTGCAATAGCTCTAATACCATGTGAAAATTTATGAATCCTCTAAACAAAACCGTATTGCAAAAATTTAGTTTACTTCTCCTACCTGTGTTTTTAAATTAACAAGGTATTTTCAGAAATATTCAGAAAAAATTGAAGTAAACACACTGCAGCCTACACACACATACATATCAAGTACTAAAACATTAAGCACATTCGACAAAGGACACAAGATTTTTCAGACAAATGTCCCTGTAAAAACCTAATGCGAAAAAACCGATGTAGTAGCCCTTGAGGGTTTTATTATTATTCAGAATTATGAATACAAACTAAGGTACCAGTAGTGGTTTACCTAATAGAGAAAATCCCAGCAGAAGTATCTCTATCTCTGGAGATAGAAAATATGGCTGATTTAGTTGAGGATGAAGAACCCCACAGGTGCCTACACAGTCACTACATCACCCTTTAGTGTGGCTGTGTCACCCCTTCTGGATCTGCTGAAAATGAGCCCTATCTGGTCCACTGAAACCACAATGCTACCCTTCCTGACTCTGCATCACCCCCTCTTGGCCTGCGTCATCTTTCTGTGACTACGTCAACCTCTGCACTGGCTCTGCGTGAGCCTAGCTGGGCCTACATCACCCCTCATGGACTGTGCTGCCTCTCTGGTACAAATCTACCTCTCTGCAATTGTATTCTCGGCATCAAATCTGAAATCACTCTGCTGATCTGCCCATCAATGCACTGGAAGCTCACTTGAAAATTCTCAGCAAACCACGCCCCCAAAATTTCAACTTAGCTCAAGTTCTACGACTCTATGTGTGTTCTTGAACTAACCCCAAGCATTCCTTTAATCATTTTCTTGTTGAAAAATCAATGACCGTGATCTAATCTATAATCAATGGCTAAGATTAGAAAATACTTGATCGTCATTAATTAGAACATTATCCCCCATATGTTTAAATTAATTCCATTTAATTATTTAATTTCGATAAGTTAGACTTAAGAACTCCATTAAAATAATTAATTATTGGAATGACTTAAGTTCCGAGTGGAATTTTTCCAAACGATTTTTGGGTCTTGAAGATCTCACATGTTCTAGCCCCTCCATAAAGTTTCAGAGCTATAGCACATCCGATGCTACCCAAAAATCAATAGACATCTCCTCGCTTGGTGAAACATATTGGTATGCTGCCAATATTGAACAAAAATTCAAACTGAGGAAGCGAGACTTTGGATCTGCAAATCAGAAGTAAGGGAAATGCGCCCCCAAACCGCATAACAAAGGACAAATCCAAGGTGAGGCGACCTAGGACAACCCACCAAAGCCGCAAGCGAAGAACACCATTTCAAAGCCAAAGAAGGACACACGAAGATGGTGTGAGTTCCATAAGGGCTCCACTTATAACACAAGTGAGTGTTAGCTGAAGTAGTCAATGGTGGACAAGCTGAAGGCTTCCAAATTAGATGCATGTTCCGACTCTGAGTCAAAACCCGACAAGGGGAATGCCAAAGAAAAGTAGATTATCGATGTAGAGCTCAACACCATTGTCGCCGCCACCACCAAGATTAAGAAGGAGGAACCCAAATATTCAGAGGAGGGAGAGTGCCTCTTCCATTCCTAGATGTGGGTGAAGGGTTCCCCGCTGCACTTCATTGTCGATAATGAGAGCCAAAAGAACCTCATTTCAGCAGAGGTCATAAAGCGGCTAGGCCTGTTGACCATAACACACCCATAACTGTACACCATTGGGTGGCTTCACCAAGGATGAGATCTTTGTGTCAGCCATCAATATCACCTTCCCTACAACATCAAGCCCTTCACAGATGAGGTATTATGTGATAATTCTCCTCTTGATGTTTGTGATGTATTATTAGTCCAACCATACTTGTGGAAGAGAGATGCTATGTATGAGTCTAGGCCTTGCACTATTATTGTTACTTTGGGAAATAAATTGTACAAGATACCGGAGGTAGTACTACCTACTGCCATCTATTTGATCACTGAAAAACAATGTAGTAATCTCATTTCCAAAACCGGGAAATTTGTTTTCCTGGTGATCTGCCCTCAGGGCAAGAAGAAGATTGTGGCCATGACCTACAAACATGGCTCCTCTGCACAGATGGAAAAGGTCATGGAGGATTACGGGACATCTTCACCACATCTACAGGGTTACCTCTTCATTGTCAGGTCAAACACTCCATCGATTTTACCCCAGGTGTGCGGCTACCCAATGGACAGATCTATCGGTGCTTTGTTCTGGAGAACTACGAAATCAACAAGAAAATTCAGGAGCTATTGCAGAAATGTCACATTTGGCAGATTTCATCGCCCTGTGGGAGCTTGATGGTGTTGGTGTAGAAGAATGATGGGACTTGGAGACTCTGTATTGACTATGAGGCGCTGAACAATATAACTGTCCAGAATAGGTATTCGATCCCGTGGATTGATGATATTTTGGACCAACTTAATGGGTCCAAATATTTCAGCAAGATCGACTTGAAGTTTGGGTATCACCAAGTACCAATTGAACCCTTCGATGTGTGGAAGACTGCCTTGAAATACAAGGAGGGCCTTTTCGAATGGATGGTCATGCCTTTTGGGTTGACGAATGCTCCCACAACCTTCATGAGGATGATGGACAACATCTTGCGACCATTCACCAACTCATTCATAGTGGTGTATTTGGATTACATCCTAATCTTTATCTAGAGTTGGGAAGAGCATCTCCAACACATTTGACAGGTCCTACGAACACTATGACAACACAAGTTGTGTGTCGATTTGGAGAAATTCACATTTGGCATGACCCAGGCTCAATTTCTGGGATAGATTATTGATGAAAAAAGGGTGCATGTGGACCCAACTAAGATCTATGTCGGTTGGCCATCCCCAACCAATCTAACAGAGATCTAAAACTTTCTGGGTCTTGCCAATTTTTACTGCAGGTTCGTGTTGGGGTTCTCTCATATCACTTGGCCTTTGAGTCAAGTCACCAAGGGAGGAGCAAAAGAAAAATTGTTTTGGTATGAATCTCAACAGAAGGTGTTCACAGAGTTGAAGCATCACATTTTCTATTCACCAGTGATCACATTACCAGACTTGCAAAAACCATTTGAGATCGATAAAAATGTGAAAATTTCTGAGCACAAAAATCCTACTGCTAAATATTGATTTACTTCTCCTACTTGTTTTATTATGCACAAGTTATTTAACTGAAAATATTCAAAAAAACATCGAAGTAAACACAACTAGCTGCCTACACAAATACATATCATTTACTGAACATCAAACACATATGAAAAAGGACACTAATTTTTCGGACAAATGTCCTCGGAAAAACCCAATGCGGTAAAATCGGTGCAAAAGATATGAGGGTTTATTATTATTAAGCATCAGTATTTTGATTACATATAGGGTGCCATAAATTGACTCACCCAACAGGGAAAAACTCGGCTACAAAGAAAAATGTGAGTTATACCTCACTCCCGCAAGTCTCGACTGATTCGGATGAGCCATTAGTGAAACCCCAAATAGCTCTGCGTAGTCTCTGCACTGCCACTGTGCAAGGCTGCATGGCCCTGGCTGAGGGACTGCATCACCCTAGCTCTATGCTAATCAGCTTCTCCCAAATCTGGTTTAATCCTTGCCCGCTTAGAAACCCCAGCCTCTAATGAATTTCGGGCTTTTCCTTGGAGGCTCTGTGTTGCCCCTGCGTGGGCCTATGTCACCCTCTCTAGGGACTGCGTCACACCCTCTGATGGTGACACTTCCTCCACTGCGTCTCTGCTGCCCTTGCTTCGTGTTTTACTCTTAGACCTCCTACCAATCACTACATTTTCCCCTCACTGCTTCTCTGAATCACTCAGATCTGGACTTCGTTCGAGCACTGCTCCGTTAGAAGATTTCGATCTCTTAGATTCACTGTATGTGTTCTTCAACTAACCCCAAGCCCTTCCTTTATACTTTTCTTGTTGACACATCAACGACTAATATTATAAGAAGCTTGATCCATGTCACTTAGAAAGTTCTCATCACATGTGTAAATTAATTCACTTTAATTTTTCAATTTCCCTAAGTTAGACTTAGGGTCCCCATTAAAAAAATTAATTATTTGAATAAATTTTACACCAAATGGAATTTGGAGCTCCAAACTCTTTGTGGGTCTTGTATATATAATGTATTCTAGCCCCTCCACAAAGTTTCAGAGCTAGAGCACATCCGATGCTACCCCAAATCTCAACAATAGATGCCTCTGACTATGCTATTGAGGCAATACTTACTTAGCAGGGGAATCTAGTGGCATATCACAGTGAGAAACTTTCAGACACAGTCCGAAAGTATCCCACATATGAAAAATAAATGTATTCAATTGTGTAGGTCTGCCGACAATGGAAGCATTACATTTTTGGAAAGGAAATGATCATCCACATAGATCACCGACCCTGCAGTTCATACAGACACAAGGGAAGTTGCAGAATGATTGCCATCATAAATGGTCCACATACCTGCAACAATTCCATTTTAACATCAAGTATGAGAAGGGAAACACTAATAATGTTGCAGATTTCCTCAGTCGACCATCGATAGTGGTGCTAATTGTTGATTTTTGTAGCATCAGAAAGTGCTTTAAGTCTCAAATTTGGTGTAGAGGCTTAGACACTTGTATTCCAAAGAAGTCAAAAAGCGTTTGTGGAAATTCCACTCGAAAGTTGTTTTATTTTAAAAATTAATTATTTTAATGAGGACCCTAAGTCTAAACTTAGGGAAACTAAATAATTAAAGGGTGTTAAATAAAACAGAGTGTGAATCTTCTAGATCACATGGATCAAGTCATGTTATGATCTTAGCTGTTGATTAGAGATCTAATATGGGCCATTGATTTATCAACGAGAAGACTATAAATAAAGGCTTGAGGGTCATTTGGAAAACACACCAGTGCAGATACTCAGTTGCTTGTGTAAATCGATTTTCCTAGTGGTCGAAGTTCGACAAGAGAAAATTGGCTCAGAGCGAGAGTTGCAGGTGGAGGAGAAGTAGAGAGGGTTCAAAAACGATCCGAGGTGCAGGGGCAGGTGAAGCAACAAAAATAAAAGGCAACACAGAGGCTAGGAGTGAGTATCACAGAGGGGTGATGCAGTTCTGTGTAGTCCTTAAGTAGAGCCAGCGCAGTGGTGACGCAGGGGGCTCAAGAGGGTCCTTCCGAGGTTATTTATCATATGTCTATTTTGCGATGAATTTCTCCAGTGTTATTATAATTTCTCTTTGTCACTTCTCACTGTAAATTTTACAAGAAGATTCGTATGAATAATAGAAACCCTCATCTGCTGCACCAGTTTTCCTGCATTAGGTTTTTCTGGGGACAACTGTTCAAAATTTTTGTGTCATTTATGTGCTAGTATTTTCCTTATGGTTTTGCTCAATAATTATATGGTGAAGTCTGTATTAAAATTTATTTCAATATTTACTAAAGATATTTCTGCAAACAACTTATTTTTGAATAATAAGTAGAAGAAATAATATCAGATAATGCAGTAGGATTTCAAGTTGAAATTTTCACATGGTATCAGAGCAAGGATAGGTGAGGTAGCAGGAGCGTCTATGCCAAAGGGGATTCGTGGTGCTTCCTTGGCATAAAATCATACACCCAAGGGTTTACACATTCTATCTGTAGAAATTGTCCAGGAAAGGAAAAGCACAAAAAATATGGAAGATAGAGTTTTGTCAAAGCTGACCACTAGGTTGGAAAAGGAACGTGAGTTCTTATCAACCGCTACATCATCAAATGATTGGTATATTATGTTATTCATCAATAATTTTTACCTGTTTATATGACTAAATGATTATCCCAATATTTCTAGAAACAAAGTTCATAGACATTATGAGTTCTAGAAATCTCACCGCCTTCATTATTCTTAAGATATTTTTTCACTATTTAATTATTTCATCCTATCTAGCTTTGCCTACGAGTCTCAGAATACCCATTAAGAGCCCATGTCACCCATTTTATCTATATCTTGTCACCTTTGACCCAAATCCCCTGTTTTTGTTTCACCTTAAAACCCCATTGTTTCCTAAGCTAACCAATCAATCAGCTTTTTGTGTCCACCAAACTATTCCTAAACACTGATAGTCCCAAAATATCTCTGTAGACTCTATAATAAATCAAGTACAATGGGTTTCAGGTCTTCAATACATTATTTTATCATGAAATCTGTCTCACACTTGATAAATCCCGGGTTCTAGGTTTCAGTCCAAAAGCCAAGTCCCAGAAAACCTCCACTAGGCCACCCAGAGTTTCACAAAGTCTTAGGGTGGATTTTATGCCCTACAAACTCTGTTTTTCCTATATGAAGAAACTACATTCAAAGAAGGAGAATAATGGCGATCTTGTCTTAAACTCATCAAAGAGATCATTCAAAGGGTATGTGGCCTGAAGCACAAAGTTTTTTAGGGGGATAACTACCCCTTGCTTACATTTCTGTAAAGAGTCAAAAGTGTATCAACCTAGCAAGAGGTAAAGTAATGAGAGGCACCATCACAAGAAAACCACTCACAACCAAGAAAAAAGCAGAAAGGTATGGGTTTGATGGAAATCAGGGTTTATGATTGTTTTGATCAAGAAATAAAGCAATACTAGGGTTACAAAGGCAAAGGACACCTCAACCCTTTCAAATGATCATTGAAGACTTTTTAGACATAAGTAATGAGTTTTATAAGTTTTCCTTTAAGAACTTAGAAGATAATACTTTTTTCTTTTTCTAACCATCCCTAAAAACTTAGAAGATTGGGAAGATGGACAAAGATGGTCAAAAAGTGACAATGAAGCCTCCTTCATCACAACAGATGGTTTCAAAGGGTTTTCAAACTACCTTCTAGGGTTTGACAGACAAGCACTAATTCCACTTGATCGAAAGGTAAAATCAGAGGTTTTTAAGAAGATAAAGAAGGGCAGACATGAAAATAAATACTCCACTACACCAAAGGTAGAAAAAAATGATGAAGAGTATCAGCCAAAAGAGGAAAGAAATGTCAGTTCAAGGGTCATTCAAGTGACCTCAGAAATATATATACCCCTGGTTTGCAATAGAGCAGTGGAATTCCCAACAAAGGCCATCCTTATCAAATGACTATTGTGCAAAAGATAGATGAACATGAATGGCACTTTACAAGACTGTCAAAAGTGTTTTCTTACAGGAAAATTGATAAGGATAAGGCAAGCAATGTTTCACATAAAGGTGGCATATCCCAAAAGACCAAACTGTTGTTTATACTTACTGCTAGGGTATTTCTCCCACCAAGAGGCTTTTTCTTCATTACTTAAAGACAAAAACATGGCAGAATCTCAGTCACAGGGAGAAATTGCAAAAATGATAAGTTTGCTGTGTATAGGTGTTAAAAGTCATAAAACAGGTTTATTTTCCAAATATAGGAGAAAGGCATAGTCTTGGCTTCTTCAACAAGGTTATCAATTTGAAAAGAAACTCAAGAGGCCTCTAGCAGTGAAAAGAACAAAGTTCCTGTCGAAATACCACCTACAAGACCAAAAACAGTCAAAAGGCACAGTGAGAAAAAATGAGAAGAAACAAACCTTATAAAGTGGGTTTTTACATTTGATTTTTATCAAAGGGTATAAAACAACTCCAAAAAAGCTTCTCCCATTCACCATTTGGATTTTTGTAGAAGGAGTGAGGGTTTTTCAAAATTTCCGACAGAGTCCTCTGGCAAATTTTTTCAGGCGCTGCGCTCCTGTAGCGTCTCCCCGTGCAATTTTCCACTACGCGCTGTGTGCCTGTAGAACGGTGCCACGCTCCTGCTGTTTGCTCGACGTTCAGGAAGGGGTGGCATGACACCACGTTCAAAGCCACCTGACAGGAGTTGTGCTGCGCTCTTGCCACAATTTTTGAACAATGCACGAAGGCACATTCAGGGCCATCCGATAGGAGTTGTGCTGTGCTCCTGCCACAATTTTTGAACTCTGCACGAAGGCACGTTCAGGGCCGCTTGAAAGGAGTTATGCTGAGCTCCCACCACAATTTTTGAACTCTGCATGACACCACGTTCCAGGCCGCCCGACAGGATTTGTGCTATGCTCCTGCCACAATTTTTGAAATCTGCACGAAGGCACGTTCAGGGCCACTCGACAGGAGTTATGTTGTACTCCTGCCATAGTTTTTAACCTCTAAATGAAAACACATTCAGAGGGTGACCCGAGCCACTCGAAAAGGTTTTCTGAGCTATTTTTTCTGCTGTGGAGGCCTTTTGAAGAGGTATTTTAAACTTTTCCTACATGTTCATGTTTTTCTAAAAGATAAGGTCACAGAGGAAATTGAAAGTTGGTTTAGAGAAGGCAGTGAAATCCTAAAGAAACACTTGGCCTGCACATTGCTGATGCCTTGATCTAATAAGAAACCTCACCATCTCATTCAACATTGTCACATCATTCTGCAAGCAGTGCCAATCCTCTTTAAAGTTTTTGAGGCAGGGGTGAAAAACAAAATGTCTGAAGAAGAGAATGTTGACAATGATGAGGCAAGTCAAAGGCCTAAAAAGCAGCCAAGGAAGGGAGGGATGCCAAATAGGTTTGAACCTATAAGCACTAAAGAGATGATAACCTCCCCTACTATTTTGTCCTATTTTCAAGAATTGGGATGCTATGAATTCTGTAAAAATTTACAAAAGATCCAAAGTCACCGTAAATTGACCAAGCTCTTTGCCCTAAACCTTCATAATCATCAAGTACACCTAGCCAGGGTAAAATTTGAGTTGACTGCCTATGCCATCTCTAGGGCCACTAGAATAGCTTGCATAGGAGAAAGGTGGTTCAAACAAAAGCATCTGGACCTAAGTCACTATTGCCCATTCTTGAAACCAAGTTTTCAAGTTGATTTCAAAACCATGTTCCCCTTCTCTCATCTATTGGAAAGATATGTTATCCTAATGAATATCATTATGAAATACTTCACCTACGAGGGTAGGTTCTCCAGAGTCTATTCCTACCACATAAGACTTCTCATGCACTTCACCAAAACCAAGCTGCTACATATGCCCTACTACCTTTGCAAAATTATTGAGAAAATGTCTTCCATCATGCAAAAGAGGCCTCCATCCCAACAAATGTCAAGCCTTTTTCATCATTCCCTCATCAAAGTGATTATATCACACCAACTATAACAACAAGGCATCCCCTGGGAGGTTTTCATCACCCACGATGATTTCACAACTCCACAACCCATTCCTCTACAGAGTCTACTATCATCATCTCAAAATCCTCCTCACACACCTCCATCACCCTCCACTGAGCTTGGTTCATCTTCTTCACATGAATCATTCCCTCAAATAGACCTTCCTCATTCACCTCCCCCTAAGAAATCAGAAAATGAAGAAAATAGTGAAGAAGAGGAAGATAGCCAAGAAGAAAGCAGTAATGGCCAAGAAGAAAGCAGTGAGGGAAAGGATGATGAAAAAGAAGAAAGAAGTGACGGAAAGGATGAGGAAAATTAAGAAAGTAGTGAAGAAGAGTAAGATGGCAAAGAAGACAAGGAAAATGAAGAAAACAGTGATGAAAATGAAGAAAGCAATGAAGGAGAGGATGATGCAAATGAAGAAAGCAGTGAGGGAGAGGATGATGTGAATGAACATAGCAATGATACAAATGAAGAAAGTAGTGAGGGGGAGGATAATGAAAATGAAGAAAAAAGTGAAGAAGAGGAAGATGGCAAAGGAGGACAAGAAAAATGAAGAAATCAATGATGGCCAAGAAGAAATTAATGAAGGCAGTGACCAAGAAGAAAGTATTGATGAAGAAGAAAAGAGAGATGAAAACAGTAAGCCTAGAGACAATCAACACACTAGTGATAGTCAAAAAACTAATGAAAATAAAAAACTAGTGACAGTCAAAGAAAAGGAGTAAATAATGGACCAAACAATGAAGAATAACTCAGCCAAAAGGACAATATGCATAATGGTGAAGGGAAAAATTCTGAAGGCAGTGAAATAGCAAAAGTGAAAATGATATAAGTTATGAAACAGAGGTTGAAATTAAAGGTAAAGACCATAGGCAAGACAGTGAAAACAATGGGTCAAATGATGAAGAAGAGGACATTCATGAAGACAAAGATGTACCAAGAAATAATGAAGACACTTCTAGCATTGCAAAAATAGAGGATGACAATCCTAAGGGTCTTGACAGTGATGATGCATAAAAGATAGTGAGAATTCTTATCAAAGGGGTAGCCAAGAACAAGGTAAGGAAGATGCACACACAGAGATCATCCATGAGGAGAAAAGCAGTCCTAAGGTCACTAGTGATCAAGCTTTGCAAGTAAAACTTATTGCACCTTTCACCATT
Source organism: Pinus albicaulis (assembly GCA_034641835.2). NCBI lineage: Eukaryota > Viridiplantae > Streptophyta > Pinopsida > Pinales > Pinaceae > Pinus > Pinus albicaulis. The sequence goes on from CM076582.1 coordinate 1,090,574,313, forward strand.
ACCTATCAAACAGGAGAGAGGCATGTGTTTGCTGCCTCCAAAGGGCAAGGGGCCATGCCATCCTCCTCATCTCAAATGATTGAAAAAGGTAAAGAACAAGTAAAAGAGGAAGAAGACAATCATGAAGAGGAGACATAATTTGAGCTCATTCACATAGACAGTGATGAGGAAAATGAAAAAAGAATTGCGAACTCTCTCCTACAAAACAGGAATGCACAGATCAAGGATTTGGAAGCTAAATTAGAGAGAGCTAAGGATGTCATTCATTTCTTACGAATGCAGAATAAACAAGTGAGCGGTCAGCAGGCCATCTATGAAGCAAGGGCGATCAAATACCAGAAAGAGGCTCAAAGAGCATAGGTGAAGTTGAAGGAGTACAGGGGTGCCTATGAATAAAGTGAGGATGAGGAGGGTCAGTCTAGAAAGAGGCCTAGAAATATGGGCCTAAGAAAGTCTTTGGCACGAGAAAGGGAGCAAGAATCAACCCAAGCGCAACAATTCCCCTCACTAAACTCCTTGCCATTGAAATTGAGCATAACAGGGAATCATGTTTTGAAAGGGCCAACATACATCTTGAGACCAAACTGGAGAAGGCCAACAGAGATTTGAACTTGCAAAGAAGAATGACTGAGCACTATAAACGAAGAAACCACTTGTAAGGAAAAAACTCAAAACTGCCCAAAATAAGGGCCCGACACCAAAAGATGAAAAATACCAAGCTAGGCTTGGTATTTTTTCCCAAGATCCTCTACATGTCTTCAGGGACCCATGAGGCACCTACCTACCAATTTTGAGAGAAATTGAACAAGTTTTGTTTTTTGCAAATTTTGAGGCTAGGAGCGCGCACACCCTATGCTGCACTTTTTCCAAGGGCATATTCAGGAGGGGAGGCTGACATTTTTGGATTCCCCATCATTATAGGGGTATTATCACCAATTTTTAGCTCAATTGGAGTTGTTTTGACCCCTCAAAAAGGTCAAAAGCACTCATTTTTTCACCTTTCTGCCCACTTTTCTGAGCATGTGATGCACTCCTAGAAGTCTTGGATTTTTCACTTTTTGGGAACATTTTAGAAGCCATATTGAAGAAATAAAGGTATATCTGGAAATTATACTTCAATTGATTTCCAACGAGCCATCACGGAGCCTTTTCCGACATCGAGAAGGCCTCCAAAACACTGCTGCAAAAATACCTATTTTTGTGCTGCGCTCCTGGCATAATTTCAGAGTTTGACACAGTGTGCTGCACTCCTATTGGTGACTGGAAAAAATGTGTGTTTATAAATTTTTCAAATGCATGTCAGGCCTAAAATTCAATTTAATTTCCATTTAGAGTCGGAAAAGATATTTGTTAGATATTTTTGTGCCTTGGGCTTTACAAACCCTTAAGGACAACTTAGGATATTTCTTGTTGGCCAATAGGCTTCTAGATACTCTCTTTGGTTTTCCTCTTCCTTTCTTGTTATATAAGGCACGAGGATTCATTGTAAATGGTTGGGAACTTGATGTGTTAAGAGAAATACATGGTTTTTGAAAGTTGAAGAACAACTTAGTGTTGTGGAGCTTGTGGATGGATTGCCTTGATTGATGGTGATGAAGGCTTGCTTGCAGGATCCCTGAGTTTAGTTAATGGTGATGTATCTCTCATATGTTCATGTTTTTTATTGTTTTCCATATGTCCATCTTTCTATTTTTCAATAGCTCAGAAAAGTATAGGATGAGAAATGTTGTTTGAGGCACCTTAGTCCTCCTGTTAGCTATTGTTTTCATGTTTTCTTCTGCTGGGTTAGCTTAAAGAATTCTTCATTGCTCCTTAGGCCCACCTAAGATTTTATATTTCATTATTGGATTAATATGCTAGTTTATAAACATGATTCATGGTAAACCCTGCTTATTTAAGGCTATCTAAACTCTGTCTTGAAATCTCTCTTTGATGTATTGATTGTTAGGTTAAGTCAAAGAGGTATTGTTTCGATCTTGCCCTTTGAATATGCTTATAAGTTTTCTTCGAAGTTCTTTATATTTTAATGAATGATGTTTAGGCGTTCCCTCTTCATTTATTGATGCTATTTGTCTCTTATATTTTTTCAAATCTTGAAATTAGAATCATTGAAGTTAGATAAGTTGTATTACTTCATTTGCTCCACTGGATTGTATATCTTAAATGTATATTTGTTTAAGAGTATTGTTATTGAGTAAATGGTGTGCCCTATCTCATACCCAGTAACTTTGCTTATTAGTATTCAAGATCTCTCTATTCATAGGTATTTGACAAAGGATTATTAACTGCCCTTTGCCCTACCTTGTTTCCCAAACTTAATGTCCATTTCACCTCATACATAAACTTAAAATATCCATTAACTACACTAAATTTTCCCTGTGATGTAGCCCAATTCGTTACCAATATATCAATGACTTCATAGACTCAATTTCCCAATTTATTTGATAACCTCTCACTCCACCTATCCCACTTGATCATATTACCCCAACCCAAAACAAACAAACAAACATACACTTAACATCTAGCCTAAAATCAATCATTCAAAGTGAACAAGTTCACATCCTTCGCATAATAGAGAGAGCCCTATTTGATTCCAGGAAGGATAGGTCCTAGGACTCCAAATACTAATCTGATGTTACCCTGTCATTTGGTTTACCAATCTGCCAAATCACCAGACACTAACATAATGGCGATCACGGTGGGACTCTGAGAAAATAACATCCTAAGCCTTCCTTAGAATTTCAGAAGCACTCTTGTTAAGGAATATCTATTGATTTATCGCCACCTCATCGCCACACTAACATAATGGCGATCATGGTGGGAATTTGAGTCAAAAACATCCTAGGTATCCCTTAGGAACTCTCAAATCTTATTCAAATCATAGAAAACTCAAAATTTCAGCCATAGAGTAGAATCTGGTTGTTTCACCATCCTAGCAAAATGATGACTCAGCTGTAGGATACTCATAAAAACCTTAGGGCTACATAAAGGAACTCAAAAAACCCCAAAACATTTCGAGATTGATTTTTTGTCAGTATTGGTGGTGGACCATAGACACTTATCTTCAAAACAACTAAAAATATCCACCTCAAGACTCCACTAGCCTCCAGTAGGCCTTATAAATTTACTAGTGTCCCTAAAACCCTATGGGATTGTGCCGAATCAACCCTGGGAAGTCTAGAATCCTAGTCTCACACTGTGTGAGTTTAGAAAACATAAAAGAGGTAAAATTTACAAAAAATTAAAAAAAAACTTTTAGCCTTTCTAAATTTTGAGTTTGATTTATGGCTTCACGAAGAATCAATACCAGATCTCATCCAGACCCAAACCCTCCTACTATAGTTGATGACCCAGAAAGGATTTTGTGGAAAACTTCTGAAACTAGAAACTTACCTACTAATAGGAACATTCATAAAGCAAGCTTTGTGCCTGAACATCTTACAACCTTGCAAGATCCCTACTTTGACTTGCACCATACTAGAAACCTTTTCAGAAGCAAGTCACAAAGTGAAATCAACCTTACCGATCTTGAGCCCATAGACTTGTAACAGAGTCCTAGCAGAGAATTTTCTCCTTCCACACCACATGATTTCCAACTTCTCCACCACTATGGCTCTTTTCACCCCAATTCTGTTCAGAATTAGTTTATTGGTCCGAGTACTTTCGCCACACCCATTCACACCTCCATTATACAAACCACTCCATCTCATATCACAAATCCTCTGCTTATAAATCCACCATTAGCTCTTATCATGGTAGCATGGTATGCACCCCTGGTGTTACCACAACCATTGGTACCTTTTCCAAATGATTACCAATCCAGAATCCCACACTTCACCAGGGTTGAATCCACCACTGCCCAACAGCATGTAGATAGAATGAATGATGCTTTTGACTACATGGAACTAGTAGAGGAAACCATGAAGATGAGGATGTTTTCCCAAAGCCTAGGAGAAGATGCTAAGAAATGGTTCAAAAGCCTAACTCCCAATAGCATACATGATCTCCCTTCCCTTTACCAAAATTTCATAAAAAAATGAGAAATCAAGAAAAACCCTCTTCAGATCCTCTCGGAATATAGAAATCTTAAAAGAAACATGGGAGAAAGTGTCCAAGACTATTGTACTATGTTCAATAGTGTTTACAATGCATTACCGCCAAACATGAAACCCTCATTAGGCCTAGCCTTAGCTAAATTCCTGGAAGGTTTTGACCCCAACATGGCCTATCAACTGAGAGAAAGAGAGCCCCTAACCTTAGAAGACATGCAAAATGGAGCCATAAGTGTAGAGGCCAACTTAATTAAAAAAAGAGCTAGGCTAAGATCAGGAAAGAGGGTAATCTACAAAGATGACACCATGCCCTCCACCTCCTCATATGATTCCAGGATTGAAAATCTCTTTAGGACCATGGAAATAATGATGGAGAGAATAAGCATAAACGAAAGAACACTCCCTAGGGACAACCAACCAAATCCCCAAAACAGAAACCAGAATCCGAACTTTAGAAGAGACCCGCCCCAAAACAGACCAAGGGAGAATGATCAACAAATCAGGCCACCCTTCCAAGACAACTATGTTGATGAAGGATAAATAGATATTGAACAACCAGATGAAAATCATCTAAACTTAATAGGCTCTGATAGCGAGGGTGACGTTTTTCTCACAGAAGAAGAACACGGTTTTTTCTCCTCAAACCAAGATGAAATAAGCTTGGAAGATTCTGAAGACCACGAATTGGGATTAGAAAATTCCATAATGGAAGTCCATAGGCAATATGAACTTAGAAGTAAGAAAAACCAAGACAACTACAGGAAAAACAACTTAGACACTGCTGTTAAGAAAACTCCCAAAAACATTCTTAAAAGAACATAAGATAATAACAATACCATGGCTAAGAAAACTAATCCTAACAAGGATAAAACTAGCTAACCAGGTGTTGACACAAGCTGTCCTAGACCTCTGCTAGTGGCCCTGAGAAAACTCTACTGACCAAAGCCCCGAATCAAAATCAGCAAATTAAAAATGTGGAAAAATTTATGGCTGATAAAATTGATGTAAATATGTCCAAAACTCGAGTACCTTTCAGTTTTGAAGGAGAGATTGCTAAAATCAAAATAACCATCCCTCTCACTGAACTAGTAGCTCAGGATATGTACCGTTCCCAAGTTTTGAAAGTTTTGAACATAGGAAATGATACCAATACTCTGAATTTGATAGATGATAAACCAGAGCTGTTGTTTGGACCCGAAGTGGATGGAAAATACCAAGAAGGAGTTATTCCCCCATTCTATGTTAGCCTAAACATACACAAAAAAATCCTACATAATGCCATGCTAGAATCTGGTGCCTCTCACAACCTCATGCCAAAGGTAGTGATGGAAAGATTAGGCCTAGAAATAACCAGGCCCTATAAAGATCTGTATTATTTCAATTCAAGCAGGGTTAAATGCTTGGGATTAATCAAGGACGTATGTGTCAATCTAACACAAATCCCTGCTAAGAGCCTGGTCATGGACATAGTCGTGGCTGACATTCCCACCAAATATGGCATGATTTTGTCCTGATCTTGGGGAGCCAAACTTCTGGGGAACCTCCAACTTGACATGTCTTATGCTACCATCCCAATTTTTAACTAAACAAGGAGACTCTACCGAGAATCTCACATGAATTATATGGTAAGTAGCCTAGATAGACCCAACAACACCCCTATCTATTCCATTCATTCTGACTTGGACTCATTCATCTTGTATAATGAAAATGACCTTGATGAGAAAGTGAATGAAGATTGTGAAGATCTAGGCACATTACAACAATCAGATCAGTCCCTCTATGATGAGTTCAACAGTCAAAACTATCACGAACCTAAAACACCACAAGATAATAAAAATGAACTTGATTTTCTGCAAATTAAAAATGAAATATCAGAAACAAAAACCAGTGTAGAATAGGAAACAGATTGTTCAAATGAAGGACAAACCACCAAAATACAACTTCTTCCTTTTCTAATCCTGAAAAAATGAGATGCCCTCAAAAAACACAAATATTTGGGAATCTGGAACAAGATAGTCTTACGTTTTTACCTTACCTAGATACTTCATCATCCAAGAATTTTTCCCTTTCGGAAAAATTGTCAATTTTCACAAATATTGCTATAGATCCCAAAGAAATCTTTGCTAAAGCTGATATAGAGGAAGATAGCATGGGTAAACTTAAGAAGTCTGAAATAATTAAGTTGTATAAAATTTTATCACTACACACAAAACAAAGAAATACAAGACTGTGCAAAAAATTTCAGAATGCTTATGTGTGTAGGCAGGCTAGTCTAAAAAATTGTAACACAACCATTGTTCTAAAAAGCCCTCCTTTAAAAAAGAATCATGAAAATATTGAGTAGTTAAGTTCACTTAGAAAGAAGGCAAAAGGACATAGGCTTTGTATATACTTTAGGTACCAAGACCAACCCTTCCAAAAGAACAAGTACCTTTTTACCAAAAAAGATCATACTTTACAAAGGGTAGGGTTTTCTAACTAGATCTCATTGCATGATAGTTTTTTAGGTTATCATCAGATGATACCACTTCAGATCAATCAGCTCAAAGATTTTTTCAAATTTCCTTGGGACAGTTGCATGCTTAAACAAATACTTCCCGGGCTAGGAAGCGCTAGAGATACTTTCCAAAAAACTATGCCTTTAGTTTTAAATTTCTCTACTATGGTGTACATGGATGACTTCATCATTTGTTTTAAAGATGATAAAGAATACATTTCCTACCTAAAGAGGATCTTTGACACAAACAGATTTGAGGAGCAAAGGTCAAAGAAGAAGCACCAAGGGGATCATGGATTTCCTGAAAACTCTTGGAATAATCCTTATACCATGTTTTCAAATAGAGGTAACTATGTTTTCTATTTACAAGAGCTGAATGGACACAAAATGTTAGGAGATCCTTTTGAAGACAGGATGCTCAAATGCTACTTTTGTCAAGATCCTTAGCTTAAAAATTTTCACTCATTGTACATACCATTGTTTGAAGGAAAGGCCATAAAGAGAAAAACACAAAAACATAGAAAATAATAGAAAAGAGGGCAGATTCAAAACACAAGGTACAACCCCATACCCAAAAAATAGTAATATTGAAAGTGTGCAAGCCTAAATTCCACTACTGGTGCAAAAGAATGTCTTGTTCAACTATTTAGCCTAATAATGGTTGAACATGTTTTAAATTTATTATTGATAAGTTAGTGAAAATAATGCTGGTCAAATCATTAGAGCTTGACTTGTCGAAGAAAATAGGTTAGGAAACAAAGATACTAGTTCCACATGCTCAAAACAAAACCATGGAGAAAAATAGGGATGAATAGCAAACTATGTATCCTAGCCCTGATTTTTCTATTCTTATTTTGTATAAAAATAACATTTGTGGAAGCATGTTTTTATGCCACAAACCCATGATAAATCAGATTGTCTAATCCTGATTTAGCCATGTTTTCAATTTCATGTTTTTAGCTTAGTAAATGAATCCTGTCAAACAGTTTAATCTTGAAAGTTGAAATAGTATACGTAGAGAATGAATAGAGTTCACTAGCATAATCTAAACTCTTGGAAGAAATAAGTGTAGAAGTAGATAGTTTATTTCTTTGCTTTCAAAAAGAAAAGATGTCAATGGGTTTGCTAGTTCAAGTGCACCCAAGGAAGAGAAAATGTTAGGAAAGTAGGTTGGGTAGGTAGAAGTGAAGTTGAGCTAATCATGCTTTCAGATTATCAAAATCATTTCTTTAGGGAAGCAGTAGCAAAAGGAAAGAAGAAAATCCGCCCAATGGATGAGGCAGTGGTCTTCATAAACCAAGAGATCTGAAATTCTGGACACCTCCTGAAAGGGAGATACCCTCCCCAAATGGAACCACTATTAGTCATCAGTTATTTTTACCTGTTTAGATGACTAAATGATTATCCCAAGATTTCTAGAAACAAAGTTCACAGAAATTATGAGTTCTAGCAATCTCACCGCCTTCATTATCGTTAAGATAATTTTTCACTATTTCATTATTTAATCCTATCTAGCTTTGCCTACCAGTCTCAGAATACCCATTAAGAGCCCATGTCACCCATTTTATCTATATCTTGTCACCTTTGACCCAAATCCCCTATTTTTATTTCACCTAAAAACCCCACTACTTCCTAAGCTCACCAATCAATCAGCTTGTTGTGTCCACCAAACTACTCCTAAACACTGATAGTCTCAAACTATCTCTATAGACTCTTTAATAAATCAAGTAAAGTGGGTTTCAGGTCTTCAATACATTATTTTATCATGAAATCTGTCTCATACTTGATAAATCCCAGGTTCTACGTTTCAGTCCAAAAGCCAAGTCCTAGAAAACCTCCACTAGGCCACCTAGAGTTTCACAAAGTCATAGGGTGGATTTGGTGCCCTACAAACTCTGTTTTTCCTATATGAAGAAACTGCATTGAAAGAAGGAAAAGACAGGTGATCTTGTCTTAAACTCATCAAAGAGATCATTCAAATGGTATTTGGCATGAAGCACAATTTTTTGTAAGGGGACAGCTGCCCCTTGCTTACATTTTTGTAAAGAGTCAAAAGTGTATCAACCTAGAAAGAGGTAAAGTAATGAGAGGCACCATCACAAGAAAACCACTCAAAACCAAGAAAAAAGCAGAAAGGTATGGGTTTGATGGAAATCAGGGTTTATGACTGTTTTGATCAAGCAATAAAGCAATACTAGGGTTACAAAGGCAAAGGACACCTCAACCCTTTCAAATGATCATTGAAGACTTTTTAGACATAAGTAATGATTTTGATAAGTTTTCCTTTGAGAACTTAGAAGACAATATTGTTTGCTTTTTCTAAGCATCCCTAAAAACTCAGAAGTTTGGGAAGATGGACAAAGATGGTCAAAAAGTGACAAAGAAGCCTCCTTCATCACATCAGATGGTTTCAAAGGGTTTTCAAACTACCTTCTAGGGTTTGGCAGACAAGCACTAACTTCACTTCATCAAAAGGTAAAATCAGAGGTTTTTAAGAAGATCAAGAAGGGCAGACATGAAAATAAATACTCCACTACACCAAAGGTAGAAAAAAATGATGAAGAGTATTAGCCAAAAGAGGCAAGAAATGTCAGTTCAAGGGTATTTTTTCTAAAGAACAGTTAGAGGCATATTTGACCTGAGAAACAGATATACCCCTGGTTTGCAGCAGAGCAGTGGAACTCCCAACAAAGGCCATCCTTATCAAATGACTATTCTACAAAAGATAGATGAACATGAATGGCGCTTTACAAGATTTTCAAAACTGTTTTCTTACAGGAAAATTGATAAGGATAAGGCAAGCAATGTTTCACATAAAGGTAGCACATCCAAAAAGCCCAAACTGTTGTTTATACTTACTGCTAGGGTATTTCTCCCACCAAGAGGCTTTTTCTTCATTACTTAAAGACAAAAACATTGCAAAATATCAGTCACTGGGAGAAATTGCAAAAATGATAAGTTTGCTGTGTATAGGTGTTAAAAGTCATAAAACAGGTTCATTTTCCAAATATAGGAGAAAGGCATAGTCTTGGCTTCTTCAACAAGGTTATCAATTTGAAAAGAAACTCAAGAGGCCTCCAGCAGTGAAAAGAACAAATTTCTTGTCGAAATACCACCTACAAGACCAAAAAAGTCAAAAGGCACAGTGAGAAAAAGTGAGAAGAAACAAACCTTATAAAGTGGGTTTTTACTTTTGTTTTTGATCAAAGGGTATAAAAAAACTCCAGCAAAGCATCTCCCATTCACCATTTGGATTTTTGCAGAAGGAGTGAGGGTTTTTCAAAATTTCCGATAGAGTCCTCGGGCAAATTTTTCCGGGCGCTGCACTCCTGAGTAGCTGTGCTGTTCTCCTGTAGCGTCTCCCTATACAATTTTCCACTACGCCTTGCGCGCCTGTAGAATAGCGCCGCGCTCCTGCTATTTGCGCCGCACTCCAAGAAATAATGAAGACACTTCTAGCATTGCAAAAACAGAGGATGGCAGTCCTAAGGGTCTTGACAGTGATGATGGCATAAAAGATAGTGAGAATGCTTATCAAAGCGGTAGCCAAGAACAAGGCAAGGAAGATGCACACACAAAGATCATCCATGAGGAGAAAAGCAGTCCTAAGGTCACTAGTGATCAAGCTTTGCAAGTAAAACTTATTGCACCTTTCACCATTACCTATCAAATAGGAGAGAGGCATGTGGTTTCTGCCTCCAAAGGGCAAGGGGCCATGCCATCCTCCTCATCTCAAATGATTGACAAAGGTAAAGAACAAGTAAAAGAGGAAGAAGACAATCATGAAGAGGAGAGAGAATTTGAGCTCATTCACATAGACAGTGATGAGGAAAATGAAACAAGAATTGCAAACTCTCTCCTACAAGACAGGAATGCACAGATCAGGGATTTGGAAGCTGAATTAGAGAGAGCTAAGGATGTCATTCATTTCTTACGAATGCAGAACAAAAAAATGAGTGGCCAGCAGGCCTCTGAAGCAAGGGCACTCAAATACTGGAAAGAGGCTCAAAGAGCACAGGTGAAGTTGAAGGAGTACATGGGTGCCTATGTAGAAAGTGAGGACGAGGAGGGTCACTCTAGAAAGAGGCCTAGAACTACGGGCCTAAAAAAGGCTCTGGCATCAGAAAGGGAGCAAGAATCAGCCCAAGCACAACAAATTCCCCTCACTAAACTCCTTGCCATGGAAATTGAGCATAACTATGAATCATGTCTTGAAAGGGCCAATATACATCTTGAGACCAAACTAGAGAATGCCAACAGATATTTGAACTTGCAAAGAAGAATGACTGAGCACTATAAACGAAGAAACCACTTTGCAAGGAAAAAACTCAAAACTGCCCAAAATGAGGGCCTGGCACCAAAAGATGAAAAATATCAAGCTAGGCTTGGTATTTTGGCCCAAGCTTTCTCTATGGGTCTCCAGGGACCCATGAGGCACCTACCTACCAATTTTGAGAGAAATTGAACAAGTTTTTGTTTTTTGCAAATTTTGAGGCTAGGAGCGCAGCACACCCTGTGCTGTGATTTTTTCTAGGGAATTTTCAGGAGGAGAGGCTTAAATTTTTGGATTCCCCATCATTATAGTGGTATTCTCACTAATTTTCAGCTCAATTGGAGTTGTTTTTACCCCTCAAAAAGGTCAAAAGATCTCATTTTTTCGCCTTTCTACCCACTTTTCTGAGCATGTGCTGCGCTCTTGGAAGTCTTGGAATTTTAAATTTTTTGGAAACTTGTAGAGGTAATATTGAAGAAATAAAGGAATATTTGGAAATTTGACTTCAATGGATTTCCAACGAGCCATCACGAAGCCTTTTCCGACATCGGGAAGGCCTCCAAAACACTGCTGCAAAAAGGCTTATTTTTGTGCTGCGCTGCTGGCATAATTTCAGAGTTTGACACAATGTGCTGTGCTCCTGTTGGTGACTGGATAGAATGTGCGTTCAGAAAGTTTTCAAAGGTATGTCAGGCCTAAAAGTCAATTTAATTTCCATTTATAGTCAGAAAAGATATTTGTTATATATTTTTGTGCCTTCGGCTTTGCGAAGCTTCAAGGACAACTTAGGATATTTGTTGTTGGGAAATAGGCTTCTAGATACTCTCTTTGGTTTTCCTCTTCATTTCTTGTTATATAAGGCACGAGGATTCAATGTAAATGGTTGGGAACTTGATGTGTTAAGAGAAATACATGGTTTTTGAAAGTTGAAGAAAAATTTAGTGTTGTGGAGCTTGTGGATGGATTGCCTTGATTGATGGTGATGGAGACTTGCTTGCAGGATCCCTGAGTTTAGTTAATGGTGATGTATCTCTCATATGTTCATGTTTTTTCTTGTTTTCCATATGTCCATCTTTCTATTTTTCAATAGCTCAGAAAAGTATAGGATGAGAAATGTTGTTTGAGGCACCTCAGTCCTCTTGTTAGCTATTGTTTTCATGTTTTCTTATGCTGGGTTAGCTTAAAGAATTCTTCATTTCTCCTTAGGCCTACCTAAGCTTTTCTATTTCATTATTGGATTAATATGCTAGTTTATAAACATGATTCATGGTAAACCCTGCTTGTTTAAGGCTATCTAAACTCTGTCTTGAAATCTCTCTTTGATGTATTGATTGTTAGGTTAGGTCAAAGAGGTCTTGTTTCGATCTTGCCCTTTGAACATACTTATCAGTTTTCCTTGAAGTTCTTTATAGTTTAATGAATGATGTTTAGGCATTCCCTCTTCATTTATTGATGCTCTTTGTCTCTTATATGTTTTCAAATCTTGAAAGTAGAATCATTGAAGTTAGATAAGTTGTCTTACTTCATTTGCTCCACTGGATTGTATATCTTGAATGTATATTTGTTTAAGAGTATTGTTATTGAGTAAATGGTGTGCCCTATCTCATACCCAGTACCTTTTCTTATCAGTATTCAATATCTTCCTGTTCATAGGTATTTGAAAAGGATTCTTAACTGCCATTTTCCCTACCTTGGTTCCCAAACTTAATGTCCATTTCACCTCATACATAAACTTAAAAGATCCATTAACTACACTAGATTTTCCCTGTGATGTACCCCAATTTGATACCAAGATATCAATGAATTCATAGACTCCATTGCCCAATTGATTTGATAACCTCTCACTCCACCTATCCTACTTGATCATCTTACCCCAACCCAAAACAAACAAACAAATAGACACTTAACAACTAGCCTAAAATCAATCATCCAAAGCGAACAAGTTCACATCCTTCGCATAATAGAGAGAGCCCTCTCTGAGTTCAGGAAGGCTAGGTCCTATGACTCCAAAGACTGGTCTGATGTTACCATGTCATTTGGTTTACCAATCTGCCAAATCATGAGACACTAACATATTGATAGCGGGACTTTAGCCCATATGACCGGAGAAAGAGATCATTTCTCCTGATATCAAGAAGAAAGGATGAAATTCCATATTACTATGGGAAACAAGACAAAGTGTACCCATGTAGGAAAAGGGACCATAACATCTCAAATAGAAGCAGGAGACAGTCTCCAAGCCACAAATGTGCTACATGTGCCAGGTATGGGAATGAATTTACTTTCAGTGTCTCAATTGCAGGACAAGGGATATGATGTATACTTTATCGGAATCAAAGTATATGTCAAGCATCGAAGCTAGAAGAAGAAGGCTCAGATTGGAGCTCGAAGCAACAAGCTATACAAGTTGCAGCTCGAGTCTCCAATGACATTGATAGGCATAAACCTAAGTGGAGAATTATATATGAATGAGCTATGGCACAAAAGAATAGGGCATATACACCATGGAGCTCTGAGAATGCACAAGGAAACTGTTGCGAGAGTTCCGGTTATTAGCACCAAACATGATGACGTGTGTAGAGGGTGCGTATTAGGTAAGTATAATAAAGAAGCATATTCTAGGAGCAACAATAGGATGAAAAGTGTATTGGGACTAATACACTCAGATATTTGCGGACCAATTTGCACTAGAGCTCTTGGTGGAAGTGAATATTTTGTCTATTTCATAAATGTTCATTCTAGGAAGACTTGGCTTTACTTCTTAAAGACCAAGGATGAGGTCTTTGATCGGATCAGATAATTCAAAGCTCTGGTAGAAAACCTAACAGGGAAGAAAATCAAAGTGTTGTGCTCAGATAATGAAGGTGAATATATTGATAAGGAATTCACAAACTTCTGTGCAAGGGAAGGCATAAGAAGAGAATGGACAACTCCTTAAAATTTGAAGCAGAATGGAGTTGCAGAACAAAAGAACATGACTATTGTTGGGGCAACAAAGGCAATGTTGTTTGATCAATATCTGCTTATATTTCTATGTGAAAAATCATGAAACATAATTTTTGTGAAAATAACGAATCAATCCAAAATCCTTCACCCTTCTGCTTCCAAAATTCCAATCCCATAAAATAATGCATCAATTGCAAATCCTTCATATTGAATTCTATAGCTAGGTTCTCCTTGTAGTCCTTGATGAGCCTATATGAACCAGTTAGGAGTAGGTCATATACGTATAATACCATAGTTAGAGGCTCATTCCCTAATGTCAAATACTATAGATCGGGATCTGCGTCACTCTTGACGAATCCCATTTTCTGCAGGTAACCATCAATCTGACCGTACCAAGCTCTAGGTGCCTGTTTAAGTCCATACAAGGGTTTCTTAAGCCTTCATACATGAGTCTTATGCTCATGTGTCTCAAATCCATGTGGTTGTTAAATGTATAATTCTTCCTATATCACCCCATTCAAGAAAGAAACCTTGAAATCCATATGGTGAATCTCCCACCCCATATGTGCTATAAGAGTTATCACGGATCTGATAGAAGTATACCTGGCTACTGGGGCGAAGGTCCTTTTGTAGTCTATCCATTTCTTATGAGCATACCCCTTAGCCAAAAAATTGGATTTTTATATTCCCACGCTACCATCTGCACCATATTTGATGTTGTAGATCCATCTCAAACCTACAACCAATTTGTTTTGAGGCCTAGGTACCACTTCGCAGATGTCGTTGGTCATTATGGAACTATATTCTTCCACCATTACATCTGCCCATACCTAATGCTGAGTTGCATTTTGGAAAGTAGAGGGTTATCCAACTTGAACCACCAAATCTTGGTACCTGTCAGGTTGTCTACGCTACCTCTTCCCGTTTCTAGGAGATCTGATGAATTCCTCTGTGTCTCTTAGAATATGTCACAATTATCAGCTCGTTCTTCCATTGGTAGTGGGTGGATCTACTTGCTCCTTCTGCAAATATTACTAAAGTAATACCTCTGGATTCTTATGCCTTGTTGAAGCACTGGTGCTAGTTTTGGCTGGTCGAAGTGGCTGGACCAATGGATCATCCTATGAGTGCGTTTCAGAAGGCATCTCTCAGGATTTCCCAAAAGCTCTGTCCTCCATGAACTTTACATCCTGTCGTACTATGATCTTCCTACTGCCAGGAATTTAGATTCTATATGCCTTAGCATTATCGCTATATCCCACCAGATATCCTTTTTCTGCAGTATGATACAACTTCTTCCTCTTTGCTTCAGGAATATGGCAGTATGCCAAACATTCAAAGAACCTGAAATGAATCATTTCTGGCTTCGTGCCAGTGAAGACACTTTCCGATGTAGTCTTACCTAGTGCCCTGTGAGGAATCCTGTTCTGAACATACACAACTGTGTTTCATGCTTCTATCCATAGAAATTTAGGCATGTCTTGATCATACAACATTTCCCTCGCTGCTTTAATAATAGTTCTATTATTCTTTTCTGCAACCCCATTCTGCTCTGGATTATATAGAGCGGTCCATTCTATTTTGATGCCTTCCCTTGCACATAACTCAGTGAAGTATTTATCAATATATTTTCCACCATTTTCTGAATGCAAAACTTTTATCCTCTTCCCAGTAAAATTCTCAACCAAAGTCTTAAAATTTTTGAATCGATCAAAGAACTCATCCTTGGTCTTTAGAAAGTGGATCCAAGTTTTCCTGGAATGGTCATCAATAAAGGTGACGAAGTATTTAGCACCACTAAGAGCTCTTGTGGCCATTGGTCCACAAACATCTTAGTGTATTAGCCCCAAAACACTCTTTTCCCTATTGTTACCTGTGGAGTAAGCTACTTTGGCATACTTTCCTAGTATGCACCCTCTACAAACATCATCCCGTTTGGTGCTTAATTTTGGAACTCCTGTGAAGGTTTCTTTGAGAATTCTTAGAGCCCCATGGTGTAAGTGCCCCCTCCTTCTATTCCATAGCTCATTCAAATATTTTTCACCACTGCTGCCTATTAGTGCTATTGGAGATTCTAACTGTAGCTTATACAGTTTGTTGCTCTTGAATCCAATTTGGGCCTTCTTCTTCCAACTCAGGTGTTTGACATGTAATTTCATTCCATTGAAGTATAAATCATAGCCCTTGTTTTGTAGCTGAGATAAAAAGAGAAATTTCATCCCCAAACCGGGCACATGCAGCACATTGGTGGCCCGAAGCCAATCTCCCGTTTCAGTTTGGAAACTATAGTACCTCTTCCAACAGGGGTACATTTTTCCTTATTTCCCATGGTTATCTTGAAGTTTATCTGTTATTCTTTATAGCTCGAGAAACATTATTGTATTTCCATCATATGTGTAGAAGCCCTGCTATCAATATACCAAACCTCTGAGGAAGTAGAGCTTGACAAGAAAGTGACTTATTCTTCCAATATGGAAGTCAACACAGAGATGTTGTGATCCATCGTATCTTTCATGCTTCTCTCTTTCTAAGAAGAACTATATGAACCCTTTCGATTTGTTGCTCCAACAACATCAAGACCACGTTCCATTGCAGAATCTCCAACCCTGTTACTCGATCTCAACTCTGATACCATGTGAAAATTTCAAACCTGAAATTCGACTGTAGCAACTGATTTATTTTTCATACTTATTTTCGAAAATAAGTTATTTACAAAAGCCCTCTAGTAAACATCAAAATAAATTCTTTTGCAGTTATCACATAATTTCATAGAAAAAATAACATTGAAATAGAAGCACAATAATCAATCACACCAATACAATTATTTTTGGACAACTTTCCCCGGAAAAACCCAATGCGAGAAAACTGGTGAAATAGATGAGGCTTCATTAATTAATCTTCAACAGAAATCTCTTTACAAGGAATGACTGGCAGACTAATGAATAAAATTTCATGAAAACACCTGAGATAATTTTCTCCCAACCTCTAGATAAATTTTTACACCCAGGAGGCTCTTTGGCCTCCACTACGTCACCTCTGCGTGATCCTCTGCGCAGGGACTACGTGAGGGTTGTGTCTTCAGCTATACTACCTCTCTAGGCTATCCTTCTGGCTTTCCCTCTATGCTGCCCCTCTGATACTCTGCGCCCTTCTTTCCTTGAGCTTTGACTAATGCTGAAACCCTCTTCTTTCTTCACCCTGCAACTCTCCCTTTGAAATTGAATTCCCTCGTGTTACTGAGTATTTTCATGGTTTATCTTCAACTGACCCACAAGTCTTCATTTATACGTTTTCTATTGATAAATCAATGACCATGATATAATACTTAATCAATAGATAAGATTGAAACAAACTTGATCCTTGTCACTAAGAAGCTTCTCACCCACATTTAAGTTAATTCACTTTAATTATTTTAATTGCCTAAGTTTTAACTTGGGCTTCATTAAAAATAATTAATTATTTGAATAACTTGTATAATGGGTGGAATTTCTCCCAACAATTTTTGGGTCTTTGAGATCTCATGTGTTCTAGCCCCTCCACAAAATTTTGGAGCTAGCGCACATCTGATGCTACCCAAAAATAAACAACTGTATATATCCAGAAGATGACTCCACACAGAACATTGGGAAAGATAACGCCCGAGAGTATATTCACAGGGGTGAAACCAAAGGTAAGTCACCTCAGGATTTTTGGGAGCATGGTATATTGTCATGTTCCATGTGAGAAATGAAGAAAAATAGATCAGACTGTTGAGAAAGGGTATCTCGTAGGATATCGTGAGATATCCAAGGCATAATGAATCTACATTCCAGAGAACAACAAAGTGGTAGTAAGTAGGGATGTGAAATTCATGGAGGATCGAGCCTTCCGAAGATCCCGTGAAATGTCTACCGAAGAACAGTTCGAGGATGTGCCTCTTGTCTAGGGACATTTAGGAGAGGATCTAATAGATGGACAACCATTAGGATCTAGCATTGTGACTAGTACTAGTATTTCTTCAAGAGAATAAAATCCAAATAGCTCGCATTAGATGGGACAACAGGAAGAGGAGATGATTGATCCTCCTACCACTAGTGGAAGTATCAACATAGAGGTATGAAAAATGCTAAGAAATGCAGAGGAGTTTGTTGGTGCTCCTAGAACCGAAAAACGATAGCGTAGAAAACCAGACAGGTACCAAGCATTGGTAGCACAGGTTTAGGAACCAAATAGCTTTCAAGAGGCCATACAACATAAAGTTTGGGTAGATGCCATGGTGGAGGAATACAAATCTATAATGATTAATGATGTTTGGGAAGTTGTACCTAGACCTCAGGACAAATCAGTTGTAGGTTTGGGATGGATCTAAAAGATTAATTGTGCTACAGATGGCAGTGTAGAAAAGTACAAGGCGAGGTTCATGGCTAAGGGGTATGCTCAGAAGGAAGGAATCAACTATGAAGAGACCTTCACCCATATATCCAAGTATACTTCTATCAGATATGTGATATCCCTTGCAACGCAGATGGGATGGGAGATTCACCAGATGGACATCAAGATTGAATTCTTGAAGGGGTGATAGAAGAAGAAGTATATATTGAACAACTAGAGGGCTTTGAGACACATGAGAAGAAAAATCATGTTTGCAGGTTGAAGAAAGCCTTGTATGGGCTTAAGAACACACCTACAGCTTGGTATGGTTGAATTGATGGTTACCTGCAGAAGATGGTATTGTTGGAAATACTGAGCGTTATAGGCCAGTTTGGGCACCATGACTTGGTTAACTGGACATCATCCCCAGAACCAATGAATAGGGTCTATCATCCCCTATAATTTTAGTTGATACATGCCTTAAGAAAAAGTTTAAGACAAATCATCCATGACTTCCATTTGCAAGGTTTCCAAGATTTGAAGTACATGATAAATCACCTATGAGCTCACCAACGCAGTCTCTCAAGGGGCTAAGTGCTTTCCATATGAAGGTAACCCCACTCAAGGGTGATCTGCAAAGCACTTCTTGACACTCAAGGGTGTGTTGGTCAAATTGGGAGCGAAATTCTCATTGTTCTGGAATCTCCACTTGGCCAGTGCCTTCTAGAAGAGTGCATATGTGTCAAAATTCGAATCCATGTGTCCATTTGACACCTCTGAGCTAGGAAACATGTCTTGCCTATTATTAGAAAATCATTTATTTTAAAACTACCTTCAGCTAATCTATAAATTGAGCACAAATCCTAGTGCTTGAGAAGGAAGAAAATGAGTATATAAATGCTGGTGGAATTTCAATTGAGGATTTTATTTGAGTGACATGCTACTGGAGAGATGTGCATTGTGATGAGGCTGGGAGGTTGCTGGAGATGGCGACTTCAAATCAATCGTTGGTTGTAACCTCCCCTTCTATCCATTAATAAAGATTGCTTCTTACTTTCCCACATATGTATTTGTATAAGCTTATGTATTTCATATTATAAATTCTTATCTGATGTATGGTTCATGTTTCATTGATTTAATTGAATAAGTTGAATAGACATCTATATATTGCTATCTTTTGCTGTTTAGTGTTCATTCTTGCAGGAAATATTTTGGCGATCTAGCTTGGAATTGAAGCTACAACAAGAGCTATAGAAGAAGACTTGGAAGCGCTTGGACTCCAAGTAAGTTTCTTGATCTATTATGTGTGTCTATTTAATGTTAGGAAAAGTAGTTGCAAAGCCTTTAACCTGTTGTTCTAAATGAGCACCACATTTAGGGAAGAATTTTTTATTCGTAATCCATAATTTCCTAAAAAGTTCTGTTTATTTTCCCAAATTTTTCCTGGTCATTTGTCGACCTGTACCTGGAATTATTTATTCACAAGATAGTTTACCATATTATGGGATTTCACAGCCACAACCAGGTTATACTTATCCTCAACCGAATCCAAGTTATTCTAATTTGGGTTATAACATTGGTGGACAGATCCCTTGGCAGCCTCAGGTCAAAATTCCTCAACCTTCATTTCAAAAAGTATCATATCCAGGTTTTGGTCAACAGAACCCTCAAGCGTTTGCCTATCAAAACAACCCCTATCTGGGTTACCAGCAGTAGATTCCTTATGCTAGTGCTCAAAGGCTTTTTTCTCAAGCAATTCCATCATACCCTGGCTATGCTCAACCTGACCTTAATCGATAGTTTCCCTTTGTTGCAACTTTAGAGTTACCAGATTTAAATCAACTCACCAATGATCCAATAAACTATGCTCCTTGGTGGCCGGTGATACCTCATAAATTACCCTAGGATATTCCTAAGTTCAATGGAAACCCTAGCGAAGACCCGTTGACTCATGTTATGACTTATCATTTATGGTGTTCATTAAACTCCCTGAATGATGATTCTATTCGACTACGTCTTTTCTAGTGTACGCTCACTGGTCCAGCTGAAAAATGGTATATTGAGTTACCTAGAGCTTCTTTTGATAATTTCACTGCCCTAGCTACTGTATTTTTGACTCACTTCCAGTTACCCATAAGATATGAAACTGGAACAGAAATCTTGACCAATTTCAAATGGACTAATGCTACTCACATTTCTGATCATATTCATGCATGGCATTGACATCGTCGAATGGTTAAGACCTTTGTTCCTGATCAGCTCCTTGCTAAGTGGTTCATTCAGTCCCCATTATCATCTATAACTAAGGATGTGGATAAGGGTGGTGTCATCACTAAAGAGTGGGTCATTGCTCATGCCCAATATTTAGACTTGATCTACACTCAATCTGGCACGCTCTATGAAAAAATTCCTAACGCGTTGCGATCTAATTTTATTATTCCTACTCAATTAAAGGATTCTCATGCTGGAGACGGTTTGATTGGTATTGCAAGCACACATCATACTACTGAATCTGGTCCTGCACCTTCTTTCAAAATTAATGGTGTGTCATTTGACAAAGGAAAAAGTGACAAGCAACCCAGAAGTAAGAAAAATAGGAAATATAAGAAAATAAAACTTCTAACCCGCAGGAAAGATCATCTGATCAATCGTTTGGAAATAGGAAAACTCGTTATCCATGCATAATCTATAAAGAGGAAAAATTTGTTTGGGATTGTCCACACCACGCTGAAGTGTCAAAAATCATTAAGACTTCACATGCATCAGCTGTGTTGACAGATCCATTTCCAAATCCGGACACAAATTTGGTTGCTACGAATCCACCTTCTAGTTCCCAAGTACTTATGTTATCTGTCACAAAACCTTCAATTGATATTTTGGTGTCAATGCATAATAAATATTATGGTAGTCAGGCCACTGATCAACCTACTACCTCGACCATGAATCCATCTACGGAATTGGTACTGCCTACTGTTATTCCTGAACTGACGATTAAGCCATCGAAGGGAGTCGTTCATAAATCGACATATAATCCTTGAGCAAGAGCTAATAAAAATTATAATATAGTTGAATATTTGGTTCAATCCCCTTCAACTATGTATGCTCTTGAGGTAGTACAAAATTGTCCCTCCCAGAAACAGGCTTTATTGTCGGCTATTGGTGGAATTCATCCGACTGATTCTACTCTTGTTGTCTTTAATCATATGGGCTATGTGCCACAATTACAAGTAGAATTGGAATTCTCCATACAAGTAAATATTCTCAATCACCATATTCATCGTACTATTATTAATGAGGGAACATCTACATGAATTATGTCTCTAAAATGTTGGAAGTCACTTGGCTTGCTGTGCTTATCTCAATCATCAACAACGTTGAATGATTTCGATGGACACACATATAAGCCTTGTGGTATTATCAATAATCTACATGTTGAACTAGGGGGAAAAACAATGAATGTTGATGTCGAGGTTGTTGACAGACCCCTTGACTACAATATTCTACGTGGAAGGTCATGGATATATGCTATGACTGCAATTATTTCTACATATTTTAGAATGATCAACTTTCCATATAAAGGTTCCATCATAGTCATCAATCATCTATCCTTATTTGCCTCTGCTTCACAGGTAACTGGAAGTGTTCAGTTCATTCACGCACCCCAATTGGCACTTTAGTTCATTGGTGTAGGACTTAAAGGATTCCACTCTCATGGGAACCTTTGCATTACCACTGCCTGCGACATTGGCATAAATCGCAAGTATAGAGACCTGCTACATGATCTCTTCCACTCCATATGGCTTAAGGAAGAGTATGGGTGATTCTAAAATTGTTACGTTGGATGAGTTTCTGCCACCCAGCCCTATTGAAATGGCATAGAAATCAATCTATCTGGCTTGGGAAAATCTGAAATCAATGTCGCCAGTTGTTTAGGTTGATCATTCCTTTAATTTTGGTACTCCATCTAATCCCTTTTCCTCAACTTTCTTGACAGATGAGAATATTTTGGAAGCCATGATGTCAGAATGAGAACCATGGGAATATTATCATCATCGTTCCCATCTTCCTGATTATGAATAAAATTATCTTAGTTAACTATATCACCCATCAATCAAAAACTTCTTTTCGAATTCTTTACCTATTAATACAATCGATTTCAAGCGAAATTTGTCAAATATTGAAGAAACCATTTCTATCAATATTTTGACAAAACCCGGCGTTGTAGAAAATATTCATGTCGGCATATATTGTTATCCATCAGAACTTGAAACATATGGCTCTCTCTTTCATGAATTCCGTGATATATTTTCTTAGTATTACAAGGAAATGCCACACACTATTAATATGTATCTGTGATGTATCGCTGAACACACTATTAATATGTATCTTGATGTCAAACCAGTGCGTCAACACCTTTGTCCTGTTCATCCAAAGAAGGCCACTGCCATCAAAACAGAAGTTGAAAAAAATTTGCATGCTGGTTTAATTTACCATGTTCCACTAACTGAGTGAGTTTCCAACATTGTTCCTGTCATGAAAAAACAAGGAACTGTTAGAGTGTGCGTCGGTTATCGGGATGTCAATCTTTCTTATCCAAAAGGCAACTATCCTACTACCTTTATCGACCAGATTATTGATGATTCTTCTGGATGCAAAATATTTCGTTCATGGATGGATTTTCTGGCTACAATCAAATCAATATCTGCCCAAATGATCAACATAAGACAACATTCATCTATCCCTGGGGCACATTCGCTTATAGGAAACTACCGTTTGGTTTAAAGAACACTGGGAAACTTTTTAGAGAGCAATGGATTATGCTTTCAATGACATCAAGCACATTGTTAAACCTTATCTAGATGATTTACTTGCGCATTCACAAAATTAGAGTAATCACTCGATACATTTGAGAGCCATCTTCTTACATTTCCAATACTACAAAATACACCTCAATCCGCATAAATGTGTGTTTTGTGTTGGTTCTGGTCGTTTTATTGGATTTTTCGTCTCAAAATAAGGAATTCGAATCGACCCATTGAAGGTTTAGGCCATTCTTGATTTTCCTGCACCATCAAATTTAATTTAGATACAAAAAATTCAAGGAAAGGCTAACTTCCTAAGGAGGTTCATACCCAACTACATCGAAATGGCTAAGGGATTTACTCAGCTCTTGAAAAAAGGGGTTCCCTTCCATTGGGACCAAGTTGCGCAAGCTTCTTTTGATGCTGTTAAGGATACTATTGTCTAGGTGTCATTAATGTATCCCCAAAATTATCAAAACGATTATTTCTTATATATCATCGTGGCTGATACGACCATTGATATGGTATTGGGCCAAGTAGAAAATGGGATAGAACATCCGATCTATTATTTGAGTAATAATCTAAATGATAATGAATTTTAGTATTCATACGTAGAAAAGGTTGCCTTGGTAGCTGTTCAAGTTGTTCAAATATTTTTCCACTATATCCTGTTCCAGAAGACCATTGTCATTTCAGATTGCAACCCCATGACTTATATCTTATCACGTCAATTGCTGGGGGGAAAATATTCAAAATGGATTGTCATTTTTCAGGAATTTGATTTGGAATTCATCAAATCCAAGTCAAAGAAGTCTTTAGTTTTGGCTGAGCTTCTCTGTGACCTTCCCTCTGATAGTACTGCTACTATGTCGGAACCATCAATTATTGATGAGTCTCTGTTTCTGATCAGATCATGTAATCCTTGGTATGGAGATTTCATCATTTATCTCCGAACAAAAACTTTTCGGCTTGATACCTCTCACTCTGAACAACTACGTATTTGATACCAAGCCAAAGATTATTTGATCGTCGGTGATACACTTTATCGTCGTGGTGTCGATATAATTTTAAGAAGGCGCCTCACTCATGAGGAGGCTGAAAAGTTTTTAAATGATTGTCATGATGGGGCTTGTGGTGGACACTTGTCTGGATACTCTACCACGTAGAATATACTCAGCACTGGTTACTTTTGGCCTACCATATTTCACGACTGCATTCTCGCAGTCAAAAGTTGTTGTGTGTGCCAAATTTTTGATTGTAAAATCCACTAACCACTAGTGCCAATGCATCTTGTTGTCTCTGTAGGACCATTTTCGAAATGGGGTATTGTCTTCATGACCTATAACCCTTGTTCGTCCGGGGGGCATGGTTATATTATTGTCACAGTAGACTACTTTACTGAATGGGCCGAAGCGATACCTACATTCAACAACACAAGGAAAACAACAACAATTTTTTTTCTTTAATCATGTTATTGCATGGTTTCGAGTCCCACAGGCTATAGTTACAGATCATGGGAAGCATTTTCACAACCACATGATGGCCGAATGACTGCCAAATTAGGATTTTCACATGATAATTCTACTCTTTATTATCCACAATTAAATGGAAAAGTGTAGGCTATCAACAAAATTCTTAAACGTATGCTTCAACAAATGATAGGAGTTCGTAAAAGGAAATGGAATTTGATCTTGTACTCGACCTTGTGGGCATACCAAACCTTGGTAAGAAACACAACCATATTTACTCCCTTTCAATTGGTGTATGGTCTGGAAGCTATCTTTCCTATCCAATGTGAAATACTGTCATTAAAACTCACAATCGAATTGTTACCTAACACCTTAGAAGATGAAACACGTCTTTTTAACCTCATCCATCTTGATGAAATGCGTCGTGAAGTCTAATTGGCCAACGAAGTGCATAAGAGACATATAAAGGCACAATACGACAAAAATTTCCAGCCTCGCATTTTCTCAGAGGGCGACTTGGTCCTTATTTATGATCAAGAAGCTGATGTAATAGGTATAGGGAAATTTGAACTGTTATGGCATGGCCCCTATATTTTCATAAGAGTTCTTGCTAAGGGTGCCTATGAATTGGTGGATTACGATGGAATTATGTTGGCGCAACCCATAAATGGGTTGTATCTGAAACGTTACTATGCTTAATCATGAGCGTAGTGATTTTTGTATTATATTGTATATATATGCTGTTGATTTGCATTCACTATCTTAGTTTGTTTTTTAGAGTTTTCTTGATGTTAGTAATCCGCTTTAAATTTCATCGCCGATGTATGAATATTTGGAACCATTTGTTGGATATGCTGATGGTGGTAGTCCTAGTACGTAGAATTTATCCTCTGCAACGTGGGCCATTTTTTCTCTAAACAACGAATTAGTGAGTTTTCAAGGGATTTGTATCGGTATATCGACAAACAATATCGCTGAGTATAACGCATTGATTAAACTTTTCTTTGATGTCATTTCATTTGGTATTAACCTCATCATCATAAGGTTACACTCACAACTTGTGGTATTACAACTTACTAGTGTTTATACTGTTAGAAATCCAACACTACATCGTTTGTTCCTAAGAGTTTGACTTTTGGAAAGACATTTTGATTTTATTCAATATCAACACATTTCTAGAAATTTTAACACAATGAATGATTCTTTGGATAGTCAAGTTTTAGGCAGTCATTTGCAACACATGTAAAGAAAACATTCACATAATTGAATAGGAATATTGCACAATAAACATAGGAAAACACTAAAATCAAATAGATAGATAGTTATAGGTTTTTACAAATTTTTTTTCCCAATACACGTTGGTCATATAACCTCAAAATGTATGCAACATGTCAAAAGTAAACTAGTGATGCTCATGGTAACATGCCATAGATCTAGCTATCCTACGCAGTAACCACATCCAGCAGTTAGGAACACCTATAATGTGGCACTGCAGTCGCATGGGTAACTCTTCGATCTGGCAATCCAAAATCTTGAAGGTCAACCCCTCTATGTGCTGCCGAAGCTCAGACAGAGTTTCAACCATGTCTAGATCCTGAAGGATTTCTCTCCCGATACCCATCTCTGCTGGCTCACTTGCTCCATGCTATGGTTCCTCCACTAGTTGAACTCGACCAACATCTGCATTACATCAAAACTTTAGTTTAGTCTTGGGAAAACATAAAAAATACAAAAAAATTATATAAATGTTAGAAAAATAAAAAACATGGTCAAAAAATTCTTACTTATTGCACCCCACTGAGCACCTTTTGGTAAAGCTAAGCCTGGATCTCCTTGGAAATCAACGCCTGCGTATGAATACTCATCGATGGCAGCAACCTGTCACCTGAACCAGGTGAAGGATGCAGTCGAGAACACAATGGACGATTGGCCAGAATGCCTACCCATTAGTTCTACCCGTCTCTGCATCCTCAGATCTCTAGGGTTAGACACACCCAGTGTCACATGTTGAGGCTGCATCAGTGGAATCCGCTCTAAGGAAAATGAAATGAGGATCAAACCATAACTGAATTTTTTCTTCCTTCCTCCCTTTTCCTTTTTTAGTTGTTCCTTTTTATGAGAAAGTACAACTTCAGACTAGTTGAAGATTGTTTGCTCCATGCACTCTAGCGCATACTGCATATATGATCTATTCACCACATGTAGTGTAACAATGCCATCAAGTTTTGAGATTGTGAAAAGGATGGTTCTCAAAGGAAAAAATCAAATGTTACAGATTTTTATCTTCACATATTTGCTTGGCTATGCCCCTAGATAGCAATATTTCAAAACATAATCTCTCATAGTCTCTCCTCCAAGAGCAGACCCTGAGAGCGAAATAGGCAAGCCTCTCCTTGAAAAACCTATGAGAAAATATACATCCTCTACTATTATAGTAACCAATTTTTTCTTAATGTGAAATGCCTCGATAGATGGATCCCTTGCTCGAACTAGGAACTCCAAGAGTTCTATTTGCTGCCTCATCCCTGACAAACGAAACTACTTTAACAAGCCACAATCTCTTAAGGCTCTTACTGTACCCAGATCATTTAGGGAAATCATATCCTATTCTTCATGCTTTCTTTCCCTCCATGTAATCTTCATTATAGTCTAATGAAATCCTGAAACATAACCATAAGACTCATTAGACTCCTTTCAATGCAAAATATTAGACAAATTTTGAGCATAGTGCAAGAATAAAAAATGAAGATTGCGCCCAACGCAGTCTTGAACAAGGGACATTGCATTGCATATGTAGCTAGACTTCATTTTAGGTGCTCCACAATGCACTTTTCGATGCTTAATGGTGCGTTTCCCTCTTTGGAAGCATAATTTAACCTAAGGGGCTCAAAACCCTAAAAATTTTCAATGAAAGGAAATGAAATGATTATTGAAGGAAAGAGAGGGTTCATGGCACCTGGATCAAATGAAAATGAAATTCATCCACCGAATCGATCGCAATCAACAGCTGAAGTTTGAGGCCAAAAACAGGTTCAGAGCTCCAAAATGCAAATGTTAACTATTGAATGGTAAAAATGAATAGTAACACTATTTTTAATAGTCATTTAATTATTTTCAAATCATATTTATTGCTGTGACTATGGTTTTATTATATTTTTATCATGAAACAGGTGTTTTTAATCCATTTTTTGTTGTTCTGAACAGGTTTTACAACTGATGAACATATTAGTCCTACAGATTTATTTCAAGAATGATTTGACCACAAAGCATAATTCTATCCTTATTTTTTGAGCTTTTAAAAAAAAAAAAGGACTTGAAGCACACTTTTATCTCTTTTATGAGCTTTGATAACAACGAAAAAGGAACCCTTGGAGTTTTCTTTTAGCTCTTTTCAGACTTTGATAATGTGAAAATATTGCCGAGCACT
Organism: Pinus albicaulis; assembly: GCA_034641835.2. NCBI lineage: Eukaryota > Viridiplantae > Streptophyta > Pinopsida > Pinales > Pinaceae > Pinus > Pinus albicaulis. The sequence goes on from CM076582.1 coordinate 1,090,602,129, forward strand.
TGTATTTTCGAGCTCGTAAAAGTAAATGAATTGATATATACTCAGTATAAGTTTAACCCTTTTCCGTACTGAGATATATTATTTACAAAAAAGGAATACCTTGGTCAAACATGACTAAAGAGGTTCTCTCAGATATTATTTTACACTTTTTCGGGTCTAAGCGACAACTTTACGAAAAAGTACTTATGAAGTTTTCTTTCGTCCTCTTTTTCAAACTCTCTAAATATGAAAAATGACCGGGATGTCAATGTCATTAAGCTCGTTAAAACATAAAATAGCAACGGGCTTGTCGATCATGGCAAGAATCGAGTTTCATTCATCACTAGAATCGTTAAAATATTAAATAGCGATACATTATTCGCTTGAAGGATTGAATTATAGATCAAGCATATGTTATCCTCATCAAACTTGTTAAAAAATAAAGAGGTACTGGTCGACAAATGACCGGGGAAAATTTGGGAATGTAAACAAAACGTTTTACGGTAGCAGGTTGCTCTTGAACATGACACTTCACTCCATCACCGTGACTGTTTGGGTTGGGTAATATTCTTGACGGTTCATTCATACCTATGGTTCATCATACCTTCACTTCGGTTTTGGGTCAATTCTGGCAACTCATCTCAGTGTCGCTGATATGTTCAAGAGAATTCATCCAATGAATGCTCATCCTTCTGCAATACTCATAAACCTTCATTCTCATGACAATTATTCTTGAACATTGCTATATCAATTCATACCTTTGTCTCCGAAATCAGTAACTCCTGTTTCAAAATAAAGTGACTTCCCGTCGACGAAAAATCATTATCCAGAAAGTTCACTTAAGAAACATCATAATCCAGTACCATGAGGCTTGTTACAACATCGACAATATCCTCGCTTCCGGACTTTTGACCGAAAGATTTTGTTTGGCGTTTGAAATCAAATCATCTATTCACGCCTTACAAAATGTACTGCAATACCTTGAGGGCCATTGACATCAATGGTGGTTTGCTCGCGTTTTTTAACAACTCACATCATTGGCTGGTAATCAAACGATGTCTTACCATGTTTGGCTACAAATCATATATTCACATGGCTAGACTTGTACCCGAATGATTGAGTGAACGAGATAAGAAGACCGTGGATCTAGTTTCAACCATCTGGGCTGCGATTTCAGGATTTTTGTACACATCATCTGTACGGTGACCTTACATACAGATTGTCATCCGAACATGAGCCTATATATGTAGGCATGTCTGTATTGGGAAACATTCCAATGTAGACAAATTTCTGAACTATGTACATGTTATTAGATAGTTTATGTGTTGAGCATGGGAATGCCATCTCTTAGCAATTCGTGATCAAGAGGATACATCATGATGTAATGTATTGTAAGATTGATGTAGTTACACTCTGCGTCAGTTCCATCCCATCACAGTGTAAAGCATCTCATTCAAAAAATACTGAGAGGGGGGGTGAATCAATATTTATTTTCAATTGTTATTTTTTCCAGTTAGATCACTTATATTTAGAACACAAAATGAACAATAAGAATAAATAATTTTATTGATATCTTCTTTAAAATAAACCCAACACAATAGTGTAGGGCTCCAACCCTAGATGGAGACACCAATCTTCAATCCTTCCAGGCACCAACCTATACTTTGCCAAGCATCGACTTGGACTTCACGAGGCTTTGACCTATAGGGCCTCAACCCTATCTTCCAAGGCTCCAACCTTGTCACTTTGAGGTTCCAACCTCTAAGGCTCCAACCTTATCTCTAGTATAGGCTCCGACTTGGTTTCTTGAGGACTCCTATCCTCTATAGCTCCAACCATATCTCCCAAGGCACCAAACTTGTCTCTACGAGGCTCCAACCTTTTGGGCTCCAACCCTTAGCTTCACTTTGTTAAAATGTGTTTGGTTATTCTTCATGACACCCAAAGTCTTATTAAACGAGCCCTGCCACTCTTCATCTATCCCCTCACTTATTCTCCACATCACGTCATCAATGACAACCTTGATCTCTTAGAAGGTGTCACCATTGATCTTCATCGTACACAAGAAAGGATATTCAAATTACCTCATGATGATATCATGGTCTTCAATGATATCTCCAAGACCTTAAAGGTGTCTTCGATAGGCAGCCCAAGTTCTTCAATAATATGTCTTCAACATAATGTTTTAAGATTGCTTTTATGCTTCCATACTCCTGCTCCAAGGGTTCCTCAATGAGGCTGCTTAAATATCTTCAATAACTGCTCCAAAGATGTTCCAGCGTATGCTATCTTTAAGTTTAAAAAATAATCAAAATATATTTCAATGCTTCAAGGTTTCTGACTGGTGTTTCTAGCATTGTTCCATCAACCAAATTCTATGCTTAATAATGTTCCTTCAAGAAGGACTTTGCTGTAGACTAATAGAAAAGATCTTAGCCAAATTAAATTTTCAATAAACACTGTGTCTCTAATGAAGATATGTAAAGAAAAAAACCCAATTCCATGTTTTCAAGGTGACACTATAGATTCAAATTTATTTTCAATCACGCCACCAAAGATCCAAGAAATGTCACCACAGGTTCAATTTTGCGTCTTGAAAATTGTTTCAGCAGGTCCAAACTACTTATCTACTGATGAATGGCCATAGGTCCGAGCTGCCATTTTGATGAATGCCTGCATGTATGAATATCTCAAGGATGGACGTCTGATCTTACTGCACAATCTTTTGCAATTGATGATTGAGCTCCAAAAAATGGTCTGAGGTAAGGTCTGTGTATAAAAAATGTCACCTTAGATTCGAGAAGAGGTGTCTCCCACATATGGATTGTTCTAGTTTATTACCCACTGAAACCTCAACTAGTCTACACTGCAATTTTTCATATTTTTGAGATGTTAAACCAAGCTTCCCATCAATATGTGACTGTCCTCAAGATGTTTTAACCCTAAAACAAAAATATTTTCAGTCCAAACAGTGATTTAAAAACCCTCCTCGACCTCTTCTATATTTTGTAATTTTTATCTAAAATCTTTGCTAAATTCATAGTTGAAATGAGGTGTTGGACATCATATTTATATAGGATTTGAATTATAACCAATAGATATGTCATTTTGGAGTGAAGTCGACATGTATGACTGAGTGTAGGTCAACCAACCTTTTAAAAAATATTGTATTTAAACTTGAAAACTCATTTTCTCACAAACTATAAGGAGTTAGGAGATGAGTGAGGGCTCGTTCGAAAGAGGAAGGAGTCGTCTTCAAGATGGTAAAGGAGTCATTGTGATAGGATGCCTATAGGGTGATAAAAAATAAATTTCTTTGTGATTGCTCAAAAATTTTTAGTGCAGACCATGAGATGATTGTTTTGGAATTTTTTTTGCAGTCCTTGATTCTTTATGTATAAGGGTACATGGACTAGAATTTAAGGGATTTTCCATAAGAGATTCAAAGTAGTATTCCAAAAATCATCCATATAATCAAATGTGTTATCATGAGATCTTCCAACTATGTCATCATGTGTCATCAAGTATAGTGTAGTTAATATAGGCACATGATAAGCACTTAGGATTTACATCAATATTTAAGGCATTATGGGCATCTTATATCTCTTTATTTAGAGTAAGGACATCATCATCATTTTAGGCTTTATCTTAAAGAATAAGGGCACATAATTGACACTCAAAGACTAGATCACTATGAACATCAATTTTCATGTTTAGATCATCATTAATGTCTTGACATCTTCATAAAGTAAGAGCAAACTTAGTATCTTCATTAATGGAATCCTTAGCACCTAGGGATTGCATGAGGTTCATTGACATCACAAGAATTTTTTCCATCTCCAACAATTCCATATTGACATCAATGACAACTTTGACTAATAGGGACTTGTCAAGATTGACGCAGATCCCAATCTCTACTATCTGATAGTAGAGAATGAGATTTTAATTCTGGTATTATATGTAGATGAATTATTTTTAATAGGTTCATCTATGCTCATACAAGATTGCAATAATAAAATGGCAGCATAATTAAGGACTTGGGGTTGATGCATTATTTTCTGGGTGTTAACACTCAGGTTTTCCTTGAAGTTGTGGAAAAGGAAAGTATACCCGAGGTAACCACAAACCAACCTTCAGATGCAGAATCTAGCCAATCTGCATCCAGAGAGGGCTCTCTCTTTATAATTTATCTTTGTTCTTAGAAAGTTTTAGGCTAGTTATAAGTAAAAGAGTTTTGATTTTGTTTGAATGGTGGAATCCGCCAACTAAGGGCAAGGTTGAATATTTTCAGTCCATTGGGCTACGGAGTCAAAGGATGGCTTTACTGGATTTCTATTCTACACACAAGATGGCTTTGTAGGGCAAGATAGACAAACAGAGAACAATCCTTAAAATTTAAAGTGGATGGAATGGGTTTGAAGGGATGAAAGGCAGTTAAGAATATTTCACCATGTTCAAAACAAAGAAATGAAATGATTAAAAATAAAGAGCAGTGAAGAATTCTTTACTATAGTAATCAAAATGTTTAAATTAGTGAAGCAAGAGCAATTAAGAATTCGTTGCTTATAACTAATTTAGAGGAAAACATTTAGAATAATCACAACTGAACTCAGAGTACAATTAAGTAAATTCTGAGTTATTCTTTTATGTCAAGTATTCATAAATGGACACAATGATATTATAAACAAATATAAAACTTAAGACATAGGATAGAAAGACTTATTGAACTGCAGTCAGACACATGAATCCTGCAAAAAGTCCTGAGCTTCAAATTGTCATCCAGCAAGCCACAAATAAATTTCTCCAAAATGCTTTTATTCCAAAAACATCAATGTCACAGCGAAGTAGTAGAATCCACCCTCAATACTCTCTTTGAGGGTTTATTTATACAAAAAATGATTGAAAATATCTCACACTAACCTAGCCACTAATCTAGGGTGACTAATGAATAAGTTACAATAAAAGGGAGACAAATGGTCTCGTAAATAGGACAAAAAGTAATTGCTGGTGTGTTGTTTCCTTCTTTTGTGGATGTGCTGGAGGCAGGTGCTATAATAGGGCTCGATGTTGTCCCTTTGAGTAATTATTTTGCTTGTTTGATACTCTTTGTTTCTACTAATACTCTTTCAACTGCCCAACTGATACTCTTTAACCTGTGCTCATTATTTATCCTTTACATGATAGTAAAAAGATAAAATTCTCAACCTGAAGATAAATTTTATAAAATGTCCAATAAGTCTTCCCACCATTGATCTTCTGCTATTATGGTTCTTTTAAGTTTTCTTAGTGTTTCATCAGCCTCTGTGTATCTGTAAAAAGTGGGCTGATTAGGGAACAAATACTTTATTTCCTGCTCAAGATGAAACAAATTCTTTAACCTGTCGTAGAGATTCCTCCCTGTTGGCAATGTTGCTTGTGACGAACTGATAGAATGAACAGTTGTGTTATGAGCATGTATATCTATTTTATTAACATAGGTTTCCAGGTCCATTATCTTGTCCTCTGCGAGCATAGGACTGGGTGACCCATTGTCTAATAAAACCTGAAATTTCCCTTTAAAAGCATTGATTTCTTCCAGAATATCTGAGCATTTCCTTTCCAAATTCTGCATAAGAGTTCTTTTGGTAAAAACTCTTTTTATTTCTAAAATAGTGCCTGTCCTGTCATCAATTCCTAATTCTGAAAGCTGTTGCTTAGTCCGGGTGTTCAGAAACTGTATAAGTTGATTGGCTTGCTCAGGTCTTCTCTTTAATTCATCTCTTGTTTTGGCTATTTCTTCCTGAGCTACTTTGATCAAGTCATTTTGTTCAAAGATTGTTTGAACAAAGGACCAAATACTTTTTATTGACTCAATTATATTATCCCAAAGAATTTCATTTATTTCTCTCAAAGGCTTTTCTAACGAAAGATCTTTTTCTAAAGCCTTAACCAAATTTTCCAATCTTTTAATTTACCTGGTATTATCTGCAACAGTCCTTTTAGACAATCATATTTCTACTCCAAATTTTCTAACTGCAATTTTGTGGTTTTAAGTTCTGTGACTCTGAGTTTTAAACTTTCCATTTGTTTTACCAATTCATCAGAACTTAAACCAGAAGTGTCTCCCTGTGCTGACTCTATTTGTTGATCTGTTGTTGTGGTACCTGTAGTGATCCCTATTGTAGATGTTTGCATGATATCCTGCTTTTCTTTTAATGCCTGTTCCAATTCTTTCTCTATTTCACTCAGTTGCTCAGTCATTTTTAAGAGCAACTCCATCATCTCTTCCTGTGAATTTTCCTTCAAAACTTCTTGGGTCTGGGGATGCCTTGAGGCTGGCAATTTCAGCTGCTTTCTCAGTGCAGCTATATCATCATCTTTATTTTTAATTAGTGCCTTAGTGATTTTGATATCTTTGGGATTGTGACCCAAACTGATGATTATATCTTCCAGAGACTTGATTCTGTTATCTTTTGCCTGAGAAGAAGCCTTCTCAATTTGCAATTGGGTGTTTGTATTATTTAAATAATCTCGCAGCCTAAGGGCTGCCATGGCCTTATCAGTAAGGGTGGAGTATATCATTTCCCCAGTTTGTTTATGCAATTCTATCTGGTCCAGGGGATGAATGTCTTTTTCCAAGACCTCAAAATTGGTCCTAATATAATCAGATGCTGTCATTGGCTTTGGTACTTTGGATTTGAAATGGCTCATCATCATTTTTCCTTGTTGAATGTCAAATGCTGACATCAATCTTTCCTGATTGTGTGGGGCCATTTTTAGATACTGATCATATACCTTCATTCTCAATGGATCATTCTTTGCTTTTATATTAATGAAAGTTCTCTTGATATCACCTGCATCTGTTTTTGGTGGCTTAAAAGAAGATACTTCAGTACTCAACTGTTTTTGCAATTCTTTTCCTTTGTGGCCTATATGTATTTCACTAACTGTGCCAGTTAGTTGACTATCTTCTCTTTCATCATCAAACATCTCATCAATGATTTCCACATCTGGAAGTGGATCGGGTTTCTGCATTTTAGCTTGATGTAGCTCTGAGGATTCTTTGGGAAGAGTAGGATCTGGAGCCTGTCTTTTCTTGCCTATTTCCATATTAGATGGAGTTTGCAATTCTGAAACTTCAGGATGATTTACTTGAGTAGGAGAAACCTGTGTCTGATCTGGTGCCCTGGAGGTTTGAGGTTTCTCTACCATGACGAAAGTTTCAATGACTTGTATTTCAGGTTCTTTCCCCTTACCTTTAGACTCTACTGCAATTGATAGACTCTCTTCCTGTAACCCCTGTTGGAGATTTCCTAATGAAGAGGTGCCAATGTGAGGTACCTGCACTTGACCAAAAGATTCTAGGTCAAACTCTTTCTCAAGATCTTTCATAATTTTGTTTCTATTGTCTTCTTCATTATCTTGCTCAACTAGTGTTCCTTCCACCCATTCATCTTGGTTAGCATATTGTTCTATTTCAGGAATCCTGTGGTGAATATATGGGGATGATTTGTTCTTCATTCTTTTATCACAGATAAAACCAAATGGATCATAACGAACCCAACGGAAACTCCTTTGGAACTTGCAATGGTTTTGTAGTATATCTTCTGCTTCTCGCTCGGCATCCCTAGAGTTGCATATGAAGGGACCTAATTGACTTTTGATCCTGAGTTGGGCTTTCTTTTTTACACTACAAAAATGAATCATATCAGAATTATTCATTTGCCTGAAATATTCTAAGGCAAAAAGCCTCATAGGCACATATTTTGGCAACCTGAATGGATATAATTCACATCCATATATTCTGATGACTGAATGATTTTGATATAAATACCAGTCCCCAACTTTATATGTCCTTGAAAGCTGCAAAGTCTTCTTAATCTCATTACTGAGCCTTGGAGGGGGAATTCCTGTCAACAAGGTAGTTGCAAGATATACAAAATGATCGATGAACTCAGCATAAGAATAGGGAGAATCATAGGAAGAATGAGTTATGGTAGACCAAAAAATAACTGATCTAGGGTTTCCCTTGGCATCAAGCTTTTTAACAGGAAAAGGGAACTTGTCTGATTGATAATAGCTGAGGAGATGGTAAATAACTGAGGAATACTTAAACACTTTCTCATTATCTAGCCTCATGAATTGGTCATGGATTTTATTGGAAATGAAGGATGCAAAATCATATTTTACTGCAGGAGGTTTCCCAGGAGTAAAGATAGACAGCAATACCAAGGTTATTTCATCAACATATTCACTTGTATTGAAACCCATGACAAAGGATATCATATTGAGGATGAGTCTTCCCAACTTATTAAAAAAAGCAAAACCCTAGGGAGGGGACCCCTTAGGTTGATATTCAGGCAACATAAAAGTCTGGCAAATGCATTTTAGTTTTTCTGGGGACAGTTGGGTAGACTTTTCAAGTAGTTCTTCCATGGACAAAGGAGTAAGATCTTGATCAGGTTCAAAATGGAGCATTGTATTGATGGGTTGAGGAGTGATAGGGAAAAGGATGCTCTGGTCAGGAGACAGCACTGCCCTTTGAGTCGAATCATAGTTGGAGTGACAATAGTGGATGATTTCTGGGAAAATATAGACTGAGGGGATAAGATATCTTGGGAAATTGGATTCCCACATCCCAATGACATTCAGACCCTTCGAATAATCGTCTCTGCAGTGACAATAATTTCGAAGGGGACTTTCATTGAAAACCAAGTCTTTAATTTGAAAGTCTTTATCCACTAAGGGCAAGTATTCTAACTCTCTGTGAGGGGCATTCAATGGGGTTACATTCAGGGCTACCGGAGCTTCCATTTTGGTTCTTGTGTATTCAAAATGGAAGTTCCTGGGTTTTTTCCACAGACCGGGCGCAAATTTTGATTGTAGGAGCTTTGATTTTACTTACAGGAACTCGAATAGACTAACATTAACCCTTTTTCAGACTCTGGCATGAATTTTAACACAGGAAAGTGGATTTTTCAAAGAGTTTCAGCAGGAATTTGAATAAATACCTGCTTAATGGAGAAATTTGAATTTTACAGGCACTGGCCAACGGCGGATGGATGCTTGAGCACTGGTTTAGCAATGGCGTTCGACAATTTAGTCGGCGACGTCTCAAACAGCGGATTTTTCAAATTTTTCAGAGGAGGACGCAGTCATTTTCAGTAGTGAAAATGACAGAAAAACACGATTTTTTGTTTTATTTACAAGTCAACGGGGATTTTGATTTTTTCGAGGATGACGTCATCTAGTACGGGAAGACACGTCACCGGGACCGGGCGGTAAGCAGTAATTCCTTCACCGCTCTTTGGGAGATGGTGGTATTCAGCGCGGGGGCAGCGATTCCATTGATCAACTAACACGTGGTCGGAGGACTATTCCAAAACCACCGTGCCCCCGCGCGTTAATTTCCGGACGCAAGACGGCCAGCGGAATGATCCTGGGCTGTTGATCTTCGAGAGGATGATCTAACGGTGGAGGGGACGTGGAGTTGGCAGGGGTTAAATGTGCGGGTCCGACGGGTCTTTGAAATGATTATCGTTTAATTAATCATCCCGGGAGGCTTTTGATAGGCGGAAAAAATGGTTATTAATTAATCCTGGTGATTAATTAATCCCCTGGTCTAATGAAAATTGGGGTTGCGGCAGGGTTAAGAGTTTTTTAGCCTTGGTTAGGGTGTCAGGTGGAAATGAAATACCACGTGGATGGGTCACGAAGGCTTCGGGGGACTTTCGAAGTTTTAGTTTAAATTAAAACTTCGGCTTTATTTATTTTTTCTTTCAAACATATAAAACTTTATGTTTAAACCTTTTCCGATATTTCTTATTATATGGTAATAAATAAATGTTTTTTATCAACCATAGGGGTAGGGAAATAACTTATAGGGGTATTTTTAGCCAAAGGGTTTTTATTGGGGGTTTTTATTTAACAAAGGGGATTACATAACTTTGGCCAAAACTTATAATAAGAAGGGTTTTTGAAATATTTATGTAAAAAGGAGTTATGTACTATAGGATAAGGTCTTTTCACTAGGGATTTAATAGGTAAATCAGATGTTAATATGACAAAGGGACAAGGGAAACTCAAAATACTTTACACAACTAGGAAAGTGGGGATTTCTGAAGTAAATTGCATCATCTCAATTTCAACACTTAAACGTAGAATAACAAGTAATTTTGAGGGATTATTATGGAAATTTGCATGATTTTCCTAAGTAAAATTCTAATTTTACTTAGGAAAAGATTAAAAGTGAATGATTATAATGATAAATAATTTCAAGTACTTAGGTCTTTTTGATCATTAGGCCGAGGGTCCGGTCCCTCCAAAAGTCAAGGAAATGCCTTGAGCCTCTTTAATATTCAAATACCTTAGCACTTTGGGGAAATTAGTAAAACTCTTAGGGAGAAAGTGATGTGGGAAGTTAATGATTTTGACTTGGCTTTCTGTGAATTTTCTAGTGCATTTTCTACTTCAGTACTTGTGATGAAGGTAAAAGATTAAACATATTCAGAACCATCATTCATCACATGAAACTTTGCAACACCATCTACCTACCCTATCTACTTTACACTACCATTTTCTCTTCTTTATTAGGGTGCACTTAGACTGGCAAACCCTTATCAATCTTCTTTTCTTTTACAAGGAAAATCTATCTAATTCTACCCTTATTACATCCAAGGGCCCAGATTAAACTGTTGAGCACCTTTTATTAACTCTACCTATCTACTTATCTGCCAAGATTAAACTGTTTGGTCAGATATTTATTCTCTATTCTACAACATGAAATTGAAATATGAATAAGTCAAGTTTAAACAATTTGACCCTTCATAAATTGTGGCAAAGTTTGACAAGTTGCACACAATTACTTATTTACAAAAAATGAAATAGTAGTGGCATTTGGATTTGCACACTTTCCTTGGTCTATTTTTGTTTGGGGTTCATTTCTTTCACTTTTTTGACCAATTTATTTTTCTTACCCTTTGATTTTTATTTTAGGGTATACCCTCTTTACATTTTTTAAATTTTTTGATTTTTTGGTTTTTCAAGAATATGGAACACCTTTGCTCAAGAAAAAGGTTTGAACATATTCCATAGTTCAATCAAGACAATCATGAAAAATGACACCTATTGGTATAGGAGTCTAACACTGGCTCTACTTGGGGATGGCTTTTCCTTGTGGAAAGTCAAGAATAGCAGGTCAGATGCCTCAAAAATTTTTCAAACTGAACCATGTAATCTCCTTCTTTTGGTAGCTTTATTGTATATACGATAGTGAAACTTTTGAAGCTTAGGGCCTTCACTTCGGGCTTCAACTTCAAGAAGTCACCATCCAATCAAAACTGATGCATTAGAAAAAGATATATTATGTACGAGTTAGAAAAAATTAGAATATTCTAGTAAATAGGATCAAAATAATGCTTCAGCATTCGACCATTTACTGGCCCTTCCTCAGCTTCTGAATTGTCCAAATCCTTCAAAAAGTATGTGTTGTTCCCCTGTAAGGCATGAATGATGTAAGGCCCTTTCCATAAGAAATCAAATTTCCCATGTTTCCCTTTTTCTTCTCTTCTGGAATCCCATCTTAGGACTTTATCACCTAGTTTAAAATATTCTGCTTTAGTTCTTTTGTCAAACATTTTCTTTAACTTTTCCTGCAAGACTTGGGATCGTTGATACACTTCTTCTCTGGTTTGCTGCAAGTGAATTGTTTGGTTAATTCTTCTCTGAATGTCATGTGGTTCCACTTGAGCCTCCTGAAGTAATTTCATAACAGGAATTCCTAAAGATGATGGGAATCTTGCCTCAATGCCATAAACTAATTCATATGGACTGGTCCCAATTGATTTCTTAGTTGTAAGTCTGTCTGCCCACAATGCATTGATAAGTTTCTTATGCCAATTATTTTTGTTTTCTTCCAATAATTTTTAATGATATTAATAAGACTTTTATTGGAAGATTCTGCCAGTCCATTACCCTGAGGGTAATAGGCTGTTGAATGGCCTAAAGTAATATGATATTTATTGCAGAAACTAATCATTTTCTTTGACTTAAATGCAGCATCATTATCTGTTATAATTTTCTCTGGACAACCAAATCTGGAAAGTATATTGGTTTCTAAAAACCCTATAATTACAGAATCATTGGCCTGTCTGCATGGGATAGCTTCAATCCATTTAGTAAAGTAATCTGTGGCAGTAAGAATCCATCTGTGTTGTCTAGAAGAAGAGGGATGAATTTCACCAATAAAATCTAATCCCCATTGTTGAAAGGGTCTTTCTGTGGAAATTGGTCTTAATGGTAAAGGTAACAACTTTCTTTTACCCTCAAAGATCTGACACTTACGACAAGTTGTTACAAATTTCTTAACATCTGAAAACAAGGTTGGCCAGTAAAAACCATCCCTTAAGATTTTATCTGCAGTTGACTTCCAGTAGAGGTGTCCACCACAATCCCCTGCATGAAATTCATTAAGAACTTTTTCAGTTTCATCTTTCAATAGACAATTTAATAAGATTCCTTCATGATTTTTCCAAAATAGACTGCTATCTAAAATACAATATTTTAAAGATGTCATTTTCAAAAATCTTTGTTTCGTTCTAGACAACCCTGGAGGAGCTTGCAGGTTTAATAAAACATGAATGATATCAGTGTACCAGGGGAATCTAAGAAAGCTTGACTGATCTGTGGAGTCGCCATCTCCTGTTCGTCATCCAGTTCGTTAATGTCTAAGGCTTGGCAATTAGTTTCAGTCATGAGTTGAGCCAAACCTTGACCTTTTATGAGTTTTGTTGGTTTAATTTCAATATCATATTCCAAAATGGTAGCTATCCACTTACCTCTTTTGCCTTCAATACCATCTTGAGTCAAGATGTCTTTAACTACAACATTAGGCACATAAGCTATCACATGAGAATATAATATGTAAACTCTGAAATCTTTAATTGCTTTTACAAGTGCAAAAGCCTGTTTCTCCATGATATTGTATTTTAAAGATGCATCCCTAAGTGCTTTACTAAAAAAGGCAATTGGTTTTTCACATCCCTGATCATCTTCTTGTAGTAAAACAGCTGCAATTGTATGTTCAGAAGAAAATGAAAAAATAATGAAATCTCTGTCAAACTTTGGACTGGTAAGAACCGGTGTTCTTGTTAAAGCCATTTTAATTTCCTCAAATGATTGTTTGGCTTCTACAGTCCAGTCAATGCTTGAATCTTTTTTAAGCATGTTAGTAAGCAATCTAAGTAATTCAGCTAAGCTGGAAATAAATCTTCTCAAGAAATTAATCTTTCCTATGAAAGCTTGAAGTTCTTTTATGTTTCTGGGATGAGGTATCTGCAAAATTGCTTGTATTCTTTCAGGGTCAATTCGAATGCCATATTTAGAAATAACGTGACCTAGGAGCTTTCCTTCTTCCAAACAAAACAAAGACTTTTTAGGATTTAAAGAAATGCCATATTTTCTGCACTTTATAAATACTTGCCTTAGATGATCTAAATGTTGCTGATCTGTTTTGGAAAAAACTGTTAAATCATCTAGATAAATTACCAGAAAATCATGTATTTCTTTAGCAAAAGTAATATCCATTACTCTCTGAAATGTAGCTCCTGCATTCTTGAGTCCAAATGGCATCTTTACATATTTAAAGGTACCCCATGGTGTTGTAAATGCTGTTTTATCTTGATCATCAGGATGAACCAGAATCTGGTTATACCCTGAAAATCCATCCAGTAGAGATATCCTAGAAGATCCCACTACCCTCTATAGAATATGGTCCATTTTAGGCAAAGGATAGTTATCTTTTAAAGAAACTTTATTCAAATTTCTCAAATCAACACACAGTCTAATTTCTCCAGTTTTCTTTCTTGTTGGTACTAGATTAGAAACCCATTCAGAGAACCTAATAGGAGCTATAATCCCTGCTTCAAACATCCTTTTAATTTCTTTTTCAATTGAAGGTAATAAAACAGGATTGATCCTTCTAAGTTTTTGTTTAAAAGGTTTCTGATCTGGTTTCAAAGGTATTGTATGCTGAATGATTGATGTATCATATGATTTAAGATCTTCATAACTCCAGGAAAAAACATCCTGGAATTCCTTAAAAAGTTCAACATATTTAACCTTTTGATCTTCTGGCAGAGATTTAGACAGTTTAACCATTTTTGGATTTTCTGGGGTTCCTAAGTTACACTCTTCAATATCAGCCTTAACAGGTTCCATTTTAGGTCTAAATGGAATATCATTTGAATCAAAAAGATCTTCCAAAGGAGTTAATCCTTTGGGCAAATGATTGTCTTTCATATTAATGATTTCAGTTTCATCTTCTATGATCTCATCGAATTCCATTTGTATCACATCCTGCATATCTTTTTCTGTGAACGTGGTTGGGTGAAGTATATGAATTGCAGTCTCTCTCGAAATATCTATTTTTTGTTCTTTTTCTTGATCAGATTCACTAATTGTTATGTCCTCATCTATATTACTGTTAGAAAACTCATTTTCTAATGTCAAAAAACTATTGATTTGATTGTTATTTACAAATACTTTCCAATTCATTAGATTGTCCGGTATAGCAGGTCTATGTCTAATCTCAGCTGTGAACTGATGATTAGGTCCAAAAGGCAACTTACATGTGCTAGCGAACATTGCGAGACTGTGAGCATGAAAATTTTGCTTCCTTGGAATCTTGGCAAGTTGAGCTTGTAGAAAGGTGTTGAGAATTTCCACAACTGTTTCTCTATATTGTTTCAATCTGGGATCTTTGGTTGAACATTCACCATTAATCTGTTGGATAATTAATTCAGAGTCTCCTATGATTGACACCCTAATTGCTCCTAAATTTTTGACATGTTTAAGCCCTGGTAAAAGGGCTTCATACTCAGCCATGTTATTAGTGCATTTAAAATTCAATCTATAGGAATGACCTTCCGCATGATCATTTTCAACATTATGTAACCAAATTCCAGCCCCTGCTCCTAACTTGTTTACTGAGCCATCAAATTCTAAATGCCACAGAATTTCATGTCCATAATCTTCATCAACTGTTTTAACATGTTTCTTAACAGGAGCTAGTTGTTTATCTTTTCTGGTATTTCTTGGTTGTCTGGTGTTTCTTGGTTTTCAGAAATCTCTTCAATATTAATAGTAGTTTTGTTTGTAGTTTCCTTTTTAGGTGCTTCTAGTTTAGTTGGAAGGTCCTTTTCAGCATTATAAAGGATGAAGGAATCCATATCAGAATGTATTGAATAGACAGGGAATTTTTTAGGCTTCTCATGACTACTAACCAAGTATTTCATCAAGGTTTCTCTATATAATCTTTTAGGTTGACCAAATACTGAAATAGTGGCATATGCCATGTCTAGTTGAATGGATCCTCCAAGTTTAGCACCCCAGGATTTGGAAAGCAACATACCATATTTAGGAGGAATATCAGCCACTACTATGTCCATCAAAACGGACTTCATAGGGTATTGCACCAAAGTAACACACAAATCTTTAATCAAACCTAGACATTTTACCTGACTAGAATCAAAAGAAAATAAATCTTTATATGGTCTGGTAATGTCTAAATTTAATCTTTCCATCACAGCTTTTGGCATCAAATTGTGGGATGCTCCAGAATCCAGCATAGCATTGTGGAGTATTTTGTCATGAACGTTCATGCTCACATAAAATGGAGGAGTTCCTCCGTTTTCTGGTTTGTCATTTACCTCGAGGCCAAAAAGGAGTTTGGGTTGATCATCAAGAATATTTACTGAATCATCCATTCCAGTAATGTTAATGTTTAGGGATTTGCTGATTTGACTTCTATAGACATCATGTTTAGCCAATTCTGATAAAGGAACAACTATCTTTAGTTTGCTTATTTCAGCCTCTAGATTGAAAGGTTTTTTTGTTTGAGCTTTAGTGTTTTGCATAGTTGGGTTTTCTCTATTTTTTGGGTCTTCAACATTTTTCTCTTTTTCATGAGAGAAATTTTGATTTGAAGGTGTTTCTGAACTAACTTCTACCGTTTCTTCAACGTTTCCTACCGGAGGAAGAGTGTTAGATTGTTGTTTATTATTTGGTTGGTTGTCAGACACATCTTCAATTATTGGATCTGAAGGGTTAGGAGTTGTCTTAGACAGAATTTGTACAGGGGGAATGTTTTGTACAGCAGGGATTTTACCTTTGACATTTTGTTTTTCAGTTTTCTGTTTGCTATTCTCTGGCACATCAATCCGTCTGCTTCTCAAATTGTACTGTTTATGAACCTCATAAATTGCCGTGTCATAGCCTTCCTTAAAATCAAAAGTTTCACCTGAATGAGTTTCGAATGTTTCAAGGATGTGATTCTCTTGATCATCCTGAGATAGGAAAAATTCTGGTTCATTTTTGTCTTCAGTTACATTGTTTATTTCTACATCTTCTGTAGGTTCTTCAGAAGTTGAGCCTTCAACAAAATTTTCTTTGAAAGGTGGCCTGATGTTTTGGTCAGGGACATTCTTTCCAATATTTTGGTTCTGATTTCTTCTAAAGTTTGGGTTTCTTACAACATTATCACCAGTAGATTTTCTTTCGATTGTCTCCACTCTGTCTCCTAATCTTTCCATACCTTTAATTATTGCATCCAGCTTTCTTTCAAAAGCTGAAGGTTCTTCATTCAGAGGCATTCTTCTTTCAGCCCTAGCTCTGGCTCGTTTTTCTATAAGATTTGCTTCCACACTAACTACTATGCTCTGCATTTCTTCTAGGGTTTTGGGAGCTCTTTCCATGAGTGAATAGGCTATGTCAGAGTCAAAACCATCTGGGAATTTGACCAATACTGAGTCAGGAGGGGGTCTAAGGTTTTGAGGAACAACGTTGTAGGCTTCATTGAATCTTATGATGTAATCTTGCACGGTTTCATTGGGTCTTCTCCTCAATTTTTCAAATTCTGATAGGATCTGAAGAGGGTCTTTCTTCTTCTCCCATCTATTAAAAAATGCCCTATATAAAGCTGCTAAATCAGCAATACTGTTTGGAGTAAGGGCCCTAAACCATGTCCTAACTTCCCCAGTAAGACTCTGAACAAAAATTCTCATTCGGACATCATCTGTATCAATTTCATAAAATTCAAAGTAATCAGTCATCCTTTTGGTATGTTGTTGAGCTGTGTAAGTACCTGAGCCATCAAAAGGTGTGATCTTACTTTGATAATCTTGAGGCAAGGCAGCGGGGTTGGCTGGCAACTGTAAAGGAGCATATCTATTGGCCATTGGAAGGGGTAATGGAATAATATGTGGTGGTGTGGGTGGAGGAGTAGAAGGGGTGATTGTTGTTTGAAAAGTTTGAGGGAAAGTAACTGAACTTGGGGATGCTTCAGTAATCATAGAAACGTTTGAACTTTCTTCAAAGGTCTGTTGAGATGAAATGGAGTTTTGTAAATGTCTGTCAAGGTGATATGAAACAAATCTGAATTGCAAATCTTCAAAAAACAATGGATCTGGAACTAATCTTGATAATTCGGTTTCAGAAAAATTTACAAATAAGGATGTTTCAAATCGTTCGTCAAAAGGAATTTCGTCAAAATATATGATTTTCACGGGACAAGATTGTGATCTAGAAAGGGGTCTGGAACTACCAGAACTCTCTTGACTTCCTCTTTCAGAACTTTCTTGACTTCCTTGTCTTCTAAGAATCCTAGGAATCAGATTCGGATTTTCAAATATCGGTGGTGGATTGGGGTCAGGATTTGACCTAGTATGACGAATCCTTTCTGAAGCCAGTTTTCCTAGATGATATATGTTTTTGGATTTTTTAGTTTTAATTGAAATGAAAATACAACTTCTACAAATTCTTCAAGAAATAATGATTTATGATTAAAATTTTCTCAAAGATTTTATTGAACTAGAGAGTCTGATTAAACATTTGAAACTAAGGTTCAAAGTATAAGCTAAATCAGAGATAGACTGAAGCAGCATTTATTTACTATGCAGTTGCAAGGCAAAAGCATTTCAAAGGCTACCTGGCTGATCTTCAGACTCTGTCTATAGCTTATAAGTGAACAATATTAACAATAAAATGATTCAGGTCCCCAGTATGGTCGCCACTATGTTATCACTCAGGTTTTCCTTGAAGTTGTGGAAAAGGAAAGTATACCCGAGGTAACCACAAACCAACCTTCAGATGCAGAATCTAGCCAATCTGCATCCAGAGAGGGCTCTCTCTTTATAATTTATCTTTGTTCTTAGAAAGTTTTTGGCTAGTTATAAATCCAAGAGTTTGTTTGAAAATGGTGGAATTCGCCAACTAAGGGCAAGGTTGAATATTTTCAGGCCATTGGGCTATGGAGTCAAAGGATGGCTTTACTGGATTTCTATTCTACACACAAGATGGCTTTGCAGGGCAAGATAGCCAAACAGAGAAAAATCCTTAAAATTTAAAGTGGATGGAATGGGTTTGAAGGGATGAAAGGCAGTTAAGAATCTTTCACCATGTTCAAAAGAAAGAAATGAAATGATTACAAATAAAGAGCAGTGAATAATTATTTACTATAGTAATCAAAATGTTTAAATTAGTGAAGCAAGAGCAATTAAGAATTCGTTGCTTATAACTAATTTAGAGGAAAACATTTAGAATAATCACAACTGAACTCAGAGTACAATTAAGTAAATTCTGAGTTATTCTTTTATGTTAAGTATTCAGAAATGGACACAATGATATTATAAACAAATATAAAACTTAAGACATAGGATAGAAAGACTTATTGAACTGCAGTCCGACACATGAATCCTGCAAAAAGTCCTGAGCTTCAAATTGTCATCCAGTAAGCCACAAATAAATTTCTCCAAAACGCTTTTATTCCAAAAACATCAATGTCACAGCAAAGTAGTAGAATCCACCCTCAACACTCTCTTTGAGGGTTTATTTATACAAAAAATGATTGAAAATATCTCACACTAACCTAGCCACTAATCTAGGGTGACTAATGAATAAGTTACAATAAAAAGGAGACAAATGGTCTCGTAGATAGGACAAAAAGTAATAGCTGGTGCGCTGTTTCCTTCTTTTGTGGATGTGCTGGAGGCAGGTGCTATAATAGGGCTCGATGATGTCCCTTTGAGTAATTCTTTTGCTTGTTTGATACTCTTTGTTTCTACTGATACTCTTTCAACTACCCAACTGATACTCTTTAACCTGTGCTCATTATTTATCCTTTACATGATAGTAAAAAGATAAAATTCTCAACCTGAAGATAAATTTCATAAAATGTCCAATAAGTCTTCCCACCATTGATCTTCTGCTATTATGGTTCTTTTAAGTTTTCTTAATGTTTCATCAGCCTTTGTGTATCTGTAAAAAGTGGGCTGATTAGGGAAAAAATACTTTATTTCCTGCTCAAGATGAAACAAATTCTTTAACCTGTCGCAGAGATTCCTCCCTGTTGGCAATGTTGCTTGTGACGAACTGATAGAATGAACAGTTGTGTTATGAGCATGTATATCTATTTTATTAACATAGGTTTCCAGGTCCATTATATTGTCCTCTGAGAGCATAGGACTGGGTAACCCATTGTCCAATAAAACCTGAAATTTCCCTTTAAAAGCATTGATTTCTTCCAGAATATCTGAGTATTTCCTTTCCAAATTCTGCATAAGAGTTCTTTTGGTAAAAACTCTTTTTATTTCTAAAATAGTGCCTGTCCTGTCATAAATTCCTAACTTTGCAAGCTGTTGCTTAGTCCGGGTTTTCAAAAACTATATAAGTTGATTGGCTTGCTCAGGTCTGCCCCTTAATTCATCTCTTGTTTTGTCTATTTCTTCCTGAGCTACTTTGATCAAGTCATTTTGTTCAAAGATTGTTTGAACAAAGGACCAAATACTTTTTATTGACTCAATTATATTATCCCAAATAATTTCATTTATTTCTCTCAAAGGATTTTCTAACGAAAGATCTTTTTCTAAAGCCTTAACCAAATTTTCCAATCTTTTAATTTCCCTGGTATTATCTGCAACGGTCCTTTTAGACATATCATATTTCTGCTCCAAATTTTCTAACTGCAATTTTGTGGTTTTAAGTTCTGTGACTCTGAGTTTTAAACTTTCCATTTGTTTTACCAATTCATCAGAACTTAAACTAGAAGTGTCTCCCTGTGCTGAATTTGTTTGTTGATCTGTTGTTGTGGTACCTGTAGTGATCCCTGTTGTAGATGTTTGCATGATATCCTGCTTTTATTTTAATGCCTGTTCCAAATCTTTCTCTGTTTCACTCAGTTGCTCAGTCATTTTTAAGAGCAACTCCATCATCTATTCCTGTGAATTTTCCTTCAAAACTTCTTGGGTCTGGGGATGCCTTGAGGCTGGCAATTTCCGCTGCTTTCTCAGTACAGCTATATCATCATCTTTCTTTTTAATTAGTGCCTCAGTGCTTTTGATATCTTTTGGATTGTGACCCAAACCGATGATTATATCTTCCAGAGACTTGATTCTGTTATCTTTTGCCTGAGAAGAAGCCTTCTCAATTTGCAATTGGGTGTTTGTATTATTTAAAGAATCTCGCAGCCTAAGGGCTGCCATGGCCTTATCAGTAAGGGTGGAGTATATCATTTCCCTAGTTTGTCTATGCAACTCTATCTGGTCCAGGGGATGAATTTCTTTTTCCAGGACCTCAAAATTGGTCCTAATATAATCAGATGTTGTCATGGGCTTTGGTACTTTGGATTTGAAATGGCTCATCATCATTTTGCCTTGTTGAATGTCAAATGCTGACATCAATCTTTCCTGATTGTGTGGGGCCATTTTTAGATACTGATCATATACCTTCATTCTCAATGGATCATTATTTTCTTTTATATTAATGAAAGTTCTCTTGATATCACCTGCATCTATTTTTGGTGGCTTAAAAGAGGATACTTCAGTACTCAACTGTTTTTACAATTCTTTTCCTTTGTGGCCTGCATGCGTTTCACTAACTATGCCAGTTAGTTGACTATCTTCTCTTTCATCATCAAACGTCTCATCAATGATTTCCACATCTGGAAGTGGATCGGGTTTCTGCTTTTTAGCTTGATGTAGCTCTGAGGATTCTTTGGGAGGAGTAGGATCTGGAGCCTGTCTTTTCTTGCCTATTTCCATATTAGATGGAGTTTGCAATTCTGAAACTTCAGGATGATTTACTTGAGTAGGAGAAACCTGTGTCTGATCTGGTGCCCTGGAGGTTTGAGGTTTCTCTACCATGACGAAAGTTTCAATGACCTGTATTTCAGGTTCTTTCCCTTTACCTTTAGACTCTACTGCAATTGATAGACTCTCTTCCTGTAACCCCTGTTGGAGATTTCCTGCTGAAGAGGTGCCAATGTGAGGTACCTGCACTTGACCAAAAGATTCTAGGTCAAAATCTTTCTCAAGATCTTTCATAATTTTGTTTCTATTGTCTTCTTCATTATCTTGCTCAACTAGTGTTCCTTCCACCCATTCATATTGGTTATCATATTGTTCTATTTCAGGAATCCTGTGGTGAATATATGGGGATGAATTGTTATTCATTCTTTTATCACAGATAAAACCAAATGGATCATAAGGAACCCAACGGAAACTCCTTTGGAACTTGCAATGGTTTTGTAGTATATCTTCTGCTTCTCGCTCGGCATCCCTAGAGTTGCATATGAAGGGACCTAATTGACTTTTGATCTT
Organism: Pinus albicaulis; assembly: GCA_034641835.2. NCBI lineage: Eukaryota > Viridiplantae > Streptophyta > Pinopsida > Pinales > Pinaceae > Pinus > Pinus albicaulis. Next base: position 1,090,623,737 of record CM076582.1, read on the forward strand.
GAGTTGGGCTTTCTTTTTTACACTACAAAAATGAATCATATCAGAATTATTCATTTGCCTGAAATATTTTAAGGAAAAAAGCCTCATAGGCACATATTTTGGCAACCTGAATGGATATAATTCACATCCATATATTCTGATGACTGAATGATTTTGATATAAATACCAGTCCCCAACTTTATATGTCCTTGAAAGCTGCAAAGTCTTCTTAATCTCATTACTGAGCCTTGGAGGGGGAATTCCTGTCAACAAGGTAGTTGTAGGATATACAAAAATATCGATGAACTCAGCATAAGAATAGGGAGAATCATAGGAAGAATGAGTTATGGCAGACCAAAAAATAACTGATCTAGGGTTTCCCTTGGCATCAAGCTTTTTAACAGGAAAAGGGAACTTCTCTGATTGATAATAGATGAGGAGATGGTAAATGACTGAGGAATATTTAAACACTTTTTCATTATCTAGCCTCATGAACTGGTCATGGATTTTATTGGAAATGAAGGATGCAAAGTCATATTTTACTGCAGGAGGTTGCCCAGGGGTAAAGATAGACAGCAACACCAGGGTTATTTCAACAACATATTCACTTGTACTGAAACCCATGACAAAGGATATCATATTCAGGATGAGTCTGCCTAAATTATTAAAGTAAGAAAAACCATAGGGAGGAGGCCCCTTAGGTTGATGTTCCGAGCGACATGAAATTCGCTTAAATGGACTCCAATTTTTTTGCGGGAGTCGGTGTGGTGAACTTTTGATACGATTCTTCCATAGACAAAGGTGCTAGTTCTTGATGCAGTTCAAAATGTAGCATTGCATTGATAGCACGGGGAGTAATGGGGAAAAGAACACTCTAGTCGAGGATATTACAGCTCTGCGAGTGGGATCATAGTTAGAATGGCAATAGTGGATAATTTCTAGGAAATTAATGGGCGGGGATGAGATATCGCGGGAGATTGGATTCCCCTGGCCAAGATGACATCTTGCCCCTTCGAATAATCGTCTCTATGACGAAAATAACTCGGAAAGGGGGCTTTCATCAAAATGTAAGTCTTTAATGCGAAAATCTTTATCTTTACTAAAGGCAAATATTCTAACTCTCGTAGAGGGCATTCGATGAGTCATTCGGGGCTGCCGGGGCTTCCATTTTGGTTCTTGTGGATTCAAAACGAGTTTACGGGTTTTCTTCACGAGGGCGGGTGCGATTTCGATTTTAATGAGGGAAATTGGCACAATTGCGAGGTTCGGGAACAATTCAAGTTTTAAATCTCGAGAGAATGATCTTAGTGATAAGATTTAATCACTAATCTGAGTGGAAAACGAAAACGGACTTTCTTTTGAAGTTCGAAGCGCGCTATAAGATAAATACTGTTCTTGGAGGAAAATTTGGCTTTTAACGGGTATTAGGCGATAGCGAGGGGGAGGATACTCGAACATAGGTCAACGGAATTCTAGAGCGAAATCAAATAGAACGAGTAGATTTCGGTGGAAATTTGAAATTCGAAGCGAGAAGGCGTAGTCGTTTTCAATAATGAAAATAATGGAAAAACACGAAAATTTGTTTTATTTACAAGTTAAAAGGGATTTTTATTTTTTCGAGGTGGCGTCATATTAGTACGGGCTGAGCGTGTGCGGGGGTCGGGCGGTAAGTGGTAAGCGGTAATCCTAGCACCGCTTATGAACGATGAGTACATTTTAGCGCGGGGCGATTCCATTGGGTGATGGACGCGTGAGTGGTGGACTATTTCAAAACCACGAGCCCGCGCATTAAAGTGGCGACAAGGGACGGGCGGCGGAATTGATGAGGAGCGTCGATACGTGGAGGGGGCGATCTAACGGTGGAAAGGACGAAGAGATGGTGGGATGTTATCATGCGGGCCCGGCGGGGGTTTTAAACGCGATTTAACATTAAGAGCATCCCGGGGGCGTCTAATTGGTGGAGAAAGGTTATTAATTAGTCACGATAACTAATTAATCCCAGCATGTAATGGAAATAGGGGTCGCGGTGGGGTTTCGATTGTGGTTGAAGCGTTGGGTGGGATGCCCGAGGGTGGATGGGCCATGGTGGCATAGGAGCTTTTAGAAGTTTTTAGTTTGAATTAAAACTTTGGTTTTATTTTAAACATACATATCATATGTTTAAAGTTTTTCTCATATATGTTTTTATTATATAAAGTAAATTAACCGATATAATTAATTTACCATAGGGGCGAGACTATTGTATAACGTATATTTAACGAAAGGGCTTGTATAGTGGGTTTTATTTGAATGCACGGGGAAATAAATACTTTGGTTAAACTTTATAATAGAGGGTTTTTGGATATTTATGTAAAAGGAGTTATATACTTAGGATAGGGCATTTCACTAGGGGTTAATAACTAGAGTTAAACATTAATATGACAAAGGGACAAGGGAACTCAAAATACTTTGCACATCTAAGAAAGTGACAATTTACGAAGTAAATTGCAATATCTCATCTTCAACACTTAAACTTAGAATAGTAAGTTATTTTGAGGGTTTTTATGGAATTTTGCATAATTTTCCTAAGCAAAATGGGATTTTACTTAGGACAAGGTTAAAGGTGAATGATTATAATGATGAATTATCTCAAGTACTTAGGTCTTTTTGATCATTAGGCGGGAGTCGATCCCTCCAAAAGTCAGAAATGCCTTGAGCCCCTTTGATCTCCAAATACCTTAGTACTTTGGGGGAAATTAGTAAAACTTTTTAAGGGGGAAAGTGATGAGGGAAGTTAATGATTTTGACTTTGCTTTGTGATTTTCCGAGTGTATTTCTGCTTCGGTATTTGTGATGAAAGTAAAGGATCAAAAACATTTAGCGACATCATTCATAAGATAAAACTTTGCAACACCATCTACCTACCTATACTGCTACTACCATTTTCTCTTCTTTATTAGGGTGCATTTAGACTTGCAAAACCTTTTCAACCTTTTCTTTTTACATGATAATCTATCTATTTCTACCCTTATTACATCCAAGGGCTCAGTTAAGCGTGAGCACCTTTTAATAACTCTGTCTACTTATACGCAAGATTAAAGTTTGTTTGGTCAGATATTTATTCTCTATTACATAACATGAAATTGAAATATGAATAAGTCAGTTTAAACAGTTTGAACCTTCATAAATTGTGGCAAAAGTTTGACAAGGCGCACACGGTGCTTATTTACAAAAATGAAATAGTAGTGGCATTTGGATTGGCACACTTTCCTTGGTCTATTTTTGTTTGGGGTTCATTTCTTTCACTTTTTGACCATTTTATTTTTCTTACCCTTTGATTTTTTCTTTTAGAACATACCCTCTTTACATTTTTAAATTTTTTGATTTTTTTTTGTTTTTCAAAAATATGGAACACCTTTGCTCAAGAAAAAGGTTTGAACATATTCCATAGTTCAATCAAGACAATCATGAAAAATGACACCTATTGGTATAGGAGACTAACATAATGTAAATGAAAATAAAATAAAAATAACAAAATCGAAATAGTCATACAATAAATAACCCATGTATTAACCCATGGTATGAGAACCTATAGTATCGACCCATGGTATTCATGTGGAATATAGCCTATTTTAAAGGGGAAATTAAACGAGTCTAGATCCAGCTTAATTTGTGATCAAATTTGTTGATATACAAATCTCTTTTAGAGTAAAAATAGATTTGATCCCTCTCGCTTGATAGATCTAGAGTTAAGATAAATCTAGACTAATATTATATGTATTATATGATCAAATTAAAATTAACAAGGCTATAATTAGCAATATATATTATAATGAATTAAATTATTTAAACATTATAACACCACTCAAAACATTAATTTATTAAAATTATGAAAATATATTAATGGAAAGAGGTTGTGATTCTACCTATCACACACAGGGACTTCTCCTTAGTTATTATTGTAAACAATCTCAGCTCCAATTTTAAATAAACAAGGGAGAAACTATTGTAGCAGAAGTCCCTGCCAATAGAAGGAAAAATTGAAAGGCTAAGGTAGCAGGTAGCAGTTTAATTTAGAAGGAAAATTGCAAGAGTAGGGAGTGGCAGTGGCAGGTTTAATCTAGTGGCGAAAGTAGAAAGAGGAACTTAGAACACAGTAATCATGCTTGATTCGAAGAATAAAAGTAAAATTCTTGAAAACCCCCCTCTCTTATATAGAAAATGCAATCCTCCAGTACAGACTCAGAGAGATGAGGGTTTTCTTAATAACTCTCAAAATTTGTGTTATTAATGAGATATTCAAAAACTGAGAAAATGGAGATTCCCTTACCTGTTGTAGTTGATGGTATGACATGTTACTGTTAGTATACACATTATATGTGTTCATCCACCATTATTAAATTTAGATTTTGGTTTCAGAATGGAAGCTTATATACTTGAAATTCACACATTTCCCTCAAATATTTTCATGAATAAATAAATGGGTTCATCCACCATTATTAAATTTGGATTTTGATTTTATTTATGTATTTCTTTTCTAAAAAGTGGAATTTTGATTTTATTTATTTATTCTTTTTTAGAAAGTAATTTTTTTACTTAGAACACATTATCATCTATTCAGATATTTATCATCTATTCACATATTGGATAAATATGCATGAATATATGGCTCCATTCACATATAATAATTTTTGGCTTTGATTTTATTTAAGAATCTTTTTTCCATTTTATGAGTTCCTCAATAATGTAATGTCTGTGTTATGCATGATGTCATTTTTATTTTTATTTTATTTCCAATAAATGGAAAAATTGGAAGATTATTGCACAATTTGGATTGAAAATTTCTTTCCCATTTTTGAATTTATGGGCATTATAATTTCTGTACAAATTCTCCAAGAATAAAAATATTGAATAATTAACAATAAGCCCATAGGCAGAGACATTAATTGTGTTTGGAATTAGTTGAACAATAACCAAGTTGCTCCACCTCGACTTTGTCTGGTTGCAACGCAGTCATGTGTGGGAGCATATTCCTGCAAAAAAAATCACATATTATTATTAAACTCAAATTTTTGTACGTGCAACAACAACAAAACTATAAACCCTCTCTAAGATTTGATCCATTTTTATTATTAAAGCTTAGTATTGGTGATCACAACCTCATCAATCTAGAACTCTAAAATAAAAAACATAGACAAAATTATTTAATATGAGATCATTTGAACAGTGACAAAACTGGTATAAGGCCCTACTTCCATTCTTTCTATTAGTTCCTTAGCTATTGGAGCAAAAAAAACAATATGTCCTGTTGTGGGCTTGATAAATCCTTCTTCCACACCTTTATCAAACTAGGCAAGAAAGGAATTTTAGTATCATAGGATACCATTCTGCAAGAAACTTTTCCTCAAGTACATAGGATACCATTCTACTTATAAGTTCCTTTAAGCATGCAATAGGTATTCAAATTGGAATTAGCCTTTGATTGTGGAATATTTGATTTATGTAATATTATTTCCTATATGAATTGTGTGAATTTGCAAGAAATTTCCAACATCATTATACAACTTCTTAAAAAAGGATCCATTTGGGTCTTCTCTCTCGATTATAGTGGCAACTGGGCTCTCCCCCTTCTAGTTGGAATGATGGGGGCAATGAGGAATCAACCATGATGGAGATAGCCTTAACAAGCCCAATCCAATTAGGTGGGCATCAAACTTACAAATGATAATGGATTTTTAATTATGCATGGATCTACAATAAGAATTGAAAGATAAATATCAACTGTTTCTTATCTCATGTATGTATAATAACTAGACAATAATATACATATATTTTTCTTTTTTTTTGGTGCTTTTCCCCAACTGTTTTGTAGAGCGGCTCTTGTATTCCCCCAACAGTAAATGTTAAGAACTAATGTCCATCCAATGTTCATTTCATAGGATGAATTAAAGATATCAGTTAGATACCTCGACAAGGTGTAAAGTCTAATTCACTCTTCATGTTACAGGAAGCAGAGGGGAAAGGACATTATCAGCTTTTATATCAATGAGAAGGAAGGAGATTGGTAAAATGTATATAATTGTACCTTTCCATATTCTCATAACAACTAGCATTTACAGGATGAGCAAATAATTTGGTGGGTACAAGAAAATTTTTGAACATTTAAGAATCAATGTTGGGCTAACTTAAAGGAATAAAACAAAAAGAATAAAAAAAAATAGAGTTGTGTTTTTAAACATGGGAAGTCCATACCTTTCCATGTGATAAATCATGAAGAGATCTATCTTCTTCGAGTGTGCTCTCCCTCTCAAGTCTTTTGTGTTGTTCTTAGTTGAACACTAAAATCCTGGGCATGACTTATTCATTCTGCAAACACAAAACCCATCTATAAACTCAATTAAGTGTGACAGAATAAGAATGAAATTACCTCCAGTTGGTCCACGGCTTTATTGTCTATAATTTTGAAAATTTTACCATTAGGAAACTTAATTTATGGTTAAAGTTTCCAATCAAACCACAAAATTACAATATCAATAACCTAGCTTCGATTGTAAAAAGTAAATTCAAAACCAGAACATGCAATTACAAGTACCGAGTAGAGGCAACCACAATGTTATCAACATTAATAAAAGCTTGGAAGCCTAATTTTGATTTCAAAATGTTATCAAAATCAGTGCAAAGGATAGGAAAACGTAAGAATTACCATCATTTAAAATTGTGTTAGATCATATGCATAAGTGCACATAAAGATCAGAACCTGAGTTTAGATGGGTATTTGCTAGTGAAGAGGAAAAAACAATTTAAAAAATTTAGAAGGAACGGGACTTACATTGTAGATTTTATAGCATTTCCAAATTTTGATACAGAGGGATTTAGGAATATTCTTGAAATTTGAAACAAATAATTTTATAACATTGCTCATAAAAATGTTCAGTTATATGATATTATGTCGGCTCGTATCCTCATATGCAGTACCTTCGTATGGGCTTCCAAATATGGCAGACTTCAATATTGTCCAGGTTGCGAAGAGGCATTAAAATATGAAAAACTTCAAGCTTCTTCAGATTGCGAACAGGCATACAAATATTTCAGACATCAAGCTTCTCCATATTGCCAAGAGGCATGCAGATATGGTAGACTCTCGAGCTTCTCTAGATTTCCAAGAGGCATGCAGATAGGTTAGACTTCAAGATTGTCCATATTGCGAAGAGGTATACGAGTAAGACACCCTTCAAGATTATTTAGATTGTGAAGAGGCATGCAGATATGGCACACTTCATGCTTCAAACTTACCCAGATTTCGAAGAGGCATGCAAATATGGAACACTTCATGCATCTCCATATTGCGAAGAGGCATATAGATATGGCAAACATCAATCTTATGCATGTCTGCAAAATACATGCTTACCTGGTTTGCATTTATGGTCATAATTTCCTGTGAAGCCTACCACAAAGTGATTTTTCTGCGCTCAAGAGGGTGAGCCGAAGGTATTCTGGTGAGCTCAGGAGAGTGAACTGATATTTTTCTTAGCATCAGAGATTATTTTTGTGTTGTTTTAGTAGCGGGAGTTATTTTTGTGTTTTTTGACTATGAGACCATTTCCATGTGGCTATCATGCCAACATCCAAGACTATAATGAATTACACGACACCTTTCCAATTAGTTAGACGACACCTTTCCGATCACGATATGGTAAGAAAGTTTGGCTATGATTTTGTCACTACTCGAGAAAACCTAAACTTTGGATAAATAGATTTTGTCACTATCACGGCTCGAAAAAACCTAAACTTTGGATAAATAGATTTTTCTTGCATTTTCGCAAGTGGATAAGATAAGCCAACAGTAAGAGGTCCATTTCCTTCAATAAAAAATTTTTCCTAAAAATTTCATAGCTGAAAATAAATATTGTAAAACTTTGGCTAAACAAGATTTGAGTCGAAAAAAATTTGGTCAACGGAACAACTTATTAAATTTCAACGATCTATCGATCGCTATAGTCCATGAAGGGACTAATAACAAACATGGTATGTAATTAAAATGAAAACGCCCATAAATACACTACGACTATAAATCATTAAGCAAAAATAATCAATCAATGTCGTAATTCAATTGAAAACAAGAAAAAATACCACATCAGGATTAGCCATTCTCTTGAGCCTCCATTACATTCAAAAATATTTTGAATAGATGTATAAATAAATAATTATTCACACTATAAATAAGTCTTTTGGTAGTTTATATACTTCATATTTATTCTTGTTTTCCTTTCTTTTTGGTATATATATATATATATATTTAATAATATGTTTGCTTAAAATCTTTGTAAATTAGTATTAATTTTAATTTTAAATTTATTAAAAAATAAATTACATAATATCTATATTCTCATTGAGAAAATGATAAGAAATCATACATCCAACACATGAAATACATTGTAAAAAATGTTGAAGTATGGAAATAAAATACATGGTAAAAAATGTTGTGAGTGGGGAAACTTAACATATGACGTACTTTAATATTAAAAAAAAACATGATAAAGTGGTAATGTCACAAAGTGAAATTAAAAAAAATTATATAATTAATTAAATATTATGTTTTAAAATTTTATTTTATTTTTTTCTTTAAATGAGGTGATTAGGTTTTTTAATAAATAATGTAATATGATTAATTTGATTTTATAAATAAAGTAATATAATTAATTTAAATTTAATTTAATTTAATATAAAATTTAAATTTTATTATTCAAAAATATTAGATCACTCATTTTAAGAATTATATATATATATATATATATATATATATATATATATATATTAATTCTTGATCTACCAAGATCAAATATTTCAATATGCAAATTTTCTTTTAAATGTAAAAGTACTTGAGGAAAAGTTTGCACATGGAGAGATTTGATTCCTCTCATAACTTGGTAGATATTTAGTTAAGATGGATCTATGTTGGTTCTTAATAATAGTATTTATATTATATAAATTCCACATTTCTATGTATAAAAGTATTCTCATTTTTCATTTTATTGAAACCTTGATTTAATATCTATAGAATATCAACAAAATATTTGTATTAGTAGTAGTGAGAACAAATAGTTTAGATTTATCTCAAAATTAATTATAATTTTTTTCTTTTAAATTTAATTAGAAATATATTATGAAATTAAATTAAAATATGATTATAGAATCATTATTTTAATTTATAGCTAATATTTACATGTTATATATTTTAACAACATCCAATCATACAATCTTGAGCAAGATTGTGATTTTTTGTTATTTAAAATACATTTTTGAATGCATAAATGGATTAAACACCCTAAAAAGACCCCTATGGTACTAGAATACTAGAGATTAAACAACTTAAACCCAGGTTTTTAAAAAACTCTATGCTTTTTTCCTATGTTATTTTTAACCCATAGTATTATTCTTTAATGTGGCTTATTTAAAGTGTAATACCTTAACCAACATAGATTCATGATGGGAATTGGACCAACTGAGCTAACCCTATTGCCCAGTATGGGAGAGATGTTGTAATGTAATGTTTAACATTTTCACTAAGTCAAATTACATAAAAATAAAAATTAAATTAAATAAAAAAATTAATATAATGTAATGGAAACATTTTAATTAGGTCAAAAAAATAAAAAAATTAAAGCTATAAATTTAGAAAAAAAAAAATGACCCATGGTATTGAGAACCCATGAAATTGACCTATGCTATTCATGTGGAATATAAACTATTTAATGATGGACATTAAACCAACCCAAGAATGATCAAATCTCTTGATATGCAAACCTCTTTTAGAGTGAAAAGAGATTTGATTCCCCTTTGAACTTAGTAGATCATTTTCAATTATATTTCAAATCTTTTGTGAATGGCTTCTGTCAATAAAAGAAAATTATAAGATAGATAATGTTTTTAAAAAATAATTAGGGAATCTCATTTAAATTAATTTTTATGTATTTATAGTCTTTATTTCTGGAAAAGTTTTAAAGAGGAAAAATTTTGATAAAACATTTTTCATTATAATTTCTTAATTTAAAAAATAAAATATAAAAAATAAGAGTTGTTTTCTCTTTATAACATTTTAATGATTTTTACTCATGTATTTATAGTCTCTGTGTCTAAAAAATTAGGGTTTATTTTTGTATCAAAGTGTCTTATATGCAATTTAAAAAAATTGGGAATCCAATTTCAATGACTTCAATTTATGTATCATTGGTACTTATGTCTGAAAAATAGCCTTTAATTTTGTATAGTTATTGTTTTCTCTAGCATAAGAGTGTTTTATAAGCAACCAAGTGTCATTGGTTGTGCCAAATTTGAGATTTGAATCTTTTGGTGTGAGAGTTATATATAGACACCTAAGATTCACAAAGTGATGGAGTAGGACCTTGAGTTGTTAATCTCACATGTAGATATTATTGGTAAAGGTAATTAGGATTTATTTTTGTATAAAAATGTTTTAGGAAAAGTTTTTTTTTTAATTAGGGAAAATTTTGATAATTTTCAACTTATAATTTCTTAATTAACTAAGAAATAAAATAAGAGTTATTTTCTCAATATTTTTATTTTTACTTTTAAATTATATTTTAAATATTTTGCTGATGATTTATATAAATAAATAAATTTTTCAAACAAAAAATATTTCTATTTAATGTTGTCCTTTGGCATATTGAGAGTGTTTTTATGCAACTCACAGGATTTGTTATTGGAAAAATATAATTTTTATTTGTATTTCTTGTGGTTCATTCTATGTATAGGAATCTCTTCCTAATATTTGTGAATTTGTTGAGGTTTACTTGGTTGAAAGATTCTCTCTAACTAATTAGCTTCCTAAATTAATGTGTGATAACAAAAAAGTTTTTGCATGATAAACCTAAAGAGCTGCCAACATGAGAACGAAGTCGTTCAAGCAAGGCTACTCCAGTCAATGACTTGTTGCTTCTTCACGGTGGTGAACAAGTGTAGGACATCATTTTCTTCATTATTGTTCAAAGAAATAACCGATCATCCCCATCATCTAGTACTATGCAGAACTGTGCCAAGTTGAACGAGGAGCTCTTATTTTGAGATCCATTTCCAGTTGTGGACGGAGAGTAGTTGCAACTACATCGTGGGTTTTTCACGCTATTTGAGTCATATTCTATCAGGAATACACCATAGCTATGAAGATATGTGGTGATAACGAAGAGTGAACCGCCCAATTGAAATAAGAAAGCATCAGTGAAGGTGCATTGGATCTGAAAACCCTATAGGCTAACAGATTCTTCCAAAACTCCAGTTGATTTTGCGTATGATGCTAGAGTATAGTTTCAAAGGCAGTTGCAGAGATCTTGTACGAGATCTCTGTGGTTGATCACGCCTCTGGAGGAAGTATGGCGGTAATTCGATTTTTGTGCAAAGATGTGAAGACACTGAACGCGTTCCATTTTTTTTTCGGTGGTCATGGTGTTTCCTATGGAAATATGAACATTGGGGCGCCTGGTTCTATGCAGGATCACGAGTAGACGATAACCCATTGTAAATTATTTGTCGTGGTGTTGGATAACTGTGTTGAGCCACTTGTGTGAAACTGCAATAGAAGCCACAGATCACATATGATGAAGGGTGATGCATATGTCACACCATATGGAAAGTACGATCTTTTGCGTATATAAAATCATTTAGTGTGGTAGTGAGGTCTTCTACCAATATCACACCACTGAACCAGGATGCTGGCGTATTCCGGTGTAGGAGTAGAGCTGCCGCTAATATCAATTTCTCTCTTTAATGCCACGTGTTTTCAGTGCTCTCAAAATTTTTTGGTTGTGTTTTATTGGTTTTGCACCCATTGATGTCAAAGTTTTTGTTGGGTGATGCACGTAGAGCATTGTTGTGTGATATGTCATGTCATGGTATTTTTTTGTTGTCATTGAAGTGACATTGGTTTGACCAATTATGGTCACAATTATGAATGTGTGTTGAAAATCATCATTTTAATTAACAATGTATAAATTTATAGGAATTATGGGTTACTAGATATGATGAAAACATGACGCACAATAAAGTGATGAGAGAATCATAAAAATATTAAAGGATGATGAATAACTAAGTTAAAGTTTGTGTGCATTATCAAAGTTAAAAATGGTATCAGAGCATTTTGTATTATGAGTCACTCATCTTAAATGTAAGCAAGTTTATGGTGTTTTATAGTGACCCTTGAAGGGTTCGTAATATTATGTACTGGAAGTTGTATTCTTAGTTTTATAAGACAAGTGTAATCCATAAAGTTCGTGGTAATCTTAAAACCACTCTAGAAGTGCAGGATTGTGGTAAATCCGAAACCACTTTGTACTGTAGATTTGTGGTAAGCCAGAAACCATGTGTAAGAGTGAAGTGAACTCAAATTCTTGTAGACATGGTTTAGGGTCATTCGACAAAACCCTTGGCATGGTTTAGGGTAAGTTGATAAAACCCAGAACATGGTTATGGGTAATTCGAGAAAACCCATAATAACGATGATGGAGGGGGATTTACAAGTACAGGTACAGGTATGCAAATAATGGTTCATTGAACCATGTACATGAAAGACATCCTAGTTGACTAGCAATTGCAATGGTTGGTACTCATGCATTCTGGTAGACCGTTGTTGCTTTATATGGACGTCGACATATTTTTTTTATCATGTTTGTAGAAGCAAAACCACAGTTAGACTTTGTTGATTGAGATCGAGACAAGTAGTCATTAAAAGGGGACATGGAAAAATATAATTCCTACTTGTCTTTGTTGTGATTCATTTTATGTGTAAGAGTTTGTTCCTAGTATTTGGGAGTTTTTTGAGGTCTAGTTAGTTGAGAGATTCTCTCCAACTAGTTACCTTCCTAGATTGGTGTGTGGTTGAGATATTCACTCAACCAAGAGATTGTATATCTAACATAGATTATCTATCTTGAGACATAATTCCTTGTATTTATATTGTATTATTATTTTTATGTGAATACAATAAAGACTGCCTTATGAAATTAAATTAAATTAAATTAAATTAAATGAATTCTTATCTGATGTATATGGTTCATGTTTCATTGATTTAACTGAATAACTTGAATAAGCATCTGTATATTGCAATCTCTTTGATGTTTAGTTTTCATTCTTGCAGTAAATATTTTGGCGATCTAGCTTAGATTTGAAGCTACAACGAAACCAACGAAGGAGAATGAGAGCGCTTAGACCCCGAGTAGGTTTCTTGATCTATTATGTCGTTCTTTGTTAGGGAAAGGTATCTAGAAAGTATTTAACATGTTGTTCTAAATTCATAGCACCACATTTAGGGAAGAATGTTTTATCCGTAATTCATAATTCCGCATAACAGTATTGGTAAGTCATGTTATTGGCCCATCCTATTGTAACAAATCCTATTTACAAGTCAGTAATATCTATGGTAAAATGGGGGTGAATATCCATGGCTACGAATATTGTTATATTGTATGTTTAGGTAAGTATTAAGGTTTTATGTGCTTATTAATTAAATTTAATTATAATTAAGGAATCATTATTTTAATTTATAACTATTATTTACATGTTATATATTTTAATGTGATATGTATATTATCATTTTCTTTTATTGTCACAACTCACATATATAATCAAACTTACGAATCAACCTGTGTAATCTAAATTACAAAATAGCTTTTTCACCACAACGTGATGATACTATCTCAGGCAAGATTGTGATTTTTTGTTATTTAAAATATATTTTTAATGCATAAATGGATTCATCACCCTAAAAACTATGACACTAAAATTATATAGATTAAACAACTTAAACTCAAGTTTTTAAAAATATCTAAAGATTTTGATTAAAATTAACGAGAAAAAATGCTTTGAAAAGAAGGTCACTTCATAAGTTATATTACACCCTCTAGAGCCTAGTATGGTAGATATGTAATATTTAACATTTGTCTCAATCAAAATAAAAGAAAATAAATCTAAAATAAAATAAAATTCTCCAACCCATAGTTTTTCGCTTGACATTCTTAACCCATGATTTTTTCCCATTGTATTCTTCTCTAATGTAGTCTATTTAAAGGGTAATAATTAAACTATCATAGATCCATCCTAACTTTATATCTACATAGTGATCAAATCTCTATCTAACTTTGGATCTATAGATGGATCAAATCTTTTTTCACTCGAAAAGAGGTTTGCACCTCAAGAGAGAGATTTGATTCCTCTTGGTGCTTGGTACATCATGAGTTAAGATGGATCTAGGTAATTAAAATATTTTTTATCTTTATATATTATATGTATTGTTCATGACAACTCAACCACAACCCGTGACCTTTATTAGATATGATTTAATGATGCAGATTCAGCCAACTAAGCTAATCTTTGGGGCTATATATTATTTTTATTGCACCAATATGATGTCTCTGGCCTAGTATGAGAGAGGTGTTGTAATGTAATGTTTAACATTTTGACAAATTCAAATTACATAAAATAAAAATTAAATCAAATTAAACAAATAAAATGATTATTTAGTGTAATGAAAACGAAAATGAAAATAAAAATAACAAAATCCAAATAGTCATACAACAATAAAATAATACTAATAATAAAAATGACCCATGTATTAACCCATGGTATGAGAACCTATAGTATTGACCTATGGTATTCATGTGGAATATAGCCAATTTTAATGGGGTAATTAATCAAGTCTAGATCCAGCTTAATTTGTGATCAAATCTCTTGATATACAAATCTCTTTTAGAATAAAAAGAAATTTGATCCCTCTCACTTGATAGATCTAGAGTTAAGATAAATCTAGACTAATATTATATGTACTATATAATCAAATTAAAATTAACAAAACTATAATTAGCAATATATATTATAATGAATTAAATTTTTTAAACATTATAACACCACTCAAAACATTAATTTATTAAAATTATGAAAATATATTAATGAAAAGAGGTTGTGATTCTACTTATCACACACAAGAATTTCTCCTTAATTATTATTGAAAAAATCTCAAATCCAATGTTAAATAAATAACAACCATGGTATGTAATTAAAATTAAAACACCCATAAATACACTACAACTATAAATCATTAAGCAAAAACAACTAGTGAATGTCGCAATTCAATTGAAAACAAGAAAAAATACCACATCAAGATTAGCCATTCTCTTGAGCCTCCATTACATTCAAAAATATTTTGAATAGGTGTATAAATAAATAATTATTCACACTATAAACCAAAGCAAAAGAGAACAAAAAGCCTTTTGGTAGTTTACATACTTGATATTTATTCTTGTTTTCCCTTCTTTTTGGTATATATATATAAACTATGTTATATTTAATAATATGTTTGCTTAAAATCTTTATAAATTAATATTAATTTAAATTTTTAATTTATTAAAAAATAAATTACATAATATCTATATTCTCATTGAGAAAATGATAAGAAATAATACATCCTACACATGAAATACATTGTAAAAAATGTTGCAACTATGGAAATAAAATACATGGTAAAAAAGGTTTTGAGTAGGGAAACTTAACATATGACGTGCTTTAATTGCGCCGAGAGGCGCATTCTACAGCCTAGTATGACCCTGATGTGTAAGTATGTCGGAAGCCAAAAAAAAAAGTCGGTTTGAACAATAATTTACTTAAATATATAAATGAACAATTAAAAATTCATTAAAAATAAATTTAAACTATATAAACTTAAAATATGAAGAGGTTTACTAACACTCAAAAAAGAGATATGGTAAATAATTAAAATATGGTAAATAAGTAAAAATATAAATAAACCATAGGTATGGTAAATAAATAAAACCACTTTTTATATTACTCAGGAGGTATGGTAAATAAATAAAAATATAAATAAAGAGAGAGAAGTAGAGCTATGGTAAATAAATAAAACCGATTTTTATATTTACTCAATAAACCACTTTATATTTATAAAAACTCAAAAAGAGCTTTTATTTAGGTTAAGCCTATGGGACAAAGTATTATCAATACCATGGGCCAAATACCATGCGACAAATTATTAATAATACCATGGGAAAATACCATGGGCCAAATAACATATTTATAAAAGAGGTATGGTAAATAAATAAATATAAAAGAGGTATAAAGAGGTAAGGTAAATAAATAAAAATATATCAAATACAATTAGAAATCAACATCTAATTATATATGAAGTATAAGGGTCAAATACCATGGACCAAATTATTATTAATACCATGCAAAAAAAAATATTATTAACTATAACATTAATATTAAAATATTAATATTATTAAATTTAATATGTTTAGATTAATGCAATATTAAATTTATTTATATTAATAATATATATTAATATATCATGATATATGATAGAGTTGGAGAAATAGGGGTAATGAGGGAGATATGGAGATAAATTGAAGGAGAGGGGAGAAGAGGAATGAAGAGAGAGAGAGAGAGAGGGAGAAGAGTGAGAGAGTTAGAGAAGGAGTAAGAGGTAGGGGGAGACATAAAGATGGAGGTGGGGAGAGAGATAAGGAGAGGGAGGGTGAAGGAGAGAGAATTGGAGGGTAGAGAGTGAGAGAGAGAGAGAGAGAAATAATGGGTAAGGGAGAGGGAGGTAGGATAAAAATGGAGAGAGAGAGAGAAAGGATGAGAGGAGGAGGAGATATGGAGGAGGATAGAGAGATGGAGTTGGAGGCGAAGCGAGGAAAGGAAGAATAAATACATAGAGAGGGAGTGACAAGGGAGAGATGGAGAGAGAGTGTGTATGCTTATGGGTGAGATAAAGATACATGAGGGTGATAGAGACAAGGGGGGAGAGAAGGAGAAAGGGGGAGTGATGGAGACAAGGGGAGAAGGATAAAGGGAGAGAAATAGTCAGATAGTTGGAGAGTGAGATAGAGTGATGGGGGAAGAGAGAGGATTGGAGGACAGAAAGAGAGAGAAAGAAAGAGAGCTAGGGGTCAAATAGAAGGAGGCGAGAGAGGAATGATGAGAGAAAGGAGGAGAGTGATGGGGGAAGAGAGGATTTTAGGAGAGGGAGAGATTGAGAAAGATGGGGGAAGAGAAAGGGAGGTAGGAGATAAAGGGAGAGAGAATAAGGAAAAGAGAGGGGACTTGAAAGAGAGGAGGAGAGAGAGGGGAGGAGAGAGGGAGGGATAGAAATATGGATTTGGAGGGGGAGAGAGGGACGAATTGAGAGATGGAGAGAGAGAGAGATGGGGGAAGAGAATGGGAGGTGGGAGAGAAAGGGAGAGAGGGGAAGAAGAGAGAAAGAGAGGGGGACTTGAAAGGAGGAGAGAGGGGAGGCGAGAGGGAGGGATAACAATATGGATTTGGAGGGGGGAGAGAGGGAGGATTGAGAGATGGAGCTGGATGAGGAGAGAGGGAGGGGGAAGAAGAAATACATAGAGAGTCAGTAGTGGAGAGAGAGGGGGAGTGACAAGGGAGAGATGAAGAGGGAGTGTGCATGTTTTGGGGTGAGATAAAGAGACAAATAAGGAGATATGGAGAGAAGGGGTAGAGAAGGAGAGACAGAGGCATATGGTAACAAAGTTGGAAGGTGAAGATAGAGAGAGAGGGGGGGGGTGAGGGGGGCGCAGAAAGGAAGAGAGAGAGTGCAGAAAGGTAGGGAAAGATATATGAAGATGGAGAGGGAGAGAGGGGGAGGTAAGAATAAAGCCATAGACATTGAAAGGTGGAGAGAGAGAGAGGGTGGGTGATAAAGAAGATGGAGAGAGAGGGAGAAAGGGTAGCAGGAAGGAAGAGAGATATATGCGAGAGAGAGGGAGGGAAGGGGAAGAGAGAGAGAGAGAGAGAGAGAGAGAGAGAGAGAGAGAGAGAGAGAGAGAGGGAGTGATAGATAGATAGATAGATTGGAGAAAGAGAGTTTATGTTTTGGAGTTGATATAGAGAGATAGTTGGAGAAAGAGAGTTTATGTTTTGGAGTTGATATAGAGAGATAGACTGAGATATAGATATAGATGTAAGGTTAAGAGAAAAAAAATATAGATGGAGAGGAGGGAGGGACAAGGAAATTGATAGATATGGAGTGAGAGAGAGTGTGTGTTTGGTGGGGTGAGGTAAAGAGAAAAAGAAGGAGATATTTAGGGATATATAGATATATATGGGGGAGAGAGGGAAAAATATTTCTTGCAGTAGATGCATTGATTTCAATGTAGATGGTGATTTCTAATCCTATTTGATTTCTTGCACTAGATGAATTGATTTTGGTGTAGATGTTGATTTCTAATGATATTTGATTACTTACACTAGATGGATTGATTTTAATGTAGATGATTTATAATCCTATTTGATTTCTTTCACTAAATACATTAATTTTAGTGTAGATGATGATTTCTAATCCTATTTGATTGATTTCACTAGATGCATTAATTTTAATGTAGATTTTGATTTTTGGTTATATTTGATTGCTTGCACTAGATGAATTGATTTTGATATAGGCTATTTTAATCCTATTTGATTGCTTGCACTTAATGCATTGATTTCGGTGTAGATGGTGATTTCCTAATCTATTTGATTGCTTTCATTAAATTCCTTGATTTCGGTGTAGATGGTGATTTATAATCTTATTTGATTGGTTGCACTAGATGCATTAATTTCAACGTAGATGTTGATTTCTAATTATATTTGATTGCTTGCACTAAATGCATTGATTTAAATGTAGATGATTTATAATCCTATTTGATTTCTTGCACTAAATGCATTTATTTTAGTGTAGATGGTGATTTCTAATCCTATTTGATTGCTTGCACTAGATGCATTGATTTCAGTGTAGATGTTGGTTTTAAATCCTATTTTCCCACTTGCACTAGACTCATTTATTTGAGTGTAGATGTTGATTTCTAATCATATTTGATTACTTGCATTATATGCGTTGATTTTAGTGTAGATGTTGTTTTCTATTATTATTTGATTTCTCACATTTGTTGCATTGATTTTAGTGTATATGTTGATTTGTAATTTGATGTAACTGGATGTATGATGGTACATTAATTTTAAATTCATTGGATTAATAGTGTGTGTGCAATGATTTCAGTGTAAGCACAAAAAATTATTGACAATGTACATTGATTTTTTGTGTTATAGTAATTCAACCTATTAATATTGGAGAGCAAGAGAGACGAAATTGTAATCTTTTACTACAATAGCTCGAGCTAAATATTTAAATGGTTTACGATTCCAACTATCCTTTTCAAATAATCAATATGAAAATATGACAAAACTAACATGGGTGAAAATAAGAATATTAGAAGAAAATAGTTTGAAATCAATCACAATGAAGACTATTCGTAATTGACTACATTCTTACTATTAACGATTTCTATCATTCAATATTATTACATTGTCACTTTGCATTCAAAATTTTATTTCATCATTAAAGTTATTTTACAATATTTATCATCTCAACAAACCGAGGTAACTAACCAAATTTAAAATTAAAATAACCTACGATAAATATCAGACATATTTAACATATTTAAAATGCGTTACGTGTATTAGATGTATTTACATATTATTGATAAAATTAAGCATATGTTCCTCATATTATCGATAGATTTTCCTTAGTCGCCTACGGCCCAAAACAACTAGATCCATCTTAACTCGGATCTATCAAGCGCTGAGAGGATCAAATCTCTCGAGGTGAAAACCTTTCCTCAATTTTGCCTCAAGGAGTTTTCACCTCGAGAGATTTGATCCCATCGGCTTGATGGGTCGGAGTTAAGATGGATCTAAGTGACCAAACAATTCTAGTAAAACTACCTACCGCTTAGTTTAGATATAGTAATGTTGCAATGTGATGTTGGAAAATGTCTATGGATAGCTATTACGGCTATTACATGTTGCTTAATGTAATCATAGAGATGTTACAATTTGAGTTTGAGGATGTTAATGAAGATTTGTTTTGTAATAAAGTATAGTTAAATTAAATTAGAAATAATTGTTGCAATTTGAGTTTGAGCATGTCTATGAGGATTTTCTAAATGTTGTGATTTGAATTAAAGGATGTCTATGAGGATTGTCTTTGTAATAATTTTTTCGCTTAGTTTAGTTTAAATATAGCTAAATTAAAGTAAAAAACAAGAATTTATGCACTATATAGTAGTAGTTTAAATCTATCTAAATTATAGTGAAACAACTTTTGTGTTGATGATGGTAACCAATTGATAATTACTAGGATGACCCATGAGCATATGCATTTGATGTATGAATTAGATGCTACATATACTTAGCTTTTTTACTGGCATCAATATAAGTATGACAAAGTAGCTACTACCTGTTCTTGAATGCAAATATAGAAACGTTGCAATTTGAGTTTCAACATTTTCTTTCTAATAAAGTTCTTTGCTTAGTTTAGTTTAAAGTGTTAAGTTTTACAATCTAATCAATTTAGGTTTTTTAGTAAATGGTAAATTGAGGTATTTTGCTTGTGAGTCTAGGTAATCAAATATATACTTAGGCACAATTGAGGAATTGGAAACAAGTGCGTAATGTAGCAATTATTTGGAAAAGGCTTGGTTGACAGGTTGAACAATGAGCTAGGAACGTTGTCAAAGAAGTTGTATGTATCAATTATCTAAGAAAATTGCTTAATTTAGTTTAAATATAATTAAATCAAAGTAAAAATTAAAAATTTATGTGCTATACGTAGTAGTTTAAATCTATCTAAATTATAATAAAACAAATTTTGTGTTGATGATGGTAACCAATTGATAATTACTAGGATGACCCATGAGCATATGCATTTGTTGTGTAGATTAGTCTGCTTTGCATATGCTTAGCTTATTTTTGGCATCAATATGAGTATGACGGAAGTAACTACTATCTATTTCACTTGTAATGATCGCTTTTTATAAATTGATACTAATAATTTTTATTTACAACTTAGCACTAATAATATTTTTAGTACTAAAATAAAAGGTGGAATTTATTTTATAACTTTTTTATTTTTAATTCAATTTTTAAGAAAAAATATGTTAGGGTTCCCATGTTTTGGCTAGATTGTAGGACAAAAGATGAGACAATATCATAACAGTTTGGGGTCTGAGATCTGGCCCCCTAGACCTAGAGAGGGATCTCTCAACAACTAGCCAAGGCTTCAAAGGGCAAGTCATCTATACTAAAGGATCTTTTAGATAGATGGTGGAATGGGACAATAAGGGTGAGGGTAAAAGAAGGAAAGGAACCCAATTTCTGCCTATAGATCAGGTCAGAGGTCATTTAACTCTAGACCTGCTTGAACATAGTCAAAGGAAGCTTTCAATGAAGTCACTAGGGGGTAGCTTATAGATCGGATGAGAGGTCATTTAACTCCAGGTCTGCTTTAGCATGTTCCAAGGGAAAAACAGAGGCAAGATTTGACACAAAACTAGAGTCTATATATTGGAGAAGGAGCTTTAACCTTCGCTGCTTTGACACCAGCAAGAAACATCCAAGCAGTGAGCTCCGAGTTCACACATCAGCTAGCAGGAAATAACAACTGCTACGCTGGTTAAACCACATGAGTTTACTCTTAGATTCACAGTCAGTGGAAAACATTGAAGGTAGGGAGAGCAAAAACATAGGGTACCATGCGAGGGTAAATCCTATGCTATATTTCTGATGCGTACCAGAAGACCAATGAACTGCATGAAAAATGTAAATAAAAATGAGATAAGAATAACATCACTCGTAGTAATAGACCAGGATCCTGTGAAATTTCTTGATTAATTGATGCAAAACTAGTCACATAGACTGAGCTCAAATAGCTGATTACAGTCTCAACTTTCTCCTCCCAACCTACTAATTTACAAATTACTCTGCTATCCTCTCCCAAAACTGTTTCTAATAGTAAAAAATGAATCCCTACAACTACAACAGTAATAACACAATCCAACCCTTTACAAAATGTTCTCTGGGGTTCTTTATAGAAAAAATGGATAGAAGGGGTAGGTGATACTCATTAAATAGATTCATTAAGACAGAGTGGGGGATGGTGCTTATGCCTACTCTACTTAATAGCAATGCGTTGTACTTGGTGGTCTGGTTCATGGTGTTTGTCAGGTCGATAACAACCTAAGATGTTTCTTTGGAGTCCTTTCTGAGTGTAAGGGACTCTGTTCTGTCTTTTGAAGCAAGTAATGTGACTGAAGGTCTTCTGGGTTTCCATACCTCCATGATTGTTGCGCTGATAGTACGAAAGCTGCTTGGTGAACTTTCAGCCCTGGAAGGTGGAAACTGTTGAGGGCGTACTGTTCTGAGAAAATGTACTGCTGGTGCTGAGAGCAGATATGGCTTGATTCATTTTCTCTTTATATTCAAAGTGCGTCTTTTCCTTTGATCACGGGATTAGGTCTCAAATACTCAATTAACAAGCCTTAATCCTCTTAATCTGTCTCTACTATTTCACTGAGCTACTACTGTAATGGCCTTCTCTTTTTTTCGAATCACAGTGACTGCGATTATGGAAAATAGAGTGAATTCATCATTCTATGTACCCTGCACAATAAAACAAACCAATTATAAAATCCAGGGCAGTGGTGGAAGAATGTTGTGAAGGAGTGCTGGGATTCTATCCTTATTACTCCATGAGACTAGATTAAAATGTTGGCCTCATAGTTCCTCTAGACTTTCTGGCTTGGTGCAGACCATGGCATAAAGAAAAAACTACTCACGAACTGAAAACTTTGCAGAAATTGAAAACACATGACTAAATGCTCACAGACTGAGCCTTATTGATCTTTCCCTACCTACCCTACCCTAACTAGAATATTAATAAGTCTAGCTTACAAACATTGTGTTCCAATGCAACCAGTCCATCAAGTGATCCCATGACTAGTCTTTCTTGCTCAATTCCCTGAGCAGGCTGGTTAGGCAGGGCTGCTCCCACTCTTTATATTCTTCAACAGCAGCTTCGAAAAGTATTCTTTCTATTTGCAACATGCTACTCAACAAGACCTTTGATCCTTCGTCAAATGTTTGCAGTAAATGAACATAAGGATCATGATAAGATACCTGGTTATGAATATTTGACAGGCAGGCTTCAATCAGGATTTCTCCTTGTTCCACTAGATCAAGAGGAAGAATCTTTCGAGAGAGTGTGTATCCTTAATATTCTGAACTGGAGGACTCATCATATATTGTAGCTGTGTCCTCTCAGAGCTTTGATGTAGTCTGCTCCGATGTGTCGAGCCCTATGAGACTATGACCGATGATCAGAGGTGTAACAGAGTGAAGACTCAATGAATCTTCATCTATCACCAGGCTTCCATAACTTTCTTCATCAGTATCATAGATAGGTCGGCTATCATCAAACTCCACAAATGAATGAGCGAGGGTGTCTGATCTGTGGAAGATTTCAGAGGTGGACTGCATGTTTAATGTTCGGTCCATCTCTTCTTATGTCAACAGAGAGTTTTCTTTTCTTGCATTGATAGAAGAACAACAGTCCTCTGTTTCTTGTACTAATTGACCTGGAGGTTGGATATCCTCTTGAGCATCTTCTGTGGGATCACCACTTGTTCTTGCAGGGAAATTCTGAGGAATTTCCGAGGTTTCCTGATCTCTTTCTGATTCAGTCCATTCCTCATGATTAGGGTGCCACTCTTCTAGTGGAATATGAGAAGAATAATCAGCTAGAGGAGGAGCCTCGATGCGTGCTGGTTCTTCTTCTGCCTCAGACTCTGCATCTTCCATGTGGTCACTTGTTCCCTCAATACAACACTCCCTGTTAGCTTTCGCTATGAGGCTGTGATCTTTTTTAGTCAGCATAGTGCAAGACAGGGGTGAGCCATCAGGCACCTCCCAATTACCTTCCTCCTCATCTTCCACAGATTCTTGAGCATCATACATGTCCTGCTCATTATTTGGGTCTGGAGTTTTCTCTTTATCTGGAAAATGCATGGGCTGTTATAAGTAATGATCATTTGCATTCAGATTAGCCATATACATTTCCATCACTTTACCAAACATGTGTGTTATTCCATTTAATTGATCACACAAACTATCTAGCTTTGTATGTCTATCCATGTCTGGATCCATGTTTTTGCAAAGAAGGTCACTGCATCTTCTCAAATAATTCAGAGTCTTCATCTTTCAAAGCTCTAAATGAGGTATTAGGCTAGGTATGCAGGCCAGAGGGGGGTTTAAAATGATTTGGTTGGTCGGTTGTTGAGCTGAGTTGCAGGATCATAGACTGAGAAGGTAATGGAAAAAGGAGCAGAGCAATAGGATGTTTTGGCAAAAGAGAATGCTTTAAGGCTATGCCATCCATTGGGCCATGGAGTCATGAAAGGTAATTACATGCAAACAACTAGCCAAGGCTTTCAAAGGGCAAGTCATCTATACTAAAGGATATTTTAGATAGGTGGTGGAGCGGGACAATAAGGGTGAAGGTGAAAGAAGGAAAGAAACCCAATTTGTGCCTATAGATCAGGTCAGAGGTCATTTAACTGCAGACCTGCTTGAACATAGTCAAAGGAAGCTTTCAATGAAGTCACTAGGGGGTAGCTTATAGATCGGATGAGAGGTCATTTAACTCCAGGTCTGCTTTAGCATGTTCCAAGGGAAAAACAGAGGCAAGATTTGACACAAAACTAGAGTCTATATATTGGAGAAGGAGCTTTAACCTTCGCTGCTTTGACACCAGCAAGAAACATCCAAGCAGTGAGCTCCGAGTTCACACATCAGCTAGCAGGAAATAACAACTGCTACGCTGGTTAAACCACATGAGTTTACTCTTAGATTCACAGTCAGTGGAAAACATTGAAGGTAGGGAGAGCAAAAACATAGGGTACCATGCGAGGGTAAATCCTATGCTATATTTCTGATGCGTACCAGAAGACCAATGAACTGCATGAAAAATGTAAATAAAAATGAGATAAGAATAACATCACTCGTAGTAATAGACCAGGATCCTGTGAAATTTCTTGATTAATTGATGCAAAACTAGTCACATAGACTGAGCTCAAATAGCTGATTACAGTCTCAACTTTCTCCTCCCAACCTACTAATTTACAAATTACTCTGCTATCCTCTCCCAAAACTGTTTCTAATAGTAAAAAATGAATCCCTACAACTACAACAGTAATAACACAATCCAACCCTTTACAAAATGTTCTCTGGGGTTCTTTATAGAAAAAATGGATAGAAGGGGTAGGTGATACTCATTAAATAGATTCATTAAGACAGAGTGGGGGATGGTGCTTATGCCTACTCTACTTAATAGCAATGCGTTGTACTTGGTGGTCTGGTTCATGGTGTTTGTCAGGTCGATAACAACCTAAGATGTTTCTTTGGAGTCCTTTCTGAGTGTAAGGGACTCTGTTCTGTCTTTTGAAGCAAGTAATGTGACTGAAGGTCTTCTGGGTTTCCATACCTCCATGATTGTTGCGCTGATAGTATTTGGAAGCTTTCTGTCGGTGGAATCCCCTTTGGGGACTGGGGAAGGTGTGGAAACTTCTGTTGAGGGCGTACTGTTCTGAGAAAATGTACTGCTGATGCTGAGAGCAGATATGGCTTGATTCATTTTCTCTTTATATTCAAAGTGCGTCTTTTCCTTTGATCACGGGATTAGGTCTCAAATACTCAATTAACAAGCCTTAATCCTCTTAATCTGTCTCTACTATTTCACTGAGCTACTACTGTAATGGCCTTCTCTTTTTTTCGAATCACAGTGACTGCGATTATGGAAAATAGAGTGAATTCATCATTCTATGTACCCTGCACAATAAAACAAACCAATTATAAAATCCAGGGCAGTGGTGGAAGAATGTTGTGAAGGAGTGCTGGGATTCTATCCTTATTACTCCATGAGACTAGATTAAAATGTTGGCCTCATAGTTCCTCTAGACTTTCTGGCTTGGTGCAGACCATGGCATAAAGAAAAAACTACTCACGAACTGAAAACTTTGCAGAAATTGAAAACACATGACTAAATGCTCACAGACTGAGCCTTATTGATCTTTCCCTACCTACCCTACCCTAACTAGAATATTAATAAGTCTAGCTTACAAACATTGTGTTCCAATGCAACCAGTCCATCAAGTGATCCCATGACTAGTCTTTCTTGCTCAATTCCCTGAGCAGGCTGGTTAGGCAGGGCTGCTCCCACTCTTTATATTCTTCAACAGCAGCTTCGAAAAGTATTCTTTCTATTTGCAACATGCTACTCAACAAGACCTTTGATCCTTCGTCAAATGTTTGCAGTAAATGAACATAAGGATCATGATAAGATACCTGGTTATGAATATTTGACAGGCAGGCTTCAATCAGGATTTCTCCTTGTTCCACTAGATCAAGAGGAAGAATCTTTCGAGAGAGTGTGTATCCTTAATATTCTGAACTGGAGGACTCATCATATATTGTAGCTGTGTCCTCTCAGAGCTTTGATGTAGTCTGCTCCGATGTGTCGAGCCCTATGAGACTATGACCGATGATCAGAGGTGTAACAGAGTGAAGACTCAATGAATCTTCATCTATTACCAGGCTTCCATAACTTTCTTCATCAGTATCATAGATAGGTCGGCTATCATCAAACTCCATAAATGAATGAGCGAGGGTGCCTGATCTGTGGAAGATTTCAGAGGTGGACTACATGTTTAATATTCAGTCCATCTCTTCTTCTGTCAACAAAGAGTTTTCTCTTCTCGCATAGAAAGAAGAACAATAGTCCTCTGTTTCTTGTACTAATTGACCTGGAGGCTGGATGTCTTCTTGAGTGTCTTCTGTGGGATCACCACTTGTGCTTGCAGGGAAATTCTGAGGAATTTCTGAGGTTTCCTGATCTCTTTCTGATTCAGTCCATTCCTCATGATCAGGGTGCCACTCTTCCAGTTGAATCTGAGAAGAATAATCAGCTATAGGAGGAACCTCCATGCGTGTTGGTTCTTCATCTTCCTCAGACTCTACATCTTCCATGTGGTCACTTGTTCCCTCAATAAGGCACTCCCTGTTAGATTTCTCTATCAGGCTGTGATATTTTTTAGTCATCATAGTGCAAGACAGGGGTGAGCCATCAGGAACCTCTCGATTAACTTCCTCCTCATCTTCCATAGATTCTTGAGCATCATACATGTCCTGCTCATTATCTGGGTCTGGAGTTTTCTCTTGCTCTAGAAAATGCATTGGCTATTCTAAGTAATCATCATTTGCATTCAGATTAGCCATATTCATCTCCAGCACTTTACCAAACATGTGTGCTATTCCATTTAATTGATCACACATAGTATCTAGCTTTGTATCTCTATCCATGTCTGGATCCGTGTTTTTGCAAAGAAGGTCACTGCATATTCTCAAACAGTTCAGAGTCTTCATCTTTGAAAGCTCTAAATGAGGTATTAGGCTAGGTATGCAGGGCAGAGGGGGGTTTAAAATGATTTGGTTGGTTGGTTTTTGGGCTGAGTCGTGGGATCATAGACTGAGAAGGTAATGGAAAAAGGAGCAGAGCAATAGGACATTTCGGCAAAAGAGAATGGTCTAAGGTTGTGCCATCCATTGAGCCATGGAGTCATGAAAGGTAATTACATGCAAACAACTAGCCAAGGATTTCAAAGGGCAATTCATCTATACTAAAGGATCTTTTAGATAGATGGTGGAATGGGACAATAAGGGTGAAGGTGAAAGAAGGAAAGAAACCCAATTTTTGCCTATAGATCAGGTCAGAGGTCATTTAACTCCAGACCTGCTTGGACATACTCAAAGGCAGCTTTCAATGAAGTCACTAGGGGGCAGCTTATAGATTGGACCAGAGGTCATTTAACTCCAAGTCTGCTTTAGCATGCTCCAAGGGAAAAACAGAGGCAAGATTTGACACAAAACTAGATTCTATAGATCGGAGAAGGAGCTTTAACCTTCCCTGCTTTGACACCAGCAAGAAACATCCAAGTAGCAAGCTTTGAGTTCACAGATCATCTAGCAGGAAATAACATCTGCTATAATGGTTAAACCACATGATTTTACTCTTAGATTCACAGTCAGCGAAAAACATTGAAGGTAGGGAGAGCAGAAACATAGGGTACCATGCGAGGGTAAATCCTATGCTATATTTCTGATGCATACTAGAAGACCAATGAACAGCATGAAAA
Organism: Pinus albicaulis; assembly: GCA_034641835.2. NCBI lineage: Eukaryota > Viridiplantae > Streptophyta > Pinopsida > Pinales > Pinaceae > Pinus > Pinus albicaulis. The sequence goes on from CM076582.1 coordinate 1,090,651,786, forward strand.
TTGTAAATAACAATGGGATAATAATAACATCACCCGTAGTAATAGACTAGGCTCTTGTGAAATTTCTTGATTAATTGATGCAAAACCAATTACATACACTGAGCTCAAATCGCTGATTACAGTCTCAAATTTCTCCTCCCAACCTACTACTTTACAAACTACTGTGCTACCCTCTCCCAAAACTGTTTCTAATAGTAAAAAATTAATCCCTACAACTACAACCGCAATAACACAATCCAACCATTTACAAAATGTTCTCTCGGGTTATTTATAGGAAAAATGGATAGCAAGAGTAGGTGATACACATTAAATCGATCCATTAAGACAAAGTGGGGGATGGTGGTTATGCCCACTCTGCTTAATAGCAATGCGCTGTATTGGTGGTTTGGTTCCAGGTCTCTGTCAGGTCGATAGCAACCTCAGATGTTTCTTTGGAGTCCTTTCTGACTGTAAGGCACTCTGTTCTGTCTTTTGAAGCAAGTAAGGTGACTGAAGGTCTTTTGGGTTTCCATACCTCCATTAGGACGTACTGTTCTGAGAAAATGTACTGCTGATGCTGAGAGCATATATGGCTTGATTGATTTTCTCTTTATGTTCAAATTGCGTCTTTTCCTTTGATCACGGGATTAGGTCTCAAATATTCAATTAACAGGCCTTAATCCTCTTAATCTGTATATGTTGTTTCACTGAGCTACTGCTGCAATGGCCTTCTCTGTGTTTCGAATCGCAGTGATCATCACTCTGTGTACTCTGCACAATAAAACAAACCAACTATCAAAAAATTCATAGGGAGCTAACAAAATATTTATAATTTTTTTAATTTTGAATTTAATTTAAAAAATATTGTGTTGTATTGTGTGTACAAGTACAGTGTCTTGTTGATGATGGAGGCTCCGATGCCTTCATCGCAATCGGAAGTAATTCATATAATTGACAGCCTTTTGTAATGGCCCGATGCGATGAGTTCATCGCATGCTATTTCATATAAGAATGGGCCTCCACTTAAGCCAAGGTGCGTGGGTCCACAAGACCACGTGGCATTATCATATTGTATGGCAAGTTGAAATGTATTGAGAGCGTTTTCTTTGTGGCCCAATTGAATAGTGAAAGGAACCGGACCCGATGCATATTATAGGCCACAGCTAATAGTTGAACTCGGGTCCAATTAACAATCGACATCGAAGTTTTTTATTTGAACCATTTGTTATGCTATAAGTCCGGACCCGATCTATGTTATATGGTGCAGTTAATTGTTGATCGCGGGTTCGCATTTCAATCGGCATCAGAAATTTTTGTATTGGCTGCTTTGTAATATTATGTTTCGGACCCGATGCAGTTCATGAAGCGGATTTAATATCTTTTCAGGTCCACCGGTATATGCGCAAATGAAATGTTTTAATGTTTTTATGACGCGACAAAAGGTTTTGCAACATTTGGTTTGTTGTATTGTTTTAAATATATACAAAGCGCATTTGTAATAGGCCCTACAAATTTTAGTTTAGTTTCATTTCATATAGTTTTTGTTTTATGTTTTAATATGCGTGGCATATATAAAGTAAGAAGCCCAAGAGGCTATTGTAACAGACTGTAATGTTTTTATTTTGAAAGCATATCAGAGTGCGAAAGACGGTATGTAATTTTTTTTTACTGTTTATTTTTTTTAAAACAAAAAAAAACACAGAGTGTGTATTGTTTTTTTCATTATTTTGTAGTGAGTATGACGGAAAAATACAGTCATGATCAAGCATGGTCAAATAACAAAGGCGAAGAGCAGGGAACATAAAACTAACTTTAGTCTTAGTACAATGTTTAGACATAGAATTTGGTGCATTACTATTAATACTGAATATAAGAATCTGCAAAAATAAAAAAATGAACTTATAAGCTAAGGAAGCATAAACTTAGAAATGGAAATTTACTATTTCTGTTACCATAACAATATTTCCCAAATTGAGAGATGCTGTTAAAAGTTGATACATAGCAATATATGAAAATTAATGTCGTTGCTTCGTTTGCAGAGGCGGATACTTGTAGTGCACATTGTATCGACAAATAATCTTAGTGCCTCTTCCTCTTTTGTAGAGATGAATTAATGTTCCAGATGTCAATTAAAATTTTTACAAAACCAATAAACAACAAGACAGAAGACTGGAAGTAGCCTAGGGATCATGTCTGCAAAAATATTTTTTTCAGGAAATTTTTAAATAGATTTATAACATTTATATATATAATGTCAGATTGTAAACACAGGTTCTATTCATTGAACATATATGTATGAAATCTGAAAAAATTTGTAAACGTCAAATGAAAAAGCTATATTTCTTAAATATACATATATTAAGTCTGAAAGCATTTTTGAATAGGTAGAAGAAACACTATAAATATAACTAGTGATTTTTGTTTGTAATTGTTCTATCAGAACATTCTTGTTCTAGAAAAATGTTGCAGACATACTACACTTTGAGAAAGGCAGATTTGAGTAGTAAAATCTTGTACAAAAATTGAGAAGAAATTTGCACTGATTTCTGGATTACTATGTGATTCTGTTGTAGCCAATGTTTGAAGAAGTGCTGGTGCTGCAAAGAAAAGGGAAAAATTAGTACAAATCTTGCTATTTTGGATAGCATAATTTAAATTGCATATATCTGATTTTTTGTTGAAAGATGAAGAGTAATTATAAGTATACCTAGTCTTGGTAGGGCTTCCGTTGCTGTCAACAGATTGGATCTCGTTGTCTTCGTTGATTGTAAATGTACTATTGATTTTGAAATCGCGTAGCATATACGTTGTTGCTTGTTTCCTTTTAACATAGTCTTGAAAAGACATATGTGCTAGGTTGGGAAGTAACTGTTTCAAGAGGAATTTGCTTTGGATGCAACATTGCAAATTGGTGTTGTTGGACTTGATTATGCAATTAAGACACTATGAATAGGAAAGGGATGGATTTTTATTGCACTTTAGGAAATCAACTTTATTCTCCTCTATCATTGTAGAGGCTGGTATTGGTGAATTGCATTCAACACAAACTAGTTCAAATGGCGTAGAGTAAATGCTTGCAATTGTCAATGTTCCTTTTATCTGTTCATAGATGAGCACAAGTAGTATATGTCAAAATAGAACCAGATGGAGAAACAATTGCATATTGAATAGTAGAGGTACTGTTTCATTTTTACTTACAGAGAATGTTGGAGGGTTAAATTTTCTAAGTTCTTCTGCTGCTTCTGCATTCAATTTTGTGATGAATGTAGCTTGCGTTGTTCGAAGTGTTCTATCCTTCAGTTCTTTCCTGTTTGTTATGTTTTTGAATAACATAATTGGAAGATGGAATTTTTGCAATTCTTGCTCAATTTCATCATAGAGCGATGCAAATGTTTCAAATAACTGCAACTGCAAAAGAACACAGAAAGTTTTTTTTTTTTTTTTGAAACTGAATTGAAATGTAGGATGGAACTAGCAATATAAAAACATTGCAAAGTAATTTATGTTACCGTTGCTCTATTGTCATCAAAATTTCCATATTTAATTTGAAATGTATATTCGAAACCAACTTTCTGTGCAGATGTGACAACTACTGCAATCGTTCCAATTGGATATGTTTCTGTATTTGTTGTAAGTTGTTTTATTGTTGTACTATCTGGAATGAATTTGTGTTCTTTGTAAATTGTTGGTATGTTTTGTACGGTGCTTAGTTCAGTTAGCAGCAGAATCCAATCACAATCACCGTGGTCATAATCTGTTTTGGGAAGAACTTTAAAATTTGTAATAGATATTGCTTTTCCTTGTGATATTTTTTGGCCATGTTGTTCAATAAGCTCAGTTGGTATGGACAATGTGATTGTCATGATTCCTTCGGCATCTGTCAAATCTGCACGTAGTATTTGTCGTGCTTTGTGGACTTTATCAAGATATGTGCTATAGATAACCATAACATCTCCATTGAACATTCTTCCAGTTTTGTGAATGTTTAGTTCTTCAATGGTAACTGGAGCTAAATATGTTGCTTTCGATTTGTGTATTGATGATGTTGATGTGGCAAAAGAAAAAATTAGAAGTAAAATATATTGGTGATAAATATGAATGCTATGTCAATGGTATGTATAGGAATTTGTTTCAAGTTTACTTACTTGTCCGATTCAGTTGCACTTGATATTTGTTGTTCTTTGTCTATTCTAGTTTGTTGTCCAGAGCTGCGAGATGAAAAAGATGCAATGTCACTGAATGGTGCGCTTGAATGCAACCATGAAGTGTTTGGTAAATTTTAATAACTAAGAGTAAAAATAAAAGTATAAGGTTATTGTATATTGTACTGGAAACTGAATATTAGTTATTGACAGAAATTTTAATTGCATTTTAAAACTTGGATAATGGAATACTTATAAACTATACAATATTAAATTCAGAAAATTTTATTGGTGCAATAGAGATATATCTTGATCTGAGTTGCAAATATTAAAAGTTTTTTTGGCTGATAGAAAAAATGACTCAATTCCAGTACTATAGAAACATGTAAACACATCTAGTACAGATGTATGAAAGTTCAGGTACTGCTGATTGGTATGAAAACATTTACATATGCATCAAAGACTGAGTAAGTTGGGTGTAATAAGCAAGTCTGGATGTGTTTCTTGATCAAGCTCACTTTCCAATGTTGTTACTTATTATGGGTAGTTGGCAGTTTACAGAATAAATATGTTGATCAGGATATATGTCATTTGAGTTGGTTGTACTACTCAACAAAAAATAACACAGAAACACCATAGGACAAAAGAAACAAAAAAAAACATGTATAGATAAAATTTCAAAGATAATAGGGATATTAACAGAAATAATGATGAAATTGGACACATTTTGTTCAAATTGCACAATGTGGATTAAGATGCATATGGATTATGAAATAATTTAGTTTGATGTAACTGAAATGGAGTTATAATTTTGGAAGAAATTTAATTTGTATTTGATATTATCTTTATTGCAATTTAGAGGTTGACAAGAAGCAACATGGGAAATTGGAGAAGATCTTATTTAAGAAGGGTTCAAATGTAAAATGAATAGGAAGTTTGACAAGTTTCTACAGAAGGGTGAGGAAAAGGAATTAAAGGTTGACAAGAAAAAAAGAACAAGAAGACTGGGATTCATAGAATTATGCATGAAACAGTTATGATGTAAATAAGAAATTGGCGATGATTGCCAAGTTTAAGCATGGAACATTATTGAGATGATGAAAAGGGAAACAAATTGTGTTGTAGTGCTAAAATACTGTAGAGAATAAGATTCAGTATTATGTGGTGTTTATTGTTAGATAACTTCAAAGTGGCTATATATAGTTTGCAATTTGCAATGGGGCGTGTCTCACTTGTACATGAAAATATTACAATGTGTTGGAAGACAAATTCAAGAATTAAAATGAATTCTGTGATGCTTGAGAAATAAATTATTGATGCATAGTATAAGTCTATATGAAGAACAATGCTATAGAAGTCAGCACTAGTAATATAAGAATAGGTCTTGGAATAGTTTTGTAGAAAGAAATAAACAGTTAAACATAGAGATATATCTATACATATGAATTGAAGGGTAAGTAAGTTTAGTGTAGTAAGAAAACCTGGATGTTTTTATTTCTTTTTGTGACTTGTCTTTGCCTATTTGACTCATTGTAGAAAGCTATAGTAATCTGCAAGACATACAATTAGAATTCAAAGTCATAGTAATTAAGAGGCTATGATACTATTGACTAGAAAAAAGCATTAGACTACTTTCATTTGCACTGTGTTTGTGTTTCATTTTTGTCTTCAATGATGAGACAAATAGTATCATGGTCGCTCCAATATGTATCTAACCTGAAAGTCTTATAGCTACAAGTTATGTTTGACCATATGTGATCAATGATTGAAAATTGTTGATTGTTATTTGTCTCTAAAAGAAAATGAAGGTTGTAATTGTGCATATACGATCTTAGTTTGTTTTTTTTGTTGTTGCTTTCAAGCATATTGATGTTGAAATCGCCGGCAATTGCTATTGTTTGATTTGAATGTATTTTGCATAATGCTTTTGAAAGAAGATCCAATTTATTGTTAAATGTTGCATATGGTACAACATAGACATTCACAACTATAATATCCTTGTCATGAAGAAGAAGATTTTCTAGTGTAGCTTCAATCTTTTTTCTTCAAAATGAATATGGTTCAAGATCTTTATATGATTTTTAATACAAATTAGCAAACCATGTTTACTATGATTTGATATGCAATTGAATGTTTCAAGTCTTTTTAGAAGCATTGAATTAGTCAAATGTGTTTCTTGTAAACATAGGATGTCAGCTTGCATTAGATCATAGTCATTTAACAAATCATCAATATGTATTTCTAAACTGCGAGTGTTTAGAGAAAGAATTGAAATATATGCTTTTGTTTCTAATAATGAATAGTTGTAGTCTAGTTGCCACTTTGTGTTTCTGTGTAAACGTTCCATTTCAACAGAAATTTTGTGTTGAATTTGGAAGTTCTGTTTCTTAAGTGGACTAAGAAAATACAATGATTCTATGTTTCTCACACGAGAAAGAGTTGTAAATACTAATCCATGGCATTTTATTCCTGAAGGATCAAATGCAAGATTGTCTAATGTCAAGCCTTGTGATCTGTGTATTGTACGTGCACATGCTAGTTGGATTGGGAATTGTTTTCTTATTTTCAAGTTGCCTGTTTTTGCTAATACAGAAATTGGCTTTGTTGTGCGCAGTATGGGAGTCCAATCACTAGAAATTTCTTTGCTATATAGAAAATCAAAGTTATGTGCTTGTTGACGGCCAACACGTTCATCATAGAATTTGATCCATATTACATCAAAGTTGTCTAATTTTACATATTCTTTAATGATACCATCTACACCATTGACTAGACCATCTTGTAAGTCATAGTTTCCTGCATATATTTCAACTAGCATGTTAAGTTTTAGGACAATTTGTGAAGGCAATGTTGTTGTTTGTGTATGAGATGGTATGTGTCCATGGTTTTCTTCTTCGTAATAAATTGCATTAATTACGATTTCATCACCAGGAACAATAGAAAACATTTTCTTGTTATGTAATGCTGCATCTTTATTCCTAAAAAATAGATAGGGGAAAGTAGGATCATTAGGTGAATTTCGAATACAATGTCTATTTAGGTAATTCAAATCATCTTTTGTTTGATTATTTAAACGCATCCTATTCAAAATGCTAATGAATTTTTCATTTGTTTGACGCATTGCAATGTGTAATTCATAGTACTTTACATGTTATTTCGAAAAGTCATATGTTATTGGTTGCTTTCTTATTGTAGGTTGTTCAAATATTAGTGAATCTTGTATAGGTTGTGCTTGGTACAAGTCGCCACAAAATATGATATTAATGTTTCCAAAGTATTTTATTTTATTGTGATTAATGTTTCTTAGTCAATCATCAATTTGATATAGAAAACAACTTCCAATTAGAGATACTTCATCAATGATAACAACCCTTAATTCTTCGTACAGTTGTGTTAAGTTGTCTAATACATCGTTGCTAAGTGGAATAAAACTAGATTTGTTGAAAGGCATTAGCAATGTAGAATGAATTGTAACTCCACCTACATTATATGCAGCTTTACCTGTGTATGCTAATATGAAACCTTTTGGTTTCAAAGGATCTGTATTGTAATGTTCATTTTAGATGCGCATGAGCATTTGGAATATTGCTTTTGCTGTGAATTTTTTTCCAGTACCAGCTCCTCCAGTAAAAAATAAGTAGAATGGTTTGTCTATGTTCTTTCGTTTTTTCATTGCAATGTCTTTGAGTATTGCTTCTTGTTCTTTATTAAGCATTCTCCTAATCTTGTAGTATTCTTCATTGCTAAGCATAAATGCATGTTCTGTAAATTGAAAGCCATTGTTATGATGTCTTTTTTTCTCATTGCATTGGGAAAATTGCAAATCTTTAGCCAAGTCATACTTCTCAGTAAGATCATCAAATATTCCAGATTTTTTTATTGTATGATTAGAAGTTGCAGTGCTGCTATCAATTTTTTGAATTGCTTCTTCCAAATCACCCCATTTCTTGTTCATGTTATATGTGTACTTAGTTTCATTGTTCTTTATTGTGTTCTTATGCAACATATATGCACTTTTCCATGTAGAGCAGTCTTGCTTTAGTGCATTTTCATTGTTTTCGAATGGAAAATATAGCAAAAGTTTTTCTCTGTAATAGTTTTCATAGTCAATGTGTTTTTTGTATTTAATGAATCGAATTACTTTTTCTTTTTTTCTTTTTGATATTGGTTTTCCATCTTTCCTATACTTTGATACAAATTTGGCTAAACATATATGCTTAATAGAATTAGGCCTATTGATATAGTAATCAATTATAGAACTGCACATAACATCTTCAGAGTTGTTAGGAATTTGTTTTAGAAGAGTAGTTGGTTTAAGTATAAATGTGCGTTCATCTATTGGTGCTATGTTTATAAAGTTGCATTCTCTTGAACTATGATTCAATGTTGGTGATAGAGCTATGTGGACTGCTTGTTGAGCTGAAATTTGTTGAAGGTTAAGCAAAGCATTGCCTAGAGACCGTATCATTTGAATAACATCAATTTTTCTCTTTTCATGTTCTTTTCGTATCCTTTTGAATGCATTTGTCATAGATCTATCAACTTTGGTCATATATGAAGTGCAATATGAAGCTGCAACATATGCATTTAGAACATATTGAGCATCTATATTTGCAATCCATAGGTGTGGCATATTTTATGCAAAGCTATTATTCCATATTTCTGATGGTTTTCGTTGCAAGAATACCATTGGTTGTGTTAATGTACTTTGTATTAATTCAATGTAATCAGTTTCTGTTAACTGGAATTCATCTAAGAAATCTTCATGACTGGTTGATTTTTCATAGTGTTTTTGCTCTAAGGTGCTTTGCAGGGACAAAACTTTTTCATTTATTGAGGCATGTACCGAAGTAATTGGTTCAAGAATCCTTGTTCTTTTCATTGGTGGCATTGGAAATTTGTATTTACACTCGGATGCTTTTCGTTTTTTACAGCTTTTGGTATGATGATGTTCATGTATCTTTGCGAGTTCTGGATCAAGGTGATTTTTTCTACAAGTTCTATAGTTATCCAAGAAGTTTTCAATTTCTAAGTTAGTATTAATTCCATTTACTGGAGCATTTTATATCCATATAAGAGCATGTTCATGTGCACTACCTCTATTTTGGAACTCAGTTACAAAGTAGTGATCTAATATTTTGCCAAAGAATGTGCTATCTTGACAGATCAATTTCTTCAATGCATTTGTATTATGTCTATAGTAACATGTACATGTTACCGGGTCCTTCCTGACAAGATGATCAATGTTGCATTCCTCAAATTTTTCAATGTATTTCTCTTTATTTCTATTGCTATGTAATTTAGTAAGAGTTTGTACTAGTGGTGTCCAAAGATGCTCTGCACTTGTAAATGTAACAAAGAAAGTTGGAGGACCTTTTTGTCGTATCATTGCAAATATATGTTTTTGCATTTGTTGATGGTAATCAGGAGAAATTCTTATGTGTTTGAAATCTATGTATCCAATATGAGTTTTTAGTAACTTTTCTAAGTTGGGCTTGTACTTAACATCTTTTGCTAACAACTTTCTTCCTTAATTTTCCTTTTCTTATTTGTACTGAGATGCATGACATGACCTTTTCAATGAGTATTCGCATTGTCTTGAAGAACAAATTTGTGATGTGATAGGAAAAGTGACCACTGCAATGCATTAGTTCCCATTTTACTATTTCTTGGTAATGAAATCTTTGTAGTATATCATCGTCACGTGGATTTCCAAATAATAGTGTTGAGAAAATCATTTCTTCTGCATGTTTGTCTTTGAATATCCCAAGTGGTTGTTGTCCCTCAACTAGTGCTATTTCAATAATCTTGTCTTGTAAATCATGAATTTGTTGTGAAGCTATGAATCCATGTACCAAGGTTTCAGTTGGCCTTTCACTTTCTGAAATGCTATCAGTTTCACTTTTGCTATCAATTTTGTCATCATCGGATTTATTACTTTTATTGTCCAATTCAAGTATATGATTCCAATTGCTATTAATGGAAATGTTTTCAGTTTTATACAAATTTCAAGAACATAGTTATTTAAGTGCTTTCATGACAATATGCACACGCACTTTTCCTGTTTGATATGCATTCTTGTATTCTAGTCGCCATTTTAATGCAATAGAAATTGTGATTGTATTGTTTATGGATTGTGGCAATGATTTTTGGACAATGTCCATCTGGACAAGTACATTGATTATTGAACCAGTTAAGCCCATTTGTGATCGCTTTTTCCCACATTGTCTTATTTGTGCAAAGGGAATTCTCAATGCAACAAGTCTTTCCTCAAGTTCTGAAAGTCTTGTTACAGTTTTCAATGGCTTGTTACTTCTTATTTGTTCAGGTGTTGCAAAGCGAGGAAACTTTGCATTTGCAAGTTCTGTTTTGCAAGATCCACAAATCATATTTGAATGCAATGTCTTCTGTTTTCTAGATATGTTTATGTACATTTTTTCTAATTCAAGTCCAATGCTTGAGATGTTCTTTTGAAATTGCAATGTCTTACATATTGGACATTTGGTTTTTGGTGTGTCTTCGATTTGTCGTTTGTAAATTTCTATGGGAGTACTTTTTCGTGATGAGAAATTTTTATCTGCTATTTTATTTCTATTTTGTCCAATTTTATTTGGGTCATTTGCACGTATCATTTGTTTCAATTTGCGCAAGTTTATTATATTGTTGGTGTTTTCGTGCATTTGTACTATTCTATGTTGCAAATTACACCGATTTGTATTTTTATTTGATAGTAATGGTTCATAGTGAATATCTGATGTACTTGTTGTTGGGGTTCCCATGTTTTGGCCAGATTGGCAAGACCAAAAGATGAGACAACATCATAACCACTTTGGGGCCCTAGGATCTAGCCCTCCTGGACCCGGAGAGGGATCTCTCCAATAAAACAAAGAATGATATATCTTTGAAAGCTCAAGATTAGGTATTAGGCTAGTTATGAAGCACGAAGGAGGGTTTTAAATGATTTTGTTGGTTGGTTGCTGGGTTGGTCATGAGATCATAGACTGAGAAAGTAATGGGAGAAAAAGGATAAAGCAGCAGGATGTTTCAGCAAAGAGGATAGGTCAAGAAAGTGTCATCAATTGGGCTATGGAGTCATGAAAGGGAATTACTTGCAACAACTAGCCAAAGCTTTCAGAGGGCAAGTCATCTACACTAAAGGATCTTTTAGATAGATGGTGGGTGGAACATCAAGGATTGAAAGTGAAAGAAGGAAAGCAACCGAATTTCTGTCTATAGATCAGGTCAGAGGTCATTTAACTCCAAACCTGCTTGGACATACTCATAGGCAACTCTCAAAGGAAGGAAAAAGGGGTAGCTTATAGATCGGACCAGAGGTCATTTAACTCCAGGTCAACTTTAGCATGCTCCAAGGAAAAATAGATATAAGTTAAACAGAGCCAGGGTCTATAGATTAGAGAAGGACTTTGAACCTTCAATGCTTTGAAACCAGCAAGAGATCTTAGAAAGGCCAGCTGGTCACACAAGGATCCTAGTGGATAGGGCTAACTCTAATCCCCAGTGTTCCAAAATCTTCCAGCTTAAACCCAACAATAACAAATAAAGATAGATTTCATTAATTCATACATCAGCTAGCAGGCAATGACATCCACTACACTGGTTGAATTAATTGAAATCAACCCTTAGATAAAACATTTGGCAGAAAACATTTAAGGCAAGGAGAGCAGAGAAATAGGGTACCTAACAAGGGTAAATCCTATGCCATATTTCTGATGCGAGCCCAGAAGAACAATGAACATCATGAAAATGTAATTAAATGATAAGATAAGAAAAACATCACCTGTAGTAATAGACCAGGATCCAAAGAAATGTGCTTGATTAATTGATGCAAAAACAGTCACATACACTGAGCTCAATGTCTGTTACAATCCAAACTTCTCCTCCCAGCCTCCTACAAACTACTATGCTACTTTCTCCCAAACTGTTCTAACAGTAAAAAATGAATCCATCTAACAGCAACAACAACCTCTACAATATGTTCTTCAGGATTCTTATAGGAGAAAATAATAACATGAGTAGATGTAAACTTAAATGCAACGTTAAAACTCTAAAGCAGTAGGAGGGCCGAGGCTCCATTCAGTTTAAATTCTGGGCATTTATCTTTGGTACTTGTTGGATGATGGAGTGGTCTTTGTCAGGTTTCCATTTACTCCAGGTATGTCTCAGGTGTACTGAACAAAATGCAGAACGATGATGCTAGGGTCTGCCATACTGTATAACTAATGCACTGGTAGCATAGGACTGTTGTCAAGGCTGGAAAATCTCTCTAGAACACGACATAGGATGAGAACTATATGGGCACATCGTCCTTTATGGAAAGAACCTTCTGCTGATGTGAAAACCCTGATATGCCTTAATTTATGTGCTATGTACCCTCTGTGTGATCCATGACGTCTCAAATCTAGTACTTTGCCTCTAAACCGCCGAGTTAAGGCTCAAAGATCTCCATTTTCATGCCTTAAACTCTCTGCTACTCCATTTCTATCTCTGTCGGTGAAATTTGCGCTTTTAATGGCTCTGAGGAAGATTTTGCAGAGTTTAAACCCTGTTCCTTTAATGCTAGTCATGTCGGCCTACCTTCCCAATCCTTTCTCCATAATTCCAGTTCTTGAGAATGGTCCTTTCCTGTGTTCTCTGTCACTGTGACAGGGACTATGAACTATGGTGGTTTTCACCACCTGAAACCCTGCAAAACACACAAAACTGACAAGAATTCATGCACAGGGTGGGATGCTGTAGAGGCAACCGTGGAGGAAAACCATAGAACAAAGGGAGATGCATGGGGAGACGACGAGATGGGAATTTTAATGTAAAACATTAAAATTTGACCTTGGAATGAATATATATAGGAAACAGACGAAGACACGACGACAGCACGTGGAACGGGTGACGTGGCAGGATCAGGTCAATGGCGAGCGAGCATTGAATCTGGACCATCCGATCTCATGAGGAAATCGACGGTGGGAAACGTAGCGGAGGGTGACGGATGGTGGGCCAGGGGTACGATTGGCTTGGGTTAACTTCCGCGCAACTTCGTGGCACGATAACTATTGGATGGATGAACGTAGATTGGATGGTGCATAGAGATATCGCGCCGGGTCTGTGGATGAACGATAACGCATGATGGAGGGGCGGTTTTGAAATAGTGTCGCTGCCACGCGTCGTGCGATGAGTGGAATCGCTGGCCCATTGGAAATTACCGCCCACCTCTCAAAGGCGGTGCGATAGATACCGCTGGTTTATAAATAGTGCGCGGGCATGGGGGCCACCGGGGCGGAGGAAATATGGGTCGTCGGATTTGCGGGTTGAACGGACGGTTGCGATGTGATCGAGGTGGTGAATGGGTTGAGCCACGAGCACTATGGAGCTTGCGATGACCGTCCGATCTGTAGAGATCGACGGTTTAAAATGTCCCGATATTCCACTGAGGTAGGCGCCTTTCACCTTGGTGCCTGGTCTCAGCGTTGGGTCACGTGGAGGGGAAAAGGTGCAGGGGTTTGGCCGAAAGGGGCTAGGCCCACATATATGGATAATATGGTTTTTGGGCCATTTTTAATGCAATTTGAGGCTAGAGGAGGGAAACGATAGAAGAAAAAGGGGCTACTTAAACCAAACAAGGGGTGGGTGTAGGATGTAAAGGGGGTTTCGGGAGGATTTAGGGGATCAGTGGGTAAATTGACAAGGGGAAAACAAAGGTTAAAACGGGACATTTTGCAGGGATACCAGGGATAAATGTAGGCCTTTTGGAGCACAATTTTTTGCAATCAGAAAGGAGTTATAATGGGAATCAGCAGAGGGGATTTATCAAAGGCAAAGGCACAAGAGACTTCAAGGATGATGTGATTTCAGAGGAAATGCATTCCTTGAAGGCTCAGAAACATTTTAGCCCCCTGTTTGCTTGTCAAAAATTTATAGGGGGCTAACAGTGGATCCACATGGGGATGACTTCTTCTTGAAGGAGTCAAGAATTCAGAAAATAAATCTTTGGTGTAGGACAGACGCCTGGTACTTGACTCATTCTTTTCTTCTCTTGGATCAACTGCCATAATTGTGAAGACATCAATTAGCAAGAACATTCTCAAACAATCTACCTACCCAGACTACAATCCTAGCATTTTTCTTCTAGGGTGCATTTGGACTAGTAGACCCTTTACATCATTTATTTTATAAACAGAAAATAAACCTATTCTAAATCTACCCTTATCACTCCATGAGACCAGATTAGACTGTTGGTCTCATAGTTTCTCTACCTAATCTAATATCTGCTAGGATTAAACTGTCTAGCAGATTTCTGCTCTACATTCTAAGACAGAAATTGAAAAATAGTCAAGCCAAGATTAGATTGTCTGGCTTGCTGGACTTTGCAGAATTTAAAAATAACTGACTACATGCTCACACACTGAGCTTTATTGATCTTTCCTACCTACCCTACTCTACTTTGAAATCTATGATGTTCTAGGTGATACAATAATGCCAATGCAGCCAGTCAAGCAGTAGCAAAAAAGGATATGAGCATTGACTTCCTGCCAGAGATAACCACAGGGTGCTCTGCATGTAGTTCTTCAAAACTGTGGTCACCTTCAGTAGTGACCACTCCTGATGAATCTGGCCCGTGTTAAAGATCAATGCTGGAGTATTTGAGCAAATTAGGGCCTCCATATATTCTGCCATAGGATCAATGAACAGATGATGTACATTTTCTTCTTTTAGGCCTTCCATGACTGGTAGGCTGTCTTCATCCTGGGTAGCTTTGACTATTGCTTCTTCCACTGCATCCTCAAAGTGGCTCTTGAAAGCCCATTCATATTCTTCTTGCACATCAAAAAGCAGTGGAATTTCTTCTTTTTTAGGAGGAGGGAGACTTTCCAGAAAGGCTCTCGGGTCTCTGAACTGATATGATTTCTCTTGTGAGTTCAAGAGTTCAATCTCAGCTTCATACCTTTCAACCACCACTTCTAAGAAGATTTTCCTGAGCACGTGTCTGAATTTTGAGCCGAGAGGAATAACCCCTGGAAGGTCCTCCACCTTTAATTCTTCCAAGTCACTATAAATTGTATCACGACACACTACTATGAAATCTGGAAACATTTCTGCAAACCGTTCAGGGTCTTCCATTAGTGAAGTGACTTGGTCTTTGGCATGGATGATGTTGTACTGCGACATGGTCTCCCAGTGGACTCTTATGAACACACAGATAATCAACGACCTACTGATCACCAATGGAATCCTTTAATCATTCCGGAATTTTGGATTCACCAGGTGGATGATTTACAATTTTACTGTCCACCACAGTGATTTACCAAATCAAGCTGATTGGTCTCTTCCCCAGCGGAGTCGCCATTATGTTGGGGTTCCCATGTTTTGGCTAGATTGGCAAGACCAAAAGATGAGACAACATCATAACCACTTTGGGGCCCTAGGATCTAGCCCTCCTGGACCCGGAGAGGGATCTCTCCAATAAAACAAAGAATGATATATCTTTGAAAGCTCAAGATTAGGTATTAGGCTAGTTATGAAGCACAAAGGATGGTTTTAAATGATTTGGTTGGTTGGTTGCTGGGTTGGTCATGAGATCATAGACTGAGAAAGTAATGGGAGAAAAAGGATAAAGCAGCAGGATGTTTCGGCAAAGAGGATAGGTCAAGAAAGTGCCATCCATTGGGCTATGGTGTCATGAAAGGGAATTACTTGCAACAACTAGCCAAAGCTTTCAGAGGGAAAGTCATATACACTAAAGGATATTTTAGATAGATGGTGCGATGGAACATCAAGGATTGAAAGTGAAAGAAGGAAAGCAACCAAATTTCTGTCTATAGATCAGGTCAGAGGTCATTTAACTCCAGACCTGCTTGGACATACTCATAGGAAAATCTCAAAGGAAGGACAAAGGGGAAGCTTATAGATCAGAACAGAGGTCATTTAACTCCAGGTCAGCTTTAGCATACTCCAAGGAAAAACATAGATAAGTTAAACCGAGCCAAGGTCTATAGATCAGAGAAGGACTTTGAACCTTCAATGCTTTGACACCAGCAAGAGATCTTAGAAAGGCTAGCTGGTCGCACAAGGATCCTAGTGGACAGGGCTAACTCTAAGCCCTAGTGTTCCCAAATCTTCCAGCTTAAACCAAACAATAACAACTAAATATAGATTTCATTAATTCATACATCAGCTAGCAGGCAATGACATCCACTACACTGGTTGAATTAACTGAAATCAACCCTTAGATAACACATTTGGCAGAAAAAATTTAAGGCAAGGAGAGCAGAGATATAGGGTACCTAACAAGGGTAAATCCTATGCCATATTTCTGATGCGATCCGAAAAGAACAATGAACAACATGAAAATGTAATTAAACGATAAGATAAGAAAAATATCACCCGTGGTAATAGACTAGGATCCAAAGAAATGTGCTTGATTAATTGATGCAAAACCAGTCACATACACTGAGCTCAATGGCTGTTACAATCCAAACTTCTCCTCCTAGCCTACTACAATACAAACTACTCTGCTACTTTCTCCCAAACTGTTCTAACAGTAAAAAATGAATCCCTCTAACAGAAAAAGCAACAACCTAACACCAACCTCTACAATATGTTCTTCAGGATTCTTATAGGAGAAAAGAATAATAGGAGTAGATGTAAACTTAAATGCAACATTAAAACTCTAAAGCAGTAGGAGGGCCGAGGCTCCATTCATTTTAAATTCTGGGCATTTATCTCTGGTACTTGTTGGATGATGGAGTGGTCTTCGTCAGGTTTCCATTTACTCCAGGTATGTCTCTGGTGTACTGAACAAAATGCAGAACGATGATGCTAGGGTCTGCCACACTGTATAACTAATGCACTGGTAGCATAGGATTGTTTTCAAGGCTGGAAAATCTCTCTAGAACACGACATAGGATGAGAACTGTATGGGCGCATCGTCCTTTATGGAAAGAACCTTCTGCTAATGTGAAAACCCTGATATACCTTAATTTATGCGCTCTATACCCTTTGTGCGATCCATGACGTCTCAAATCTGGTACTTTGCCTCTAAACCGCTGAGTTAAGGCTCAAATATCTCCATTTTCATGCCTTAAACCCTCTATTGCTCCATTTCTGTCTCTGTTGGTGAAATATACACTTTTAATGGCTCTGGGGAAGATTTTGTAGAGTTTAAACCTTGTTTCTTTAATGCTAGTCATGTCGGCCTACCTTCGCCGGCCTTTCTCCATAATTCCAGTTCCTGAGAATGGTACTTTCTTGTGTTCTCTATCACTGTGACAGGGACTGTGAACTATGGTGGTTTTCACCACCTGAAACCCTGCAAAACACATAAAACTGGCAAGAATTCATGCACGGGGTGAGATGTTGTGGATGACCACTGAAATGGTAATGCAGCATGGATGAAGGGCGATGAATGCAGCGGCAACCGTGGAGGAAAACCATAGAACAGAGGGAGATGCATAGGGAGACGACGAGATTGGAATTTTAATGTAAAACATTAAAATTTGACCTTGGAATGAATATATATAGGAAATGGACGAAGACACGACGACAACACGTGGAACGGGTGACGTGGCAGGATCGGGTCAATGCCGGGCGAGCATTGAATCTGGACCGTCCGATCTCAGGAGGAAATCGATGGTGGGAAACGTAGCGGAAGGTGACAGATGGTGGGCCAGGGGTACGATTTCCTTGGGTTAACTTCCGTGCAACTTCGTGGCGTGATAGCCGTTATATGGATGATCGTAGATCGAACGATGCATAGAGATATCGCGTCGGGTCTGTGGACGAATGATAACGCGCGATGGAGGGTCGGTTTTGAAATAGTGCCGCTGCCACGCATCGTGCGATGAGTGGAATTGCTGGCCCATCGGAAATTATCGCCCACCTCTCAAAGGCGGTGCGATAGATACCGTTGGTTTATAAATAGTGCGCGGGCATGGGGGCCACTGGGGCGGAGGAAATATGGGCCGTCAGATTTGCGGGTTGAACGGACGGTTGCGATGCGATCGAGGTGGTGAATGGGTTGAGCCATGGGCACTGTGGTGCTTGCGATGACCGTCTGATCTGTAGAGATCGACGGTTTAAAATGTGCTCGATATTCCACTGAGGTAAGCGCCTTTCACCTTGGTGCCTGGTCTTGGCGCTGGGTCACGTGGAGGGGAAAAGGTGCAGGGGTTTGGCCGAAAGGGGCTAGGCCCACATATATGGAGAATATGGTTTTTGGGCCATTTTTAATGCAATTTGAGGCTAGAGGATGGAAACTATAGAAGAAAAAGGGGCTAATTAAACCAAACAAGGGGTGGGTGCAGGATGTAAAGGGGGTTTTGGGAGGATTTAGGGGATCAGAGGGGAAATTGACAAGGGGAAAGCAAAGGTTAAAACGAGGCATTTTGCAGGGATACCAGGGATAAATGTAGGCCTTTTGGAGCACAATTTTTTGCAATCAGAGAGGCTTTATAATGGGAATCATTAGAGGGGATTTATCAAAGGCAAAGGCACAGGAGACTTCAAGGATGATGTATTTTCAGAGGAAATGCATTCCTTGAAGGCTCAGAAACATTTTAGCCCCCTGTTTTCTTGTCAAAAATTTATAGGGGGCTAACACTTGTTTCAAATGATAATATGTTGTACGTTTGGTTGAAATTTGTTTTTGATTGGTAGTAATTTACAATGGTTTTACTGGTAAATGACCATATTTGTATGTTTACATTAAATATGATCGATGTCCATTGGAAGAAAAATGATGTTCCCTCAACTCCTCCTTTTTCATATGGCATTGCATATCAATTAGGTATTGTTGCCAGCCTGCAACCATTGTTTGAATTTGTATACTTTCATTTGTTAAATGTTTTTCTATACAATTGAATGCATCGTTGCTTCTAGCCATTAGTGCATTGCAAAAAGACTGGACAATGTAGAGTCTGAGAGATTGTTCATCAAATTCAGGTGCTATTAAATGACAAATTGCAATAAACATGCTATTATCACATTTCGACATAGTTGTTTTTGCTATATGCAATCCATGAATTTTCATTTCATGATCAACGGATTCATAATGGTTTTAAAGATATTTGAAAAGAGGTGACAAGGAATAATTTGGTACAAATTTGCATCTACATAATCTTTTTTATAATAGGGGTTCAAAATGTCCACTAATGGGATTTGTATCATGAAACAAAATGTTTAGTGGAATTGTATCTAGATCGTGGTTGAAGAACAAATGCCTTGTTTTCATTGTTAGCGACCAGACTCCAATTGGTATGTTCAACCACTTTGATAGCCACCGTATTCAAAATGTGTCTCCCCATAGGCCTCTTTCAGATTGGAAATTGCTATTAGATGCAGAAAAATGCATTCTACGAAGGTATGTGTCAACATCGTGAATTCCACAAAGTTGATATAACATGACAAGATCTAGTTCATATTGGTATGAATCTTTTGCCTCTGTGTCATTTTGCTGTAGACAATTGAGAAAATGGTCTATTATTCCATTGCACAATTCAATAGATGAGTAACGAAAGTGCAGAAGCACTTCAAATGCATTGAAAAAACAATCTCCAGGAGTATATGCAAATTGTTGTAGTCTAAAGAGACTATGGTTCATTAAAACGATATCAATATTAGTATCTATGCTTGTTTTTTTGCTGGATGGTAGTTTTCAATGTCTATGATTTCAACTATTTTTTTCTATGTATTTATTTTTCAGATTCGTATGGTGATTTGTTTACTAAATACTATGTATCTTAGATTTTTTTTCCTCAAAGATGAGAAGAGCTTCTATAATATTTTTTTCTTTATTGAATATATCTCTATGATAATGTTTACTAGCACAAAATACTAATTTTACTATTATATTGTATCTTTGATTTCAAAACAGTAAAATAAGAGAAGCAAAGTTGCAAGTAACTAGTTCCTATTTTTCTTCTCTCTGTATTTCAAAAGTATCACTGCAAAACAAAGAAGATGCAATGTTGATTGTTGTCTCTGAAAACATGAATCTCACATACAAGCTATGTATTCTAGAAATAATTGACTTGTCTACACAATAGAAAGCATGAGATACAAATTCTATGTGTCTTTACTAGTAAAGCTAATCTTGCTAGTTGTAAGCAACATAGTTATAATTACAAATATGTATGTACAGTTAGATATGCACTGTATGATAATAGCATCTTGAAGGAAACAATATGCTTCATACAAATAGTCGAACGTGAGAATCGACTTAGTTATTACAAATCATTCATTCCTTATGCAAGTCTCAACTTTATCGCACCAAAGCATGTACTTGCAAGTCAATGTAGCAAATATTGGACAAGATAGGTCAACATAATATGGACTAATTCTATCATTATATTTTGAAAATTTGGTGGTTACACCACTCTTTGTGATAAGAAAAAATATTCATTTCAATGACGAATAAATGTATTCTATGATGATTGCTAACAACCAGACATTTTTCTATGGACATTAACAATGATGGTATATAAAACAACGACATTTGGATCATCTAAAGTCGTATCTATACGACCTAGTACGACATCTAGATTTAAAGTATTGACTATTTGTTTTTTTCTTTGCTTTCCTTCGTGTTGATCTTTGACAACTTCTTATTATGTTTTTGCATATTAACAAATGTACTACATGCAACAACAACATTTGCACCATTTGAAGTTGCAGCTAAACCACTTCTTACAAGGTCTACATGCAAAGTATCCAACACTTGTTTTATTCATTGCTTTGTTTCTACAGTCTATTTTGATATTAGCGGTGTCTTCTTCTGCTATTAGTTGTTGTAGCGTCTTTGAGAGTTGCATGTCACTACATTCCATCATTCCAAATTCATATATTTCATTCAATGCACCAAGTGGCACCTAAATTTTCTCAAACATCAAGAAAAATACAACAAATTAACTATCAAAAGGTATCAATTGACTAAAGAATAAGAGCAATACCAGAAGTTGAGACATAGTAACTTGTGCAAGATAATGTGAATAATAGATGACATAGAACAATCTTGATTTATACTACATGAAATCTCTAAGATCCTATAATAATAACTTAGGGCATGGGACTAAGACTACCACCACCATAGGTCCATAGCAATAAGACTAATGTGACTATTTGGGTAGCTACTCTAATTTGCTATAAATCTCTAAACTATAGTGTAACAAGAACTATTCTCACTAAGCTATAAGTACATAACCTATAAACTACCCTTGCCTTTGCATCTGTTCTATTTTCTACTTATGTTTTGACTGCTCCTAGTGTTGCTTTTAGTCAATCAATTAAACTAATGACTCTTGTTAGGTGTCTTGTATTCTGGAAGCAATTGTTTAAACATTAATTCTGACTAACTTTTAACTGAGGCGCTTGTATTTTCTTGCCTCCATAATATGCACAACATGCAATAATTTTTTGGAGGATACCAATGAGCACAAAATAGCTTGAACTTTAATTTATTTCATAGAGTTTTGTTTTTGTGACCGTCTTAACTACCCTTGACTTTGCATATGTTCTATTAGCTACTTCTATTTTCATTGTTCCATTTTTTAACTCCAGTTTTTTGTGTTCCAATTGCTTTCTAAAATAGTGAACAATCAACTATGTCTTGCAGCAGTCATTATTTTGTAAAACCCTCTGTCAGAGGAAGACATTGTAATACCCGTTTTTATTGTTAAGGAATATAACTATTTCTTTTGTCTCTCCTGTTGTCATCACATTTAATATTTGTTTCGACTTTGCACGCCTTTGGATTTTATTTAACGTCTAGCAACTCTGTACTGGAGACCTTCAAATTTTGCATTATAAAGTCAAGGTCGAAGTGCTTCTAGATAGAAATGATAATAATCGTGCTAATATGTTGTTCTATGAACAAGAACATAGTTTGGAGCTGCCAACACCGAAGCTACAAATGAAGTGAAATTTGATTCAGAAAATGATGATGATGATAATAATCTACATTTTTTAATGAACGGACGCTTTAGTAAACAAAGTTGTTAATATTGCAAATGGATAAGCTTCTTCGAAGGAGGAGAACTCCCCCAATATCGAAGATGATAAGATGTCGAAGTTGCATAATCTCAAATCAAATCCTTTTTCATGAACCGAAGCTACAAATGAAGTGGAATTTGATTCAGAAAATGATGATGATAATAATCTACATTTTTTAATGAACGAAAGCTTTAGTAAACAAAGTCGTTCCAAGGGAAATGACTTTGAATCCTCCGAGGCTGATACAAATGGTATTCTCATGCTAGAGACGTAACAAAATTCTGTTTTCTATGTTTTCTCTGTATGACATAATCTTGAGAAGTACTTTTAGGAACTTTTTAAATTTGTTAAAAAGAAACGAGATTTGTAGGACGTACCAACTTTATCAAATTCGAATGGAATTGCAATTATCAATGTTCCATTGGCTATCATTTAAAAACACAGTGCATAATATGTAAATTGCAGGTATAATATCATCTACTTTGCACTCAGAATCAAAGCAAGAAAGTGAATTTAATATATGGAATTACGTCAAAGAGTAAGAGAAATTATGCTTAGCAAACCTTGCAACCGGAGGTGCACAGTTCCAGCCTGACTTGCGAAAGCTTGCTTGCACAGTGTCGAGTCGCACGATAAATCTAGTTGCAGATGTGTTGAGCAGAATACAAAGATTTCGACGGTCAATAACAAAAAATCTGAAGAGCGGAAATAATATCTACAAAGCTTCAAGAAAAGTAACAACGGCAAAGTAGAAACTGGTACAACTGCCATAATTTTATGCTATTTAATTTTGAATTAATGGTTGTTGATACCAAGAGATCTACATGGGATGTCTGTGACATCGACTAGATCCTCCAACTCAGATCTGCACTTGCATAATGGATATAATAAATTACATATTCGATGTGGAAAACCTTATTGTTAATAATGATTGTATGTATAGTTAATAACATTGAAATTTGAGTTTTATTTTTTCATGATGGTTTTTGCACCAGAATAGGTAGACAGCTGTGAGCATTTGTACAATCAAGAAATGACCGATGATAAATGTAGATTCGACATGGATTTACTTTAATGTAATCCTCGAAGCGAGAAGAGATAAATATCTAATTTGTGTTCTTTAATAAATTATTTAATGATGTGGATACAATGGTTCTTAAAAGTAATTTCAACCCAGTAGAAAATATATTAATAACTAATTTATAATTTAATGAAAACTAAACAACTCCACATACCAAAATTCAATAATTTGGAGCAGCAAGTCAAAACTATGTGGATGACATTACAAATTGAAATATTTAAATAAATTGAAATATTCACTAAATTTACATTAATAAAAATTATATAAATTAAGAGTATTTTGCAATTGCAGTTCAATATTTAATAGTATAAAATAATAAATAAACATAATAATATAAAATAATAAATAAACAAATTATTAGCACAAATAATTTAAAGAGAAGTGGCAAATTGAACAAAATAAATATCTACTATATATATATTTATTAAGTATTAAATTGTAATTAACGTAAATAAAAACTTATTTTTTTAACTATAATATACTTATAATTAGTTAATCTATGGTTGAGAATTTTAAACGTGATAGATTCCAATTTTAAAGTGTTATCCATATGTTCTATTTGCAACTTCTAATCATATAAGTAATGAAAGCTCGATGCATCACAATTTTATTTATGATGTTCTTATTAGCATGTGGCTGATGTGTACTTAGTAATGCTATATATGATTGCGGGTCAGTCTAGAGAAGTTCAGCACTGATGTCAAGTACCTTGGGGGTCAGCTTCTTTCGTCAATGTGCAATATATAGTACAAACATAACTTAATTTACTCGTCTTGACTTACGATAAAAGTCTTTATATAATTACCCATGGGCTTAAAACCTTATCTTTATTACCTATGGTTTCAACTATACTACATTCAGAATAAAGCATATTTGAAAGGTAAAATTAATGTGGTAAGACTTGAACATTGTTAATGTCATATTAATTGAAAATTTTTATAACCTTCAATGGACAAGCTTCCGTACAACACTAATAGAATGAACTGCCCAGACTCAGATGCATTTCTATGGATAGGAAACAAAAAGTGAATTAGTTAAAATAGAAAGTTGAACAAAATTAATAGATCCATAAAAATTAGCACGAAACACTTAATGAGATAAGATCCCGAGAAATATCAAAACTATTAAATTGATATAATTAGCCACATTACAATTAATACTCATGGCTGAAATATCTCAGAGGTGTGGAGTTCGAAAACTATCAAACTGCGAAGTTAATCTACATATATACGAAAATGGTATAGGTTAGTTTAAATATAACTAATTTAAGTAATAATGATCAACACATTAATGTTTATCATGTAATTGGTGAAAATTTGAATCTGAATTAGAAAAATAAGAATTATTCACTATAACTATTTAACATAATCCCAATTACTAAAAGTATTTTTAAAAAATCACAATTTTAAGTATTATTGTTTGTATTAGATTTATTTAACATTTCAACAAATTTCAATCCTAATAATTTTTTACGATTATTTTTTTTTAAATAAATTTTTAAAGTTTTTATAATTAAAATAAATAATAATACAAAAAAGATAAAGTTTATTTAAAACATAACTTAATTTAAATTTTAAATTTCTATAATTGCATTCTCTGTTATTGCTTGTATACACTGTTGTTGTGTAATAATATTATATCATAGAATCTCAAATATTTATAGCAAAATGTTAAATAAATACATCGAGGTAGTTTAAATTATTAAAATTTATTCAACTCATTTGTTTTCAACAATTTTCCAGGCCAACGATGCATCTTGTACCAGGAATCAGTTTATTCACTCAGAATTTTCCATTCAACAATGATCATCTTACAAAAGCATAGTGGTATATCGCATGCTCACAAGGTAGTAAATGGTATTTTTATAATGTGTGCGATAAAACTCTGAAGAAGCCACGTAGCAATCGGAGATCGGCGAATCCTTTTAATAAATGTTAAAATTCACTTTTGATATTTTGTGATGCGATGAATAAATATAAAGGAAAAATAAAAATCGCATCGCAAGTTTTCAATGGTGCGCAAGATAAATAGAATATGATTCATGCCGATTTTCCGATTGCGATGATCGCATCACAATTTCTTTCAGTGAAATTTTTTTCCAAATTCCGATCGCATCGGAGATTTAAAATGAAGTGGACTGTTATAATCTATCTCCGAAAATGCGATTGCAATTGAGCACAATCGCATCAGAATTTTGCAATGAGAGGAATGCAATGTTTAATCTTTTTCCCGAGACGCGATTGCGATAAATCGCATCGCATTGTTATAAATAGAAAAAGTGCAATACTTAATATTATTCCAAAATGCGATTACGATTGAGCGCGATCACATCGGAACTTCTCAAAGCAATAAAAACTCTTTAAAATAACTTTTTCGAATTTCCGGTTGCAATTTACTATTCATTTTAACATATTTCTAAGTATAAACTGCGTACATCGAATTAACACAAAAATGCAATTGC
This sequence comes from Pinus albicaulis, assembly GCA_034641835.2. NCBI lineage: Eukaryota > Viridiplantae > Streptophyta > Pinopsida > Pinales > Pinaceae > Pinus > Pinus albicaulis. The sequence continues at coordinate 1,090,677,446 of CM076582.1, forward strand.
GATTGAGCGCAATCGCATCGGACTTTTGCAATGAGACAAATACAATGTTTAATCTTTTTCCCGAGACGCAATTGCGATAAATCGCATCACATTGTTATAAATAGAAAAAGTCCAATACTTAATATTATTCCGAAGTGCGATTGCGATTGAGCACGATCGCGTTGGAACTTCTCAAAGAAATAAAAACTCTTTAAAAGAACTTTTCCAAATTTCCGATTGTGATTTACTATTCATTTTAACATATTTCTAAGTATAATTTTTTTCTAATATGTTCAAAATATGTTAAAAGTTCTTTCAACTCATCAGATTGGTAAGTTTTTAAAACTTGTAAACTTTGTGAATAAAATGTGATATGCATCTTTTTATTTATGGAAAAGATATAAAAAGGGGACTTATTTTTAAATGGGATTGATTCTATAAATTTAAAAATGGGGAGGGTTATTGTACAGTACAAAAATTGGGGAAGAAACAGATGTCTCTGAAAAAATGAAGTGAATACTATATTTCAAGTAAGTAAAAATTTCTAAAGATAATGAAAACTTCTCTTAAGATAATTCAAATAAAATCTAACTATGTAAAAGAATAAAAATCACTTACAATTTCTTTCTAATTCTTCAAGGACTAAAACATGTTTTGTGTTATCTCAAGCTTTGATTAGTTGATAATAATAAAGTAAGTGGATTTTCTCAAGTTTAGCTTATGTAATATACTCTATTGTCACAGCTATTGCTTCTTCTACAAGCAAATGTTCATAGTCCCGACAGGGTTACGTTTTAACCATTAACTATTCATACACCAAACCTAGTAATGATGAATTGATAAATGAAATCAATAATTATGTCAGAGTTGGCTACCTCTAGAAGAATTTCTTCTACCCATCTTGTGAAGTAATCTGTTGCTGTGAGAATGTACTTATGCTAATTGCAAAAATGAGGAGTTATCTCACCAATAATATAAAGCCCCCATTGCTCAAATGGTTCTTCATTGTTTACTGGCTATAGAGGAAAAGCTGGCTTCCTCTGCCTTCCAGTAGCAGTTTGGAAAATCTTGCACTTTCTCACATAATCATAAGAATATTTAAAAAAAGTAGGCCAATAATAGATTCCCCATGCAACGTTGGAGGCATCAGTTTCAAGAATGTAGAGACCTTCGTCTGTAGGAAGACGGAGAGGAGGGAGAAACTGGACTTTCTCCTTTATAGCTCATACCGTTGCTGTCATGGTATTGTCCATGTGGGACAACGAAGGTTTTTTTATACCTATTTTCTTTTTTAATGCCAACCTGGTAAAAACCAGATTTCAAATTGAAATTTGAGAATATAGTACATCCTTTCAATTTTTGGAGCAGTGAGGCCTAGTTCGGAAGTGGATATGCAATGGACTTCAAAACTGAATTTATAGGCTTGCAGTTTATCACCATCCTTGGTTTGCCTCTTTTTATCTCACTGTGCTTGTTGACGTAGAATGCTCTGCAAGCCCATTGGGACCGGGCTAGTTCAATTAGACCTTTTTCAAGAAGGTCTGCAATTTCTGTTTTGTAGTATTCTACTTCTGTTGGGCTCATTGAAGTTGTTGAAGCTTTCATCGATTTTATCTTGATGTCATCTGCACAAGGAAGATCAATGACATATTCTTCACATTTCCAAAAAGAGTTAGGAATATCAGAGGAACAATGATCTATGATTTTATCAGATATTTCTTTGAGGTAATCATCTCGATGAGCAATTGAAAAAGAAACAATTCTTTGCTTTTTCTGAATTTCAGCTGGCTTGGGTATTTCTATTTTTTTCTTTTTTGGGACTGTAAACGATTCAAAATTTTTTAGAGGGAGATGTATAGACTTTTGGTTTATAGTCATAGAAAAAACTTTATTCTGATAGTCTATAGATACAAGAGACCATCTGGTAAAAAAATCACTACCTATGATGACATTAGCTGGAATTTCATCTAACTCTAGAAATGTACATTTGATCGGGTTATTGTTGATAGCAACAGGAAAATTTAGGACTTGGTGCTTAATAGGAAACAAAGATCCTGTAATGGTGGATCGTCCTTCATTAGAATTTACCCAATAGAATGGAGGGATTGTAATATGTCTGGCTAAATTGAGTTGGGCACCTGAATCTAATAAACAGTCTAAAAAATATGGTTTATGGTCAGGTGGACAAAATTGTAGAGTTATGTATAGTTTTGGTTAGCTCATTAAGGCTAAGGATTTTCCTGGATAACTTAATGGGTCAAACTCTATTTCTTGAAATTCAGTTTTTGCAATTTCTTCAGACTCTTGAAGGGATTCTTCCATGACTCATTCTAGTTCTTCATCTGAAGATTGTTCAACTTCTAGTTGGATAAAACCCAGTTTGTATTTCAGGCTATTTGTTTCTGAACATAATTCTTTAATCTTGGCCTTCTTTTCACTGATCTGGAGTTTTCTTGATTTGCACTCTTCTCTTTTGACTTTCTATCTGACTACATGTTTAGAAGGATGATTAGCATGTATTTAATTAGGATGCCAGTCTGCAAAAACTGCATACCTCATTTATTTCTCTCTTTTCTTTCAGAAAGATGGCTCGATTAAGATTTAAACCTGATTTGGTCTTCAATTTCTTTAATATTTTGTTGGAGATTGATCTCATACCCATTCTGAAAGGACGAGTCTCTGATAGCTGCTTCTTTAAATCATTCACCTTATTTTTGTTTAGGTTAAACATGCAGAATTGATAAGATTGCAGACTATCTGTTTCTGAATCAAAACTGTGTTCTGGTTCTTCTTTCTTTTCTTCTTCTTGTTCTAAGACATCACCATCAGGATAGAATATTTTTCCTTCTGGTTCTTCGTCAAAGTCACAATAGAACAAGTCCCAATACTGGGGTTGAAGCTGATTCTCTAATAAATCTGCATAGGCATCCAATCTACCTTTTCTCAGCTTCTGTGGGCAAGCATTAGCCCAATGGCATTATTTGTTGCAGATGAAGCATCTTATTGACTTTGCAGGAGTGCTTCTTTGTCTAAAGAATTCCTTTTTCTTCAAGAAATCTCTTTTCCCAAATTTGTAGTTTCTTTTGGAGGAATTTGATTTCTTCCACTCTGGTTTTGATGACCATTTATGCTTGGATTTACAAGAACAATGTTTTTGGTCATCTCTATTGTAGGATCCCTTCCCCCAATTGGGAATTTGGCTGATTGTTTTACAAATAGAACTACTGAAGATTTTGTCATAGTTCTTGAATTATTTCTGCATCCATTTGGAAAGACAATGATCTTGGATGACAATTTTGATGTGATCATTGGCTTCAGCAAGGGTCATGCCAATAAATGAGATATTCTTATATCTAAATTATTGCATTATTTCATTGGGTAGTGTCATTAGCATACTCTTTATATATCGACGGATGAAGGCGGGGATCTAAATATGCATTTCCTTTGATCAACCATTCTTGCATTTGGAAAAATTATGCATCTAACATTTTTATATTGTCAAGTTGGTTGGACATGAATAAATCTTTGTAGTGATTTGGGTCGTGATCTATAGATGATCCAACGAACATTACTCTGACTGCAAGTAATAATTGATTTATGGGATATTCATGGCCATGGATTCCTTCCTTAGCTTCTTTTGTTGCATAATGCCACCATGTATGTGCTAACCCACCAAAACCATTGACTATTTCTTGAGTAATTTGTCTCAAGGCCATGGTAGGTTCTTTTACTCTTCTCTTTGTTTACCAACTAGCTATAGTAGTGATGGCATTTTCCATCTCTATTTTGGGCTGACAGTTTGGGGTGAACATGATATCTGTTGGCATTTACTGTATAGCACTACTTATTGCAGATGCAGTAGTGTTGAAAGAAACTGTTGGTAATGGGTTGCTTGAAGATGAAGCTCCCATTTTTATTTGAGGAACAGTTCCTGGTTCTAATTTTGGAGTTACTAGGAACTGTTTGTAAAAGTCCTGGTTGAAAGTAGGACCTTTTTCTTGCACTTGTTGCAAGAAATTTTTAGATGTGAAGACTGCATCTTCATAGTCTTCATTTTCTTCTTCAGCTGGCTCTTCTTTTCCAAATGGCCATTCTGGGAACTCAAATTTTACCATCCCAAAACTAAAAGTTCTTTTTAGTTTGGTGTCTGGTTTATCTGCAAAGAGTACATATGTATTTTTTTTATACATGAAAGAGTAATCTGGTGATGGCATCTTGGTTCCCAATTTTTTCAATAATGGGACCTGTATGGAAAAAAAATTTTCAATTGCACTTAGCCGTAAATTTATTTTATCACTGGCTCGGGCTAAGTCATCTACTTGGTGTTCTAGAAATTCAAACCTAGCTAGAACCTTCTCACAGAGTGCTTGTTCTTCTTTAATAACTTCTTGGACTCTAAGCACATCTCTATGCAAATCATCTAAATTTTTAGATGTGAGATTCAACTGAAGGTTTGCATAGTTTAGTTGTGAGGTATTTGTGCTTGATGTTATAGAAGCGGGTAATATTGCGAAGGGAAGGTATTCCCTTTTCTTCTGGCCATCATCATCATATTTCCTAAATGGAATATAAGGCAGGCTTCTTCCAGGGATGTAACTTTCTTCCCCAGTTAGGATTTTAACAATTTTTCCTCTTTCTTCCTCTCTTTGAAGTGGGGTGATCATGAAGAAATTATGTGGCTTTTGTTCAGGTGTTTTTGTACTCTGTTCTTGAATCTGGATACTCTTCCCCAGTTTCTAAGAATCTTTCGCATTGATGCCAAAGTTGTCTATCAGCTGATTGCAAGCTGGTAACTGTTGATGTTGACCTCTATGTTCTCTTACTAGTTCTGTAGTGGCTGAACTAGTTCTAGGAAGCTCAAAAACTTCCTTTGGTATCCTTCTGATTGCTTCAAAAATAGAGGGGTATGTTTTGAAATATTCAATGACATGGCTGAAGGTCACTGGTTTGACTTTGGGTCTGATCTTCACCAATTATATTTTTTTGGATTGTTGGGGTTCTTGTGTTTTGGCCAGATTGGCAAAGACCAAAAGAAAAGACAACATCAAACCACTTTGGGATCCTAGGATCTAGCCATCCTGGATCCAGAGAGGGATATCTCTATAAATGTAAAGAATGATATATCTTTAAGGTCAGTTTATGGTGTTAGGCTAGGTATAAAGCACAGGGGTTTTGGTTTGTTTTTTTGGTTGAAGATCATTAACTGAGAAGGTTATGTGAAGTGAAGAAGGAACTAAATAGAAGGATGTTTCAGCATGGGAAGATGGGTCAAGAGAAGTGCCAATCCATTGGGCTATGGATTGATAAAAGGGTTTACTTGCATAACAACTATCCAAGGGTTTCCATAGGGAAAGTCATCTATACCAAAGGATATTTTTAGATAGATGGTGAGATGGAACATTAAGAACTGGGGTGAAAGAAAGAAACCAAATTGCAGCCTAAGATCAGGTAAGGACTTTTAACCTATCCTGATTTTGACATACTTCAAAGGAAACTCTCAATAAAGACACAAAGGGTAGCTTAAGATCAAGTAAAGACTTTTAACTTAGCCTGCTTTCGGCATACTCTTAAGGAAGACAATCCAGCAGTCCCCATAACCACTTTCAGACAGTAGAAACATTCAAGATTAAACATAGAGTAAGGCCTAAGATCAGAGAAATAATTTTAACCTTCTCTGATCTTGACACCAACTCATAGGGAAACTTTCAAGAAAAACTGTTGGAGAAGAAACTAGAGGACAGGGCTAACCATAGACTTCCCTAGTTTCAATATTTACTTAGCATGAAATGAAAATATCTTTCAAGAACAATGTTTCAAGTTGTACTCAGCAAGACATGGGCTCACCAACATTCCTTGACTAGTTATACTCTATGGCATTATCCTTAAATACACAATCAGAGGAAAACATAGAGATAAATATTTAACAGTGATATTTAGGGTACTTCCAACAGTATGTCCTAATCTATGCTTGTTGTTCTTTATCAGAGAATAATGGACAGTGTGAAAAACATGAAAGGAGACAATTACAATAAGGAAAACATCACCAATAATATAGACCAGGATCCTGTGAATCTGCTTGTTTAATTGATGTGCAAAACCAGCCACATACTTTGAACTTAGTGGCTTTTACAGTCCAAAATTCTCTTCCCAGCCTACTACATTACAAACTACTCAGCTACTTCCCCTCAGTAACAGTTCTAATAATCAATAAAATCCCAACAACCAACAACGAATTTTCAGTGAATACTTATAGGTGAATGAGGAGGTGGAGTAGTAGATATGAACTTGAATGATCCATTAAGACAGAGGGGAGGAAGAATTCGAATGCCCACTCTGCATAATGGCTTTGCATTAACTTGTTTGTACCCTTTAAGCTAGTTTAGGATTATTTTTTAGTCTAAAAATAACTTCAGGTATGTTCTTTGGAGTACTCTGGCTGTTGGTACTCTGTTTTGCCTTCTGAGATAAGTAAGGTGATAGAAGGTCATGCAGGTCTTCCATACTTGTAACTAACGCACTGACAGTTCTTAGGACTCTTTTTCAGGGTAATAATTGTTCTGGTGTTTGATGCGGAATGGAGTAGGCCGTGTGAATTGGTCCTTTCTTGGATAAAAATGCTCTACTGATGTTAAATCACTGATATGGCTTGATTTTATGCTTTAGGCTTCATTAAGCCTTGATCTTCATCTCTTTGGGTCTTCATCCTTTAAAATTGTCTTTATCTGTGGATTAGGCCTTTTATTCCTGAGTTTGCGCCTTAATCCCTTTAAACTTTGCCTTAAAATATTTAATTCTTCACTTATGCTCTGATCTTCTTAATTTAATTGATGCTCTGTTTTTTGCTGTTTTGCAGGTGTGCAAAAGGTTTACACAGGTGGGGGTATTTTTTTAATGAAAGACCCCTTGGATCCCTTCGTATTTTTTATGTTTGGAATTGTCATTCCCAGCCTTTGTGCTATTTTAAAAATTGTGGGAAAACCCTAAATAACCTGCAAAAAACAAAGAAAAATGACATAAATCCTGCGAAAAATAGGTTTGAAAGATGCTTTGGAGGTTTTGGGCACAAGGGAGAATCGGGGCCGTTGGATTAGAATAACCAATGGTCGATATTAATCGGTGGGGTCATTCAGGAGGTCGGATGGTGGGCGAACGAATGGGGTCGAAATTAAGTTAGGACCGTCCGGTATTAGAGATTGACGGTAGAGATTTAAAACCGATAAGACAATGCTATGGAGAAAGTGGTGAGGCAGAAAACCGACATCGGTTTTCGCAAAATAAAATGAAGGGAGGTGGTATTGCCAAATAAAATGCGATTCCATACGTTAATTGACACCTATCCCTCCTAAAACCGCCCTTTTCGCAAAATTTTCGGGCATTAACGTTTGGGCGGAAAACTTTTGCGAAACGCATCATCCACGGTCGGATGATCGGGTGCAGATCCGATGGTGCGGATTGCACGCGACGGGGAAGTTGCGCGGTTTAAAGTTAAGTGGGGCCCGGGGATGACGTGATGTTTTTTGTCGCGTAGCAGGTTGGTTTATTTGGTTATCGGGTTTAACTCTGATCGTTGGATCTGATGACTGGACAGTCAGGATTTAAAGAAGGGGTGGGCTATGTTTAAAGGATAAATTGAAAGGCATAATGGACGAGCGGAGAGTGGGAACCCAGCGGCTGTTGATCAATACAGATCGACGGTCCAGATTTGTTTAAACCATGTCGTCGAGAAAATGAACAAATAAAGGAGAAAAAGGGTTTTTCGCATGGGTTTTTAGGTTGTAAGCGCCCAACTGCAGGCCTTTGGGACACATGAGGAAAGGGGTTTAAAGGTAATAAGCCCTCGGGGGCTTAAATGCCCTGTAGTGTAAAAAGGGTGTTTTAGACCAAAAAATAGGAATTTTCAAGACTAAAACAAGGTTCCGATAGGTGGAATAAGGGATTTTCAAACCAAATAAGGAGAAATACAAGGTTTAAAAATGGGTTTAGGGTGATTTTAAAGGTTAGATGAAGGTTTATGAAGGAAATGAGAATGAAAATGGGGTTTGTGGGGGTGAAATGGAGAAAATGAGGGCCTTTTTTAGAACAACTTCTTTTACAAACAACAGGGTTCATTGATGGAAACAGCAGTGAAGATTATTTAAAGGATAGAAGACACATGGGGGCTTCAAGAATGATATATTTACAAAGTAAATGTTTCTCTTGAAGGCTCAAAAACATATTTAGCCACCTTTTTTCTTTGAAAAAATATTATAGGTGGCTAACAATGGCTCCACATGGGGATGGCATCTTCTTGAAGATGTCAAGAATCTCAGAAATAATCTTTGGAAGTAGGCCAAATGCCTGGTCCTTGACACATCTCTTCTTCTCTAATCAGCTGCCACAAACATGATGGATATTAAATCAACAAAAAACATTTTCCCAAACAACTACCTACCCATCCTATTGTCCTAAAAAATTTTCTTCAAGGTGCATTTATACTTGTAGACCTTTCACATCATCAATTTGTTATTGAAAGCAAAAAATAATCTAATTCTACCCTTATTCCTCCATGAGACTAGATTAAACAGTTGGACTCATAGCTTCTCTACCTAAACTAATATCTGCCAGGATTACACTGTCTGGCAGATTTCATTCTCTACATTCTAAAATAGAAATTTAAATATAAACAAAATAGGATTAGACTGTCTGATTTGCTGTGGGTCCATGGCATAAAGACAAGTTGCACATGAACTGAAACTTTGCAGAAATTAAAAACAAAATTTGAAGGCTTGAAATTATGAAATTAGGTGCATCCTTCCTTCTTCTTATGACTCAGATTTTGAGCTTTTTAGAGTCACCTTTCTTTATTCATTCCAGCTCTCGTTTTGATCTTGCTAGAGTTTTTTCTTCTTCTCTGTTGGTTCAAGTTTTGAGCATGTTAGAACCAACCCTTTTCTACACCTTTGGCTCAGATTTTGATCTGATTAGAGCCATTCCTTTTTTATGCTTCATAGGTTCAGGATTTGAACATGTTTGAACCTTTCTCCTTCTATTTTTGTCTTTCTGAATTTTTCTTCAAAGAAAAAATCAACAACTAACTAAATGCTCACAGGCTGAGATTTATTGAGATTCCTACCTACCCTAATCTATCTTGAGATATTTACATGTCTAGCTTACAAACTCTCTTTTCCAATACATCCAGTCAATCAGATGATCCCATGGCTAGTCTTTGCTCAGCTCTTTGAGCATGCTGGACAGGCAGGGCCACTCCCATTCTCTTTGTTTTTTAACAGCAGCTTCTAAAATGTTTCTTGTTGTCTGCAACAAGTTGCTCCTTATGACCTTTGATGCTTCTCTAAATGTATGTAGGAAATGAGAATAAGGATCTTGAAATAATACCTGGTTGTGAGTATTTGACAAGTAGTTTTCAACCTGGATTGCTTCCTTTTCCACTGGATCAGAAAGAAGATCCTTTTGAGAAAGAAAATCTTCCTCGTCTTCATCATTTTCCAAACTAGAGGACTCATCATATACTGCAGTGTTGTCCTCTTGTAGCTCTAAGGTCTTCTAATCTGGTGGGTTGAGTTCTGTGAAAATTTCACTGAATTCTTGAGCAGGGGTATGTTCCATTGCTTCCTCTTTTTCACAAGAAGGCTCCTTGGTTTCAACCTACTCAAAAATTTCTTCAATTTTCTCCTCTTCACCCTTTGAGGTGAAAGGTTTCTAATTCCCAATCACATGAAAACTATTACTGATGATCTGAGATAAAGTAGAGTGAAGATTCAATGAAACTTCACCTGCTACTAGACTTTCATAACTTTCCTCATCAATATCATAAATAGCTTGACTTCGCTCATTACTTTCTTGAAGTTGATGAACATGATCTTCCTTCCACAAATCTACTAATGATGGCCCTACAAGGTCAACTTCTATTTGGAGAACATCATCATCAGATAGATCAAAATTAGGAAAATCATTGAAGTAAGTAATGCTACCAATCAAACATACTGGATTATCAACAGATCTTTCTTCATTCTGATTTACAGAGGGGCTTTTTGAATTTGTGCAACAAAGCTCAGTAGATGAAAGGGCAAGAGTGTTTTATTTATAAAATATTTCAGATGGATGCTGCTTGTTTAATATTTGATCAATTTCTTCTTCTGTCAAAAGAGGGATGTCCTTTTCAGCATAGACAGAAGAACAATAGTCCTCTTTCTCTTGTGTTAACTGATTTGGAGGTTGGATGTCTTCTTGAGCCTCTTCTGGGGGATCTTCACTTGTGCTTGTAGGGAAACTTTGAGGGTTTTATGATGTTTCCTGATCTTCTTCTATCTCAAACAACTCCTCATGATCATGATGATACTCAGTTAGAGTACAAGGCTCATGAGTTGTTTTTTCCACATTATCAGGATGCCACTCTTCTTATGTAATCTGAGATGAGTTATAATCTAGAGGGGGAGTTCCTATATGTGCTGGTTCTCTTTCCACATCAGATTCTGTGTTTTCTAAGTGGTTACTTGTTTCCTCAAAGCAGTGTTCCCTATTAGTTTTTGCAATTTGGCCATCAAGTTCTCTTATCGGCATAGTACAACATATAGGTAGGCAATCAAGAATTTCTTGACAACCTTCCTCCTCATCTTCTATAGATTCTTGATCATTATACATGTCTTGCTCATTGTCTAAGTCATGTAGGGGTTGATTTTGTTCTTGTTCTGGAAAAAGCATGGGCTGCTCTAGATCATCGATATTTAAATCAGCCTCGTACCTCTCCATTATTTTTTCACCAAGTATGTACATCATTCTTGTCATTCTATCCAATAAAGCATTTAGCTTTACTTCTTTGTCCATACTTAGATCCATGTTTGTAAAAACAGGTCACTAAATCTTCTCAACCAGTTCAGGGTCTTCTACCAGTGGAGTCATTAGGTCTTTTGGGAGTTGTGGAGTCACCAGGTGGAGGATTTCAAATATTTGAGATGAGTTGTTGTCCATCATTAGCAATTGGATACCACTTTAAGGAAGATTTGGGTCTTCTGAGCTCTTAAGGATGTAAAAGATGACATTCACTCAGAGTTCCCCAGTGGAGTCGCCATTATGTTGGGGTTCCTGTGTTTTGGCCAGATTGGCAAAGACCAAAAACAAGACAACATCAAACCACTTTGGGATCCTAGGATCTAGCCCTCCTGGATCCATAGAGGGATATCTCTATAAATGTAAAGAACGATATATATTTAAGGTCAGTTTATGGTGTTAGGCTAGGTATGAAGCATAGGGGTTTTGGTTTGTTTGTTTGGTTGGAGATCATTAACTGAGAAGGTTATGTGAAATGAAGAAGGAACTAAATAGAAGGATGTTTCAGCATGGGAAGATGGGTCAAGAGAAGTGCCAATCCATTGGGCTATGGAGTCATAAAAGGGTTTACTTGCATAACAACTATCCAAGGGTTTCCATAGGGCAAGTCATCTATACCAAAGGATATTTTTAGATAGATGGTGAGATGGAACATTAAGAAGTGGGGTGAAAGAAAGAAACCAAAGTGTAGGCTAAGATCAGGTAAGGACTTTTAGCCTATCCTGCTTTTGACATACTTCAAAGGAAACTCTCAATAAAGATACAAAAGGTAGCTTAAGATCAAGTAAAGACTTTTAAATTAGCCTGCTTTCAGCATACTCTTAAGGAAGACAATCCAACAATCCCCATAACCGCTTTCAAATAGTAGAAACATTCAAGATTAAACATAAAGTAAGGCCTAAGATCAGAGCAAGAATTTTAACCTTCCCTGCTTTTGACACCAACTCATAGGGAAAATTTCAAGACAAACTGTTGGAGAAGAAACTAGAGGACAGGGCTAACCATAAACTTCCCTAGTTTCAATCTTTACTTAGCATGAAATGAAAATATCTTTCAAGAAAAATATTTCAAGTTTTACTCAGCAAGACATGGGCTCACCAACATTCCTTGACTGGTTATACTCTATGGCATTATCCTTAAATACACAATCAGAGGAAAACATAGAGATAAAGATTTAACAGTGAGATTTAGGGTAATTCCAACAATATGTCCTAATCTATGCTTGTTGTTCTTTATCAGAGAATAATGGACAGTGTGAAAAACATGAAAGGAGACAATTATAATAAGGAAAACATCACCAATAATATAGACCAAGATCTTGTGAATCTGCTTGTTTAATTGATGTGAAAAACCAGTCACATAATTTTAGCTTAGTGGCTTTTACAGTCCAAACTTCTCTTCCCAGCCTACTATGTTACAAACTACTCAGCTACTTCCCCTCAGTAAAATTTTTAATAATATATAAAATCCCAAAAAGAAACAACAAATTTTCAGTGAATACTTATAAGTGAATGAGGAGGTGGAGTAGTAGATATGAACTTGAATGATCCATTAAGACAGATGGGAGGAAGAATTCGAATGCCCACTCTACATAATGGCTTTGCATTAACTTGTTTGTACCCTTTAGGCTGGTTTAGGAGTCTTTGTCAGGTTGACAATAACTTTAGGTACGTTCTTTGGAGTACTATGCCTGTTGGTACTCTGTTTTTCCTTCTGAGATAAGTAAGGTGATAGAAGGTCTTGCAGGTATTCCATACTTTTAACTAATGCACTAACAGTTCTTAGGACTCTTTGTCAGGGTAATAACTGTTCTGGTGTTCGATGAGGAATGGAGTAGGCCATGTGAATTGGTCCTTTCTTGGAGAAAAATGCTCTGCTGATGTTAAATCACTGATATGGCTTGATTGTATGCTTTAGGCTTCATTAAGCCTTGATATTAATCTCTTTGGGTCTTCATCCTTTAACATTGTCTTTATTTGTGGATTAGGCCTTTGATTCCTAAGTTTGCGCCTTAATCCCTTTAAACTCTGCCTTAAAATATTTAATTTTTCACTTATGCTTTGATCTTCTTAATTTAATTGATGCTTTATTTTTTGTTGTTTTGCAGGCGTGAAAAAGGTTTACAAAGGTGGGGGTATTTGTTTTAATGGAAGACCCCTTGGATCCCTTCCTGTGCTAAAGATTTGGAATCATCATTCCTGGCCTTCGTGCTATTTTAAAAATTGTGAGAAAACCCCAAATAACCTGCACAAAACAAAGAAAAATTATATAAATCCTGCGAAAAATAGGTTTGAAAGCTGCTTTGGAGGTTTTGGGCACGAGGGAGAATCGGGGCCGTTGGATTAGAATAACCAATCGTTGAGATTAATCGGTGGGGTCATTCGGGAGGTTGGATGGTGGGCGAACGAATGGGGTCGAAATTAAGTTAGGACCGTCCGATCTCAGAGATCGACGGTAGAGATTTAAAACTGAAAAGAAAATGTTGTGGAGAAAGTGGTAAGGCGGAAAACCGGTAGCAGTTTTCGCAAAATAAAATGAGGGGAGGTGGTATTGCCAAATAAAATGCAATTCCATATGTTAATTGACACCTGTCCCCCCTAAAACCGCCCTTTTCGCAAAATTTTCTGGCATTAACGTTTGGGCAGAAAACTTTTGTGAAACGCATCATCCACCGTCGGATGATTGGGTTCAGATCCGATGGTGCGGATCGCACACGATGGGGAAGTTGCACGATTAAAAGGTGAGCGGGGCCCAGGGATGACGTGATGTTTGTTTTCGTGTAGCGGGTCGGTTTATTTGGTTATCGGGTTTAACTCCGATTGTTGGATTTGATGACTGGACGGTCAGGATTAAAAGAAGGGTGGGTTATGTTGAAAGGATAAAGTGAAAGGAAAAATGGATGAGTGGAGAGTTGGAACCCAGCGGCCGTTGATCAATACAGATCGACGGTCCAGATTCGTTTAAACCATGTCATCGGGAAAATGAACAAATAAAGGAGAAAAAGGCTTTTTCGCATGGGTTTTTAGGTTGTAAGCGCCCGACTGTGGGCCTTTGGGACACATGAGGAAAGGGGTTTAAAGGTAATAATCCCTCGGGGGCTTAAATGCCCTGTAGTGTAAAAAAGGTGTTTTAGACCAAAAAATAGGGATTTTCAAGACTAAAACAGGGTTCCGATAGGTGGAATAAGGGATTTTCAAACCAAATAAGGAGAAATATAAGGTTTAAAAAGGGGTTTAGGGTGATTTTAAAGGTTAGATGAAGGTTTATAGAGGGATTTTTATGAAGGAAATGAGAATGAAAATGGGGTTTGTGGGCATGAAATGGAGAAAATGGGGGCCTTTTTTAGAACAGCTTCTTTTACAAACAACAGGGTTCATTGATGGAAACAATAGTGAAGATTCTTTAAAGGATAGAAGACACATGGAGGCTTCAAGAATGATAGATTTACAAAGGAAATGTTTCTCTTGAAGGCTCAGAAACATACTTAGCCACCTGTTTTCTTTGAAAAAATATTATAGGTGGATAACAGGGATATCTGACTGTATTTACAGTATTTTGATTCCCATTCTAAAGGATATGAGATTCCAGTCCACTCGAATGTTACTGGTGTGGCGGACTTGTTGCATGCTAATTCTAATTCACTGAAAAACTAAGATGTGTTTCTGATATTAGCTTGCAGAGGTGGAAGACTATCATTGCCAAATCTGACAATGGAGAGAGTTTTGAGTTGGATAATAAGAGAACCTATAGACATGTCAAAACCTTGTGGATGGATGTAGGCTTGTAAAAGGTTATGGACATAGGGATCATCTAAACTGACAGAATACTTTGGATAAACAATCCCGAATGCTGGGCCGTCATGAAGAGGACTGGCAAAACCACCAATAATAGCATCTGATAGTTTATGATGTCTAGTGTCTACCACAACACAAAGGCTTTTAATATCCAATTGTGGTCTAACCAATGGATTTAGTCCAAATCTTATGGCTCCAAGATGACAATACTTAAATCCTTTCGACTTTGCTCAGTCGATTTGTGACTTTTCAAGAAATGGTATTTGGATTGGATTGTCTTGAGATGTAAATGATAAATCCACAGAGTTTTGTTGGATCAGAGTTTTAGCATATTATTTGTACAAAGGCATATTGTATTCATGAATTGGCATTATAGGAAGAATTTTCCAATTTGAATTTGCATCTACTTCATTAATTGTTATAGTAGAGGCGGAGGTACTGTCTTCTTTGTAAAAAAATTGTCTTCCAGCCAGAGAAGTCATTGGTACTAAATTTTCTACTTTAATTTCAACTTGGGAAGTTTCAGCCATTTGGAAATCCATTTTAAGCTATACTTAGCAAGCTTGCCACTGATCAAACTGCCCTTTCCGTCGAGACTTACAAACATAACCCCGGGCTTAATACGGGTCTGTTCACTTAAAACAGATTTAGAAATAAAACTAAAGTCAACTTAAGAAATTTCTACTTAAGACAAATCAAGATGGCTCTGATACCAATTTCTTGAAAAGTCACAAATCGACTGGGCAAAGTCGAAAGGATTTAAGTATTGTCATCTTGGAGCCATAAGATTTGGACTAAATATTTTGGTTAGACCACAATTGGATATTAAAATCCTTTGTGTTGTGGTAGACACCAGACATAATAAACTATCATATACTATTATTGGCGATTTCGCTAGTCCTCTTCATGACGGCCCCGCATTCAGGACTGTTTATCCAAAGTATTATGTCAGTTTAGATGATCCCTATATCCATAAATTTTTATAGGCCTACATCCATCCACAAGGTTTTGACATGTCTACAGGTTCTCTTATTATCAAAATCAAAACTCTCTCCATTGTCAGATTTAACAATGACAGTCTTCCACCTCTGCAAGCTAATATCAGAAACACATCTCAGCTTATCAGTGAATTAGAATCAGCATCCAGCAACTCTGCCACACCAGTAACATTCGAGTGGACTGGAATCTCATATCCTTCAGAATGGGAATCACAATACTTTAAATACAGTCAAATATCCCAACAGATAGAATTGGCGAAGATCAAACCCAAAGTCATATTGTATAAGATATGATTATCTATTTTTGAATACACTTGTATGGATAGTTTTACATGGCAATGTTCTGATAATAAAGCTAAACAAGGAGTTAGATGATGACAACGCCAAAATCCTTAGATGGGCAACATGGCTTGATAGCTATATATGCCATGACTAATTTATCTATTATATATCATATCTATTATTAATATGATATATAAATATATACGGAATTTATCCTTCTGATACATTATATAAGATTTATATATTCTTATATATTAGTCTCCGATTACTATTAGGAAAAAATAGATTTATAAATGCTTAAGTAGAAATTGGTATCAGAGCCATCTTGAGTTGTCTTAAGCAGAAATCGCTTAAGTTGTCCTCAGTTTTATTTCTAAATCTTTTTTAAGTGAACAGACCCGTATTAAGCCCGAGGATGCATTTGTAAGTCCCGACGGAAAGGGCAGTTTGATCAGTGGCAAGCTTGCTAGGTATAGCTTAAAATGGATTTCCAAATGGCTGAAACTTCACAAGTTGAAATTGAAGTAGAAACTTCAATACCAATCACTTCTCTGCTGGAAGACGAAGTTTTTACAAAGAAGACAATACCTCCGCCTCTACTATAACAATTAATGAAGTAGATGCAAATTCAAATTCGCAAATTCCTCCTATAATTCCAAGTTAGGTATACAATATTCCTTTGTACAAATACTATGCTAAAACTCAGATCCGACAAAACTCTTTGGATTTATCATTTACATCTCAAGACAATCCAATCCAAATACCATTTCTTGAAAAGTCACAAATCGACTGGGCAAAGTCGAAAGGATTTAAGTATTGTCATCTTGGAGCCATAATATTTGGACTAAATCCCTTGGTTAGACCACAATTGGATATTAAAAGCCTTTGTGTTGTGGTAGACACCAGACATAATAAGCTATCAGATGCAATTATTGGTAGTTTCGCCAGTCCTCTTCATGACGGCCCCGCATTTGGGACTGTTTATCCAAAGTATTCTGTCAGTTTATATGATCCCTATATCCATAAATTTTTACAGGCCTACATCCATCCACAAGGTTTTAACATGTCTACAAGTTCTCTTATTATCCAACTCAAAACTCTCTCCATTGTTAGATTTGGCAATGACAGTCTTCCACCTCTACAAGCTAATATCAGAAACACATCTCAGCTTGTCAATGAATTAGAATCAGCATCTAGCAAGTCTTCCACACTAGTAACATTCGAGTGGACTGGAATATCATATCCTTCAGAATGGGAATCACAATACTGTAAATACAGTCAGATATCCCAACAGATATAATTGGCGATGATTAGACCCAAAGTCAAACCAATGACCTTCAGCCATGTCACTGAATCTTTCAAAACAGACCCCTCTGTTTTTGAAGCAATCAGAAGGATACCAAAGGAAGTTTATGAGCTTCCTAGAACCAGTTCATCCACTACATAACTAGTAAGAGAACATAGAGGTCAGCATCAGCAATGTCCAGCCTGCAATCAGCTGATAGAAAATTTTGGCATCAATGCCAAAGATTCTCAGAAACTGAAGAAGAGTCTCCAGATTCAAGAACAGGGTACAAAACCCCTGAAAAAAAGCCACATCATTTCTTCATGATCACCCTACTTCCAAGAGAGGAAGAAAGAGGGAAAAATGTTAAAATCCTAACTGGGGAAGAAAGTTACATCCCTGGAAGAAGCCTGCCTTATATTCCATTTAGGCAATATGACGATGATGGCCATAAGAAAAGGGAATACCTTCCCTTCACAATAATACCCGCTTCTACAACGTCAAGCACAAATGCCTCACAACTAAACTATGCAAACCTTCAATTGAATCTCACATCTAAAAATTTAGATGATTTGCATAGAGATGTGCTTAGAGTCCAAGAAGTTATTAAAGAAGAACAAACACTTTGTGACAAGGTTCTAGCTAGCTCTGAGTTGTAGAACACCAAGTAGATTACTTAGCCCGAGCCAGTGATAAAATAAATTTACGGCTAAGTGAAATTGAAAAAGTTTTTTCCATACAGGTCCCATTATTGAAAAAATTGGGAACCAAGAAGCCATCACCAAATTACTCTTTCATGGATAAAACAAATACATATGCACTCTTTGCAGATAAACCAGACACCAAACTAAAAAGAGATTTAAGTTTTGGGAAGGTAAAAGATGAGTTCCCAGAATGGGCATTTGGAAAAGAAGAGCCAACTGAAGAAAAAAATGAAGAATATGAAGATGAAGTCTTCACATCTTCACAAGTGCAAGAAAAAGGTCCTACTTTCAACTAGGACTTTTACAAATATTTCCTAGTAACTCCAAAATTAGAACCAGGAACTGTTCCTCAAATAACAAATGGAGCTTCATCTTCAAGCAACCCATTACCAACAGTTGTTATTAACACTACTGCATCTGCAATAATAAGTGCTATACAGTTAATGCCAACAGATATCATGTTCACCCCAAACTATCAGCCCAAAATAGAGATGGAAAATGACATCACTACTATAGCCAGTTGGTCAACAAAGAGAAGAGCAGAAGAACCTACCATGGCCTTGAGACAAATTTCTCAAGAAATGGTCAATGGTTTTGGTGGGTTAGCACATACATGGTGGCATTATGCAACAACAAAAGCTAAGGAAGGAATCCTTGGCCATGAAGATCCCATAAATCAATTATTACTTGCACTCAGAGTAATGTTCGTTGGAGCATCTGTAGATCACGACCCAAATCACTACAGAGATTTATTCATGTCCAACCAACTTGGCAATATAAACATGTTAGATGCATACTTTTTCCAAATGCAAGAATGTTTGATCAAAGGAAATGCATATTTAGATCTCGCCTTCATTTGTCGATATATACAGAGTATGCTAATGACACTACCCAATGCAATAATGCAATACTTCAGAGATAAGAATATCTCATTTACTAGCATGAACCTTGTTGAAGCCAATGATCACATCAAAACTTTCATCCAAGATCATTGTCTTGCCAAACAGATTAGAAAGAATTCAAGAACTATGACAAAATCTTCAGTAGTTCTGTTTGTAAAACAATCATCCAGATGTTCGATTGGGGGAAGGGATCCTACAATAGACATGACCAAAAAAAAATTTCTTGTAAATCCAAGCATAAATGGTCAGCAAAACCAGAGTGGAAGAATTCAAATTCCTCCACAAGAAACTACAAATCTAGAAAAAAATATTTCCAGAAGAAAAAGGCATTCTTTAGACGAAGAAGCACTCCTGCAAAATCAATAAGATGCTTCATTTGCAACATAGAAGGCCATTGGGCTAATGCTTGCCCACAGAAGCTGAGAAAAGGTAGATTGGCTGCCTATGTAGATTTATTATACAATCAGCTTGAACCCCGGTATTGGGACTTGTTCTATTGTGACTTTGACGAAGAACCAGAAGGAGAAATCTTCTATCCTGACGATGATGTCTTAGAACAAGAAGAAGAAAAGAAAGAAGAACCAGAACATGGTTCTAATTCAGAAACACATAGTCTGCAATGTTATCAATTTTTCATGTTTAACCTAAACCAAAATAAGTTGAATGACTTAAATAAGCAGCTATCAGAGACTCCTCCTTTCAGAATGGGTATGAGATCATATCTCCAACAAAATATTAAAGAACTTGAAGACCAAATCAGGTTTGAATCTTCATTGAGCCATCTTTCTAAAAGCAAAAGAGAGAAAGAAATCAGGTATGCAGTTTCTACAGACTGACATCCTAATGAACTACATGCTAATAATCTTTCTAAACATGTAGTCAGATAGAAAGTCAAAAGAGAAGAGTGAAAATCAATAAAACTCCAGATCAGTGACAAGAAGGCAAAGATTAAAGAATTATGTTGTGAAATAAATAGCCTAAAAGACAGACTGGGTTTTATCCAACTAGAAGTTGTACAATCTTCAGACGAAGAATTAGAATGAGTCATGGAAGAATCCCTTCAAGAGTCTGAAGAAATTGCACAAACTGACTTTCAAGAAAAAATAGAGTTTGACCCATTAAGTTATCCAAGAAAATCCTTAGCCTTAATGAGCCAACCAAAACTATACATAACTCTACAATTTTGTCCACCTGACCATAAACCATATTTTTTTGGATTTTTTATTAGATTCAGGTGCCCAGCTCAATTTAGCCAAACATCTTGCAATCCCTCCATTCTATTGGGAAAAATATAATGAAGGAGGATCCACCATTATAGGATCTTTGTTTCCTATTGAGCACCAAGTCCTAAATTTTCCTGTTTCTATCAACAATAACCTGGTCAAATGTACATTTCTAGAGTTAGATGAAATTCCAGCTAATGTCATCCTAGGTAGCAATTTTTTTACCAGATGGTCTCCTGTATCTATAGACTATCAGAATACATTTTTTTCTATGACTATAAACCAGAAGTCTGTATAGCTCCCTTTGAAAACTTCTGAATCGTTTACAGTCCCAAAAAAAGAAAAAAATAGAAATACCCAAGCCAGCTGAAATTCAGAAAAAGAAAAGAATTGTTTCTTTTTCCATTTCTCATCGAGATGATTACCTCAAAGAAATATCTGATAAAATCATAGATCATTGTTCCTCTGATATTCCTAACGCTTTTTGTAAACATGAAGAATATTTCATTAATCTTCCTTTTACAGATAACATCAAGATAAAACTGATGAAAGCTTCAGCAACTTTAATGAGCCCAACAGAAGTAGAATACTACAAAACAGAAATTGCAAACCTTCTTGAAAAAGGTCTAATTGAACCAGCCCAATCCCAGTGGGCTTGCAGAGAATTCTACGTCAACAAGCACAGTGAGATAAAAAGAGGCAAACCAAGGATGGTGATAAACTACAAGCCTCTAAATTCAGTTTTGAAGTCCATTGCATATCCACTTCCGAACCAGGACTCACTGCTCCAAAAATTGA
Organism: Pinus albicaulis; assembly: GCA_034641835.2. Taxonomy (NCBI): domain Eukaryota; kingdom Viridiplantae; phylum Streptophyta; class Pinopsida; order Pinales; family Pinaceae; genus Pinus; species Pinus albicaulis. Next base: position 1,090,698,238 of record CM076582.1, read on the forward strand.
AAGGATGTACTATCTTCTCAAAGTTCGATTTGAAATTTGGTTTTTACCAGGTTGGCATTAAAAAAGAAGATAGGTATAAAACAGCCTTCGTTGTCCCACATTGACAATACCAATGGAAGGTTATGCCTTTCGGATTAAAGAATGCTCCATTCGAATTTCAAAAGAGGATGGAAGATGTCTTTCGTTGTCCCGATTGGTTAATCATCTACATTGATGATTTACTTGTCTGTTCAAAGAATATCCAGGAACACCAGAAACATCTCCAAATATTCTAGGAGCATTTTTTTAAACTTTGTTTAGCTATGAGTAAAACCAAAATGGAGATTGGTTTTACCGATATTGAATTTTTAGGACTGCAAATTTCTAACGGTAACATTGTTTTACAAAAACATGTTTTGCAGAACCTTCAAAAATTTCTCGAGAAAATCAATGATAAAACACAATTGCAACGTTTTTTAGGCAACCTAAACTATATCAGGAGATTTTACAAAGGGCAAGCTGAAGATATCAATGTGTTACAGCAAAGATTGAATAAGGTACCAATACCATGGAAGAATGCCATGACAACAGTAGTACGAACTATAAAGGAGAAATTCCAATTTCTCCCTCCTCTCCGTCTTCCTATAGACGAAGGTTTTTACATTCTTGAGACTAATGCTTCCAACGTTGCATGGGGAAGTGTCCTGCTCAAAAATGTTGGATCAACAGAACACATCTGCTCCTACATTTCAGGATTATTCCATGGTGCAGAACTAAAATATTCGAGCAGCCATAAAGAAATTTTGGCAGTCAAAAAGAGCATTCACCACTTTAGATTGTACCTAAAGCCAGTTAAGTTCTTCATCAGAACAGATTTAAATATTATGCCTGGTATGATAAAGCTAAACAAGGAGTTAGCCGATAACAACTCTAGAATCCTTAGATGGGAAGCATGGCCTGATAGCTATGACTTTGACATCGAGCATAAACCTGGTCACCTTAATTGCTTGGTTGACCTGATAATAAGAGAAGTCTCAAAATCATGAAAGGAAAGATGCTTTATGGAGTCATGTCATTTAAGTGGCTGACCTCTTGGTCCCACATTTTTAATAAATCATATGTCATATTCAGTCCCCATATGTCGCAAGAACATTAAGTGATGAGATAATGCAACGTGGTTGTCTTTACTTGTATCCGAATATTAGGTTTAGGGTTTGGTATGACTGGAAGTCACCAGTTTATAATCACTGGTTCACCGGTTGTATTTACTATAAGAGAGCCTGCGAGCCTCATTTATATGCATGCTGAGTTGAGTTCTATTTCTTGAACCAATTAGTCAACTTTCTCTTCCTCATTCTTCATATGAGTGATGCTAGATTGTGCAGGTTGCAGATATACATGCTGATCTACCTGTGATTAAAATATCAATCACTCGCAAAGTCTATTCCTCAGCACATTTGTCTCTAAAGCCGAATAGAGCCTTGTTATCTATTTCTGAATACACTTGTATGGATAATTTTACATGTAAAACTTCTGATAATATATTCCGCTTTATATTACTATGAGCATTTATAAATGCTTAAGTAGAAATTGGTATTAGAGCCATCTTGAGTTGTCTTAAGTAGAAATCGCTTAATTTGTCTTCAGTTTTATTTCTAAATCTTTTTTAAGTGAATGGACCCGTATTAGAGCCTTGTTATCTATTTCTAGAAAAAGGTCTAATTGAACCAGCCCAATCCTAGTGGGCTTGCAGAGCATTCTATGTCAACAAGCACAGTGAGATAAAAAGAGGCAAACCAAGGATGGTGATAAACTACAAGCCTCCAAATTCAGTTCTGAAGTCCATTGCATATCCACTTCCGAACTAGGCCTCACTGCTCCAAAAATTGAAAGGATGTACTATCTTCTCAAAGTTTGATTTGAAATATGGTTTTTACCAGGTTGGAATTGAAAAATAAGATAGGTATAAAACAACCTTCATTGTCCCACATGGACAATACCAATGGAAGGTTATGCCTTTCGGATTGAAGAATGCTCCGTCCGAATTTCAAAATAGGATGGAAGATGTATTTCATGGTCTCGATTGGTTAATCATCTACATTGATGATTTACTTGTCTGTTCAAAGAATATCTAAGAACACCATAAACATCTCCAAATATTCTAAGAGCATTGTTTTAAACATGGTTTAGCTCTGAGTAAAACAAAAATGGAGACTGGTTTGACTGATATTGAATTTTTAGGACTGCAAATTTCTAACGGTAACATTGTTTTACAAAAACATATTTTGCAGAACCTTCAAAAATTTCCCAAGTAAATCACTGACAAAACACAGTTGCGATGTTTTTTAGGCAGCCTAAACTATATCAGGAGATTTTACAAAGGACAAGTTGAAGATCTCAATGTGTTGCAACAAATATTGAAAAAGGTACCAATCCCATGGAACAATGCCATGACAGCAGCAGTACGAACTATAAAGGAGAAAGTCCAGTTTCTCCCTCCTCTTCGTCTTCCTACAGATGAAGGTATCTACATTCTTGAGACTGATGCTTCCAACGTTGCATGGGTAAGTGTCCTACTCGAAAAGATTGGATCAACAAAACACATCTTCTCCTACATTTTAGGATCATTCCATGGTGCATAACTAAAATATCCAAGCAGCCATAAAGAAATTTTGGCAGTCAAAAATAGCATTCACCACTTTAGATTGTACCTAAGTCCAGTTAATTTCTTAGCCAGAACAGATTTAAATATTATGCCTGGTATGATAAAGCTAAACAAGGAGTTAGCCGATAACAATGCCAAAATCCTTAGATGGGTAGCATGGCTTGATAGCTATGACTTTGACATCGAGCATAAAACTGGTCACTTTAATTGCTTGGCAGACTTGCTAACAAGAGAAGCCGCCAAATTATGAAAGGAAAGATGCCTTATGGAGTCATGTCATTTAAGTGGCCGACCTCTTGGTCCCACATTTGTAATAAATCATATGTCATATTTGGTCCCCATATGTTGCAAGACCATTAAGGGATGAGATAATGCAACGTGGTTGTCTCCACTTGCACCTGAATATTAGGTTTAGTGTTTGGTATGACTGGCAGTCACCAGTCTATAGACACCGGTTCACCAGTTGTATTTACTATAAGAGAGCCTGCGAGCCTCATTTGTATGCACGCTGAGTTGAGTTCTAGTTCTTGAACCAATTAGTCAGCTTTCTCTTCCTCATTCTTCATATGAGTGCTGCTAGATTGTGCAGGTTGTAGCTATACACGTTGATCCTCCTGTGATTAAAGTATCACTCACTCACAAAGTCTATTCCTCGACACATTTATCTCTAGAGCCGACTAGAGCCTTGTTATCTATTTCTGAATACACTTGTATGGATAGTTGTACATGGAAATCTTCTGATAATATATTCCGCTTTATATTACTATGAGAATTTATAAATGCTTAAGATATTAGCTTGAAGAGGTGGAAGACTATCATTGATACCAATTTCTACTTAAGCAATTATAAATGCTCATAGTAATATAAAGCAGAATATATTATCAGAATATTTCCATGTAAAACTATCCAACAAGTGTATTAAAAAATAGATACCAAGTTCTAATATTAGCTTACAGAGGTGGAAGACCGTCATTTCTAAATATGACAATGGAGAGAGTTTTGAGTTGGATAATAAGAGAACCTGTAGACATGTCAAAACCTTGTGGATGGATGTAGGCCTGTAAAAAGTTATGGATATAGGGATCGTCTAAACTGACAGAATACTTTGGATAAACAGTCCCGAATGCGGGGCCGTCATGAAGAGGACTGGCGAAACCGCCAATAATAGCATCTGAGAGTTTAGTATGTCTGGTGTCTACCACAACAAAAAGGCTTTTAATGTACAATTATGGTCTAACAAAGGGATTTATTCCAAATCTTATGGCTCGAAGATGACAATACTTAAATCCTTTCGACTTTTCCCAGTCGATTTGTGACTTTTCAAGCAATGGTATTTGGATTGGATTGTCTTCAGATGTAAATGATAAATCCACAGAGTTTTTTTGGATCTGAGTTTAGCATAGTATTTGTACAAAGGAATATTGTATACATGAGTTGGCATTATAGGAGGAATTTGCTAATTTGAATTTGCATCTACTTCATTAATTGTTATAGTAGAGGCAGAGGTACTGTCTTCTTTGTAAAAACTTCTTGGACTCTAATAAGATTGTAGACTATCTGTTTCTGAATCAGAACTATGTTCTGGTTCTTCTTTCTTTTCTTCTTCTTGTTCTAAGACATCACCATCAAGATAGAATATTTCTCCTTCTGGTTCTTCATCAAAGTCACAATAAAAAAGGTCCCAATACTGGGGTTCAAGCTGATTGTCTAATAAATCTGCATAGGGAGCCAATATACCTTTTCTCGGCTTCTGTGGGAAAGCATTAGCCCAATGGCCTTCTTTGTTGCAAATGAAGCATCTTATTGTTTTTGTAGGAGTGCTTCTTCGTATAAAGAATGCCTTTTTCTTCTGGAAATCTCTTTTTCCAGATTTGTAGTTTCTTGTGGAGGAATTTGATTTCTTCCACTCTGGTTTTGATGACAATTTATTCTTGGATTTACAAGAACAATGTTTTTGGTCATCTCTATTGTAGGATCCCTTCCCCCAATCGGGCATCTAGCCTATTGTTTTACAGACAGAACTACTGAATATTTTGTCATAGTTCGTGAATTCTTTCTGCATTAGTTTGGCAAGACAATGATCTTGGACGACAGTTTTGATGTGATCATTGGCTTCAGCAAGGGTCATGCCAGTAAATGAGATATTCTTATCTCTAAATTATTGCATTATTGCATTGGGTAGTGTCATTGGCATACTCTGTATATATTGACGGATGAAGGCGAGATCTTAATATGCATTTCCTTTGATCAAACATTCTTCCATTTGGCAAAAGTATGCATCTAACATGTTTATATTTCCAAGTTGGTTGGACATGAATAAATCTCTATAGTGATTTGGGTCGTGATCTACAGATGCTCCAACGAACATTACTCTGAGTGCAAGTAATAATTGATTTATGGGATCTTTATGGCCAAGGATTCCTTCCTTAGCTTCTGTTGTTGCATAATGCCACCATGTATGTGCTAACCCACCAAAACCATTGACTATTTCTTGAGAAATTTGTCTCAAGGCCATTGTAGGTTCTTCTGCTCTTCTCTTTTTTGACCAACTGGCTATAGTAGTGATGGCATTTTCCATCTCTATTTTGGGCTGACAGTTCAGGGTGAACATGATATCTGTTGGCATTGACTGCATATCATTTCTTATTGCAGATGCAGTAGTGTTGACAACAGCTGTTGGTAATGGGTTTCTTGAAGATGAAGCTCCCATTGTTATTTGAGGAATGCTTCCTGGTTCTAATTTTGGAGTTACTAGGAACTGTTTGTAAAAGTCTTGGTTGAAAGAAAGGCCTTTTTCTTGCACTTGTTGCAAGAAATTTGTAGATGTGAAGACTGCATCTTCATAGTCTTCATTTTCTTCTTCATCTGGCTCTTCTTTTCCAAATGTCCATTCTGGGAGCTCAGCTTTTACCATCACAAAACTAAAAGTTATTTTTAGTTTGGTGTCTGGTTTATCTGCAAAGTGTGCAGATGTATTTGTTTTATCCATGAAAGAGTAATCTGGTGATGGCTTCTTGGTTCCTAATTTTTTCAATAATGGGACCTGTATGGACAAAACTTTTTCAATTTCACTTAGCCGTAAATTTATTTTATCACTGGCTCGGGCTAAGTCATCTACTTGGTGTTCTAGCAATTCAAACCTAGCTAGAACCTTCTCACAGAGTGCTTGTTCTTCTTTGATAACTTCTTGGACTCTAAGCATATCTCTATGCAAATCATCTAAATTTTTAGATGTGAGATTCAAATGAAGGTTTGCATAGTTTAGTTGTGAGGTATTTGTGCTTGATGCTGTAGAAGCGGGTACTGTTGTGAAGGGAAGGTATTCCCTTCTCTTCTGGCCATCATCGTCATATTGCCTAAATGGAATATAAGGCAGGCTTCTTCCAGGGATGTAACTTTCTTCCCCAGTTAGGATTTTTAATAGTTTTCGTCTTTCTTCCTCTCTTGGAGAAGTAGGGTGATCATGAATAAATGATGTGGATTTTTTAGGGGTTTTGGTACCCTATTCTTGAATCTGGAGACTCTTCCCCGGATTTCTGAAAATATTTGGCATTGATGCTAAAGCTGTCTATAAGCTGATTGTAGGCTGGACACTACTGACCCTGACCTCGATATTCTCTTACTAGTTCTATAGTGGCTGAACTTGTTCTAGGAATCTCAGAAACTTCCTTTGGTATCCTTCTGATTGCTTCAAAAACAAACAGAGGGGTCTGTTTTAAAATATTCAGTGACATGGCTGAAGGTCACTGGTTTGACTACAGGTCTAATCTTCATTTCAATGTTGGGATATCTGACTGTATTTACAGTATTTTGATTCCCATTCTAAAGGATATGAGATTCCAGTCCACTCGAATGTTACTGGTGTGGCGGACTTGTTGCATGCTAATTCTAATTCACTGAAAAACTAAGATGTGTTTCTGATATTAGCTTGCAGAGGTGGAAGACTATCATTGCCAAATCTGACAATGGAGAGAGTTTTGAGTTGGATAATAAGAGAACCTATAGACATGTCAAAACCTTGTGGATGGATGTAGGCTTGTAAAAGGTTATGGACATAGGGATCATCTAAACTGACAGAATACTTTGGATAAACAATCCCGAATGCTGGGCCGTCATGAAGAGGACTGGCAAAACCACCAATAATAGCATCTGATAGTTTATGATGTCTAGTGTCTACCACAACACAAAGGCTTTTAATATCCAATTGTGGTCTAACCAATGGATTTAGTCCAAATCTTATGGCTCCAAGATGACAATACTTAAATCCTTTCGACTTTGCTCAGTCGATTTGTGACTTTTCAAGAAATGGTATTTGGATTGGATTGTCTTGAGATGTAAATGATAAATCCACAGAGTTTTGTTGGATCAGAGTTTTAGCATATTATTTGTACAAAGGCATATTGTATTCATGAATTGGCATTATAGGAAGAATTTTCCAATTTGAATTTGCATCTACTTCATTAATTGTTATAGTAGAGGCGGAGGTACTGTCTTCTTTGTAAAAAAATTGTCTTCCAGCCAGAGAAGTCATTGGTACTAAATTTTCTACTTTAATTTCAACTTGGGAAGTTTCAGCCATTTGGAAATCCATTTTAAGCTATACTTAGCAAGCTTGCCACTGATCAAACTGCCCTTTCCGTCGAGACTTACAAACATAACCCCGGGCTTAATACGGGTCTGTTCACTTAAAACAGATTTAGAAATAAAACTAAAGTCAACTTAAGAAATTTCTACTTAAGACAAATCAAGATGGCTCTGATACCAATTGGAAAAGTATATGCTAGCTATAAAATCAAGCTAAAAACACAACCTCTAGTCAGCTCTAGTCGGCTCTAGAGACAAATGTGCCGAGGAATAGACTTTGCGAGTGACTGATACTTTAATCACTAGAGGATCAACATTGTATAGGTGCAAACTACACAATCTAGCATCACTCATATTTAGAGGCTTATAGTTTATCACCATCCTTGGTTTGCCTCTTTTTATCTCACTGTACTTGTTGACGTAGAATGCTCTGCAAGCCCACTAGGATCGGGCTGGTTCAATTAGACCTTTTTCAAGAAGGTCTGCAATCTCTGTTTTGCAGTATTCTACTTATGTTGGGCTCATTAAAGCTGCTAAAGCTTTCATCGGTTTTATCTTGATGTTATCTGCAAAAGGAAGATCAATGACATATTCTTCACGTTTCCAAAAAGCGTTAGGAATATCAGAGGAACAATGATCTATGATTTTATCAGATATTTCTTTGAGGTAATCATCTCGATGAGCAATGGCAAAAGAAACAATTCTTTTCTTTTTCTGAATTTCAACTGGCTTGGGTATTTCTATTTTTTCTTTTTTGAGACTGTAAACGATTCAGAAGTTTTCAGAGGGAGCTGTACAGACTTCTGGTTTATAGTCATAGAAAAAACTTTATTCTGATAGTCTATAGATACAGGAGACCATCTGGTAAAAAATTCGCTACCTAGGATGACATTAGCTGGAATTTCATCTAACTCTAGAAATGTACAATTGACCGGGTTATTTTTGATAGCAACAGGAACATTTAGGACTTGGTGCTCAGTAGGAAACAAATATCCTGTAATGATGGATCCTCCTTCATTAGACGTTTCCCAATAGAATGGAGGGATTGCAAGATGTCTGGCTAAATTGAGCTGGGCACTTGAATCTAATAAACAGTCCAAAAAATTTGGTTTATGGTCAGGTGGACAAAATTGTAGAGTTATGTACAGTTTTGGTTGGCTCATTAAGGCTAAGGATTTTCCTGGAAAACTTAATGGGTCAAACTCTATTTTTTCTTGAAAGTCATTTTGTGCAATTTCTTCAGACTCTTGAAGGGATTCTTCCATGACTCGTTCTAATTCTTCATCTGAAGATTGTTCAACTTCTAGTTGGATAAAACCCAGTCTGTCTTTTAGGCTATTGATTTCTGAACATAATTCTTTAATCTTGGCCTTCTTGTCACTGATCTGGAGTTTTATTGATTTTCACTCTTCTCTTTTGACTTTCTGTCTGACTACATGTTTAGAAGGATGATTAGCATGTAGTTCATCAGGATGCCAGTCTGCAGAAACTGCATACCTGGTTTCTTTCTCTCTTTTGCTTTCAGAAAGATGGCTCGATGAAGATTCAATCCTGATTTGGTCTTCAAGTTCTTTAATCTTTTGTTGGATATATGATCTCATACCCATTCTGAAAGGAGGAGTCTCTGATAACTGCTTCTTTAAATCATTCAACTTATTTTGGTTTAGGTTGAACATGTAGAATTGATAAGATTGCAGACTATTTGTTTCTGAATCAGAACTGTGTTCTGGTTCTTCTTTCGTTTCTTCTTCTTATTCTAAGACATCACCGTCAGGATAGAAGATTTCTCCTTCTAGTTCTTCATCAATGTTACAATAGAGCAAGTCCCAATACTTGGGTTCAAGCTAATTGTCTAATAAATTTGCATAGGCATCCAATCTACCTTTTCTCAGCTCCTGTGGGAAAGCATTAGCCCAATGGCCTTCTTTGTTGCAGATGAAGCATCTTATTGATTTTGCAGGAGTGCTTCTCCATCTAAAGAATGCCTTTTTCTTTTGGAAATCTCTTTTCCCAGATTTGTAGTTTCTTGTGGAGGAATTTGATTTCTTCCACTCTGGTTTTGATGACCATTTATGCTTGGATTTACAATAACAATGTTTTTGGTCATCTCTATTGTAGGATCCCTACCCCCAATCGGGCATCTGGCTGATTGTTTTACAAACATAACTACTGAAGATTTTTTCATAGTTCTTGAATTCTTTCTGCATCCGTTTGGCAAGACAATGATCTTGGATGGTAGTTTTGATGTGATCATTGGCTTCAGCAAGGGTCATGCCAGTAAATGAGATATTCTTTTCTCTGAAGTATTGCATTATTTCATTGGGTAGTGTCATTGGCATACTCTGTATATATCTACGGATGAAGGTGGGATCTAAATATGCATTTCCTTTGATCAACCATTCTTGCATTTGGAAAAAGTATGCATCTAACATGTTTATATTGCCAAGTTGGTTGGACATGAATAAATCTCTGTAGTGGTTTGGGTTGTGATCTACAGATGCTCCAACGAACATTACTCTGAGTGCAAGTAATAATTGATTTATGGGATCTACATGGCAAAGGATTCCTTAGATTCTGTTGTTGCATAATGCCACCGTGTATGTGCTAACCCACCAAAACCATTGACTATTTCTTGAGCAATTTGTCTCAAGGCCATCGTAGGTTCCTTTGCTCTTCTCTTTGTTGACCAACTGGCTATAGTAGTGATGGCATTTTCCATCTCTATTTTGGGCTAACAGTTTGGGGTGAACATGATACCTGTTGGCATTGACTGTATAGCACTGCTTATTGCAGATGCAGTAGTGTTGACAGCAGTTGTTGGTAATGGGTAGCTTGAAGATGAAGCTCCCATTGTTATTTGAGGAATAGTTCCTGGTTCTAATTTTGGAGTTACTAGGAACTGTTTTTAAAATTCCTGGTTGAAAGTAGGACCCTTTTCTTGCACTTGTTGTAAGAAATTTATAGATGTGAAGACTGTATCTTCATAGTCTTCATTTTCTTCTTCAGTTGGCTCTTATTTTCCAAATGTCCATTCTGGGAGCTCAGCTTTTACCATCCCAAAGCTAAAATTTATTTTTAGTTTGGTGTCTGGTTTATCTGCAAAGAGTGCAGATGTATTTGTTTGATCCATGAAAGAGTAATCTGGTGATGGCTTCTTGGTTCCTAATTTTTTCAATAATGGGACTTGTATGGACAAAACTTTTTCAATTTCACTTAGCCGTAAATTTATTTTATCACTGGCTCGGGCTAAGTCATCTACTTGGTGTTCTAGAAATTCAGCCCTAGCTGGAACCTTCTCACAGAGTGCTTGTTCTTCTTTGATAACTTCTTGGACTCTAAGCACATCTCTATGCAAATCATCTAAATTTTTAGATGTGAGATTCAACTAAAGGTTTGCATAGTTTAGTTGTGAGGTATTTGTGCTTGATGTTGTAGAAGTGGGTACTGTTGCGAAGGGAAGGTATTCCCTTTTCTTCTGGCCATCATCGTCATATTGCCTAAATGGAATATAAGGAAGGTTTCTTCCAGGGATGTAACTTTCTTCCCCAGTTAGAATTTTAACATTTTTTCCTCTTTCTTCCTCTCTTGGAAGTAGGGTGATCATGAAGAATGATGTGGCTTTTTTTTAGGGGTTTTTGTACCCTGTTCTTGAATCTGGAGACTCTTCCCCAGTTTTTGAGAATATTTGGAATTGATGCCAAAGCTGTCTATCTGCTGATTGCAGGCTGGACACTACTGATGCTGACCTCTATGTTCTCTTACTAGTTCTGTAGTGGTTGAACTAGTTCTAGGAAGCTTAGAAACTTCCTTTGGTATCCTTCTGATTGCTTCAAAAATAGAGGGGTCTGTTTTGAAAGATTCAGTGACATGGCTGAAGGTCACTGGTTTGAATTTGGGTCTGATCTTCGCCAATTCTGTCTGTTGGGATATCTGATTGTATTTACAGTATTGCGATTCCCATTCTAAAGGATATGAGATTCCAGTCCACTCGAATGTTACTGGTGTGGTGGACTTGCTGGATACTGATTCTAATTCACTGAGAAGCTGAGATGTGTTTCTGACATTAGCTTGCAGAGGTGGAAGACTGTCATTACCAAATCTGACAATGGAGAGAGTTTTGAGTTGGATAATAAGAGAACCTGTAGACATGTTAAAACCTTGTGGATGGATGTAGGCCTGCAAAAATTTATGGATATAGGGATCATCTAAACTGACAGAATACTTTGGATAAACAGTCCCGAATGCGGAGCCGTCATGAAGAGGACTAGCGAAACCGCCAATAATAGCATCTGATAGTTTATTATGTCTGGTGTCTACCACAACACAAAGGCTTTTAATATCCAATTGTGGTCTAACCAAGGGATTTAGTCCAAATCTTATGGCTCCAAGATGACAATACTTAAATCCTTTCGACTTTGCCCAGTCGATTTGTGACTTCTCAAGCAATGGTATTTGGATTGGATTGTCTTGAGATGTAAATGATAGATCCACAAAGTTTTGTCGAATCTGAGTTTTAGCATAGTATTTGTACAAAGGCATATTGTATTCCATTTGATTATAAAATTTATAATTGGGTGCATAATCTACATCATTAATTGTTATAGTAAAGCGAAGAGGTATTGTCTTCTTTGTAAAGCTTCGTCTTGACTAGAGAAGTCATTGGTACTAAATTTTCTCTTCAATTTAGCAGGAGAGTTTCATCCATTTGGAAATCCATTTTTGACTATACCTAGCAAGCTTGCCGCGCATCATCAAACTGCCTTTGTCAGGACTTAATATGGGTCATTCACTTAAAACAGATTTATTAAAACAGATTTAGGAAATAAAACTGAAGACAACAAAAGCGATTTCTACTTAAGACAACTCAAGATATGGCTCCGATATGGTTCTCTAACTTAAGCATTTATAAATTCTCATAGTAATATAAAGCGAAATATATTATCAGAATATTGCCATGTAAAACTATCCATACAAGTGTATTCAGAAATAGATAACAAGGCTCTAGTCGGCTCTAGAGAAAAATGTGCCGAGGAATAGACTTTGTGAGTGACTGATACTTTAATCACAGGAGGATCAATGTGTATAGTTGCAACTTGTGAAATCTAGCATCACTCATATGAAGAATGAGGAAGAGAAAGCTGACTAATTGGTTCAAGAACTAGAACTCAACTCAGCATGCATACAAATGAGGCTCGCGGGCTCTCTTATAGTAAATACAACCTGTGAACCGGTGACTATATACTGGTGACTGCCAGTCATACCAAACCCTAAACCTAATATTCAGGTGCAAGTGGAGACATCCACGTTGCATTATCTCATCCCTTAATGGTATTGCAACATATGGGGACCAAATATGACATATGATTTATTACAAATGTCTGACCAAGAGGTCGACCACTTAAATGACATGACTCCATAAAGCATATTTACTTTCATAATTTGGCGGCTTCTCTTTTTAGCATGTCTACGAAGCAATTAAGGTGACCAGGTTTATGCTAGATGTCAAAGTCATAGCTATCAAGCCATGCTGCCTATCTAAGGATTCTGGTGTTGTTATTGGCTAACTCCTTATTTAGCTTTATCATACCAGGAATAATATTTAAATCTATTCTGACTAAGAACTTAACTGGCTTTAGGTACAATTTGAAGTGGTGAATGCTCTTTTTGACTGCCAGAATTTATTTATGGCTACTCGGGTATTTTAGTTCTGCACCATGGAATGATCCCGAAATGTTGGAGCAGATGTGTTGTGTTGATCCAATCCTTTCGAGCAGGACACTTCCCCATGCAAAGTTGGAAGTATCAGTCTCAGGAATGTAGAGACCTTCGTCTGTAGGAAGATGGAGAGGAGGGAGAAACTAGACTTTCTCCTTTATAGTTCATACTGCTGCTGTCATGGCATTGTTCCATAGGATTGGTACCTTTTTCAATATTTTCTTCAACACATTGAGATCTTCAGCCTGTCCTTTTTAAAATCTCCTGATATAGTTTAGGTTGCCTAAAAAACGTTGCAACTATGTTTTGTCAGTGATTTTATCGAGAAATTTTTGAAGGTTATGCAAAACATGTTTTTGTAAAACAATGTTACTGTTAGAAATTTGCAGTCCTAAAAATTCAATATCAGTCAAACCAATCTCCATTTTGGTTTTACTCAGATCTAAACCATGTTTAAAATAATTCTCATAGAATATTTGGAGATGTTTCTGGTGTTCTTGGATATTCTTTGAACAGAAAAGTAAATCATCAATGTAGATGATTAACTAATCGAGACCACGAAAGACATCTTCCATCCTCTTTTGAAATTCGGACGGAGCATTCTTTAATCTGAAAGGCATAACCTTCCATTGGTATTTTCCATGTGGGACAACGAAGACTGTTTTATACCTATGTTATTTTTTAATGCCAACATGGTAAAAACCAGATTTCAAATCAAACTTTGAGAAGATAGTACATCCTTTCAATTTTTGGAGTAGTGAGGCCTGGTTCGGAAGTGGATATGCAATGGACTTCAGAACTAAATTTAGAGGCTTGTAGTTTATCACCATCCTTGGTTTGCCTCTTTTTATCTCACTATGCTTGTTGACATAGAATGCTCTGCAAGCCCACTGGGATTGGGCTGGTTCAATTAGAAATTTTTCAAGAAGGTCTGCAATTTCTATTTTGCAGTATTCTACTTCTATTGGGATCATTAAAGCTGCTGAAGCTTTCATCAGTTTTATCTTGATCTTATCTGAAAAAGGAAGATCAATGACATATTCTTCACGTTTCCAAAAAGCGTTAGGAATATCAGAGGAACAATGATCTATAATTTTATCAGATATTTCTTTGAGGTAATCATCTTGATGAGAAATGGCAAAAGAAACAATTCTTTGCTTTTTCTGAATTTCAGCTGGCTTGGGTATTTCTATTTTTTTCTTTTTTAGGACTGTAAATGATTCTGAAGTCTTCAAAGGGAGTTGTCAAAACTTCTGGTTTATATTCATAGAAAATTTTTTATTCTGATAGTCTATAGATACAAGAGACCATCTGGGAAAAAATTTGCTACCTAGGATGACATTAGCTGGAATTTCATCTAACTCTAGAAATGTACATTTGACTGGGTTATTGTTGATAGCAACAGGAAAATTTAGGACTTGGTGCTCAATAGGAAACAAAGATCCTGTAATGGTGGATCCTCCTTCATTATAATTTTCCCAATAGAATGGAGGGATTGCAAGATGTCTCGCAAAATTGAGCTGGGCACCTGAATCTAATAAACAGTCCAAAAAATATGGTTTATGGTCAGGTGGAAAAAATTGTAGAGTTATGTACAGTTTTGGTTGGCTCATTAAGGCTAAGAATTTTCCTGGATAAATTAATGGGTCAAACTCTATTTTTTCTTGAAATTCATTTTGTGCAATTTATTTCAGGCTATTGATTTCTGAACATAATTATTTAATCTTGGCCTTCTTGTCACGGATCTGGAGTTTTATTGATTTGCAGTCTTCTCTTTTGACTTTCTATCTTAGTACATGTTTAGAAGGATGATTAGCATGTAGTTCATTAGGATGTGAGTCTACTGAAACTGCATACCTAATTTATTTCTCTATTTTTCTTTCAAAAAGATGGCTCGATGAAGATTCAAACCTGATTTGGTCTTCAAGTTATTTAATCTTTTGTTGGAGATATGATCTCATACCCATTCTGAAAGGAGGAGTCTCTGATAGCTGCTTCTTTAAATCATTAAACTTATTTTGGTTTAGGTTAAACATGCAGAATTGATAAGATTGCAGACTATCTATTTCTGAATTAGATCTGTGTTCTAGTTCTTCTTTCTTTTCTTCTTCTTGTTCTAAGACATCACTGTCACGATAGAAGATTTCTCCTTCTGGTTCTTCGATTGTCTAATAAATATGCATAGGTAGCCAATCTACCTTTTCACAACTACTGTGGGAAAGCATTAGCCCAATGGCCTTCTTTGTTGCAGATGAAGCATCTTATTGATTTTGCAGGAGTGCTTCTTCATCTAAAGAATGCCTTTTTCTTTTGGAAATCTCTTTTTCCAGATTTGTAGTTTCTTGTGGAGGAATTTTATTTCTTCCACTCTGGTTTTGATGACCATTTATGCTTGGATTTAAAATAAAAATGTTTTTGGTCATCTCTATTGTAGGATCCCTTCCCCCAATCGGGCATCCGGCCGATTATTTTATAGACAGAACTACTGAAGATTTTATTGTAGTTCTTGAATTCTTTCTACATCCGTTTGGCAAGACAATGATCTTGGATGATAGTTTTGATGTGATCATTGGCTTCAGCAAGGGTCATGCCAGTAAATGAGATATTATTATCTCTGAAGTATTGCATTATTACATTGGGTAGTATCATTGGCATACTCTGTATATATTGACGGATGAAGGCGAGATCTTAATATGCATTTCCTTTGATCAAACATTCTTCCATTTGGCAAAAGTATGCATCTAACATGTTTATATTTCCAAGTTGGTTGGACATGAATAAATCTCTATAGTGATTTGGGTCGTGATCTACAGATGCTCCAACGAACATTACTCTGAGTGCAAGTAATAATTGATTTATGGGATCTTTATGGCCAAGGATTCCTTCCTTAGCTTCTGTTGTTGCATAATGCCACCATGTATGTGCTAACCCACCAAAACCATTGACTATTTCTTGAGAAATTTGTCTCAAGGCCATTGTAGGTTCTTCTGCTCTTCTCTTTTTTGACCAACTGGCTATAGTAGTGATGGCATTTTCCATCTCTATTTTGGGCTGACAGTTCAGGGTGAACATGATATCTGTTGGCATTGACTGCATATCATTTCTTATTGCAGATGCAGTAGTGTTGACAACAGCTGTTGGTAATGGGTTTCTTGAAGATGAAGCTCCCATTGTTATTTGAGGAATGCTTCCTGGTTCTAATTTTGGAGTTACTAGGAACTGTTTGTAAAAGTCTTGGTTGAAAGAAAGGCCTTTTTCTTGCACTTGTTGCAAGAAATTTGTAGATGTGAAGACTGCATCTTCATAGTCTTCATTTTCTTCTTCATCTGGCTCTTCTTTTCCAAATGTCCATTCTGGGAGCTCAGCTTTTACCATCACAAAACTAAAAGTTATTTTTAGTTTGGTGTCTGGTTTATCTGCAAAGTGTGCAGATGTATTTGTTTTATCCATGAAAGAGTAATCTGGTGATGGCTTCTTGGTTCCCAATTTTTTCAATAATGGGACCTGTATGGACAAAACTTTTTCAATTGCACTTAGCCATAAATTTATTTTATCACTAGCTCAAGCTAAGTCATCTACTTGGTGTTCTAGCAATTCAGACCTATCTAGAACCTTCTCACAGAGTGCTTGTTCTTCTTTAATAACTTCTTGGACTCTAAGCAAATCTCTATGCAAATCATCTAAATTTTTAGACGTGAGATTCAACTAAAGGTTTGCATAGTTTAGTTGTGAGGTATTTGTGCTTGATGTTGTAGAAGCAGGTACTGTTGCGAAGGGAAGGTGTTCCCTTTTCTTCTAGCCATCATCGTCATTGCCTAAATGGAATATAAGGCAGGCTTCTTCCAGGGATGTAACTTTCTTCCCCAGTTAGGATTTTAATAGTTTTTCCTCTTTCTTCCTCTATTGGAAGTAGGGTGATCATGAAGAAATGATGTGGCTTTTTTTCAGGGGTTTTTTTACCCTGTTCTTGAATCTGGAGACTCTTCCCCAGTTTCTGAGAATCTTTGGCATTGATTCCAACGCTGTATTTCAGCTGATTGTAGGCTGTACTCTACTGATGCTGACCTCTATGTTCTCTTAATAGTTCTGTAGTGGCTGAACTAGTTCTAGGAAGCTCATAAAATTCCTTTGGTATCCTTCTGGTTGCTTCAAAAACAGAGGTGTCTGTTTTGAAAGATTCCGTGACATGGCTGAAGGCTACTAGTTTGACTTTGGGTTTGATCTTCACAAATTTTGTCTGTTGGGATATCTGACTGTATTTACAGTATTGTGATTCCCATTCTAAAGGATATGAGATTCCAGTCCACTCGAATGTTACTGGTGTGGCGGACTTGTTGGATGTTGATTCTAATTCACTAACAAGATGAGATGTGTTTCTTTTATTAGCTTGCAGAGGTGGAAGACTGTCATTGCCAAATATGACAATGGAGAGAGTTTTGAGTTGGATAATAAGAGAACCTATAGACATGTGAAAACCTTGTGGATGGATGTAGGCCTGTAAAAATTTATGGATATAGGGATCATCTAAACTAACCGAATACTTTGGATAAACAATCTCGAATGCACGGCCATCATGAAGAGGACTAGCAAAACCGCCAATAATAGCGTCTGATAGTTTATTATGTCTGGTGTCTACCACAACAAAAAGGCTTTTAATATCCAATTGTGATCTAACCAAGGGATTTAGTCCAAATCTTATGGCTCCAAGATGACAATACTGAAATCCTTTCGACTTTGCCCTGTTGAAATGTGACTTTTCAAGCAATGGTATTTGGATTGGATTGTCTTGAGATGTAAATGATAAATCCACAAAGTTTTGTCGGATCTGAGTTTTAGCATAATATTTTTACAAAGGCATATTGTATACCTGACTTGGCATTATAGGAGGAATTTTCCAATTTGAATTTGCATCTACTTCATTAATTGTTGAAGTAGAGGCGAAGGTATTTTCTTCTTTGTAAAAACTTCTTCTTCCAGCTAGAGAAGTCATTGGTACTGAAGTTTCTACTTGAATTTCAACTTGGGAAGTTTCAGCCATTTGGAAATCCATTTTAAGCTATACCTAGCAAGCTTGCCACTGATCAAACTTCCCTTTCCGTCAGGACTTACAAACACAACCTCGGGCTTAATATGAGTCCGTTCACTTAAAACAGATTTAGAAATAAAACTGATGACAACTTAAGCGATTTCTACTTAAGACAACTCAAGATGGCTCCGATACCAATTTCTACTTAAGCATTTATAAATGCTCATAGTAATATAAAGCAGAATATATTATCAGAAGATTTCCATGTAAAACTATCCATACAAGTGTATTCAGAAATAGATAACAAGGCTCTAGTCGGCTCTAGAGGCAAATGTGCCGAGGAATAGACTTTGCGAGTGTCTAATACTTTAATCACACGAGGATCAACGTGTATAGCTACAACCTGCGTAATCTAGAATCACTCATATGAAGAATGAGGAAGACAAAGCTGACTAATTGGTTCAAGAACTAGAACTCAACTCAGCGTGCATACAAATAAGGCTTGCAGGCTCTCTTATAGTAAATACAATCAGTGACTATAGACTGGTGACTGCCAGTCATACCAAACCCTAAACCTAATTTTTAGGTGCAAGTGGAGACAACCACGTTGCATTATCTCATCCCTTAATGGTCTTGCGACATATGGGGACCGAATATGACATATGATTTATTACAAATTTGGGACCAAGAGGTCGGCCACTTAAATGACATGACTCCATAAAGAATCTTTCCTTTCATAATTTGGCGGCTTCTTTTGTTAGCAGGTCTGCCAAGCAATTAAGGTGACCAGGTTTATGCTCGATGTCAAAGTCATAGCTATCAAGCCATGCTTCCCATCTAAGGATTCTGGCGTTGTTATCGGCTAACTCCTTGTTTAGATTTATCATACCAGGCATAATCTTTAAATCTGTTATGACTATGAACTTAACTGGCTTTAGGTACAATCTGAAGTGGTGAATGCCCTTTTTTACTGCCAGAATTTCTTTATGGCTGCTCAGATATTTTATTTTTGCACCATGGAATGATCCTGAAATGTAGGAGCATATGTGTTCTGTTGATCCAATATTTTCGAGCAGGACACTTCCCCATGCAACGTTGGAAGCATCAGTCTCAAGAATGTAGAGACCTTCATCTGTAGGAAGACTGAGAGGAGGGAGAAACTGGACTTTCTCCTTTACAGTTCGTATCGTTGTTGTCCTGGCATTGCTCCATGGGATTGGTACATTTTTCAATCTTTGTTGAAACACATTGAGATCTTCGGCTTGTCCTTTGTAAAATCTCCTGATATAGTTTAGGCTGCCTAAAAAACGTTACAACTGTGTTTTTTTAGTGATTTTCTCTCGAAATTTTTGAAGGTTCTGCAAAACATGTTTTTGTAAAACAATGTTACCGTTAGAAATTTGAAGTCCTAAAAATTCAATATCAGTCAAACCAATCTCCATTGTGGTTTTACTTAGAGCTAAACCATGTTTAAAACAGTGCTCGTAGAATATTTGGAGATGTTTCTGGTGTTCTTGGATATTCTTTGAACAAACAAGTAAATCATCAACGTAGATGATTAACCAATCGAGACCACGAAAGACATCTTCCATCCTCTTTTGAAATTCGGAGGGAGCATTATTTAATCCGAAAGGAATAACCTTCCATTGGTATTGGCCATGTGGGAAAATGAAGGCTATTTTATACATATCTTTGTTTTTAATGCCAACCTGGTAAAAACCAGATTTCAAATCGAACTTTGAGAAGAGAGTACATCCTTTCAATTTTTGGAGCAGTGAGGCCTGGTTCGGAAGTGGATGTGCAATGGAATTCATAACTGAATTTAGAGGCTTTTATTTTATCACCATCCTTGGTTTGCCTATTTTTATCTCACTGTGCTTGTTGTCGTAGAATGATCTGCAAGCCCACTGGGATCGGGCTGGTTCAATTCGACCTCTTTTAAGAAGGTCTGCAGTTTATGTTTTGCAGTATTCTACTTCTGTTGGGCTCATTAAAGCTACTGAAGCTTTCATCGGTTTTATCTTGATGTTATCTGCAAAAGGAAGATCAATGACATATTCTTCATGTTTCTAGAAAGAATTAGGAATATCAGAAGAACAATGATCTATGATTTTATCAGATATTTTGTTGAGGTAATCATCTCGATGATCAATGGCAAAATAAAAAATTCTTTGCTTTTTCTGAATTTTAGCTGGCTTGGGTATTTCTATTTTTTTCTTTTTTGGGACTGTAAATGATTTAGAATTTTTCAGAGGGAGATGTACAGACTTCTGGTTGATAGTCATAGAAAAAAATTATTCTGATAGTCTATAGATACAGGAGACCATCTGGTAAAAAACTCGCTACCTAGGATGACATTAGCTGGAATTTCATCTAACTCTAGAAATGTACATTTGACCGGGTTATTGTTGATAGCAATAGGAAAATTTAGGACTTGGTGCTCAATAGGAAACAAAGATCCTGTAATGGTGGATCCTCCTTCATTAGACTTTTCCCAATAGAATGGAGGGATTGCAAGATGTCTAGCTAAATTGAGCTGGGCACCTGAATCTAATAAACAATCAAAAAAATATGGTTTATGGTCAAGTGGAAAAAATTGCAGAGTTATGTCACAGGGGCGTCACTCAATTAACCTATGGCATAGCACGTGTGTTCGTGGCATACTAAAAAATACCCTTAATTTGACTACATATTGGAAAATACCTCTAAAAATCACTTTATTTAACCCCCTACCAATACTAACCCATTGCATTTTCCCATTTTAAAAAACCCCTGCTTTCACTATATATTGTAGGTATCTGTTTTTTCATTAACATTTTTTACACCCCTTTATATTTATATCCTTAACATAATGACATGATGCCTCTCTTATGACCTCACATGAATTCTACAATTCACATTTATTCTTGTGATATACATAAGAGATGCATATTAGTATTCCCACAATGTGATTACTCAATCCACACTCAAGCACATCTTACTATGATTTGTGGCATTTAATGGTCTAAGGCATACAAAGATCAACCATTTTTTAGGAAGATTGACTATGTGCATGTGTATAAAATAACATATAAATTGATCTATATGATGATGAAAAATCAATTGATCAATATTTATGAATATGTTTGCACCAAATAAGGTGTTCAATCACAAGTCTAGACCCTCTTCCCTTTGAAAGCTTCTTGTTCAAAAATCCAACTACAACCTCATGTACTCAAACTAGTGTCGTATTAAGGTGGAACAACAAAAGTTACAATTTCGAAGAGTTATATAGAGAAGAAAAGGCAAGGTGAGGATGAGTTATGAGACCCTCCCTTTTCTTTAATGAAAAAAAACATTGTTCTCTGTTGTTTTTAATTTAAGTGTTTTAATGAGAGCCCCATGGTATATTTTATTAAGACAATAATACTTTGTACCTAGTAGTACAAGAATACTACAAGTACATGAATACAACACCACATATTGGTGTGTATTGTGACCATCCGAGTATGATAAGGCCCTCCTTAAAAGGCAATTTAGTGTGGATTTCCCATAAAAAGTGTTTTTTCTTTTAGAAAGAATGCATAAAAATAAAAGGAGAAGGTGGGTTGAAGATCTAAAACTCTAGCCTATCATTTTCTAGGTGCAAGGAAAAAGTGTATAAATCATGCTTGGGGGCTCTTCATCTGATGTGGGGTGTATGATATGTTAATAACCCTTGGTTGTGTCATGATGGATATTCACACTCCAGATAGCTTTCTTATGGGAATTTCTAGACCTTGTATTGATGCTTATGTGGTACACTTCCTTAGATCATTGGAGATGTTGACTGCACAAATATTTTCATGGAATGTTTTGAAACCTAAAATGAGCCTTGGGTGCATGTTTCATAGAAAAATAAATATCACCTCTTGAAATCCTCTCACTTTTGGTTTTTTGTTCCCAACAAAAAAGGGGTATTTGTATCACCTGCCTATGATCTACAAATAAATCACTGAGAATGAACTATGCCAACAAGTAAAATAAACAAGGAAAATAGTAATAATATTTGGGAAGGATCCAAAAATAGGTGTTTTCCATTGGGTCTTGAAGTCAAATAAGAGATAGAGAATTCCAGTGAGGCATATATGTTAGATGAATCTCACTACGTAACACTATTTTGAACCCTACAACATATGCCTAGACACAACCCTACTCTTATTGTTTAAACCTAATCGGAGGAAAGTTCTTACCTTACCAATCTTTGTGGTCAAGGACCACTAGGAAAATTCATAATAATCTTAGTGAAACCAGGGGACAAAGGCCCACACCATGTCACAAAATTAACTTGACTAGGTTGAAAAATAGAGATGTAAGCATTCACCAACAATGGAAAATACATGAGGAAGACGACCAAGTGCCCAAGCTTTACTCATTCCAGATTTTCAGGCATTTACAAGTCTTTTAGATTCTGAATCTGCAAAGACAGAGATCAAAACTCCTAGAATTCATCCTCGTTGCAATGATTTTTTCTTATTTTAAAAAGCTATTCCTCCTTGAAACTTGCACATTAAGTCCCAAAATTCCTGTGCGTGCCGCCAAGAATAGAATTAGGGAGGTGTACCCTTGAGTTCAGTATGCATGCATTTGAGAATGCATACCATCCATATTAGTGATATTCCTCTCTCCTTGTGTGCACCAATATGTTAATCCATCAAAATTAAAAATGTACCCTGTTGCAACAGTCCAAAAATATCCATTGAAATGAATATCACAGGTGAAAAATCATGCCATATGACATGTAGCAAGCATATTTTAAAGTTTTTCAGTAGATATTTTGACTCTATTAGTGACCCTAACTCTATTAGAGACCCTACAACTCAATTTTTGGCCCAGATAACTACAATTAAGGGAGAGGTAGTTTTCTGTTGGTTGTGCATGCACTTGGAACCACACTTAGAGCACATGAATTCTCTATGAAAAGGTTATTTAATTATACTCAAGTCAAGCAAAAATCAAGTGAATTCAAATTGGCTTTCTAGTCACTTAGTATTTTTTAATGTTAATTTATTCTATTGTCTCCCTTTCTACTTGCAGTAATTCGTGTAGCATTTTATCATAACTAGATCCTATACTTGTGGTTAAAATATAACACTAGCCAATGTCATTTTATTGGGGCAACATGTTCTTTCTAATAATCTTTGGAAGAGAAATAATATGAAAAAACTAAAAGAATAACATATAGAGAATCATTTTCATGTAACAAGTTGCAAGGGGGGCTACAACTTATTTCTTTCCTCGATCAATGATACATTGTCATTATTTTTGAGCTCTTCATGGTAAGTGAACAAAGGCTTTGATACACTTCTATTACTTAAAATGTATAGATGGAAAAAAAGAGAACCATATTGATGATGTTGGACGATGTATAATGACTTTAATATGGAGTTATTGCTACAATAACCCATTGCTACAAACAAAAAAATGCTCATGACAAGAGATCAAATGCTAATTCACATAAATAGTTTGGACGTGACAACACCCGACAGATTCCAACATTAGAATACCTACATCTTGTTTGAAATTTCATATGATGCTCTTCAAAATAATTTACTTTCTTATAACAGTAGAAAGGAAAACTATTGTTTGGACGTGTCCTAAGTTCATCAAATCTTTGATGTGATTAAGGAGCTATAGAGAATTGTGTACTTGTGAAAGTTTTGAAGCTGCAGCAAGGCCACTCAATATGGCACCTTCAACATTTGGAGCAACACAAAAATCACCACAAACAACAAATCGCTTGTTATCTAACCACAGACATTTGCCATCTTTTGCACTGAATGTTGTTGGTAATGCACTACGCCTGCAATCAAAATATGAAATCAGATTAGCCAGATTAATTTCTTTGAAGTTGATAAGCTTATGGCTGAAATATTGAGTCAAATATATCCTTATTATCCTACATCTATGAAGCATCCTTAAATGTTTCTTCACGATGACTAGGATAAATAGAAATTTATAGGTTGACATTTAAACTAGTTATCAAATAGACGAGGATGGAGGTTGCAATCATGTAACCCACAGTCTCACCATCTATGAGCTTTCATAAAAAATGGAGTAGGCATATGTGGAACTGTTTTATGGAATTCACTGAATAAGTCTCTTCTCACCAAATTCAATACATCATCTGAAGGCTTCTTTAAGCCTATTTGACTTATGATATGGTTGGCATATTCAGCTGTAGAATGTAGAACTCAGCACTCGCTGTAGAAATCAACTTAAATTGTGTCAGCCAGCCAATCATAAGCACACAATGTTGGAAAATACGGAGAGCTGACAAAGTTTTAAGGAGCATATTCCACAGGACAATGTATGTAGTTAAACAGGAACTAACACCTAAATATTCTTTGATAATAAGATCCATGGTAATGAAGGCATATATTTCACTGCCACATATGGATTTCATGTCTTTCAACATTAAATCTCTCCAAGAGCAGACTGCCATACATGGCATCATTAGCCCATTTATTATAGCCACAATAGCCAACAATGGCCCTCCAAGCCAAGAATGTGAAGAATTAGTAACTTCACGAAAAAATTCACTTGGCCTACACCTAAATTCCTACATATCATAGTAAGGATTGTTCAAGATATAATCTCCTTGTTGAGAGACACTGCTACAATATTGTGTTTTGATGTTTTTTCTTCAAATTCACATATCAGCAAAAAAACCTGAGAGATACTTCAAATCTCAGCTCCATCACCACTCAATTACTTATCTCTTACATCGATGATTTCATGTTAAGATGTTTCACCAGTCTCTGGTTGAGGTCCTGGTCACACTACAAAATCAGAATCAGTATTTTCAGTTTTGTGAACATACTAGATTGTACAAAATTACCAATGAATTAACTTTCTTAAGCTGTAAATAATACATGCTACATACCTGAGACCAATAATATATCCAGACACTCCTAATTTCATCAGTTACCTTCACGTCACATAGCACATCGATGAAGCGCCTGATGAATCTATCTTGTCTGCTCTAGAATAGAGAAACCATTATAATCAGTTGGATGAATTTCAATTTCGATATTGACAAACTTCCATACAGAGAAGGACCTTTTGTCTACTCCAAAAGAGCAAAAAACATTAGATTTAGTTGGATGGATAAGAACATTATATTCAGCTGGATGAATTTCAATTTTGATATTGACAAAATTCCATACATAGAAATCCTTCTTAAAAGTATTAGAAAATAGGCTAAGAATGGTCTTGATGATGGGTCTTGTTTTAGACCCGAAACGTAGACTTAAAAATGAGAGCTGTGGAGATTCCGAACTTTGATTCTAAAAAGGCTAAGAATGGTTATCCTACCTGTCAGGAGGCCATGAACGGAAGCGTTCACTAGGTTGATTAAAGTTATTTTCCTTCGTAATAAGTCTCTGCAACATTAAAGAAAAATGTTGGGTGATTTCAAAACAGTGCTCGCAAGGATTGAGAATCATAGCAAAAACATTCCTCTGGTTTATACAGAAAATTTATGTATGGAGTGTGTACTTTTTTGTGATTATAAGACATTATTGTAGCTTTTTCTAAACACTAGCACCAGTGTTGGCAAGGCCTGAAAAATTAGCAAAGACATTACTGTATGTTAAAGTAGCAATTGATAAAACCCTGATAAAGGTAGCAGCCAGAGGACCCGGAGGTTATTAAAGTGCTCCGGGAAACCAATCCCAATAGAGAAATGAAGTCAAGGATTGATTACCTAATGGGGAGTTGTGTGTCTCAAGTGTATTAATATTGCTTGATGCTACAATCATCAGGGCTTTTAGTTTTATCAAGTGCTAGTAACATCGAAGTCTAATAACAAGGGCGCAAGTTTCAAAACATGGCAAAAAAAATTGGGCAATTAGCTTGTACCCCAAGATTTCCAAGCTAGAGATAAAGGTGGCTATCAAGGTCAGGTATAAATTCCTAGCTAGTTCATGTAAAGACCAAGAGTTCATCAGGGCTACACTGTACATCTCAACTTAGAGCTAAAGACGATTGTGAAGGTCAGGTGTAACTTCCTAGCTAGCTCATGTAAGAGCAAGACAGTATCTGGGCTACACTGTACATGAGTATGTACAAAAAATAAGGTATAACTTCCTACCTATCTCAGTGATACTGTACAAGAGTGTGTATAAAAAAGTAAGATGTAACTTTATACCTAGCTCCGATAAGACCATAGCCTTGGCCCTTACTAACTTTCTACCTAGATCAGATAAGACCATAGCCTAACTAAGGAAGGCACGAACTTATATTTTAGAGATTACTTGATTGAGTCGAGAATTTTAGAATGGGGCATTTTTCCTGAGTTAGTTGACATACCTTTGACCTGGTACCACTAACAATATTTCTCGGAATAGAGAGCGTCTCTGAATGTCGAACTGGGTCAAAATGCAAAGGAAAATAATTCACCTGCAACCAGTGGTATGATCATAAAATGGAACTCGTTAGAAAAATGCAATCTCTCAACAACCATTATGTATAAAACTGTGCTCAGTTTCCCATTTGAAAAGGAAAAAAAGGAAAAGAAATAGACAAAATGAGATTTCCATTGAATCTTAGCACTCCAGAAAATGTGTACTAGTAGTTGCTTATATAAGGATTTAGTACTAGTAGTTGCCTTAAATCATCCTCTATATGGGGGATTTTAGAATCTAGATGGAAAATTTTATCTTTAGATTAGGGTACAAAAATTTAATCGATATTTAAGTTGCACTAAGGTGTTATGCCAAACCAAACCACATGTGAGAAATACAAAAGAGAGAAGATTGTTGATACTAGCAGGGAAGTAATGGCATGTAACATACCTCCTCATCTCTGTGCATGAAATTCATAAAACCATCGTGATGATTGTTATGATGGGAACACTTCGGTGCATTCACAGGAAGCAGCAAGTAATTCGGCCCAAGCCTATGCCTCTGCGTGTCAAAGTATGAGAAAACTCGAGTCTGGAACATTTTATCATCTGTGTAGTAGATACCGGGCACAATAACTCCAGGGAAAAATGCCAACTGTTCATTCTCATTGAAAAATTTATCAATGTTTCTATTCAAAACCATCCTCCCAACAGGCTGCACAAGAAAAGGATCCAATTTTCAACCATGGTTCAATGCAAAAAGCTTGAAACTGAAGAGCATATAAAGTTGAATTACTACCAGAACTTGAAAATTGTGAAGCAAGAAGAATTTATATTACAGATTATATGACTGATAGTTTTAGTCTTAAGTATTTTATATGTACTTTACCTGCAAAGGAAATAGATTCTTTGGCCTATCGTCAAGAGGATCAAAGTCGAACCTATCTTCATTTGCGGGATCCATAGTTTGAATGCATAGCTTCCATTCAGGATAGTTACCAGAAGCTATGGCATCATATAAATCTTTGGTAGCATGACTGTGATTGGTACCTCCAACAATTACAGCCTTCTCATCAAGCAAAAACTTGAGTCCACAAGTAGGCTTCCAATGAAACTTGCAGTAGGTTTCTTTACCTTCTCTATTAATAAACTGCAAAGAAGATAAAAAAAAATCAGGTCATCTAAATAGTAATGACAAATTTTTCAAGCATGGTTCATTTGACAACAAATAAAGGATACATTTTCGTTAAGTTCTCTTGACCTATTCTTGTTAAGTTCATTTGCACGACTATTGAATCTTCTTTTCTATATATATATATATATATATACTAGTGAAGAAAAGTTCAATATATGGCAGTTGACAAAGTATATAGGTTTCATGTTCAATGGAGTGCTCCCATGTATAGTGATTAATGATGTGTTGTGCACGTTAACTCACCACATGGCATGAAATTGCTTTAATTCTAGTTTCCTTTCAAGTCGTCCTATCTATAATTTTAACTCATTCTGTAGCAACTAGAGAACATCATTCTCTAACCATAAAATCTGCAAGGTTAAATATCTCAAGTTCAAATCAAGTTGCAATGACATTATGTATATATTTCGTAAGAAATATGATCTATATGTGACATTATGCATATATTTCATAAGAAATGTGATCCTTTGAATGGGAAATATGGATGGTTAATGATGTGTTCATTGTTGGTGTTTAACATTTCCATAAGAAATGTGATCCCATGAATGGAAAAGATAGTTGGTTAAGGATGCTTGCATTGCTGGTGTATAACATTTTCATCAGAAGTCAAATTGTTAATGTATTAGATGTAAATTATGTGGCATATTCTCTTCCAATGAGGGGAGTTGGTTGATATTTTAGTCATATCCAATATATGGATGCCAGAAACCAATTTTTGTACAAATTAACGAACTCCATCACTGTCACAACCGAGTATACCAAAATTAGATTGCCACAAGAAAATAGAGTCATCACTCACAACAGATTGAGTAGTTAGAGCCTAAGGATAATGAGGTCAAGAAGGACAATTCTACGATTAAGATGTATAAGAGGGACCACCATATTGATATAATCGTTGATACATACACTTGATGACTAGAGGGAAATTCATAACCCAGATTTTAGA
Source organism: Pinus albicaulis (assembly GCA_034641835.2). Classification (NCBI taxonomy): domain Eukaryota; kingdom Viridiplantae; phylum Streptophyta; class Pinopsida; order Pinales; family Pinaceae; genus Pinus; species Pinus albicaulis. The sequence continues at coordinate 1,090,726,713 of CM076582.1, forward strand.
TTACACAGAATCTACACTCACTGAAGTTTTAACCTAGACTATTTTTTCTGGTTGTAGCACAGAGTTGAGTCAAGATGTGGTTCTAGCACTTTTTTCATCATCCCATGAATGCTGCAAGGCCATTGGTAACATGTATCCTTATTTGGGAGACAATGACCCAAGTATGTTACTAGCCCCTAGATTTTCAAATAGGAGACCTCATTAAAATGTATATGTCACATTTTTTCAAACAATAGCCATGACACTGAAATAAGAATCGCTCATTTTGTAGATCTCGAATCAAGTGGAAATCAAGCAGAAGAGTAGGGCTGAAGAATAATGGTCAAATAGGAGTATAGTGGCCAAATTCCACACCCCTATCTTGAACCAAAGGTTGTAATGAATACTCACCTCTGCAGGTGACCTTGCTTGAAATAAGTGAATGGTGTTGAGATTGAAATCCACGCCACTGAATACAATACACAGATCACCATGTAAATAAATGTAGAAAATTGATGCTTTCAACAAGTCACGAATTATAAAACTGAGGCATGGTATTAAACATTTAACATATCATCTATGAAATCTTTTTGCGTGCAATCTTGGACTGTAGAAAATTACAAATTGTTGAGGGGTTTACCCACTTTTACCTTGCATTAGTGACCACTAACATATAATGAACTGACTAAAAAACATGTTAGTTTTGAGACCATTTTCATTTTTAATGAAGAAAACAATCGTTGTAAATCACTATTTCATTGAACTTAAAAACTTCAGCAGTAGGGGAGATCAGAAGATTATAAATCCTAAGAATGTATCTGCTACCATACCTCTGCAATACAACTAACTTCCACACATATGGAATAAAAAACCCTTCTGGGTTAAGTTCCTGCTCATAGGTGAATTTTAACTGGGTGAACATCTAAAAAACACACAAACCATCTATAATTAGGACAAATCAAACCACTAACAACAAATATAGAGAATAATAAAAGAAAATTCAAATACTGAAACATGACTCTTTCAAAACAAAGTTTTTTTCATATTACTATCGTCATTTTCTACCATGTCATAGCCAATTATGTACCTTCATCCCTTCACCCCGCCATGACCAGCTATTAGCAACTATGACCTGAAGAACCTTTTCTACTGACCATTCCCCATCTGTATGTTGAGCATCAATACAACTGTTTAAAAAATCCAGAATAAAGATGCTTACCAATTCCACACCCCTATCTTGAAAGGATCGGACTTCCTGTAGGAAGTATAAGAAGCCAAATTTTCTATTCTCCATTGGGCAAGCCTAGCTGTAGTGTCAACTCTGCAGCCAGCCTCACCCATTCGTGTAAGAGCCAATGTTGCAACAATCTTCGTGATGCAGTCAAAGAAACTGTCCAACAGAATGCTTGGCTTCCCCAGCTTGACAAATTAGAATATACTCCAATTATCAAATCCCCAAATGCAAACATAAATTGATATCCCCAGTGTGGCAGAAAGGAACATACAGAAAAAATAAAACTTGCAAATACACACATATAATCATATCCCCTGTATTGCAGAATAGAAGATACTCTAATAATCAAATTATCCAGACATAAAAAGTTTAAAGAAATGTAAAGTTGCCTGTACTAATTTTGGTTCTTTTTCTTCCAATTCTGGGTTGGCAAAGCTCTGGGTTTAAACATAGTTTCATGCCTTTTTAGCATCCATGATCTCATAATCTCTTAGGAGCTCTTCACTGACCACTTAAGAACTTTACAGCATCTAGAATTTTACAGCAGCTCATATTTCAGCATCTAAGCAACACAGACCAATCTTTAAACAAAAGGGGGAACCAAGCTTGGGAGCTCTGCACTTGCCACTTTAATTTTACAACTCTTATCCCACCATATAAGATACATACATCAATCCTCAAACGAATTCCCCTTGAGGCTTAAGACGATAAACTGGTCTAAATCAGTTAAGGATTCTATGAGACCAGTGAGGTCAAGGCTCTACAGCACAAGCCGAATAACCCTATTGTTTAGACACATGACATCGATCCATTTTCCTGTGCATGGTTCCCTGGTTTTCCAAGAGTGAAGTTTGTTGTTTGAATCAGCTGAAGCCTTGAATACCATCAATGCATCATAGTCACTTTTTTGACTGGGCAGTTCACAATTTTGACTGGGCTTATTCCCTCGTTTGAAATGGATACATTCTTCAAATACCATTACACTTAAGAAAGTGCATATCATTTTGTGGCACCTGACCTGTGCATGTAATAGGTAGACCTGTTTACTTGAACTCACGTATGATATTTATCCAACATGTTTGGACAAAATATCACCTATGGCATCAACTAAAATTGTTTACTCGATTAGCATGGTCACACCTGAACAAGGTCTTAACATCAGCCATTGTGTCCCACAATCATATATTGTGTTGGAGGTGAGGCATCCTGCACATATGGACTCAACAATCAACATCTTTGTAACCAGACTGTGTGGACCTACCAGGGTAAGCGACTAATGAGGACTTCCCAAACCACGGTGAGACTGTGGGTGCTTAATAAGCATGGAGCTATGATAGAACTATGAGCCTCAACAACTCAATAAAAAGTTGTGGAAATGGTGTTCAGCAATCTGAAAATCCTGGATCAGTATCAAGTTTAGGGGTTTTCCTTGCAGTGATGATGACACCAATTCAAACCTATTGTTGCTAGCAAGGATAGTGTTATAAATTTGTTAGCTAAACGAATTACAGTAGCGATAATGGGGCAAGATAGGTAGACTTTGATAGCTTTCAGGCTTTGTCATTGCAATGTAGGATGAGAAATGGAATTAGAATGAGCATTTAGATAATTAACTCATTCTATAAGAAGAAAGTAACACAACATAATTGCCCTTAAAAAACAGAGCATAAATTGATTTATGAATTTTGTTTATAACTCTTTAGAACAATCAGTGAAAGCATAAGATATGAAATGGAACTGAGAAGACATTCGATGAAATGAAACACGAAGGAGATACAATGCTATAAATCCATACCACATGAATCCCAAAATTCTTACTGCAACTGCCTCTGTATTATAAAAAAAAAAACTCCAAGTACAATAGCTCTCCTATGATATATCCAATATCCAACCCCCCTCTATTACAAAAACATTTCTTTTTTATAGGCCAAATTACAAAGGCCTATTTTTCCAAAACAATAAATGTATTTTTGCAAAAATAAAAATAAAAATGATATCAAGGTGGCCAAAATATAAATACTTGCAAAAAGAATCTGATGGCACATTTTTTGAGCTACAAACTCTAATTTATATGTCCAATTTGAAAAATAGGAAATCCAACTACCACAAAAACACTCAAAATCAAATGCACTTCATGTGTTGGCCATTGCTCTGGTGTAAATTTGTTGACTTGAGTGAACAGAAACCATCCTGATTGAACCCCGTGCCATTAGATCCTTGATATCCTTTTCTAGCAAGCGAACCATTAATCTAAAAATTCAAGGAAAACATTAACATTAGTGAGAAGAACCACATACGTTTCTTCAAAACATATTCATAAAAAAGGAACCAATTCTTCTTGCTTTTCATGATTAAATGGACCAGCTTCAGAAGAACCACGGTAGAAGGCATCCAACATAAGTGTTGAGGTAAGGGATGCCCTTATATTCAAAATATATATATGTGTTGAGGTAAGGGGTACATATAGTTATATAGGTATGTAATTATATTGTTTTTATGGAAGAAATACCAAATTAATGTTTGAATGAAACACAAATACAAAAAGATAAATGGCTAGTGAAAGAAACTTACACCAAAAAGTAGGTAGCAAAAAAAGGTTGAGTTATCTCAAACATTCACCATTTGAAGTATTCACTATACCTAAATCCAAAAAGTACAAAATTAACATCATATTCATACAAATAAATCAACAAAAATATAACCAAAAACTATTTATAAATAATCCAACATATGGAAATACATAAGGAAAGTGAAAGTAGAATGTTTTGAAAATTAACCTTCAGAGTCTCTTACTAGTTTTTTAGTGGCTGAACTAGTTCTAGGAAGCTCATAAACTTCCTTTGGTATCCTTTTGATTGCTTCAAAAATAGAGGGGTCTGTTTTGAAAGATTAAGTGACATGGCTAAAGGTCACTGGATTGACTTTAGGTCTGATCTTCACCAATTCTGTCTGTTGGGATATCTGACTGTATTTACAGTATTGTGATTCCCATTCTGAAGGATATGAGATTCCAATCCACTCGAATGTTACTGGTGTGGCGGACTTGCTGGATGCTGATTCTAATTCACCGAAAAGATGAGATGTGTTTATGATATTAGCTTGCAGAGGTGGAAGACTGTCATTGCCAAATCTGACAATGGAGAGAGTTTTGAGTTGGATAATAAGAGAACTTGTAGACATTTCAAAACCTTGTGGATGGATGTAGGCCTGTAAAAAGTTATGGATATAGGGATCATATAAACTGACAGAATACTTTGGATAAACAGTCCTGAATGAGGGGTCGTCATGAAGAGGACTAGCGAAACCACCAATAATATCATCTGATAGTTTATTTTGTCTGGTGTCTACCACAACACAAAGGCTTTTAATATCCAATTGTGGTCTAACCAAGGTATTTAGTCTAAATCTTATGTCTCCAAGATGAAAATACTTAAATCCTTTCGACTTTGCCCAGTCAATTTGTGACTTTTCAAGCAATGGTATTTGGATTGGATTGTCTTGAGATGTAAATGATAAATCCACAGAGTTTTGTCGGATCTAAGTTTTAGCATAGTATCTGTACAAAGGCATATTTTATACCTGAATTGGCATTATAGGAGGAATTTTCCAATTTGAATTTGCATCTACTTCATTAATTGTTATAGTAGAGGTAGAGGTATTGTCTTCTTTGTAAAAAATTCGTCTTCCAGCTAGGGAAGTCATTGGTACTGAAGTTTCTACTTCAATTTCAACTTGGGAAGTTTTAGCCATATGGAAATCCATTTTAAGCTATACCTAGCAAGCTTTCCACTGATCAGACTTCCCTTTCCATCGAGACTTACAAACACAGCCTCGGGCTTAATACAGGTCCGTTCAATTAAAACAGATTTAGAAATAAAATTGAAGACAACTTAAGCGATTTCTACTTAAGACCACTGAAGATGGCTCTGATACCAATTTCTACTTAAGCCATCTTACATGATTGGAGAATTTAACCATCTAGGGTCTGAGGTCATTCACCACACCTTCATTTAGGTCAGAGTCTAGGTCTCATTTTTTTCGCCACCATAAGAGTCAATTATGTCATAAAATAAAGAAAACAAAATCTCATTTTCACCATACAAGTCATTTGCATGTGGAGTTAGAAAATATATGTAAATTAAAGAGCCCCCCTCTTCTCACCATCATACTCCGCAACTGCCATGGGTTGAAGAAAAATAAGCAAATGTGTGCCAACACTACTTGCGCTACGCTTGTGGGTGTGTTGCGCAGGGGCTGCGCTTTTGGTGTTTGAGCTACAAATCAGTTCTCCAAGGTTCAAAACCACTTCACAAAGGTTAATACACTTCCTAAAAATTAATTGTACACCCTCCATACCTCTCTCAAGTCAAAATTCATCAGCGAATGAGTGGTTTCCTTCATTAGGTTACCTCCACTACGTTTTTGGTATTTTTCATCTTTTGTTTCTTTCAGATGATAAAACCATAATATAACCATATAAAACCTTCATATAAAATTCATACACCATACCCTAACATCTCCTATCACTCACAACCCTCTTTTCCATCAATTTCATTAAACCCCTAATTTTCACTACATTTTGGCAGAAAAACTAGTGAAACCTTGTGTTTTGACCTTTTGGGTAGCTTTCACATACCCATTCCAAAAATTTCCACTTGAATCTTGTAGCAAAATCATCACCCTACATCCCCAAATTTTATGGATTTTCCCTAACTTCCTTGCACTTCATTTTTGTCCCTAAAACCACTCCACCACTATCCCCTATTTTCCTAAATATCCACCTTCCCTATCCACTACATCAAGCTAGGGCTTTCCTTGTTGAAACAAATAATGGAGGGTGAGAAGAAGGTCCATAAGAGAGGTCAGCATTCTATTTTTGAGCCAACTCAGACCCATGGCATCATTTTTAGAGCTTCGTGATCAAGCGAGGGTTTACATTGCACATAGGGACAATTTGGCTTCAAAATAATTTTATAAAGTAATGGAAATGAATTTTAAAAAAGTGAAAGAGGTTTTTTTGAATAAGAGTCCAAAGAAAAAAAACCTCATTCAGTTTATGCACAGGTGTTATGGTTTGAGAAAATTTCTCAAAATACAGTTGATCTAGGTCATTTTCTGCACTTTTGGATAGGTTGCCTTCAAATCAAATTTTCATTTGGAGTAGGGGTTTGTAGTGCTTGATGACTCCCTTTTGTAGTAGACATCCTAATAGTTCCAACCATATAACTTGCAACCCAAAAATCCTCTAGGAAGGCCTCCAAACTCCCTCTAAAATTTGGCGCTACGCTTCTGCTCAGAGTGCGCTATGCTTCTGCTCAGAGTGCATTATGCTTCTGAAAATTTTGAGTGATTAACGTAAAACTTGGATTCTGAGAAATTGGGAAAGTATTTTGGAAAACGGGAGGAGTTTATGTTTCATAACATGCCAAAGAAAAAAAACTCTCATAGGTTTTCAAAAACCATTATGGTTAGAGATATATGTATCCATATTTAAGCCTTATTTTTTCAGAGTTTTGGCATTGATTCCCTTGTTACATTTCTGTGAGCCCTTGTTATGCTTTTGCCTCCCTTGTTACGCTTTTGTACATGCTTGTTATGCTTTTGGAGGAGAGTTGTATTTTGTTTTTTGGCTTAGAAAAACTCCAAACCAGCTCAGTTCTTGGCATCATTACCTTGTAGCACCTCATAAAAGGTAAATCATTACTCTTATGCCCTCTTTTGGTCAAATTTTTGAGTGTTTAAACATTTTTATGCTCATTTTTTTTTCTTCATAGTTATCACTTATCCATGGTATGAAAAAAAAATCATTTGACAAACCCCAACCGACTCCACCTTCCTAAACCCTGACTACAGTACCTAAACCTCATATCACACATCTTATACACCTTATCCCCACCTTTCCTATCATCCACACCATCCTTAACATGTTAAATTCACACCAAACCCTAGATTCTAGCTATTTCACAGTGAAAAACTTGAAATTTCATGTGTTTGCTAGATTTCACCACCCTCCACACATCCATTTCTCCTCATTCCACTTACAGTATGGAGCTAATATGCTACTATATCCACTAATTTTTTCTTATAATTTTTTCTCAGTTCCATGGTCCTCATTTCACCTTCTAAACCTACACCACTTCTACACTAGTTATTCTCACAGTAAAACATTGATAATTTCTTGTGTTTTCATCATTTTTCCACCTTCCTCACACTCATTTTCCCTCCTTCCACCCACAACTTGGAGCTAACATACAACTCCAACCTAGTTAAGATGAATTATTGCTTACATTCTCATGTTCATTGCTTTGGCTACTCCCTGCTTTTCTCCATTAGTTGTGATCATTATCAATCCACACCCATAGGAATCCATCGATTTACTATTATTTGACTGCTACAGTCAGAACCACCCACACCCACGTGGATGGATGGATTCTTCCCTTCCATTGTTGCAATTTAAAATACTTGATCCAATAGGCTTCCACAATGAGCGATACCTTTTCATATTTTCTCGTGGGTTTCAATTTTCTGCTTGCTTGTACAATTCCTATATTTTTATTACTAGTTTTTAATGAGACATTTTGAGACTTTTTGAAAAAATTTCTAGTGGATTTTTTATATAATTGGTATCACAATTTTTATGATTAAACTCTACACAATCAAAGTGTCCTAGGGTTTTTCAGTGTGTTGAATCTATACATGCAGTAAAATCACCTCAATTTTTTTTCGACCAGAAAATCCACATAAAACTCCAAAAAATCCTAATAAAAGCAACTCCATATTCTTATCATCTGAAATCATTTTGTTTTCTCATTCTCTAGGTAAAAATAAAATAGGCTACATCGGAATGTCACATATACTATCTTAAAACTTCTTAAATTTTCCAGGTTAAAAAAAAAAAATTTAACTTACCCTATGCAAATATCCATACTAACATGTTATTTTACTTTAGCATGCATAGATTTATTCTTTTACCATAGAATAGAATTCGATCTGGTATGTTCTATAGATTTTAATATGATTGATTTAATTATGTATGAATTGCACTTAATCATAAGGTATACATAAGGTAGGATATTCAAACATGCTAAACCAAAAGATCTCAATCCTTATCTATCACGTGGTGGCACATTTAATACATATTTCGACAACATATTTTTGGTGATAATAACTTGTGTTATTTTCTTGCTGTAGTTGATTCCGACTGCAACCATTTATTCGACCTGCACGCCATGATATGGGTTCTTTAATGGACGATCTTCACGAGATTGAGTCTCGGTATGTCTGCCACTTGCTCCTCGACCCACCATTGATGGTCTTAGATTAGACGTTCCTTGTGAGATTCATGTGCTGGGTTAATAATATTACCCTAATTCTCTGGTATTTTTTGGTCATTCTTACTTGTTTCTCGGAGGTTTCCTTGCTCTGCAAATCCATTCGTGAAATTTTCAGTGTCTCCGGCACAGAGGTTCTCTCTGAACTTCTTAGAAGTGGATGCCATGCTCCTCTAGTGCATGTTCAACACTGTTCGCCTCCTTACCTACATGTCGGTCTTCAGAAGAAAAGAAAACGAATTTCAATCTCAGGTGTTGCACTGTGTTTTTCAATCCTTTTTCCTCCGCTAAGGTCACAAGGCATATTTATTTTTGGCTTTTCTGAATAACGTTTAAGATTATTAAACCCTTCATTCTTATGTGTATGTTCACAGGGTCTCTCGAGGACTTTCCTCTCGATCAGTATCAGGTAACCCATTCCCTTTCTATGGTTTCCATATTTTAGGTTTTTTTTCTTTCATTTTCCCAGTATTCATGTTTGTATAACCCAAATATTCTTCTATGGATGCAGGTAAACCCTGTCCCCATTCTGAATGCATGTCAAGGTTTGGATTTTCCCAGCACTAATCCTTTCGACCCTTCCAGGTATTTCCATTCTCTAACAAAGCAACTTCCTTCCAATGTTTAAGAGTTTATTGCAAAGGTTTTCTGTTCTCCAAGGGTTCAATGTTTAGTTGAAATAGGGCGGATTTGTGAGCTATGAACTCGCTTGTGTCCTTTAGGCTGCAGGCCCTCCTGAATTCCTTTTTTTTTAGTAGATAGTCATGAGCCCCCTAAAAACACCAGATACATACCGGAAATTCTATATTATAATTTTAATTTTAGGTTATAAATTTATAGTGGCATGTTGATATTTATATTGTGTATTAATGCTCTGTCATTATTACAGTTTGGGTAGTCTTATAATGTATAATGAATCTACTTTGTAGTACTGAGCACTGGTTTGTTCATATATAAACATTCAGAATTGGTTTAAAACATAGTTAAAATCTATTATTCGTTCTGTCATTTTCTTTGTATCTGTTGTTCATTTTCGAATTACATGAAGTCTTAAATTCTGAAGTAAAGGTTTCGTTATCTTTACCCTTACAGCTTTAACATTCAGTTTATAGTTTTCATTCAATGATTAAATTTCTAAACGCTAGTTTACTTAAGCAGACTTGCTTCCGGCGTTACTCTGTTTTTCTGTTAATGAGAGTATGGTTATAATCCTTTCAGTTCTAAGAGTATTTTTGGCAAAAAAGGAGGTCTCTGAGCAAGACCCAAGTTCAAGATAGAGGCCAACAAGGTTTTCGCAGTAGTCTACACTACTACACTAAGGGCATTTTAAGACATTTTTTTAAGACAAGAAATCTTTTGTCTTAAAAAGTCACTTTTTATTTAGTTATTTTATATTAAAATTTAATATCAATTGAATTGTCTTAAATATAAAATTTAAGACAAATATAATGTGAGAAAAAAATAATTTGAGACAAAACTTTATATTTAAGACAAAAACAATTTGAGACAAAAAAATTTAAGACAAAAGTATTTTAAGGCAAAAAATTATATTTAAGACAAAATGAGTTTGAGACAAAAATATTTTAAGACAAAAATTTATATTTAAGACAAAAGCAGTTTGAGACAAAAATATTTTAAGACAAAAGAAATTTGAGACAAAAATATTTTAAGACAAAATTTTAGATTTAAGACAAAATCACTTTGAGACAAAAATATTTAAGACAAAACTTTATATTTAAGACAATGGCCACTTAAGACAATGACAATTAAGACGAAACCCATTTAAGATAGTTAGCAATTAACACAAAATCATTGGCATTTGGAAGTTTGCATTGAAATATCCATGAGTGGATAGTGGATAATTATATTTTTTATTTTTGAAAATAGATATTCAAACCACATGAAATTTAATCATGTCATATTTATATCTTTTATATTATATTTTTATTTTTTCATTAAACCACATTCTAAAATTTTAATAAATAAATAGATAGAAAATATTATTTTTGGTTGGCTACTCTAGGAGATTTTAACTTTGAATATCATGTTTTAACATAATACTTCATAACAAGGTGATTGTCAATTGAGTTACATTCCATGAATTAAAATTGTTTATTTTTTTTAAATATGTGAAAAAATTTAAACTAGAAATTGCACGAGATGTTGCAAAGGAATCATTGTAAGGCATGAAATAGAGAAGAATCTTGACATATAAGAAATCATTGAATGATAAAAATTAGTAAACAAAACACCATTCAAGAAAATATTCAATGAATAAGGCTCATTAGGTACAAGGGATGAAAATTTGGTTTTCAAATAGTAAATTGGCATTTGACATTCACCTATGAAACATCATATTATTAGAAAAATGTTATGGGCACAATAACATAAATATATTGTTGGGGGTATAGAAATGATGCAGTTGAGTGAGTTTTTGTGGAAGTATTGCCTGATGAAGCAGAAGGCAGTGGTCCTTGAGGGAGACAAGTTGTCAACTTCATGAGTAGGGGTTTTTGTTAGCTTAAATTTTGTGAGTTTCCTTTTTTTTTTGTGTGCCACAACCTTGATCTTGCTGATAGTTCATCAACTAGCTTATTGAATGCCTCCTCGAAGAGCTTATCTGCTAGTTGATTGAGCTCATGATAAATGTGGGTGAAGGATGACCATTCTAGCTCCTAAATGCACGGCCAAATTTGAGACATCAGGGATTGAAGCTGCACATTCTACCTATAAAACTTGCATTGGCCTGGTCAACAACTATTTGAGATTCTCATCTCTTGCAACGTCTTCAAACCACAAGCACTTTCCAAATAAATAACAACAAACAAATTTGAGAACTCGACCTTTAAATTGGAACCAGGAGCTAGAGTATATCTCATATGAATGAATTGAAATTAATTTATATAAAAAACACAGTGAAGAGTAAGAATAATCAACATATAAGGAGAAACATACTTTTTTAATGAGATCACCTAGAGATTCTCTGATAATTTGAGTGGGATTTCCTTTAAAATTCCTACAACATATGTTTCTGGTCGAATGTACGAAAAAACATGAGACATTATAGCTACGTAACTTGATCTTGCAGAAAAAATGAATTACTTCACCCATAAAACTTTATTATGAATACCATTTTTGTGTGATCTCACGATGTGGGTAAAAGTGCATTATATAAGAAAATAAAAATGTTCATGAAATTCCCATGAAAGTGAGTGCATCGATCGATTTTAAGTTTTTTGTTCCATGTTGGTCTCTCTATTGTAGAGTTGTGGGATAGTTGTATCATGTGACTAAACTATATTCAATAAATAATCTTGCACTTACCCTAATATTTGAGGAGTAGTGCATTTTTATGTGAAACTGTATGGTCTGTGATCTCCTAATTATGAACTATGTATAACATATCTAATTGGATGTTAGCCGAAGTTTCCCATAGGTATAACATACCTAATTTTCACCCTCTGAGGGTTTTCTTGCCCATGATCACAGACAACTTCTGATGACTGTTATAATTAGGCCATTTGCAATGATTCTTCTAGAGTTTAAAGGAAACACCTCCTTGAAGAAAAAATAAATAAATAAAACAAGAAAAAATGTTGCAACAATTTAGTTACACAACAACTAACAACCCTCTTGAGGTGGAAAATTCCAGCCCAAGGGAAAGAAGTGAGACAACTCAAGGTATTACAGAGATAAATCGGGACAATTGTGCAAATTTTTCAAGGATGCAACAAGAAATTTTTCTGTAGATAATAAGAAAAAATTTGCAAACGAGAAGATACCACAATGGGCATACACACGAAGAAGAACCAAAGAAATCAAATTCAATGAAGGAAGCACAACCACCACTCCAAACGCGCTTCTCTAAAACACATACAACCACAATAAATCCACTGAAGCTTACAAATTTATCAAACCCTAACTTACTTACAAATTCAATAAGCCAACATGCTACAATTTGTTGAGTCACCCCCAAATCAACTAATAATTATTGCATTAATGTACATTTTTATGTAATTTTGTTTAATAGGTTGAAATTCTCTAAAGAGCGTATAGAATATATCCAAGAGTTTAAAAAATGGAAATTTTTCCTACCTCCACAAGGTATCATCACACTCAGATAGGTGACAACATACAAGTATAAATCTTCTACCTCTAAGTCTCAATGAAAATTCAACATGTCAATAACATACTTGCAACAATGCTTAGTGAGTTTTGTCTATTGGCTAAAGAAATGTACATCCATCCATCCAAAAATATACATCTCAATCAATCCAACACCATAAATTGTGCTAAATAGTTCATCATGTTATTTCAAATATTACAATATGGCATTGTATTAGCTCACATATTCCTTGAATATTTGAAAGCCAAACTACCATATCACAGTAGACCAGAAATATTCGTACTCTAAAAGAGAAAAAAAGACAACAAACTAAAATAGCAACTTTAACTCTAATCCAGACACTTCATTATTAGCAACATGATATCTAATGAAGATGATATGTGGAAAAAAAGGCTTCATATATTATCTATAACATGTCAAACCGAGTGAACAAACACATGCACAAAACACATCAGAAATAAGGTTCATAGATTGACTTGTATTCTATGGATTCAAACCCTTATTGTCTCCTTCAAGGGGGTTTCTTGAGGTCTTCAAAAAGACTTCCTTTTGCTAACCAAATGGATTGTTTCTTTCACACATGTATGGAAATGTACTTTCCAAATCATATTGTAATAGATTCATAAGGTGATATTATTGGTATTAACTACACTTTATTTGGAGACATCATTTTTATTGTAGGGGTTGGTACCTTTCTATTGGATGTGGTTGGTGATGTGAAGACTACTCAACCTCTAGTAAAGATTCATACTAACTCTAACAAGCTTATTGTTACACAGTAATTTTTCACCGTCCCTGAAATCCCTGTCCCACACATTGGAGGGCCTCTTTCGTGACCTGTGAGCAGTGAAATAACCTGAAACCACTTTCATGGCATCCCCCTTGACAAGGAAAATAATTCTTCTGAAGCAAGTTTCCTTGGAAAAACCCTAAAAACTGATCTTTTGGCCTTGGCGCGACTAGCCAGTTCAGCCCTCACGCCAATGGGGAAAATCCACCAAAGAGGGCATGCCAACTGGCGCTCTGTCCCAGTGTATTTCTCACGCCAAGCTTAATAAGGATTGTTTTTTAAAAATAAATGGAAGAAGTTTGATTCCAACCAACTCCTGAACGAGTCTCTAAAATGAGTTGGGAGGTTTGGCTCCGGATCTCCATGTATGGGAGGAGGTTTTCCACCTATCATGGAAGCTTCCTTGAGGATAGGGCCAATCCCACAATTCTAGGGATCCCAACTCCCCTTCCACCATCTATATAAGCTTGCCATTTTCCCTTAGCAATCTAGTAGTATTAATAGTCTTGATAGCACTAGAGCAAGAGTTGAGCTTATAGAAAGGAGACTATCGCTAGACAGCCTTTGAGAGCCAAGCTGAAGAGAGAGAGCTTTGTCCCATTCCCGACGAGCTTCATTGAGACGTGCTCCTCTGTTGACCCCGCTGAAGGAAGATCCGGTGTCAGAGCTTTGGGTTGTATCTTTCCTTTATTGTTATTAATGATAAGTGACTTTGATTATGGTTTCATTCATGTGTCTTTGTTTTGATGTAATGAATTACATCCTCTCTGACTGATGTATGGTTACAAGATTTAGATTCTATGTTGTGTATCATTTTGTTTCTTCGCATGCGTGTAGGTGTTCGGACATGTTAAGTAGAAGGATCGTGATCTGCCAAAGCGGAGGATGGGAAGCGTCATCCTTTCTTCGACGAACATTGCATAGGACCTGAGGTAGGCAACTCATTGTGTTTTGTCATTTTTGTAATTAGAGACCTGCGTCGATGCATGTCTAATTGTTGCTAGACCCGATCTGGGCTAGTAGGGATCGCCTCTGTCCACAGAGGGGATTTACCTCTCCAACAATTTGGCGACTCCACTGGGGACTTTGATTGGAGTTTGTCTTGTCTCTTTCGGTTGCTTTTGGCTTTTGTCTGCTTGATCTGCTCTTCTGGTCTATCTCCTTCTGGTGTAGAACCTCTGTTCAGCTCCCACCATACTTGATCTACTCTTTTCTTGCTCTTTTTCATTTCTGTCACTAGTAAACTCGATTGGCGCACTTTTCAGCCTGACAGTCACGCCAGTTTGTGCTTGTTGCTAGTTAGGTGCCTGCGCCAACCCTGTTTTGGCGCTAGATATAGACAAACAGTCGTGCCAACCCTGTTTGGTGCTAGGGTTTGCTTGTTTTCAGCCCTCTGAGTTTGATTTTTTAGTTTTGGTGTTGTTTTTCGACTGTATGAGTGCATTGAAGTCTTTGTTGACTATGTATGACCTTCATCCTCTGGTTGTTTTCCCTCTTCCTTCAGTTTTACATTCTAGCCCTAGGGCATCTAGGTGCTATTGTGTGTTGAGCCTCTCGTGGGATTTTTTGGTTTTTGCTCGTTAAGTCAACTTCGTTTTTGCTCCCTTGCATTCGTTTGGTTGGTTTTTATCATATCATTGCGTTATTTGAGTGATTTCTCTCTTTCTCATTCAAGTTTCGCTTTGACTCATTTCGAGCCTAGATCACACGGTTCATATGAGATTTTGTTGGGATTCCTCTTTGATTTGAAGGATTTCTCCGTTAGTTTGAGGTCTGATTATGTGTTGAGTGAACTTGCTTGCTTTTACTCTTTTTCTATCATTTCTCAAATTGGTCTCTTATTATTTTTTCATTTTGTTTGGTGCATTTTTCTCTTAAAACATTGAAAAATACAAAAAACAAGTCTCTTTGTTTTTGATTAGTTAGTGAAAATTGAAATTTTTTTGCATCATTAGTGTTATATAACTCTAAAGGAAAAGTTTTTAGTCTCATTAGCGTGCATTAGAGACACTAGTGGTTGTTTTGTGATCAATTTGTTATTGTTTGAAAATCCCTCAACCTTCCCGTAGTTAGCTATTCATCGAACAAGGTGATTTATTGTGGCATGTAGTGTGCATTTAGAGGATTTATGAGACATAACATTCGGTAGGGACTGAAATTGAAACATAATTGAAGATCAACTCTAAAAATTATTCAATTTACCTTAAGGCAGCATTGAAACATTAACGAAATATCTAGAGGTCTAGGATAATGACGTGTTCTGGCGTCGTTAAACCTAGTATCTGTCATTCGCCTCTTGGCTTTAGACAGCACTAGTACGGACTTGTGCTCCCCGTACCATCGCGTATATAAAGGTATACCCCACTAGGTTGCTATCCTTTATCTGTAGGAAGCCGAGTCTGCCGCCTTATACCCGTGATACACCGGACATAACATTCGAGGAGATTTCCTGCACATATGTCAAGTCCTTGGTTGATTTCTCTTTCATTTTTTAACCAAGGTGTATATAGCAGTTCACGGATATCTAGTACACCCTTTTTTCCTAGAGTTCCAAAGTAGTCATTTCGATCTTTTCTGACTCGTTAAATTTGAAAGGATCATCAAGCGCTTGTCCTTTCACGCTTGTTTCCAAATTGAAAGAGATGGAGTCATCTTTTCCTCATTTCTAGACTCTTAAAACATGAAATGGTGAAATTTCCAAGTTTCAATGTGGTAAAATTAATCACCTACAATCACATGCCCTTTTAGAGATTGTTTTTCGGTCGTTTGATTGTTTGCCTGGGTTTTATCCCGTGTGTTTTTGTTTTGATCTCGTCCTCTTTTTGTTACTGTCACAGTGGCAGAACCCTCAGTTTCGTCTACTGGTAGTCCTTACACAGAATATTCATCAGAGGTCTCTCAGTCCTCTGTTGAACCTCAGCAGCCTATTGTATATGATTTTCCTAATAGGGGACCGGTTCTATTTGAGCTTCCCTTTGGTGGACAAGTTGAATTCAATTGGCCCTTATCCAACGCTTGGTTTGGATTTAGAGTAGGGGAACACTTCCCTCCTCTTACATCGGGATCACCTTTCTTATCTTCTGTCATACCTCCTAGTTATCGCCGTCTGCTAGAAGATCTTGCGGCAAGGTCAGATATGGACTCACCCAGTCATTCTCCTAGTGAGGGAATTCCTACATCTGGTGAATATTACCAACTTTTCCCAGAAAACAACCCCGAGTCTTCCATCATGTCTTCACCTGTTCCTTCACTTCCAGTGGGATATAGGTCCTTAAGTCAGATTACAACCGTTGTGGCTTCTATGGGAATATTGACTCCATCCACGAGACCAGTTATCCCCTCATTAGGGATGTCACCTCGGACACCTCTTACGTCATCTCCACAAGTCACATCAGTACCTGTCAGGCCTATTGTCTGCATAGTTGCGTCTACACCCGTTGTCACTACTCAGTCCATTAGGACCTCGTCACTTCCTGAAGACATTTACATACCATCTGCTATTCCGGAGAATATCTCTCCTGAGGATTATTGGTTGTCTTTGTAGTCGTCGAACTCTGAGGTTGGTCAGTCCTCCCAAGATCCCAACCGTCCTTATTTTTCCCATTATGGACCAGATGGTACCCATATTTATGTTTTTCCATATCAGTATGATGAGCAGGGTAACCCTCTTTGATTTCTTGCTCCAGAGGCCTATCATTATGTTAATGGCTTTCTATATGCCCAGGCTGGGAAACCTTCTAACTTGCAAGGACAACCCTTCCAAGGTCAACCTTTGGGCTAGCCTGGTTATTTGTATGACCCATAGAGACAACCCTTACAGGGCCAACCTTCGAGCCAGTAGGGGTTGTTGTATGGTCCGCAAGGGCAATCCTACAACCCTCAAGCTCAACCTCTACAGGCTTACCCTGTGGTCCAACCAGGGCAACCTCAAGGACCCACAGGCCAACCAGGGTATCAACTTGGACCGTTGTATGGTCCTGGGGGGAAAATCCACCCTTCCCAACCTATGGTGCAACCTCAACAACCTCAGTTTCCCATCGGTCTGAATGTTGCATAGCCAGGGCCATCAACCTGGTTATCAGCCACAACCTAGCCCCATCCCGCCATCAGGCCAACTGGCTTAGCCAGGCCAACCTGGTGCCCTTCATCAGCCAGGCCAACCTATTTAACCAGGACAACCTGTTCACCTGGGCCAACCTGTTCAAATAGGGCAGCCTGCTCAGCCAGGTCAACTTGTTCAACCAGGACAACCTACACATCCAGTCAACCCTGCTCAATAGCTGATTTATTCGATGCCATAGCCGAATCTGCCTGCGTGCCCAACTTATCAGGCTCAGCAAGGTCACACTTACCAATAGCCCGCTTGACCCCAAGGTGTTTATTACCTTCAAGGTCAGTCTCGACTAGTTTACAACTCGCCCCAAGGTTCTGGTTATTACCTTCAACAACCAGGCTATACCTATACTCAGTAGTCAAATCCATACACTGCTCAAACGGGGCGTACGTATAATCAGGGTCAGTACCCTAGTTATCAACCCCCTTACACTAGGTATCAGCAACCGTATCAACCCAATTATACGACTTATACCCCCTATGGTCAGAATACTCTGGGACAGAACCAATGGGGGAAAAGTTATGCTCAACCAAGGTGGAGTACAGGTACAGGCCCTTATCGAGGGCCTGGTATGCCTTTCAATACTCAGTTGCCTTTCCTTGCTACGTTGGAATTGTCGGATGTTTCTAAATTGACCAATTATCTGATTCTCCATAATCGTATTGGCCTCTGGTCCCAAACAAGGTGCCACGTGACTGTCCTAAATTTGAGGGTAGAGCTGGAGAATACCCCCAAGCTCATGTCATGACCTACCATCTGTGGTGTTCTTCGAACTGTTGGGTGGATGACTCGATTCGTCTACGTCTTTTCTAGTGCACTCTTACCAGTGTTGTTGCTAAGTGGTATATAGAACTACCCCACAGTATCTTTCAAGACTTCAATACGTTAGCTATGGCTTTTTTGACTCACTTCCAATTACTGGTTCGTTATGAAGCTGGGACGCATCTCCTGACTTCTCTGAAGCAAGATAAAGCCACTCACATATCTGATCATATTCATGAGTGGTGACGTCTTCGTCGATTGATCAAGTTCGATATTCTTGATCAACTTCTAACTCGTTGGTTCACTACCTCCTTTGTTAACGAGACCGCTCAAGATATTTCTATAGGGGCATGTGTGACTAAAGAGGAAGCCATCGCTCATGCCCAATACCTCGATTTGGGGTACTCTCAGTCTGGGACGCTTTATGATATATTGACTGATGCCCTGTGGCCAAGGACCTCTAAAGCACCAGCTACCCCATTGGTGGATGGTGTTATTGGTTCCATTTCCCAAACTTGTCGGATGTCCTCTAATGGGAAGCAGAAGAAAAGTTCTTCCAATAATTCTGCTCTTCCCGCTCCTCTAGATTCAGGTAAGACTACAAAGGTCAATGTCGTTCAGGCCAATCCTACAGAAAAGGCCTCCAAAAGAAAGAAGAAGGGAAAAGGAAAATCAAAACCCGATTCCCTGAAACTAGAGTCTTCTAAACCTCATGTTGACGATGGTGCCCAATGCAAACCGAAGTACCCCTGCCTGATCTGTGAAGGGGATCATTACACCAAAGATTGTCCCCGAAGATCTGAAGTTAGTAAACTTCTAAGAGGCTCTAAAGGGACTCCGGCAGTTCTCAAGGAACCGTTCTCGTCTTAGCAGACCCAGAGGGTTGAGCATCCCTCACCTTCTACACCATTTGGGTCCCAAGTCTTTATGATGAATGGTGCTGCACCTGTTTCGATTGCTACGCATTCGAAGGATTATGCTGGATCACGCCAGGCAGCTAGGAAGGAATTCGTTGATGGCCCACCTCCCCCACCTATCTCTGGTCCTTTAGAAATTGAGAAGCTCGGCGCTGAACCTGTTGTAAGGACACCTTCCAAAGGTGTTCCACGAAAATATTCCTATAACCCAAATTCCCATGCTGCTTAGCACTATAGCATTATTGAGGATCTAGCACAAGCACCTTCTGCAATGTCTGCATTGGAAGTACTTCAAAGTTTCCCATCACAATGGAAAGCTCTGTTGTCCACAATCGGTGGAATCAATCCTACCGATTCAAGTCTTCTCACCTTCGACCTGGAAAATTTTGTTCCCTGGCTTCCACATCAAATCGCTCTTGTTATACAAGTCGGTATCAATGGCCTCAACATTCATAGAGCCATTATGGATGAAGATGCTTTCACTTGTGTTATGTCATCTACCTGCTATAAGGCCATTGGCTCTCCAGCTCTTACTTCATCTCCCAATGCCCTAGAGGCATTTGATGGTAGGGAATCAAAACCCTTGAATGTTCTCGAGAGTTTACCAATCATGTTACAAGGTAAGGCAGTCAATGTAGAGGTAGAATTGGTTGATTCCAAGCTCAACTATAATCTTCTTCTTGGTTGCAGCTAGACTCACACCATGCTATGCATTCCGTCCACCCTCTTCTGGCTTATGAAGTTTCCTCATCAGGGAAATATCATCACTGTCAAGCAGTTATATTTCTTTACCTCATCCTCTGAGAACAATGTACCTTATGTGGATCAAATTCCCAATCCCCCCGAGAGTGTAGGACCCGGTCTTTTCAAAGACCCCATTCTCATGGGTATTTTTCTCGCGCCACCACCGCACACCGTTCAAGTTAACATGATATCTAGCTCAAATGACCCTTGGATCATCCCTTCGCCTGAACAGGTGACCTCTTTTGGGGATTCGATGCCTTTGACTCCTGTTGAGATTAATTATTGCGAGATCGTCGCTGCATCAGATCCTCCTCCTTCTGAACATGCTCCTTTGAGCATGGCTCTGGATGTATATTCTCAATCCCCTTGGCTCGGTGATGTAGATTCGCCTGACCCTTTAAGAGAAGTCTGCCCCTCCGATGAAGCTATCATTGAAATGATGTCTCTTGAAGATTTGCCATGGAACAATGGACATCGTCGTTCCTCGTTCATGCCCGGCCTGGGGGCAATGTCTAATTGTCTAGAGCGCTTCACATCTCAGGTTCCCACTCCGCCTCTTCAAACACCGATATTAACCCATGAGGTTCTTTCGAAGGGAAATCTGAGCAACATCACACAAACCCTACCTATCGACATCTCCGTGAAACCGGGGGTAGTCGAGAACATTCACGTGGGAGTTACTTGTTCTCATGAAGAGATTCAGGTATAAACGAAACTTTTTCGCAAATTCAGATATGTTTTCTCATGGTCCTATGAGGAGATGCCTGAGATTGATCCCAGCATAGTTGTGCATGAGATTCCCACCTACCCAAGTGCGAAACTCGTGCATCAACATCTGTGCCTAGTGCATCCCCGGAAAGCTATAGCTATAAAGGCAGAAGTTGAAAAACTTCTTAATGTTGGCTTCATATATCCAATTCCCCTCACAGAATGGGTTTCTAATATTGTCCCTGTAGATAAGAAGCAAGACACTATACGGGTCTGTGTTGACTACCGAGACATCAATCGGGCATGTCCTAAGGACAATTACCCCACTCCCTTTATAGATCAGATCACTGATGACTGCGTGGGGAGTGAGATTTATTCCCTCATGGATGGCTTCTCGGGTTATAATCAAATTAATATTTTACCCACTGATCAACATGAGACCACATTTATCTATCCCTAGGGCACTTTTTCCTACAAGAAGCTACCGTTCGTCTTGAAAAACGCTGGGGCCACCTTCCAACGTGCTATGTCTTATTCTTTCCATGACATACGTCATATTTTTCAACCATATATGGACGATTTTCCGGCCCATTCATCTCGGCGTGAGGACCATCCTGAACACCTCAGCCAGATCTTTCTCCGCTGCAGACATTACAATATTAGGCTCAATCCTCACAAGTGCGTCTTCTGCGTAGATTCTGGTCGTCTTTTTGGATTTATTGTCTACAAAGACGGAATTTGACTCGACCCCCTTAAGGTCAAGGCCATCGTTAACCTCGCATCCCCATCCTCATTGCATCAACTTCAGAGTTTACAGGGGAAAGCAAATTTCTTACGTTGCTTTATTCCAAACTATGCGGAAGTGGCCAAGGGGTTTACGCGACTTTTGAAACAGGACGTTCCCTTTCATTGGGACGAGATTACCCAACAATCCTTCGATAAAATTAAAATATTTCTTGTCAACGCTCCGTTAATACGTCCTCCCAACTATCATCACGATTTTACCTTTTATTTGGCCACTCCCCTTAGCATGATCGCTATGGTTCTAGTACAGGATGACGATGATGGAAATGAACATGTAGTTTACTATCTGTCTCAGAATCTTCTCGACACTGAAATGAGATATGCCCACGTCGAGAAGTTGGCGCTTGCCTCGGTCCAAGCTGTTCAGCGGTTCCACCATTACATCCTGTTGCGTACAGTAACCGTGATTTCTGACTGCAACCCCATTTCATATATCTTGTCTCAACAATTTCTGGGGGGCGAGTACTCCAAATGGATTTTCATCCTTCAAGATTTTGATTTGGAGTTCACCACGGCCAAATTGACGAAATCATTGGTTTTTTCTGATCTTATCTGCTCCCTCTCGAAAAACTCTGTTCCTTCCCAATCCGACGATCATATCCCAGATGAGACACTCTTTCTAATCAGCACTCTTGATCCATGGTATGGTGACATCATCATGTACCTATAGACATCCACTTTTCGGTCCGAGTTGACGAAATATGCTCGACGTCGCGTTTGGCATCAATCTCAACCATATCGCATTGTCGGAGATACCTTGTATCGTGTTGGAGTTGATTCAATGCTCCGCCAATGCTTGACCTTGGAAGAGGCTGAGAAAGTCTTCAATGACTGTCATAGTAGCGCCTATGGCGGTCACATGTCTGGATATGCTACCGCCTAGAAGATTCTGCGTGCGGGTTAATTCTGGCCGTACATATTCAAAGACTATATTGTTGCAGTTCGGAAATGTCATGCGTGCCAGGTCTTTCAGTGCAAGATGCGCATGCCACCCCTACCCCTTCTCCTGTCATTACCATTGGCCATTTTGCTAAATGGGGCATAGATTTTATGACATGTAAGCCTCACTCGACCGGGGGGCATGCTTATATAATCGTTGTCATAGACTACTTTACTAAGTGGGCCGAGGCAATGCCTACATTAGCTGTCGACGGTAAGACAACCACTCAATTCATTTTCAACGATGTAATTACGCATTTCGGAGTCCCTCAAGCCATTTTCATCAATCATGGCACTCATTTTCAGGATTACATGATGGCAGAGCCGACATCAAAGTTGGGCTTGTGTCATGACAGCTCAATGCCATACTACCCTCAGGTGAATGGCCAGGTTGAGGCCGTGAACAAGGTACTGGTCAAGATGCTTCAACGAGAGATTGGTATTCACAAATCGAATTGGAATCTCCAATTGTTCTCAGCTCTTTTGGCCTATCGAACGTCTATAAAGAGTGCAACCGGATTCACACCTTTCCAGCTGGTGTATGGTCTGGAAGCGACTCTCCCAGTTGAATGTGAGATCCCTTCGCTGAAATTGGCTGTGGAATTATTGCCTGACACTTCCTCGAAGGAAGAACGTCTCCTATATCTGGAACGACTGGACGAAACCTGCCGCTTAGCTACTTTAGTCATTGAGGCACAGAAAAAGTGGTTCAAGGCTCATTTTGATCAAGCAGTTTCTCCATGTTCATTTATCGAAGGGGACCTCATCCTCTTATATGACCAAGCATATGATAAAATTGGAGCGGGAAAATTCCAGCCCATGTGGCATGGGCCTTATATTGTCAAACGAGTATTAAAAAATGAGGCCTATGAGCTTATCGGCTATGAAGGTATTCCTCTGGCGCAACCTAGAAATTGGTTGTACCTCAAGAAGTACTACGCTTGAATTATTCTTGTGTGGTGTGTGTACATGAGTGAGTGACTTCATTTTTGTGCATGTGTGGTGTGGTGTGTGTTGTAAGCATCTTTCTGCTGATTGAGTCTTCCTGATTGTGCAGATGTCTATTACTCCTTTTTTCGGTTTCGTGGATGGTGCCTCCTGAAATACCAGGAATCTGTCTTCGGCAACCTGGGTAATCTACAATCCTGCTGGTGAGTTAATCAATTTACAAGGTGTTTGTCTAGGGCCTACTACAAATAATGTCGCGGAATATAGTGCCATTGTGGAATTATTAAACGAGGCTGTTAACCTCGGTATTCGTGCATTACTTGTGTATCTAGACTCACAGCTTGTAGTGTTATAACTCAATGGTCATTATTCAGTTAGAAACCCATCCATTTTACGATTGTATCTACGTGTTCGTTTACTGGAGAGGAATTTTGATTACATTACATATCAACACATACCCAGACACATGAATGCGTTAACAGATGCAGTAGCTAACATGGTTTTAGATAGACATTTACGCAAATTGTAAAAAACATCATCATATGTAAGAAGATCCATCCAGAAAGATATATATATATATATATATGTGTGTGTGTGTGTGTGTGTGTGTCGAAATGTTTGCAGTTTTTATACATCACATAAAATTCAAAAATATACATGTCTGTTTTAATAATAGTCACAGACAACATGTCTCTCAAAAATGTGCAAATGAAAATCCTAAATGACTAATCAGCATGGTGCTTATGGTAGCAACTCACTGCTTGCACCATTTTCCTCAATAAACGATGAAGGTAGCTAGGCACCCCCATGGTGTGCCTATGATAAGCCAATGGGACGTCTGCTAGGCAAGCATAGCCCAGTATCCCACGCGCGATTCCCTCCAAGTTCTGAACTAGCTCACTCCCCTCGCCACCCTCGCCTTGAGGGTCATAGGCAAGCAGGATCCTCCGTGCTATCGACGACATCACGGCGAGCCTCTCTGGGCCAACATCTGAATACACATAGGATTTTTTGTTAGAACATGCATGTATAACTAAAACATCATAAAATATACAAAATAAAAAAGATTCTTTCCCAACACCTCATCACAGTCTTCCCCCTCTGGGAGTGGAAGATCTGGGTCTCCTGTGAAGTCGGTACTGGCATAGGGCTAGTCATCCACGACGATTAGTTGTCACCGAAGCCATGCAAAGAAATCAGGCCTCCATGGCATTTGTTGGCCCCCTCCTGACCTGGGCATGAGTGCTGCCCATCGAGCCATTTGTGGCTCCCCCAATGGTGGCTCTACGACTATCACCCCCTGGCCCTGGAATATTGGTAACCGTTCGAGGATGAATGATACCAAGATAGATTTGTACCCAAACTATTTCAGTTTGGAATTCTTACACTTCGTCAACTGTCATTTGATGTTCATTGTTATGGCAGTGGCCCAGTCGAAAAGTGTCGGGTTCATGAATTCTAATGCTAAAAGGATCTGTGTTTTAGTGGCCTCATACGGCACCTGTGACCACGCAGCCCACGTAATGGTATGGAGCACCACTCTGAGTGCTAGATCGGGGACCGTGTGGATATCAACCTTCCCACTATCTGATCCTATTCGTGCCCCTGGGCACACTCTTTCCATCACCATTGCCATTTTCTCACTTGATGGCCTAGTACCTGTCAAGATCGGGACTGGACCTCTCCGAGACAATCTAGTTATGAAATAAACGTCGGATACTTTGAGCTCCAAAACTTGGTCTCGAAGCCTAAACGTTTCTTCGTTCTCGTCCCAAATACTGATTAAGTACTGCAGTAATTCAGGTTGTGCCCTGAGACATGGTGTCATGAAGAAATTTTTCAAGCCGAAATTCCAGAGAGTGTTCATACATGCCTCTTTCTCCATGGTCATTTCATCTTCTTACTATGCTCCCTTTCTTTCCATTCGATTACCATTGTGACTATGTATCTGCACCAAAATGGTCATAAGCACGTTATTAGATCCCTTGAACTCTCAAAAATCCAATTTATTGGGTCATATTTTGTAAAATTTGAGTGAAAATTTAGGTTGCGCCATTGGCGCGACCCCTTTTCAAAAAGGACCCAATTGTCGCGAGTCTGTGCCCGATACCCATGCCAATTAGGCGAGGCCTAAAATATCAAATCTCCCCTCAGGGATCCAAAATAACAGTGAAATTCTATGAAAAATGGATTAAAACAAAGCTAAGGGAAGCACCTCCTACTTGGAAAAGACGAGAACTCAAATGATGCACTGGATTGTCCGCAATCGTCGCCGCAAGTTCGCACAGGAAAAATTCACTATTTCTCTCCACAAGAGGTAAAAAGTAAAAGTAAATATGTTTTTACAATTTTTGGCATATTTATAAATTTTCAAGATAAAATTAGGTTTTGAGGCTTATTTTTCCATTATTTTATTATATTTTGTCGAAAAATGGGTTTTACGCTTTCTTTCTTGTGTAGCAACAAGTTTTCCCGCAACTTGAACGACGATACTAGTTGTATTTTATACTTTTTCGGACTCGGTAAAAACACGAAAAAGTCACTACTGGAGTCATCTTTCAGCTCTTTTCTGACTCTCTAAACATGAAAATATTGCTGAGTCACTTTTCATTTTGATCTCGTTAAATTGGCTACGAAACGACATCTACCCAGTATACATTTACCCCTTTTTCGGGTTGGGAAAGATTATTTACAAAAAAGGAATACCCTAGCCTATCGTGACTAGGAGGTTTTCTCAGACAGAGTTTTCTACCTTTTCAGATCTGAGGAAATATCTACGAAAATGGACTGTTGGAGTTTAATTTTCCGCTGTCTGTTCAAACTCTCTAAACTTGAAAAGACGTCGAGTTCTTCCTTTGTCAAACTCGTTAAAACATGATGACATCGGATTCTATCGTAATGAAGATACTCGAGTTCCTCCTTCCTAGGGCTCGTTAAATGTACTAGGATGGATTTGTCTGAAGAACAAACTTATATCACAAGCATATGCTATCCCCTTCAAGATTGTTTCCAAAAATAATTGGGGTACTTGCTAGAAATGGTGGGGAAAAAATGAAACCAGTATCATCGTCGTGTTGGTAGTATGTCGCTCTTGAACATGGCACTTGTCTGCATTCGTGTCGGGTTGGGGACATCTCATCTCATTTTCTGCTTGCCTCCATGGGTTTGGGTTATCTTTTTTGGTCTCTCATCTGCTCTTTGCCTTGTCATCATGACCTCAGATATTTTGATGTCAAATACTGCCAAATCTAGTGTCATGTTGCCGATGTGTTCAAGAGAAGTTTACCTCTGCAGTTCTCAACCATCCTTTGATTATCTACTGATCCTGATTCACAAACAATATGTTCCTCTGTCTCGCGTCGATGATGTGGGAAACATTATAGTCCACCTTCGATCAAGGTCACTTCTTGTCGACTTCAGCTCATTATCCGGGAAGCTGATCTAGAGACTCTCTTCAGGCACCTTGGAGCCTGCATGCCTCAATGGCAGGTTCTTCACATTTGACATAAGGTTCTCATTATTGGCCTTCAATCGAATGATTCTGCGGGTGTTTGACGCCAACCCACTGTTCAAATTCCATGGATTGTACCTCTAGTACCTTGAGGGCCATCGTCACTATTGGTGGTTTCTCTCGCATTTGTTAACGACTTTCATCATTGGCCGGTAATTAGACGATGTTTTGGCATGTTCGACTTCAACTCATTTATTCACATGCTAGAAATTGTAGTTTTTTCAGGTCGAGATGAAGTGCACGACCCTGGGTTTTGTCTGATGGAATCTAGGCTGCGGATTTTGTGGATTATCATGATTGGTTATATGACGTATTGATTGGATGGCTGCGACCATACCTGAGTCTACTTATTGATCCTTTCTGGATGGCTGCATCCATACCTTGGATCCTGATTATTGTATACTCTATTATGGATGGTTGCACCCATAACATGTATCATGTATTTGAGATATCAGTTGTACTTGTACACAAGTTTTTTGACAGCAGTGTTTTCAGTTGGACACGTTCTCATAAAGCATTTCACCCCTCTCTCTCTCTCGGGCCTCATGCTTTAGGGGGCATCTGTTACACAGTAATTTTTCACCGTCCCTGCAATTCCTATCCCATACATTGGAGGGCCTCTTTCGTGACCTGTGAGCAGTGACATAACTTGAAACCACTTTCATTGCATCCCCCTTGACAAGGAAAATAATTCCTCTGAGCAAGTTTCCTTGGAAAAACACTAAAAACTGATCTTTTGGCCTTGGCGCGACTATCCAGTTCAGCCCTCATGCCAATGGGGAAAATCCACCAAAGAGGGCGCGCCAACCAGCGCTTTGTCCTAGTGTATTGATCGCACCAAGCTTAATAAGGATTGTTTTTTAAAAATAAATGGCAGAAGTTTGATTCTAACCAACTCCTGAACGAGTCTCTAAAATGAGTTGGGAGGTTTGGCTCCAGATCTCCATGTATGGGAGGAGGTTTTCCACCTATCATGGAAGCTTCCTTGAGGATAGGGCCAATCCCACAATTGTAGGGATCCCAACTCCCCTTCCACCATCTATATAAGCTTGCCATTTTCCCTTAGCAAGCTAGTAGTCTTAATAGTCCTAATAGCACTAGAGAAAAAGCTGAGCTTATAGCATGGAGACTATCGCCAGACAGCCTTTGAGAGCCAAGCTGAAGAGAGAGAGCTTTGTCCCATTCCCAACGAGCTTCATTGAGACGTGCTCCTCTGTTGACCCTGCTGAAGGAAGATCCGGCATCAGAGCTTCGGGTTGTATCTTTCCTTTATTGTTATTAATGATAAGAAACTTTGATTATGGTTTCATTCACATGTCTTTGTTTTGATGCAATGAATTACATCCTCTCTGACTGATGTATGGTTACAAGATTTATATTCTATGTTGTGTATCGTTGTGTTTTTTCACATGCGTGCAGGTGTTCGGACGTGTTAAGCGAAAGGATCGTGATCTACCAAAGCGGAGGATGGGAAGCGTCATCCTTTCTTCGACGACCATTGCATAGGACCTGAGGTATACAACTCATTATGTTTTGTCATTTTTATAACTAGAGACCTGCGTCACTACGTGTCTGATTGTTGCTAGACCCGATCTGGGCTAGTAGCGATCGCCTCTATCTGCAGAGGGGATTTACCTCTCCAACACTTATGGACACTTGTTTACAAAGGGAGACCCCTCTAAACTTAAATCATTGGATTCTTTGTTTGTTCATGCTAAGTATTTTTCTCAAATTTCCTTCTCCAAGGGGTTGAGACTATTTTCGTCATTTATTTTAAATGGCCCGGTGAAAGAAGAAGAATGGAGATTGTCTCCACATATTTTCCATTTCGCTAAGTTACAAATAAAAAGAGTCAAATTCTATAGCCAATAGACTAATAGACTCTCGATACACCTTTAGTGAGCTATGCATAGCTCTCACCTATCACTGTAGCTCAATGAAATGACATCTAATAGCTCGAAGACACCATTATAAATGGAGTAGTTATGAAGTTGTTGTTAAATGATCACCTCCAAATGTTCAATTCTCATGAATTTTGGGGGAGGGGGGTCTTTTGGTGTATTTAGCGGGGAAAGGGGACATAAGGATAGCATGGATGGGTATAAGTGAGAGGTTCAAGCATGGTTTACTAAGATTTATAATCCTAACATTAGAGAATGAGAATGAGCCTTAGGGCCTTATGGCATAGGGGCTAGGGGACGTATAGGTAAGGCAATGAGAGAAATTGATAGGGTAACCCCCAATAGTTGTGACAAGGGGATTAGGGGCCAAATTATCACAACCCATACGCACTTAACCCACAACCACTAAAGTCCCTATCCCTTTAACCCCAAAGCCACAATCTCTTAATCCCGACACCCATAACTCATAACAAATTAACCCCTTGATCCCTTAAAACCAAAGCCATTAACCCCTTAACCCCTAACCACTAACTTAGAATCATTGAACCCCATAAACCCCAATCCCATATACTCTTAAACCGTGATCCTTAACCCATAACCTCTAACCCCTAAAATCATTAACCCCTAACCCCTTAACCCACTAACACCTAAATTACATAACCCTTAGGCATTTAACCCCTAAATCCCCTGACATGTAAGCCCTTGATGGTTAATATTTAACCCCTAAATCCCTTAACCGCTAACCCATTAACCTCTAACCCTTAAACCCCCTATACCTCAACCCCCTAACCTCTAAATCCCATAAGCCCTAACCCTTTAACCTTTACCCTTAAACCCTTGCTCCTAAAACCTTAAACCCATTAACTCCTAAAACCCCTTATCCTTTATCCCAAACCATAGGTGCTCCAACACTAATATTCTTGGGCATATTATGCTTTTTCTTGCTAACCGCTACAAATACAACCTATAAGAACTAGTAGGGTCCAAGGAAAAGAGCTACAAGTTCCCCAAATCCGATCTACATTTTATGGACAATCACATTTCCCCCAAATGTCCTCCACATATTTTCCTTGGTGTATTGGAGTTTGAAAAATACATAGGATGCCACACATGATCCTAATCATAAGACTCAACTTTCCTAATGACTAGGAGGCCTTAAAAAATAAAATAAAATCTTAACTTATGCCTAAAATTACTAAAATTTCTTATCCCAAATATGAAGTTAGAAATTCTACAAAATTATAGGGCAACAAGGAAACCAACTTCCTCTTCTATAAATCTCTAAGACCTTATGGAGGAAAAATACAAATTTTGAAATAAATTGTTGAAATTATGCTCTTGCATCAGTAGCTACCAATGTATCCTTGTAGGTCACCCCCTTCAACAATAGTAATACCAATGGCCTTTACCTAGAAGGAAATCCTTACATAATTCACTCTTAGATCCCCTTAACCCATTGCAATGATTGTCTTTGATGCCTACCTAGTTGCAATCACATTAAGAAGCAATGTAGCATATTCTTGGCTGAGGATTTCGATAAGTATGTGATTTTGTTGACATCTTGTGACTGTACCATATGTGAATATATAAAATCATTTTTTTTTTTAACAGTTTAAGGACTGATACCATCAAGTGTGTGCGCTAACATGGATGGAACACTAACTGCATGTTGTATATATTGTAATGTAAATGAATAATCTCTTATGGAAAAGGCTCCACTCATAATTCCATTTCACAAATGCTTGCACTCAGCAATCGTGGTCAGATTTTAAGGTGCCATGTTCTCGTAAGGGTAAACCTACATATCCATCTCCTTAAACGCACACATCACACATGTTGGCTTCATCTTGTGCTTGTTGTGGGGAAAATTTTGTTGCAGTGGAACCCCCAAATCAGATTTATTTGGGTTGACACTTATTTGAAGGTTCTGCATAGTACATATATAAAAAATGTGTCGGGTTCTCCATAAATTTCCTGAGAGAAACTCCCCAACACAACAAGTGGAATACTTTTTGAAGTCAAAGAGATTAACTTTTGCTAGTCCTTTTTCAGAACTAGTACAAACTATAGACAATCCAAAATGCCTCATTTTTGGGCTATCAATACAGTATCCATTTAAATAGACACAAGCATAGGTTAATAACAGATAACTAACACAATCTCAATGAAATAATGTGAGTAGAGAGAGACAAAGTTATATATCTGATTTAGTAAAAAATGGATCGATATCTTCCTTAATGTGGACTGCCAGCTTGTTTTCCACTTCTTCAATCAGGTCATGATTGTATTGGATGCCCTTGTGACAGTATGAAACTACCAAATCCAATGCCATCATCTTTATCCTAGTGACCTCCATTTCTTTGTTCAATTCTTTCAGGCCCTTCTTGTTTCTGATTTATCTCTTCCAATTTATAAACACATACAAAAAGGCATTGATAGACCTCTTGCTTTAATGCAATGGCCACAATGTAAATAATTCTCCATGGACAAAAATTCTTGAGGTTCTATAAAGGCTACAACATAAATACTTCTTTAATGGATACAACGTAAATTCTCCCTTGTGTTTCCCTCACAATCCCTAACACTTCCTAGCACATGTTGGCACACCCTGGCACCTGGCACATCTTGTATGTATGTCGCCCTGACACTATAACGTGACTTAGTACTACCTATCATACCCTGTCACTCCCTCCTCGAGACACCTAGAACTCGCTAACACTCCCTGTCACACACTCTTATTCATTCATTTATTAACTTTGAACTAGTGATCTGTTATGTTTTCTTAGCACTCCCTAACACTCCTTAGCATGCATTGACACACCTTGGCACTTGGAACATCTTTGTATTCTTCCCTAGCACTCTAACATGCCTTGGCACTTCCTAGAATATTGTGTCACTCCCTTCTTAGCACACTTGGAACTGGTTGATACTTCATTTCCATGAATTTTAAACTAGTGCTCCCTTGTGCTTCCCTGACACTTGGCCCTTACACTCCCTAGCATGTGTTCATGCCACACCCTGGCACCTGCCACATCTTGGCATGCCTATCATGCCTTGGAACTACCTAACATGTGTTATTACTTCTATGAATTCCCTGACAC
The DNA here is from genome assembly GCA_034641835.2 of Pinus albicaulis. Lineage (NCBI taxonomy): Eukaryota > Viridiplantae > Streptophyta > Pinopsida > Pinales > Pinaceae > Pinus > Pinus albicaulis. The sequence goes on from CM076582.1 coordinate 1,090,758,622, forward strand.
ACCTTGGTATTCCTTAGCTTTCATGTTGTCATAGATAACCTTACTTTTTTTGTGACTTGGGAACCCAACCAAGTCATTGGAAAATGAATGTTGTGCCCAACCCAAAGTTTCCCTTTGTCTGAAACTACTTTTTTCAACCATTTATGTAACCATAGGCTTACCTCCTACAAGTATTATTATGGTCTTCTCCTAACACACTTTATCCTTGAGACACTTAGAATTCGTTGACACTACTTGGAACACACTCTTATTCGTTCATTTCCATGCATTTTGACCTAGTTCTCCCTTGTAAAGTCCTGGCACTCCCTAACACTCCCTAACACTCCTCAACATCCATTGACACTTTCTAGCATGTTTTAGCATGCCTTTTCATTCCTTGGCACACACTGACACTCCTTAGTTATCATGCCCTCACAATTACCCTTACTTTTTTGGAACTTGGGAACCCAACCAAGTCTTGCCTTGACTATAAAAACTTGACCAAGTTATGGTTACTACAACTAGATTATGCCTTGTTCACCTAATAAATGGATATAACCCCTCACCCATTTAACCCCCTAAACCCTAAACCCCTAACACATTTAACCCCCTAAACCCTAAACCCCTAACCCATTTAACCCCCTAAACCCTAAACCTTTAAACCCTTAACCCCTAACCCCTTAAACCCTAACCCATTTAACCCCCCAAACCCATAAAAACCTAACCCATTTAACCCCCAAACCCTAACCCCCAAAACCTAACCCCTAACCCCTAACCCCTAATCACTAAAATATTTAACTGCTAAAGCACCTAACCCCATAAACCTCTAAACCCTAACCCATTTAACCCCCTAAACATCTAACGCTTTAACCTCTAACTCCTTAACCCCTTAACCCTTAACCCCTACCCCTAAAATCCCTAACTGCTAAATCCGCTAACCCCCTAAACCTCTAAACCCCTAAACCCATTTAACCCCGTAAACCCTAAACGTCTGACCCTTAACCCCTAACCCCTTAAGCCCTAATTCCCAACCCCTAACCCATTTAACCCCCTAAACCCTAAACCTCTAAACCCTTAAACCCCTAAACCACTAACACCTAAACCGGCCCTAACCCCTTAACCCCTAAATTTTTTACGCTTAACCATTAACCCATTAACCCCTCACCCTTAACCCATAAAATCCTTAACTGCTAAATCCCATAAGCCCTTAATCCATAATCCCTTAACCACTAGCTCATTATTCACCTAACCCATAACCGCGCCTAAATCCCCTAACCCCTAAGCCCCCAATCCCTAATCCCTTAACCACTAACTCATTATTCCCCTAACCCCTAAATGCGCTTAAATCCCCTAACCCCTAACCCCCTAATCCATAACCCCTTACCCACTAACTCATTATTCCCCTAATTTGAATCCCTAATCCCTTAAATACTAACTCGTTATGCCCCTAACCCTTAAGCCCCCAAACCCTAACCCCTTAACCACTAACTCATTATTCCCCTAAACCCTAAACCTCTAACCCCTAAGCCCCTATTCCCCTAACCCCTTATTATACCATGCTCGTGGTACTTTCTTGAGGCCATACAAGGATTTGACCGCTTGCATGCTTTATGTTCCTAGCCCTTCACAAAAATTCCTTCTGGTTGGGACATAAAAACATTCTCTTTCATATCTCCATTCAAGAAAGCAGTTTTTACATCCATTTTATGAACTTTCCAACTTTTTGAGTTTCTAGGGCAAAGAGTGCCTAGATGGTATCCCATTTTGCTATGGGGGAAAAAGTATTCTCATAATAGACCCCTTATTTTTGTGTAAAACCTTTTTCCACAAGCCTAGCTTTATTCTTTTCAAGTGAGCCATCTGCTTTATACTTGTTTTTGAAAAATGTTAGCACTTAATTTAGCAAGGGTCCTAGGAGGGGTTCCAAAGGGACTACTACTAGATCAAGTGGAAACAATGGGACAAGGACCCACTGTCACCTCATTCAATTTCCCCTGCTCTTTATGAAATTTCACTGATCGGAGGAGTCTCAGTATAGGGAAATTACTAGAATGATGAGACCAATAACAATGCACAATGTGATTTCCAATGCCCATTCAATGAAGAGGATTAGATAATAGGTTCCCTGCTTTATAACCAAAAGAAGGACTCTCCAAGAAAGGCTTGAGGGAAAGATGACCTCGGGTTTAGGAATATTAAAAAATGATGAATGCCTAAGATTAAAACTTCCAAAATCCCTCACTTGTGATTGATGTGTTTATATTAGGCTTCAAAGTGAGGCAAGGAAAGATTCAATTAAAGTGTGAGCTTTGGGAGAATCTAGGGTGACTTTCCATGATTTTTTTTTATAGAAATACTATAAGACTAAGGTTTGGGAGATATACCGTGGTAAAGGCTCATCTAATGATCATTTATATTTAAGATAATAGGTTTTGAATGATGAGCTACAAAGTGCAAACCTTCAAGAAATCCTCAAGTTAAAGGAGCATCAAGGGTTCCCTCTTGGTGTGATAGTTAGGGCATCAATTTATTTGAAATTCCACCATCGTATTTTGTTCAAAATTGGAGGATGCCTAGAGCTCTAATCTAGCCTAGGAAGCAATGCCTTGCTTGAGGGCCTTTTACTATTTTTATACACCTTATCCTTTTTTATTTTAGCCTCTCTAGGCATCATACTATTTTAGAGAAAATAAACCTTTATTCCCACACCTTGCATGTGAGCCTCTTCTTGGAAATTCCACATGATGCAATTCAACCTAGAAATATATGCATAGTTTCTTTTCTTCATGAGGTTGAATTATACCAATTTTCATCCACACATGTTAATTATTACAATGCGAAAGGTAAATATTGAGAGGTGATGTAGTCAAAAGGGATTATTATTGGCATATTTCGTGTTTCAACCATGCAAACGATGAACATTCTTGGAGAGGGTATGCTCAAGGAGGATCATTCTAGGAAATGTTTATATTTCATCCATACAAACAATAATCAATAGATATATATGGTTACTAAAGGAAAACAACAAGTTATTACAAAGGGGGCACCATACTAGACTATTTCTAGTAGGTTGGAACTTCATAATAAGAAAAAAATAGATATCATGGAGAAGTAGTGTTGACTTGTTGCTCATACATTTAATTCACTATTCTGAGTATTACGTGCTAAAATAACACATATTTTAGAAGACATGTGCCTCACTAAAGATACTTTAAACACAATTGTCAATTAAAGGGAAAACATTAGCTACAAAGTGTTTTGAGGAGATGTGTGCTTTCAACAAACCTAGTTTTGAAAGAGAGAAAATTTACTAGAGAGAAATTGTGACATCCAAAATGATCTAGCACATAGGCCTTTAACCCAAAATTTGATCCTCTTCTATTTCATCGATTACATTCTCTATCTCTGTATTTTGTTCTATAAAGGAGAGGTAAAAGTCCTCATTCTAGAGGGTGGATTTACTACATAGGTGTCAAGAGCTTCTCATCATCTGCCCTCATCCATTTCATATTTGAGAGCACTCCCATTACATGCACTTGATAGGGTAGCCCATGGTATAGTGTCTCTATGATTTACTTTCCGACACTTCATTCACATAACAAATGAATTATAATATACTTATTTTATAGCTCTTTGAGTTCATGTGTTTGTTTTATATATGTTATCATGCTACAAGGATTATGTTGTCATTACAATGCACTCATTTGAATGTTACTTTCATATTGGATGGATATTCTTTGCCACTTTTCCATCTAATCATAGGAATTTTAATTAGGAAACTCATCACTACCCTCTATAATTTAATTTGTACTCAAATACACCATTGTATATTGAATTATTTTAGACTTACACTAGCACAAATATCTTAAATTAATCCTTATGAATAAAAATAAATAGTAGTAATCCTCATTAATTGATAAGATTACTTAACTATTGATAAAAAAAACTAAATGATGAAACAAGAACAACAATTATATCATTAGCATATAAAGCTACTTTAAAACATTTTTTTAAGCCAAAATAATATTTTGTCTTAAAATCCTAAATTATCATTTGAATTATTTTAATTTAAAAATTAAAACTTTTTAATGGTCTTAAATTAGAAATTAAGAATATTTGTTCCATTAAATTAGAAATTAACACAATTCATTCAAAGAGGTGGCAAAATTCTGAAAAAGAAGAGGGGAACTAAACAAATTCATTAGTTTCATTTATTTCCGCCGAGTCTTAATCCAACCTAAAATGGGTCACATGTATAACACTCCCATCCCTTGCTTTACACTCGATCCTTTCGCTTTCTCTGCAACAAATATTTTCCCGACGGACAGAAGCCTTCGGGGGAAAAGGAGGCGCATGGACGAATGATTCTACAGTTGAAGCTTCCTGCTCACAGACATGGGGGTAAGTTCCCATGTTCCCTTGCTTTCTTTCATGCCGATTTTCTGAAGTAAACAACACCCCTTTTTATCCCCATTATGCATTTGATGGACTTGCATCAGTGACAGGGTTCTACAATTAAGGGTTAGGGTTTATAGTTTGTTTTGTGCTTTGATGTAGAGTGAAAGGTTATTTAAAGAGGATGCCAGGGATGAGAAGGGTGAATGGGCCAGGATGGTAAGTATCTCCTCCGATTGCCCATTTTTGTTCTTATTTCAGGTGATGACCAGCTCGATGCTCATAGAATCCATTTCAGGATGCCAAAGAAGTTCTCTTTGTATGGCATAAGTAAGTCATTCTTATTGTTGACCTTGAAAAAAATGGGCATTTCCCGCTATAAATTCTGCAAGTGGGCCTTGACCATGGCCTTAACCCTTCCATTGCTTGAGGTACCATTTTCTAGAGTGGAAATGGTCAGAGGAAATTTTTTTTTAACAAATTTCAGAGGGCACAGAGTGTTCGACCCTGACATCGACATATGTATTATTGTTCTCAAATACTTAGAGCTACACTGGACGATAATATCTGAGGTATCCTTTCATAAAGGTGTCTTCCACAACCTACAACATATCAATATAAGATCTTGTAATGATCTGGTGGAGGTTGGAGGATTTCCATCAATATTAGTAACATTAGAGTTTTCCTCTTGTTGCACATTGAATAAAATAGGAGGGATTTGGGGTCTTGCAAACCTTCAACAACTAGACATTAGCGGGTGTAAAGAAGTAGAGTAGTTGCCCAGTCTTGAAACATTGGAATATGGAATTGTGGGCATCTAAATGTGCCAAACTGAAAAGCATAAGAGCGTTGTGGCAACTAATAAAGCTTCTAATACTAGATGTGAAAGAATGCAATGATATAGAAGAAATTTCAGGTGTTGAAAAGATGAGATCATTGTATAAACTTATTTCCTTTAGTTGTACCAAGCTACAACATGATGTTGAACTGATGCAATTTCCCCATAGGTCTTGTCTCCAGATGGAGATAATATTAGCATTTTGGATGTCGATCTCTGAAATGACACTATTTTCATTGATACCGAAAACAATACTAATAACAACCACAATATTTTGGAAAGCAAGACTGATAAAAATCACCCTGTTATCCAAAAGATAGCCACAACTCATTTGTGGTTACATGCCAAAATGAAAATGATTCAAATGTGTAAGGGAATTTGTGGAGGTCCCTGTTACTCGAGACAAATTTCCAAAAATCAATGAAATGTAATGGAGGATCTTACAAATGTAATGGTTGATGACAATTTTGTTGGAAACACAAAGCTAATCAGTAGATTGAAGGATTTTGTTACATAAAATCAAAGAGGAAAATGGAGGTTCATGACTACCATGATAACCAAAATAAATGATAAGTGGAAGAGGATGAATAGTGGAACATTTGGAGATTTAAGAACATCTCGAGGGAAAATCAGATTTAGAAAATGACTGAAACTGAGGCCTATAGGGTCCAGCCCTTGGAGATACGATTAGTTGTCTAAGAAAAGAAAAGGATTGTGGTAGAATAGCTGCAGAGTATAAACTGGTAGAATAGTTGCAGAGTATAATAAACTAGTATAAAGAAAATGATGGTGGTAGAATAGATGCAGAGTATAAACTGGTAGAATAACTGTAGATTATAATACATGAACTCACTCACTACAATCTTCAAATATGAACAAAAGCTTCACATATTGTCACAAAAAACATAACCAAAAATAGAGGGCAGCCTCCCCTTTCTGACATTGTGCTAGCACTAGGACTGGAATTTCTTATCTTCAGCATTTGTAAACATTACTTGATGTCTGTTTAGATCTTTTTAATTATGCTACAACAATGTTGTTATCTCACATTCTCAGTGGTGTAATTTTTTCTTTTAATTAAATGCTTTCACAAGCTTTGAGCTTTAACCTTTCTAAAATATGTTCCCTCTTTTCTATCGTCTAGGAAGTAAAATGTCTGCTCCTTTATAAATTTGAATTAAACATATAAGCTGTTTGTGCTCCAGACCACACACTACCTCTCTAGATGCCATGAAATGCACACTCTGATTTCCAAATTCTGATATCATATCAATTTTTTTTAAACACATGAACATATAGAAGAGAGAGATGATAATAATAGATAATTTATTATTTGGAAGATCTTTCATCCTTGTAGGGATGCATATGCTTTTAAAGATCAAAATGAATTTCATTTCAACTTCCTAATTTAACACCTCAATTTCCAAACTCGATTCCTGATATACCCGTGTCAAGCCACTACTACAACATTTAGTTATTTACAAAAATCCTATCCTAATGCTGGCCATTATACTCTATCAGTCTATTTGACGTCCCTGTGACTCAAGCTCTCATTGTTCTCTCATTGTTTGGCATCCCTGTGATGCAGGGTCCATTCGTTTGACATCCTTTAGATGACCCCAGCTGAGAGCATGTCAAAAGGACATCTTGGGAAAGTCATCACAATAAAGAAGGATGTTGAGATTTCCCTCCATCTCATGAAGGGACATCCAAATGTCCCTAGCAGCAAGTCACTATGCTACTCCTACTGTTCAAATTATATTCACGCATAGCTCTGTAACCTTGTAACCATGTGCAGACAGATATGTGGTGACCTGCTCAGACGTATTTGGGAATCATGGTGAAATAAACACTCAACAAGAAATGTGTTTACCATAGTAAGACTATTCATACCAAACATTCCACCGTTATTATGCAAAAAGTGTCTGTCAAAATACATGAAGTCACTCACTGCAATCTTAAAATCTGAAAAAAATCTTCACTTATTGTCACAAACAACATAAAAAAAAATAGAGGGTAGCCTCCCCTTTCTGACACTGTGCTAGCACCAGGACTGGAATTTCTTATCTTCAACATTTTTAAACATTACTTGATGTTTGTTTAGCTCCTTTGAATTATGCTACAACAATGTTGTTCTCTCACTTTCTCAATGGTGTATTTTTTCTTTTAATTAAATGCTTTCACAAGCTTTGAGCTTTAACCTTTCTAAACTATGTTCCCTCTTTTCTATCGTCTAGGAAGTAAAATGTATTCTCTTTTATAAATTTGAATTAGACATATAAGTTGTTTGTGCTCTAGACCACACACTACCTCTCTAGATGCCATGAAATGCACACTCTGATTTCCAAATTCTGATATCATATCAATTTTTTTTAGACACGTGAACATATAGAAGAGAGAGATGATAATAATAGATACTTTATTATTTGGAAGATATTTCATCCTTGTAGGGATGCATATTCTTTTAAAGATCAAAATGACTTTCATTTAAACTTCCTAATTTAACACCTCAATTTCCAAACTCGATTCCTGATATACCTGTGTGAAGAAACTACTACAACATTTAGTTATTTACAAAAATCCTATCCTGATGTTGGCCATTATAGTCTATCAGTCTATTTGATGTCCCTGTGACTCAAGCTCTCATTTTTTTCTCATTGTTTGGCATCCCTGTGATGCAGGGTCCATTCATTTGACATCCTTTAGATTTCCCCAGCTGAGAGGATGTCAAAAGGACATCTTGGGAAAGTCATCACAATAAAGCAGGATGTTGAGATGTCCCTCCATCTCATGAAGGGACATCCAAATGTCCCTAACAGCAAGTCACTATGCTACTATTTTCATAAATTTCTTATCTAAGCCTTCACTATGCTTAATGCTAAAGCCAAATATAAATATCTGCCAGACAAATATGAATTTGAACAACACCTTTGGGTGGAAGAATGAGCTTGAACAATTCATTGATAGGTGGAAGAACAGATATGGTTGTTCTACCACCCTCGATGGCAGTGCACCAGATGCATGTTGATTTGGCACTAGCTTCCTCAGCATCACCTAATGTTTATTTGGTCATATTTTCATGTCTTATATTTCTTTCCTTTACTTCTGCGACCTTTCTTAGGAGCAAGATCAAGGGTCTGAAGAAGCTGGACAGTAAACCTATGAAGGAAATAGAAGGCATTATTTTTTTCAGAGTCAGGATAGGGAGTCCATAGCCAGAGATAGGAGCCGTAGAGAGTTGACAAAATGTATTAATCTACATTGATGTATGGTTTAGTTATGATGTTCAATTTGTTGTTCGTGTCATTGTATATTTTTCTCTCTGATTATTTTATAAGGTCTTAATAATGAATTTTTTCATTTAGGAACAAGGAAAATTGATAGGTTCTCCCTTTTTCTTTATTAGTAGTTTTATTTCTTCACTTGTTATTCTTTCTTTGATGAACTAAGTTGCAGATTTGGAAACATATTACAGCCATGAAACAACACTTTTATAATTTGATTAATGAGAGGCATATGTCCAAGTTTTCATGGAGGGAATTCCAATCCCACCATGGTGTGAAGAAAATGGTATAGAAGAGGGTAATGAGCATGCTGAAGCTGAGAGTTATGTGGGGAAGCTAGAGGCATGTGTAATAGATAGACCAAAAAGGAAAGAAAAGAAGATGATCCAATCCTAAGAACTAAGCTACCTAATTGCACACTCTTTTTGCAATTTTTGCAAAAGAGCCGAAAGGCTCAACAAGTGCTCCAAATAACATGGGAGAAGATGGGCTATCCACTATAAAAGTCCTTTCAGTCATGCATGTGAAAAAGTGGAGCAACGATAAATGAATGATGTCAAAAATCTATAAAGAAGAGATTGCTGCTACATTCAATCAAGCCGAAAGAGTGATACAGACTGTATGATTGTATAATTGATTAAGAAAATCAATAAAATGTCATCAACAAGTGCTCAAATATTACCATGATTATTGGTCAAAATGAACTAAAATCATACCATGCTATCTGTTATCCCTTAAATTTCCTTTTCATTTTGAGATTTTTCTTTTCACAGTAGCTAGCAGAAAAGGATTGTTGGATGTGACCAGCAGGGAGGGTACTACCTTGGAAATTAGTTATTATGACTATCTAGTGTAGAACATAGTGATCAAACACTATCCAAGGTAATTGGTGATTGTGTTAAGGTAGCAAATATACCTTCTTTGCTGGAGGTCACGGACTTGACATAAGCTAGAATATATATATATATATATATATATATATATATATATATATATATAGAGAGAGAGAGAGAGAGAGAGAGAGGATCATGTTAAACAGGTTAGTGGGTAGTTAGGAGTACATAATGGTCCGTGGTTATCCATGATATAATGTTATAGCAATTTATAAAGATCCATGTGAAGAAGTAGTAGCAATACTTGTAGACCTTCTTTCTACTATTGTAACACCATGAAGACATAATGCTGACATAATGAATATAAGCTCTGCTAAGCTAGTTGCAGATGATGTTGACTTAGCCTCTTGTTGTAGAACAAGCCCTAGGTTGAAAAGATGGAAAAATTTGTTGTCAAGACCCAGATATCGACTCTATAAAGCTTGGATGGCATACAATGGAAAGGAGGGCATTTCTCATAATATAAATCCAGAAAGGTGTTGATTCCAGATGCAAAAAGAGGGCTCATTCAGCACTAAAGAGGAGTTGTCTATTTGAATTTAAAAGACAATTGTGTTTATGCTATACCAACTCTAGTGCATCCCATAGCTTTAAAAAATGGTTTGTTTCAATTAGTAAGTAGTCAAACCAGCTAATCAACATCATGATCTCCAATATAATATTTCCAAGACCTTCAAGGTGTCCTCAATAAGCAGCCCAATTTTTGCACCTTTTTTAAGCCTCTTCTTCAAGAATTCTCCAAGGGTGTCTTCAAAAATTCTCAAAGGTTTCCTTTTTGACCTGCATAAAAATTATTTAAGACTCCAAGATACTTCTTCCAAGATCTTCACTATATTAACCAAGCAATGGCTTCAATGATGCTCCAAGGTCTCCTTTATAAATCCTTAAGTCAGTACAAAAGGCCACTCTGAGGTTGTCTTCAAGAGTATCCCCAAGGCAACTTCAAATCCACACAAGACTGTCAATAGATGTTAATTCCAAGCTTGATTAGGACTATCCAGGCCTCTTACAAGTGCGTCTAAGCTACCACAGATAGGCTTCCACTGGAAGAATACCCAAGCTCTTTAACTAGTAAATACGCCGAGCATTTCACAAGCTTGTGTGAGCACTTCCAAGAATGCACTGTTCTGTAGATCAATAAGCTACAGGTATGAACACTTATATGCTCACAATTGTATATCACAACTGGTGTGATCACAGGTCTCCACAGTAGTATGTATATCACAGCTAGAATGGACACAAGTCTTGCAATAAGCTACAGGTCTCCACAGTAGTATGATCACTCCAGAGTTTCATAAAAATTATTTAAGACTCCAAGATACTTCTTCCAAGATCTTCACTATATTAACCAAGAGATTGCTTCAATGATGCTCCAAGGTCTCCTTTCTAAATCCTTAAATTAGTACAAAAGGCCACTCTGAGGTTGTCTTCAAGAGTATCCCCAAGGAAACTTCAAATCCACACAAGACTGTCAAGAGATGTTAATTCCAAGCTTGATTAGGACTATCCGGGCCTCTTACAGGTGCATCCAAGGTACCACAGATAGGCTTCCACCGGCAGACTACCCAAGATCTTTAACTAGTCAATACATCGAGTATTTCACAAGCTTGTCTGAGCACTTCCAAGAATGCACTTTTCTATAGATCAATAAGCTACAAGTATGAACACTTATATGCTCACAGTTGTATATCATAGCTAGTATGATCACAGGTCTCCACAGTAGTATGTATATCATAGCTAGTATGGTCACAAGTCTTGCAATAAGCTATAGCTCTCCACAGTAGTATGATCACTCCAGAGTTGTATCTATTTCTGAGTTCTCCAACTAGCACAACCACATTAGTAAAAACTAATGTGGTTGATATACGCCGATAGGCATATATAAAATAGATTTACAACCACATTTACCAATGTGGTTGATATACGCCGATAGGCCTATATCCACTACCCATCACATTAATTTATATATCAATAAATAAATATTATATATAATAATTTTATTATATTAACTTGAAATGTATATATTATATTTTAATAAGAATATCAATATATTAAATATATTAATTATGATTAAAATCACAAAAATATTATATATATATATTAATAATATTATAATAAGTATTAATAATATATATTAAAAATATTTATTAATATATTAAAAGTATTAACTATATACATACTATAAATAATATTAATAATATATAATAATTTAATATTTATTTATATATTAATATCATAGATGGTTATATTATTAATAAACCAAAAAAACTAATAATATATTAATAATATATATTATATCATAGTTAGTTATATTATTAATAATATATATTAATAATATTATAATATTACTAATAATCATTATTTATAAATATTTGAATATTTATTTATAATGATTATTAGTAATATTATAATATTATTAATATTACTAAATAAATATTAAAATATTATAATATTACTAATAATATATATTAATAATATTATAATATTAATAATAAACATTATTAATAAATATTTGAATATTTATTAATAATATTATAATATTACTAATATTCATTATTAATAAATATTTGAATATTAATAATATAATAATAATAATAATAATATTAATATTAATATTAATAATATAATAATAATATTAATAATAATAATAATAATAATATTAACTATATTAATAATATTATAATATTAATAATAAACATTATTAATAATAATATATATTAATATATATTAATAATAATATTAATATTAATAATAATATTAATAAATATTTGAATATTTATTAATAATATATATTAATAATATTATAATATTACTAATAATCATTATTAATAAATATTTGAATATTTATTTAAAATGATTATTAGCAATATTATAATATTATTAATATTAACCAAAGGTTTAAATATTATAAACCATAGGAATTGGTGAACCCAAGGGATAAATATTATAAACATAAGGGATCAATATTAAAAACACAAGAGATTAACAAACCGTACTAATTGATATTTTAAACTAAAAAACCTAATAAATTAATAATCCATAAGAATCAATATTTTAAACATAAGATATTAATAAATCAACGAGATTATTAACATTATAAACCAAAAGAACTAATAGACCCAAGGGTTTAATGTTATAAACCAGAGGAATCAACGAACCCAAGGGATAAATATCATAAACCTAACGGATGAATATTAGAAACAACAAAGATTAATAAACCCTAAGAATTAATATTTTAAACTGAAAAATCTAAGAAATTAACAAACCCTCAGAATTAGTATTTTAAACTCAAGAGAGTAATAAACCAAGGGAATTGATTTAAATATTGAGACAATTGTTGTCACAATGCAACGTTCGACCAACTATGACCATGGTTGGCCATGGGTGATATTCATATTGAGACAATGTTTGTCAGAATGTGACATTTGATCGTGGATGACATAAACCCAAGGGTTTAATATTATAAACCAAAAGAATTGGTCAACCCAAGGGAAAACAATTACCCAACAAATTATAAACCAAAGGAATTGGTGAACCCAAGGGAATTGATTTAAACATTGAGACAATTGTTTTCACAATGTGATGTTCGACCAACTATGATCATGGTTGGCCATGGGTGATATTCATATTGAGACAATGTTTGTCAGAATGTGACATTTTATCATGGATGACATAAACCCAAGAGTTTAATATTATAAACCAAAACAATTGGTGAACCCAAGGGAAAACCATTACCCAACAAATTATAAACCAAAGGAATTGGTGAACCCAAGGGAATTGATTTAAACATTGAGACAATTGTTGTCACAATGCGACGCTCGACCAACTATGACCATGGTTGGCCATGGGTGATTTTCATATTGAGACAATGTTTGTCAGAATGTGACATTTGATCATGGATGACATTGATCGATTATTTATATTATAAACCAAAAGAAGTAATAAACCCAAGGGTTTAATATTATAAACCAAAGGAATTGGTGAACCCAAGGGAATTTATTTAAACATCGAGACAATTGTTTTCACAATGCGACGTTCGACCAACTATGACCATGGTTGGCCATGGGTGATATTCATATTCAGACAATGTTTGTCAGAATGTGACATTTGATCATGGATGACATAAACCCAAGGGTTTAATATTATAAACCAAAACAATTGGTGAACCCAAGGGAAAACCATTACCCAACAAATTATAAACCAAAGGAATTGGTGAACCCAAGGGAATTGATTTAAACATTGGGACAATTGTTTTCACAATGCGACGTTCGACCAACTATGACCATGGTTGGCCATGGGTGATATTCATATTGAGACAATGTTTGTCAGAATGTGACATTTGATCATGGATGACATAAACCCAAGGGTTTAATATTATAAACCAAAAGAATTGGTGAACCCAAGGGAAAACCATTACCCAACAAATTATAAACCAAAGGAATTGGTGAACCCAAGGGAATTGATTTAAACATTGAGACAATTTTTTTCACAATGCGACGTTCGACCAACTATGACCATGGTTGGCCATGGGTGATATTCATATTGAGACAATGTTTGTCAAAATGTGACATTTGATCATGGATGACATAACCCAAGGGTTTAATATTATAAACCAAAACAATTGGTGAACCCAAGGGAAAACCATTACCCAACAAATTAAAAACCAAAGGAATTGGTGAACCCAAGGGAATTCATTTAAACATTGAGACAATTTTTGTCAGAATGCGACGTTCGACCAACTATGACCATGGTTGGCCATGGGTGATTTTCATATTGAGACTATGTTTGTCAGAATGTGACATTTGATCATGGATGACATTGATCGATTATTTATATTATAAATCAAAAGAACTAATAAACCCAAGGGTTTAATATTATAAACCAAAGGAATTGGTGAACCCAAGGGAATTCATTTAAACATTGAGACAATTGTTGTCATTATTCATATTATAAACCAAAAGAACTAATAAACCCAAGGGTTTAATATTATAAACCAAAAGAATTTGTGAACCCAAGGGAAAACCATTACCCAACAAATTATAAACCAAAGGAATTGGTGAACCCAAGGGAATTGATTTAAAGATGGATGACATTGATCGATTATTTATATTATAAACCAAAAGAACTAATAAACACAAGGGTTTAATATTATAAACCAAAGGAATTGGTGAACCCAGGGGAAAACCATTACCCAAAAAATTATAAACCAAAGGAATTGGTGAACCCAAGGGAATTGATTTAAACATTGAGACAATTGTTGTCACAATGCGACGTTCGACCAACTATGACCATGGTTGGCCATGGGTGATTTTGATATTGAGACAATGTTTGTCAGAATGTGGCATTTGATCATGGATGACATTGATCGACTATTTATATTATAAACCAAAAGAACTAATAAACCCAAGGGTTTAATATTATAAACCAAAGGAATTGGTGAACCCAAGGGAAAACCATTACCCAACAAATTATAAACCAAAGCAATTGGTGAACCCAAGGGAATTCATTTAAGCATTGAGACAATTGTTGTCACAATGCGACGTTGGACCAAGTATGACCATGGTTGGCCATGGTTGATTTCATATTGAGACAATTTGATGATGGATGACATTGATCGATTATTCATATTATAAACAAAAAGAACTAATAAAACCAAGGGTTTAATATTATAAACCAAAGGAATTGGTGAACCCAAGGGAATTGATTTAAACATTGAGACAATTGTTGTCACATTGCGACGTTCGACCAACTATGACCATGGTTGGCCATGAGTGATTTTCATATTGAGACAATATTTGTCAGAATGTGACATTTGATCATGGATGACATTGATCGATTATTCATATTATAAACCAAAAGAACTAATAAACCCAAGGGTTTAATATTATAAACCAAAGGAATCGGTGAACCCAAGGGGATTGATTTAAACATTGAGAGAATTGTTCTCACAATGCGACATTTGATCATGGATGACATTGATCGATTATTCATATTATAAACCAAAAGAACTAATAACCCCAAGGGTTTAATATTATAAACCAAAGGAATTGGTGAACCCAAGGGAATTGATTAAAATATTGAGACAATTGTTGTCACAATGCGACGTTCAACCAACTATGACCATGGTTGGCCATGGGTGATATTCATATTGAGACAATGTTTGTCAGAATGTGACATTTGATCGTGGATGACATAAACCCAAGGGTTTAATATTATAAACCAAAAGAATTGGTGAACCCAAGGGAAAACCATTACCCAACAAATTTTAAACCAAAGCAATTGGTGAACCCAAGGGAATTGATTTAAACATTGAGACAATTGTTGTCACAATGCGACGTTCGACCAACTATGACCATGGTTGGCCATGGGTGATTTTCATATTGAGACAATGTTTGTCAGGATGTGACATTTGATCATGGATGACATTGATCGATTATTTATATTATAAACCAAAAGAAGTAATAAAACCAAGGGTTTAATATTATAAACCAAGGGAATTGGTGGAACAAGGAATTGATTTAAACATTGAGACAATTGCTGTCAATGCGACGCTCGATCAACTATGACCATACGGGTTTATAAGATTTTCACATTATAATAATGTTTGGTTTTAATGTGACATTTGATCATGGATGACATTCATCGATTATTTATATTATAAATGAAAAGAACTAATAAACCCAAGGGTTTAATATTATAAACCAAAGGAATTGGTGAACCCAAGGGAAAACCGTTACCCAACAAATTATAAACCAAAGGAATTGGTAAACCCAAGGGAATTGATTTAAACATGGATGACATTGATCGATTATTTATATTATAAACCAGAAG